>JAPTYO010000002.1:29957451-30571201 GCA_036873135.1 Clarkia xantiana subsp. parviflora | reverse complement strand
TTGTTCGACTTTGGGTTCTCCAACTCTCCCGCGGCTATCTTTGACTCCTGGACATCGATTTGCCGTTTTACCCTCTTCTGTAGTGCCTCCATATTCCACACAGCCTTTTCAGCTACACTGTGCATTAGGTCGGAACCGTAGGGGGCCGTAAGTTCCGGATGGTTTCTCCCTCCGAGATCTCCTCATCAATCTCTGCCACACTGGCAGTGTACCGCTGGTAATAGTGCGCCAGCGATTCGTCGGGCCTCTGTACCACCTGGGTCAGGGACCTCACACTCTTCAGCAAACGTCTTCGACCCTGGTACTGCTGAATGAACCGGTCGTGCATATCTGCCCAGCAAGTGATGCAGCCTGGGGGCAGACTAAAGAACCAGGTCAGGGCTCTTTCTCCAAGTGTGTTCGGGAACAGCGTACACACTATGTCTTCATTCGGGGCTCTTCCCAGACATGCCATGAGGTGCTTCTGGACATGACGAACTGGATCTCCTTCACTATCGTATTCCTTTATCGTGGGGATACCCAGCCCTGGTGGGGCTAGGGTGTCTATGAGTCGGGGAACGAAGGGATGAGTAGATAGATCCCTCAGCTCCGATACCAGCGGCTTCTGCTCTCCCATGCAGATGTTCACGATCTTTACCACCTGATCGGGGGTGATGGGACCATTCAGGGGAATGGTCCTGTGCTGTACTGGTCCTGGCCCATCAACCACGAATCTCTCTGGCTGAATGGACACCCTACTCCTGTCCTGGCCTCGGGGCGGAGCTTCATGTACGTTCCGAATCTCTGCTGGTGGGGCCACTTCTTCCAACGGGGGCATCTCATCCTGCCTCCTCGCAGCCTCTCTCCGATCCAAGAGAGCCTCCACGGCTGCCAAAAACATAGGCATGGCTTCTGCCACCGCCCTTGTCAGGTCCGCAGCTGGGGGGGCCTCCTGCCCCCTATTGCCCTGGTGCTGAGCAGCAATGTCTTCGGGACCTTCATTGTGCCCCCCTGTCTGGGAGAGCTCAGCCGGGGGATGGTTCTGGTTTTCCTCCTGTTCTGGCAGTGAATTCAGAGTTGTTGCAGCGGGGTGACGGGAACCACCAGATTGTCCCTGTCTTCTGTGCTTGCCAGCCGCCATCGATTGAGTAGAAGGCATATCAGCTTTTTGTTTGTTTCCCACAGACGGCGCCAATGTTGGATCACGGTGGAACTCCGGTACGGACTTTGACGGCGATCCTAGCTCCTTCGCTCCACGCAATCCTGCAAGAGGGGATAGACCGGGCGGTGACCCAGAATCCCTCTCTGATGCTTAAATGAGTGTCTAGTACGGACTGGCAAGCAATAATCTCAAAGGGTATGTAATTCAACGTAAATGATCTGAGGTGACCTCTTGCTCTTTTATAGGCGAAGAGATGCCTCAGGTACCTGGTGAACCGTTGGGGGTGGTTAGCCCGTATCCCGCGTATCTCGGATGTGATCCCGCCTATCTAGGCCATGATCTCGCTTATCTCAGCCACGCCCCGCGTATCTCGGCCACGCTCCGTGTATCTTAAGCACGTTCCGCGTATCTCGGCCACGCCCCGCGTATCTTGGCATTATCCTCTGATAACGAGTCCCGACTCCCGTCGGGGACTCCAGAGTTATCTCGTTGTGTCACCGCTCGGGGCCCTCGTCATCGTGACAGGGCTAATCGTTCTCAGGGATTCGTCATCGGGGCCTACTTAAAGGCTTCTCATCGGGAGCTTCCAGCTCATCTGTCGGGACCGACTTTGTCGGGATCATTCATCATCGGGACTCCCTTCGTCGGGACCCTTCTCCTGGGTCATCGTGACCTTCATTTGGGGCCTGGTGGGCCTGTTTGCCGTTTCCTCACCGTTAAAGGGCCTGACGGCTGTAGTCGAATCCATCAGCGTGTAAGCATGAGTGTGATTTGTTTGATGAATGTTACTTGTGTATGATAATTTACATGGTTAGTAGAATTATATATGCACGAGTAAATTCATCGGAATATTTTCCAAAATACAAAAGAGCCTTGGGAAAGCCAAGATCGGGTATGCTTGTTTTAAAATTTCCGTTCCGGTAATTTGCGATTAAAACCATTTTAAAATACTGATCTATTGGATTGAAAACGGCGGTAATGTGAACTCTTTCACAACCATCTTCCATTGGTTTACTGGTGGTCGGTTGGTTCAGATGACTGATGAATCATTATTTGTCGGATTCAATCTTAATAGATATCTAATGTATGCAATTCTTTCTCAAAATTTTATTGTCTCCCTGATTTTTGCATAATCATCGATCTGTTATTATGAATTGGTTGAATTAGCGCGATTCGATATTCCACCCAATCTTGATGGTATGAATCATGATTAATAAAAGGAGTACGTGTTGAACTCTCTACGATTCCGAAAAGTGGTGAGGACAACTACAGATGAATATGGTAGTCTGTATGATTTTGACAATGCGAAACGAATTTAACAATTTGTTTCACCAAGAATAGGATTAAATTCTTTAATGATCTCAACGCGTATGTGGTGATACATTATGTTGGTATAAGGTGTACGGGCGCTGTAAATGGTAGCCCGTTAATATATGTATATGTTACCTAAGTCAATTGGGTAAATGTCACATTAGGGTAATTGGGCCTGACCCAATTCCCTAATGACATGAGAGGCCCAAAATTGGGCCTCCCTTATACAATAGGTGGCCGGCCGAATATTAGTACCACATAGAATGGAGTGGACTTTTGTCCACTCCATTACTCCTATATATAGAGGTGTATTGGGATTTTCACAATACAATTCATCTCTCCTTAAGAGTAAATTAGAGTGAATTTCCCTCACTCCTTAGTACAATATTCAGCCGGACCTTATTCATCACCAATGGTGTACCAAATTGCTTTCGAGCAATCAATCCGAGGATCTGTCCCCGCCGAAGAACTGATCAGAGGATTTGCTTTGGAGCTATACTTCGTGGGACTTCTTTCTAAGAACTTGCACGAGGTTCCAACTGGTGGATCGTGAACTCCCTCCACAACATCTTGGGCAAAGGAATTGACTAAAGGTATGTGCGAATTCTTCCGCTGCGTAATTGTGATTACTAGCATGTACTTGAATTTAGTGTTTCCTAGTATTACGTCCCCATAATCCAACAATGGTATCAGAGCGAGGTTTAGGAGTTCATGATTTTGATAAACTAGTGTTCTTGAATTTTTTATGAACACCGAAATTTTTAAACACATGTTCGTGTTTTTAATCTTTAAAAACTTTAAATTTTCGGATTTTACATGTTTTTAAAGGGGTTCCGAAAATTTCATGTTCATATTTAAGTTTGATGTTCATGATCTTCAAGAACAAGATGAGTTTTATCAAGAACAATATTTGGATTCATGATCATAATGGTTTTTATCTTAAAATTTGACAAATTTTCCAATTCTTGGTGTTTTTGGCCGAAAACCCTAGTGATTATTAGGTAAAAAAATTAATTTCTTAGGGTGCAAGAAAGAAAAATTCGGTCGGCCTAGTATAGATATATTTTTTACCATATTTTATTTTTATTAAAGATGAAAATATATCTATAAATTGGAAAGATAAGGAAAAGATTCACATTATCTTTATACCAATATAAAATGTGAAGGTTGTCCTCACCCCCAATAGGTACCTTTTGAACATTTTTATTATTATTTTTATTGTTATTTTATTATTATTATTATTATTATTATTATTATTATTATTATATATATATATATATATATTATATTTAGTTTCCATATTTTTATAAAATTGGTGAATTAGTCATTATTATCTCTAAGGCCCATATATTTTTATCTTTACTATTACTAAAAAAATCATTTAGTTAAATTTGACTATTTTTATTTTTTAAGTTCGTTTAATTGAAAGGTCACTGTAGTTACTATTAACTTCTAAATCTAATATACTTATCAATTAGAGTCGGCATTGAGTCATTGACATATGATACGCATTCAGTATGTTAAAATGCCGGGTGCATGCATTTTTCTATTCACCATATCCCAGATTTGGAGATGTTCCTCCTGTTGACATTTTGTATCACATAAATCAGCCACTTGTCAACTCATATAATAACATTTCAACATATAAATCAAATGTGGTTCTTGAAGTTTGACTTTACATATAACATGTTACTTAATGGATTGAATTATTAATTTAGTTCTTCTGTTTGTAAATTCAATCATAATAGGTATATCATAATTAGTAGTTGAATAGATAGTTAAGGCGAATTCAAGTATAAACTTCTGACATTGGTGATTTAAAAAATTGATGATTTAGTCCCTACTATATTTGAGAATTACTAAAATTTTCATTAGTTAAATTGCATTATTTTTTTTAGTTAAGGTCGCTTAACTGATATCCTACATTAATTATCATTAACTTCTTAATACAATATACCTATAAATTTGAGTTACCTTGAAAGTAGGATATGTACTCAACTCGTGCAAATTTTGAGTACATGTTGAGATTTTTTGTATCACATATATCAGTCAATTGTCAAATCATATAAAGTGTCAAAATATGGGTCAACCACAGTTCTTGAAATTTGACCTTACAGATAAATTACACATCGTCCAGCATTTAGGGTCTCGAACTATTAATTTAGTTCTTCCGCCTATCAGTTCAAACGAATTGTGTACAACCTAATTAGTAGTTAAATAAGTAATTGACGTAAAGTTAAGTATAAAATTTATATTTTAATGAATTGAATTTCATTTAGCGTTAAATCGATTTTTGTTGGTATTATGGTATAAAATTGCAAGGAAAGTATATAGTTACGTTTGTATAGGTTAAACTGCTTCACCGATCACCGATGAATTTAAGTAGTTAAGTACTGGTTTACAATCTTCACTCCTCAAGTTGATGAGTTAGATACAACTTTTTCGTTAATAACCCACGTCATGCGCGATCCAACTCTGTATTAGTTCTAACCGTAAATGTATATAATTGTAAGGCTAATTTAGTACCGTAACTGAAACAATAGTTAATTTTGTACCTAATTAACCTCTTCTATTTTTCCCATTTTGAACTATATTGTGTCGTTTTTTTTTTTTATCAAACATATTCATTTCTCGCAACCATTAACTTGACCATGTATTAATTAAATATTATCATATTAGAAAACTTAAGATAAATTATGTATCTTGAAACTTAGACAATCGATACGCGTGCAACGCACGCGTTAATAACTAGTATAGTAAAATATATAAACTATCAATAAATTTAGCTAAAAGATAGGATAAAAATATATTGATAGGATTTAGTTACTTAAAAAGATTAAGAAGATATATTGTCTATATATATTTTATCCCTAAACACATATTTGACAATAATTATATATATATATTGTTAATTTATTTACATCTTGACAATATATATATATATATATATATATATATATATATATATATATATATATATATATAAATAATAAATGCCGAATTATATATATATATATATTAGCAATGTTGGAAATTATTTTACATAATTAATATTTCTTTTGGGCTAAGTTAAGTTTTTGGTGGATTTTAAAACTCTATTTAGCCCAAGGAAATATTTTGGCCGAACCCACTAGGGTTTATGGACAATCCAATTTACGTTAACGGAGCGGGTTAAACTAATCCGGGTTTTCTTAATCGGACTGACCTAGATGGGTAGGGTTGGACTTAAGTAACTAAGTGAATCTAAACCGAACCGGTTTTGGGTGATGAACCGAACCGAAAACCTATTTTATTAAACCGATTCGGACCGAACCCGAACCGGATTTATTAGACCGAACCGAACCAGATTTTAAATTGGCTATACCGAAATTTTTAAGTCAATTTAATAAAATAGGATGTCAAATTTTTATAATCCAAATGTTTTGAACTTTAAAATTAGCCAAATGTGCTTAAAAGGTTTAAATTCCACATTTTAAATAAACCTTATTGCCCGGTTACGATTATGGGGATGGATCTCGGAAATGCATGTTTTAGGGACTGGTTTAAATTAGTGGGCTGAATTGCAATTGTTTACTTTCAGCTATATATTTTAATATAATTAGAACTGTCTACTTGACTAAGTCAAGCTAGCTGGAAATTATATTGTGAGCTATGCTCTGGGATTTAAATATATGGTTTGCGCAATAGGATAGACATGTTGTGATGGTAGGAATTGCCTAAGATTCATGTCTAGAAATTCGCATGATTGATTGTAAGCATGAATTGCAAATCAGCCCCTAATATTTTAAAAGTGTTTAAAACGAAAATCAAGTCGCCAATTATGCATGTTTATGGAAGTTTCATGTATGACACGTATGCTAGGATGTTGAGCATGTAATAGCATGTGATAGTTTACTTTATAGTAGAATTATATATGCTAGCATGAGTTCATCGGAACATTAGACGCATGACGCATATGCATGATTTTTGGTTTGGCCGATTTTATGGCATGATGTGATAATTTTCTAAGTGCAGTAGAATTATATATGCATGCGTAAATTGTCGGATAATTTTCAAAATAAAAAGGGCCTTGGGAAAGCCAAGATCGGGTATGCATATTTTTCAAAATATTCCCGTTCCGGTAATTTGCGATAGAATAACCGTTTTTCAAAAGACAGATCTATTAGATTGAAGACGACGATGGTGTGAACTCTTTCACGGACCCCCTTCCCTTGGTTTACTGGGGGTAGTTTGTTCTACACCATGCAATGCACCCGTCCGGATATCGTCGTAGGCCTAGTAGCACGTTTCCAATCAGATCCTGGCTATCAACATTTAAAGGCTGTAAAACGAATAATTTGTTATCTGAAAGGTACTGCCGACTACGCGCTGTGCTACGGGGGTAAAAAGTTAGAATTGACCGGTTACAGTGACGCCGACCATGGTGGAAATCCGGATGATCGTAAGTCCACCACAGGAGGAGCAATCCTCCTTGCTAATGCGCCATTTCATGAATGAGCAAGAAGCAAATATAAGTCGCGCTGTCTACAATGAAATCGTAATTCGTAGCTCTCTCTAAGAATGCACAGAAAGCGGTCTAGCTTAAAAGGATTCTAACTGCGCTGCTTGGTGGCGATGTCAAGAATAAACCTGTGAAGGTCTTCTCTGACAGTCAAGCAGCCATTGCGGCAGTTAAGAATCCGAAGTACCATGGTAGGACCAGACACATTGATATGAAATAATTTCATGCTAAATTTTAATAGTAGTAGACAATATAATCACTATGGAATACTTGTCCACCAATAACTTGGTAACGGACCCATTAACTAAACCACTACGCAGGGACATATTCGAAAAGCATGTAAAATTGCTACGATTGCGTAGGGTCTAGAAATGGAATGTATCTGTGATAGCATTTTGATATTAGAAAGTTACATTTTGTAAGCGAAAGAATTTGCAACTGAGTTTATGATCAATCGACGTCATAATGTTTTGATTACATCAGATTTATGTTCTATCAAATAAGTCGTAGGAAGACGCAATCCTCTGTCAAACTATGTCGAATGTGGGCCTTACCTAGTCACACATGTACGGTCGTCTTGCGTTGGAGGGAGGCATCCACCAAACAAGTCTGGCTAAGAGTCAGGGGGATAAACTTGATTAAGCAAGACGATTATCTAGTTTCGAAGTAACTCGACATGATCTTCGTTTTGCATATCGCCGTGATGAACTTCGTTCGTCATTTAACCACATCCTGGGCCAGATGAGAATCTGTGATAGCATGATTGAAATATCCCTTTCATGTCAACCCAAAAGGTTCAGGTATGCTATCAACGCGTGCTTCATACTACGCGTGCCAAGTTCGACCACGGGGTTACAGCTTAGTTGTGCTAGGAGGGAATCCTCGTTATTCTGGCGGGCGCAAACTTCTTCACCTCGAGCGTGTGATTGATCCATGAGCCTTATGAAGAGGCACCTAAAGTATCCTCACGGACTCAGAACTCATATCTAAGGTCAGACTCAATGCTCGCTTCCCGGCGTACGAGCGTAGTGCTGAACAAAAAGGCCCAGTGACCACGTCTTTGGAAACTGGTTGGGTCTGACTAAGGATATGAGCAATGGGGATGGTCAAGTTCACATGTAATTCACCGACTCTTGTATTCACTAGGTGGCCACCAACCGGATATTAGTTGAAGGTTGTGAATACTTGTACGGATGCCTTGAAGAAGTGTTCCTATGTGGAAACTAGGCAAATGGAGAATTATCAGTTGACCTAGGATACATCATGGTACAATATAAATGTTGTTTACAAAAGTTTGATTGGATACATGGGAATCAACGTTCCGCGGGCGCTACAACACTCCTAACAGATGAGTAGCACGATGCCCGTCGTATCCGCCAGTCGCACGGCAAACCTCGTATGAACTATTCGGAATCAAGGAGCAGATCAAAGGAGAGAAATGTTGATGCAGATTTGGACGACAATACATTAACAGGCACCCTCCCATTCCTGCGAGTGGGAGCTGTAAGCATATGGTAATGGGCGCCATAATTGGCCCCATAATATGTATAGTTTACCTAATGAACTTGGGTAAATGTCAAATTAGGGTAATTGGGCTAGACCCAAATCCCAATTGACAAGGGAGGCCCAAAATTGGGCCTCCCTAATTACATAGGCCGGCCGAAACCCTAGGTGGGGTAAAGTGGACTTTTGTCCACTTTACTCCTCCTACAAATAAGAGATGTTAGGAGATTTTTAGGGTTAATCATAATTCCTTCATTAGAGTGTTTTAGAGAGAAAAAAAAAACCCTCCCCCTATAACACCTAGTTTGGCTGAACCATATCCCTCACCAAGGGTGTGCCAAATTGCCTTCGAGCAAACTCTCCAGAGATCTGTCCCCGTGCCAAGAATCGATCAGAGACTTTGCTGTGGAGCTTGCACCACGTAGGGCTTCTCTAACAAGAACCTCTACGGGTCCCCGACCGGAGGATCGTGGACTCCCTCCTGAGAAGATCTTAGGTCTACGGATCATCTTAAAGGTATGTGTGAAACTTCAGCTGCGTAATTCAATTACTAGCATGTACCTTGTCTAAGTATCCGTAGTGATTACTCCCCGTATTCTAACACTTAAAACCCTACTTAGCCCACAAGATTATTTCGGCCAAACCCTATTGGTTTAATGGGCCGGTCCAATTTGCAAAACCGGATAGGATTAAAACCAAACCGGATTTTCTTAATTGGTTCGACCTAGCCGGGTTGGGTCGAATCAGGGTAACTAAGTGGACCTAACTTAACCGGTTATGAGTGTTAAACCGAACCGAACCCTATTTTATTGGACCAATTCGGACCGAATTTGAAAATGAAACCGAATCGAACCGGATTTGCTGGACCCGAACCGAACTGGACCGAAATTGACTGAACCGAACCGAATTTTCAAAACCAAATTCAAGTCAATTAATAAAATAGGATGGTCATGTTTTAAACTCCAAATGTTTTCGAACTTTAAATAGTGTACACAGTGCTCGAAGGTTTAAAACTTTCATGTTTTGATTAAACTTTAATGACTAGTTTCGATTATGGGGATGGATCTCGGAAATGCATGATTTAGGGACTGGATTAATTAGAGGGCTGAATTGCAATTTTTTTACTTTTTGTCACGTATATTTATTAGAAGTGTTGTCTTGACTATGTCAAGCTAGCTGGATGTTGGGGGCAGAGCCCTAGTTAAATATATGGTTTGCACACTAGGACAGACATGTTGTGATGGTTGCGATTGCCTAAGATTCATGTCTAGAAACACGCATGATTAATTGTAAGCATGAATTGCAAGTCAGCCCCTAATATTTAAAATGTTTTTAAAACAAAAGCCAGTCGCCAAATATGCATGTTTGATGTGGAAGTTTCATGTATGACACGTATGCTTGAATATCGAGGATGTAGCTGCATGTGATAGTTTACTTAGAAAGTAGAATTATATATATGCTAGCATGAGTTCCTCGGAACATTAGACGCATGACGCGTATGCATGATGTGTGGTTTGGTTGATGAATTTGGCTTGCTATGATAATTTACTTGTGAAGTAGAATTGTATATGCATGCGTAAGTTCGTCGGAACATTTTTCAAATACAAAAGGGCCTTGGGAAAGCTAAGATCGGGTATGCTTATTTTAAAATTCTCGTTCCGGTAATTTGCGAATAAAACTGATTTAAGAGACTGATATATTGGATTGAAGACGACGGTAATGTGAACTCTTTCACGAACCCCCTTCCCTCGGTTTACTGGCGGTCGGTTGGTTTAGATGGCTGAGGAATCATTATTTGTCGTATTCCATCTTAATAGATATCCGATGTATGCAATTCTTTCCCAAAATGTTATTGTCTCCCTGAATGTGCATGATTATCAATGTGTTAGTTTTCATGGTTGGGTCAGTACGCTTCTATGAACCTCGCAATCTGGATGGTATGGATTATGATGCATGGAGTGAACATGTAAGGGAACTTCTCATGGCTGAAAATACACACGAATGTATTGATGCTTAAATAGAAAGGACATTGGTGGATGAGTATGGCAATCTTAAAACCCGTCATGGGATTAGAGGCCTTGAGGATCAGAGAGCCTGTAAGGTGATATTGGCAGCCTTAGACAAGAGGTTGCAGAGGACTTCAAACTCATCTACAGTGCTATTCAGCTTTGGGTTGCCCTCAGACTTCGCTTCGGCAAAGGGAGGGCAGCCGAAGCCAGAAAAGTTTTGTTAGAGTATGTTGCCCTACTTTCCCAAGATGCTGGAGTAAAACCCGCGTCGGATCTTCAGGACGAAAGATCCAATTGGAGAAAAGTACTCAATATAGCACAGAGATACACGCTATCATGGTTAGCTGACGACAAATGATTAGGTTACTTGATCGAATCGATTAGGTTTGTCATGGTCATATTTATCGAAATCAACCAAAAGGAGCCGGAAGGTTCCGCTATGCATCACCGCAAGAGATCGAGGGAATCAGAGGGAACATGATCAAATCGGTCCATAAACGAGATCCGGTGTACAAACACTGTTGATTAGTGCCCTAAACAGGTACACCTCATTTTCCACATATATAAAGCCGTTAACATTTTATATGACTAATGTCACCTGATGAAATTCTCTTGTGAATATTTCTTTCAGGATTGTTGGTCGAGATGGCAACAGTTCTCTTTGTAGTTTTACCTTTATCTCTTATGGCTTCGTAGATGATCTGAAATCAGACACATTTTCGATATTTCTCTTATATGTTTGTTTAATGTTTGAATTTTTGGATTGATTAAGATTTGGATTTATTGAAAAAAGTAGTTTCCGTTTGATTCGAAACGAGATCTAATTATCAAAATTAATCGTCCCAATTAAACGGGATCGATCCGAAACGAAATTAAAACCCAAAATACCCGCCAAATGAAATTATTCGGATCAAACATGAGACACACTCTCCTTCATTGAATATCGTGAAACATTGAAATACCATTAGTATTCATCGATTGCGTAGTTCTGAGAGCGAACCGATTTATCTCTTTCTTACTTGTTAGTACTCCATTATATGATAAATTCTGTAATGATGAACATGTGCGAAACCGATTGGATTAAATTAAATTGAATTTTGGAAACGAAACGATTTATACCATGGGTTGAACCTGGAATAGGCGCCACAGGCGCGTGTACCTCGAAAAAACGGAACACATCGTTTTCAGAGTACGAATTTAATGAAGAAGTATTTTAATGAACGGATGTCGAAATTTTCATTTGCCTCCCTTTGGGAATAATTCATTCAATACTTTCACGATGAAAAGAGGTATGCTCCACAAGCTACCACGAACTCGTAAAGTATCAACTGACGCATAAGGCGAAAGCCCAATGCACAATTCAGAGATGGATAAGTCTTTGAGATGAATCAGCAAATAAAAAGGATGATTTCGATAAAATGACTCTCCCACTAAATGCCTTGAACGAGAAGTTTGACAAGACACTCATATGGATAAGACACTTCAACTGGCATTGTTTGAAAACATAATGTTAGAGTTCAACAAAGACGTTCCCTATGGGATGTAAACCGTTGACTCACATCAATGTAAAACTATGTTCCAACAAAATCATTCAAACACGACACCATAAAAGCTAAAAGGAATGATAACGAGTTAAATCTTATCATCATGCGACATCAACTTGCGCATTAAACAAGTATTTGAACCTAGAGTATAATAACTACTCTTAGAAGATACATGCATAAATTAGCTTGTGATGATGGTGCCGTGGTTGAACATGAGACCTTACATTCCTTGAGGACGAATTTCCAACGCTTGGTGAAATGAAAACAGACGAAGTCTTGATTGAACTGGAGCAGGATAACGATGATGGTCAGGTCCCACTTACTTCGAGTGGGAGATTTGAGGCAGTAACGCGAGTAAATGAAATGGTAAATGAAGATGGAGACATTTTCATAGTAAATCCAGTGGGAGGAGCCAATCCTACCACATAAATCACTGTTGCTGCAGGTGCGAATCAAGTTGAACCTGATAATCACGTAGCCGGATCGCTATATGAAAATCCAATAATGCCACAACTACCCATTGTTCCCAGTGGGAGTGGATCAACCAACTTGGTTCCAGGTCCTAGTGATCAAGGAATTAATCTCGGAGATAGAATCCCGAGACCGAGAGGTCGTCCAAGAAAAGTTGTAGGTCAAGGTTCTAGCACTGCCCTTGTTCCCAGTGGGAGTGATGCTCCGATAGAAAGCATTATTCCGAGTGGGAGAAATGTCCTGATTCAAGATGGGATTAACGAGCTAGATGAAGTCAAAGGCATTGAATTCTCCCAAGAAGTATCCCATCGAGAAGGGTGAAATATTTACCCTAACTTCTGTTGAGGAACCGGTAACGGTTCAACAAGCGTTGAAAGGACATCAAGCGAAGGAATGGAGAAAAGAAATGGAGGAAGAGATCGCCTAAGTGAAAGCCAATTCTGTATGGTCTTTATTGATTTACCTGTTAACCGCAGGGCCATAGGGGCGAAGTGGGTTATGAAACGTAAACTCACTACTGATGGAAATGTCGAGCGATACAAAGCTCGACTAGTTGCGAAAGGGTACACCCAGCTTCACGGAGTGGAGTTTGATGAGACATACTCACCGACTGTGCGGTACACCACAGTCAGAGCAATCCTAGCCCTGGTCGCATGCCTCGATCTAGAGCTGCACCAAATGGATGTTAAGACCGCATTCCTCTACGGAAACCTGGAGGAAGAGATCTATATGGAGCAAACGGAGGGTTTCATTACTCTTGGTAACGAACGTAAAGTTTGTAAATTCCAAAGATCCATTTATGGTCTTAAACAGTTGTCTCGGCAATGGTACCATAAATTCCACGAGGAGATCGTTGGAAACGGATTCTTGAATCTTCACGAGGATCCATGCGTGTATACGAAGACCTCTGGGTCTAAGTACGTCATTTTAACTTTATACGTGGATGACATACTCATTGCTGCGAACGATGTGAGTTTCATGCATGAATTAAAGTCTTGATTGGCATCTGTATTTGAGATAAAATACATGGGAGAGGCTACGTAGATCTTGGGCATTAAGATATCTAGAGATCGTACCGCCCGGAGATTGTGTCTATCTCAGGAAGCCTACATCAACAAACTGTTGAAAAGGTTTAGATTACAAGATGCCAAACCCGTGGAAACGCCGGTAGTACTCGGGTGCGCGTTGTCAAAGCGCGACGGCCCGAAGAACCAGCAAGAGCGTGAACAGATGAGGAGTGCAGAGTATTTAAGCATGGTCGGCAGTCTCATGTACGCCATGCTTTGCACTCGTCCGGACATCTGTTACGATGTGGGCCTAGTAGCAAGATTCCAATCAGACCCTGGCAATCAACATTTAAAAGCTGTAAAGCGGATCATGCGATATCTGAAAGTTACTGCTGACTACGTACTGTGCTATGAGGGCTCGAAGTTAGAATTGAACAGATTTAGTGACGCCGACCATAGTGGCGATCTAGACGATCGTAAGTCCACTACAGCAGGAGTGTTTCTCCTTGCTGATGTCGCCATTTCATGGACGAGCAAGAAGCAATCATGTGTTGTGCTGTCTACAATGGAATCGGAATTCGTTGCTCTCTCCAAAAATGCACAGGAAGCGGTCTGGCTGAAAATGCTTCTTATTGCACTGCTTTGTGGCGATGTCGGGAGTAAACCTGTGAAGGTGTTCTCTGACAGTCAAGCAGCCATTGCGGCAGTAAAGAATCCAAAGTACCATAGTAGGACTAAACACATTGATGTGAAAGCACTGCTTTGTGGCGATGTCGGGAGTAAACCTGTGAAGGTGTTCTCTGACAGTCAAGCAGCCATTGCGGCAATAAAGAATCCAAAGTACCATAGTAGGACTAAACACATTGATGTGAAATATAATTATGCTAAATCTATGGTAGAAGACAATATAATCACTTTAGAATACTCGCCCACTGATGACATGGTAGCGGACCCATTAACTAAACCATTATGCAAATAGACATTTGAAAAACTTGTTAAACTGCTTGGATTGCGTAGGGTTTAAAAGTGGGCGTATAATCTGTGATAACATTTTGATAATTGAAAGTTACATTTTTTATAAATAAGAGAATTGCAATTCGAGTTTATGATTCATCGACGTCATAATGTTTGATTACATCGGATTTTACGGTCTATAAACTGAGTCGTAGGAGGACTCAATCCTCTGCATAAATTATGTCGAGTGTGGTCATTGCCTTATCACACGGGCACGGTCGTCTTGTAGGAGAGGGGGGCCTCTGCCGAAGCAAGACTGGCTAAGAACCAGTTGGAAAACTTGGTTACGCAAAACGATCATTTGGTTTCGGAGTAACACGACATGATCTTCATTTTGCACTTCGCCGGTGATGAACTACGTTCGTCATTAACCACATTCTGGGCCAGATGAAAGTCTGCGATAGCATCATTGACATATCCCACGCCTGACGTTGTTCGGGTATGCTATCGACGTGTGCTTCATACTACGTGTGCCATGTTCGACCACGGGGTCATGCTCGGTTGTGCTAGGTAGAATCCTCGAGATTCGGATGGGCGCAAACTTCTTCACCTCGAACGTGTGATTGATCCTGGGAGCCTTATGAAGAGGCACCCGAAGTATCGTCATGGACTCTGAACTCATATCTAAGGTCAGGCTCAATGTTCGCTTCCCGGCGTATGAGCGCAGTGCTGAAGAAAAATGCCAAGTTACCACGTCGTTGGAAACCGGTTGAGTTTGACTAAGGGTATGAGCGATGGGGATGGTCAAGTTCACCTGTAATTCACCGACTCTTGTATTCACTAGGTGACCACCAACCAGATATTAGCTGAAGGTTGTGAATACTTGTACGGATGCCCTGGAGAAGTATTCCTATGTGGAAACTGGGCAATAGGAGAATTATCAGTTGACCTAAGATACATCGCGATACAAATTGATGTTTTTAACAGGTTGATTTGAGACAGGGAATCAATGTTCCGCGGGCGCTACAACACTCCTAACAGATGAGTAGCACGATGCACGTCGTATCCGCCGGTCGCGTGGAAAACCTCGTATGAACTATTCGAAAGCAGGGGCAAGATCAGAAGAGTGAAATGTTGATGCGATTTGGACAACGATACATTAACAGGCACCCTCCCATTTCGGCGAGTGAGAGCTGTTAGCATATGGTGATTGGGCGCCGTAAATGGAAGCCCATTAATATGTATATGTTACCTAAGAAATTGGGTAAATGTCACTTTAGGGAAATTGGGGCTTGATTCAAATTCCAATTGACATGAGAGGCCCAAAATTGGGCCTCCCTTATGCATATAGGCCGGTCGAACTTGTTAAAGGGCAAAGTTGACTTTTGTCCACTTTGCTCCTCCTATAAATAAGGGGTGTTAGGCTTTTATTAGGATAATTCACAATTCCTCATAAGTAGTGATTTGAGAGAAAAACCATCCTCCCCAAATACCTAGTTCGGCCGAACCCACCTAGACACCAAGGGTGTGCCAATTTGCTTTGAGCAAACACTCTGGAGATCTGTCCCTGCCAAGAATCGATCGGAGGCTTTGCTATGGAGCTAATACCACGTAGGGCTTCCTTAACAAGAACCTCTACGGGTACCGTCCGGTGGATCGTGAACTCCCTCAACAAGATCCTAAGACTACTGAAAAGGTTAAAGGTATATGCACATCTTCCGCTGTGTAATTCTTATTACAAGCATGTGCCTGTGTTTATGTTTCCGTAGTAATCTGCCTCGTAATCCAACAGTATTGAACCGCTACACCATATTATATTGTTCAGTATTTTGATGTTTTATAAATTAAAAGATCAATTTTTTTTGTTAAGAAATACATTTTTTCTAATTTTAAGCATATTATTTTTAAATATTTATTTGACATGTATAGTTGAGATGCTTCACACATTTTTTTTAATGAAAGATGCAATAGGAAAGGGCAGAGCCATTTTTTGGATAATGATTCGTTTCATACTTCTTTGACCGAAATTCACTTTTGGTACCAGAGTTTTTTTGTATACTTTTGGTATCAAAGTTTTGCATTTTTTACACTTTTCATACCACCGTTAAAATTATGTCTGATTTGGCGGTTAAGTGTAACGTGCCGCGCACGTGAGTAGCCCTAAACTTTTTTTTTCACTTTAGTCTCTCTAATACTTTCCTAACTTTTAATTTATTCAATTTAGTCCTAAAATACGAAAATTGGACCATTGACCCAAATTGACCTAGCTGGACCTAGTTGGTCCTAGGCTAGGTCAACTGGGACCTAGCCCCAATTGTGTTCAATTGGACCCAATTGGTCCCTAGGCTAGGTCCGGCTAGGTCAATTTGGGTCAATGGTTCGATTTTCTAATTTTAGGACTAAATTGAACATATTAAAAGTTATAAAAATATTAGAGGGACTAAATTGAACAAATTCAAAAGTTTAAGGCTATTCACGTGCACGGCACGTGACACTTAACTGCCAAATCGGACGGAATTTTAACGGTGGTATGAAAAGTGTACAAAATGCAAAACGTTGGTACCAAAAGTGTATAAAAAAAGATCCGGTACCAAAAGTGGATTTCGGTCAAAGAAGTGGTATGAAACGAACAATTATCCTGCCATTTTTTACAAAGTTGGCGACACCGACTATGGTTAGGCTCGTCCGACTTATGCGACCCCATCATGGCCGGAGCTAGCCATGGGCTCGACGCGGACTAGGTCAATTGTGTCCTAATTTCAATTGGTGCAACAGTTTGAACTTCTGAGATAACTAAAAGTCACAAAAGTATCTAGAATACCAATTTATCAACGCGTGTTATCTCAGCTACCTGTTTCATTTTAAACCCCTTATCTCATCATATACATGTTTGGCAAGTCTTGATAGTGAAGAAAGAAACTTGTATATATATATATATATATATTGTATAGTTCTAAAACACAATTTCTCAATATATACCTGATCTGTCCCATGTAGCAAATTAAGAAGTATTTAATCCACAAACAAATATGATGATGATGGAGCAGTTCATCTACCTCACAAACTAGCTAAGCGGTGTTGTCGTTTACATGTCTCTGTTACTGGTTTGAGATAAACTGGAATGTACAGTACGTGGGAAAGAGGATAGTTGGGAGAATATCAGAGCTAGCTGAGATAGCTTTAACAGAGAGTTGAAATTGTTGCGACTCAATTCATGAGCTAGCTACACTCTTCAAGCATAGAGAGCATGAACGCTGTCCCTTTTTGCTGCATCCCACACATCTTCTCTATTTCACAAATTTTTGTTTGAGGAGCTTCTTTTCTGTCTGTTGTTTCACCTTCTCTAGTTTCTTTTAACTTGCTGGTTTATTGAATGAATGAATTTATTGATTGAGAAAAAAAATAGTTGCAAACATTTTACTTAAAACTTTGAGAAAGAAATTAAACTTTCTTCCCAATAAGGCAGACAAGAGACAGACTACTATCTATATATAAGCTGCTATTGACCAAATTGATAAACACGTGAGGCTTACAATTTAAATTCCGAAGTCTAAAAATCACCACTACGATATGTATTGTTTCTTTGCATTCTTCCCACTTTCTTCTACTGTACAAATTGGCTCCTGTATCATGGATAGATGTGTTGTGTCTGTTGTCCACTACCCCACACCCCCAATATACTATACTACTTACCACAAAATGAGCTACACAGCGGTGAGTTTGTTTCAGTAAACTTAACAGGTTGAGGAACCCTATTACATGTTGGTTAAAAATGGCTATTTAGGAGAAACCTCTTGAGCTAGAGGAAATTCATCTTGAACTACATCATTGACGGGGTTCAATTGTGCCCATGCTTCTGCATCAAGATACCCAAGCTCGAACAGCCTGTCTAGGATACGATCTTCTGCTGGCTCGAGTGCCCAGTTGAAAAGCTGAAACAGGTTATGATGTTTTATACCAGAGAAGGCATTATTACATGGTCTCAAACCAATGCTCCAACCCATTCACAATTATTTCAGTTTGTTAAGAGCACCAGACCATCTCAAATGAAGCAAAGCTGAGAATTACCTCTCTGGGGCCGGCTCGGTTCTCTGGATTGCAATCTGGGCTGATGCCAATGCCTTGGAGGCCAAGCCTAGTGGCAGGGAAGGCACAAACACGAACCTGCAGAGGGTAAGCAATGATGCACCTCTTAAGACCGGTTTCAACAGAAGGATCAAAATGCAACAGAGTTGCATCTAAGATCCACAGCATGATAAAATTTGCAGAAATGAAGCGAACGTTGATATCTATCTTCTGAACAAGAGGAAACACTTCCCATAGTCCAAGCAACTTTCAGAAAGTTTTAGATTTACATGTAAAAACCAAGAGTCATCTACTTTGAAAAAAAGAGCAGCAATCATCTTAAGAAAATACCGTCTGAGCAGCAGATGTAGGTGGCATGAACAGTGTAAGACCCCCATCAATGCATAATCTATTTCGGAACATTGTTGCTGGTCGTGGTGCAAGATATCTGCAACCGAAAAGATGTTCTAGTTTCAGTGGCAATGAAATTAGCACTAACTGACTCAAAATAAAGAATAAGAGGTAACAAACTAGCTACCCTGGAATGAAGGAAGAAGTGAATACTGCATTGATGAGATCTTCCCTGGAGTCAAATTGATCAACTAGCAATCCTCTAGGCCTCCAGAGGATCTGGGTCACGGCAACTGAAGAAAACGCAAACATTCAGTGCCTTCAATAATTCACTTGCTATATTGTTTTGCTTGTTCTGCAACTTCCTATTGGTATCTCCATGCTAGCATTTATGCATATAGACATGTATTGCCATGTCATTGTCTAATTAGCCCTAAGCAGTTGCTGGACCTTATACCCATTTTTTTTCCTTGAGATCAACGTGGAATTTGGAAAAAAATTTAGTGCCACGCATGATATAAGTTGATGTATAAAAACAGACACTCAAAACCATCTATGCATGAAGCTAAGAAGAATGTTCAAACATAAAGCATTATTTTACCACGAACCCTCCCATTAGACCTAATGTGAGCGTCTTCTGGAAGGAACTTGTCAAGCACATCTCTGAGAACAGCCTATAGTGAAGAAAAACAAACAAGTTAAATGGTCAGATTGGAGAATAGTGATTGGAAACATTCACAAGTTCAATATTTCCATTCATTTAAACAAAAATAGTTCCATGTATTAACTAACTACAACATTGATTCTTTAGGAGCAAGCAGTATTGTCTAATGATAACAGTGCGAATCTTATTTATGTGGAACCATACCAAGAAGGAACCAAGCTGTTTACAAAAACTTCACAAGATGAATATCAGCAAGTTTGAGAGTTCATTCTTTCAAGATATTTCATCAAGATTACACTGGATAAAAATCTCTAGATTTGACCAAATTTCTAGGAAAAAGTAAACTGATTACTGATGGGGGTTCTACAGCATCATTTTTTGTTCCTATTTTACTGTCAAATGTTCCAAAGCTTAGAAACAGCGATCATGTTGACAAAACTATCATGATACCATCTTCTTTTCTCACAACTCTCAAATGGAACAGACAACAAAAATCATGCTACAGAAACTAACTAGGCACTATACATCCCGATAAGCATTGCCGACTGAAGTGATACAACAAAGGGAAAAACAAAGAAATCATATTTTTTTTGTATACAACAAAAGGGGAAAAACAACAGTACCCCAAGTCGAAAAGCAGTTCCATTTCTGCGACAATCATCTGCCAATATCTTAGTAGCCTTTAGAGCATTCTCCATGCTCTCTCCTGAAGCGACTACTGCAGCTACTATGGCACCAGCTGATGAACCAGCCAATGGTGTGGTTTCCTGAACACAGTTAAGTTATTATCAATTTCCTAGTCAGAGTTGCAGAACTGCTACAATGTTCTAAAAATAAGAAAGCATACACACACTTCGGCAGTTTATAGCTGTTCATGTTTCTTGCTTCCCAGCAAAGATAAACATTGGAAAGGTTAACCACCATATGGCAAACAACAATTCATCAACGTCCCCTAGTTTAAGGATGATTGTAATAATCATTGCCATACATTATTATTTGATGCGAAGTCTTATTTTGCTCATGATGTTTTAACAAATTCAGTCTTTAAGCGAATATCAACCAGACGGAGTCAGTGGGGCTGAAGCAGAATCTGTCTCTTCTTTAAGCTTATCTAAGGGTGAGGGTGAACCACTCTTCTCCTACCAACCGGTTTCAATCAATAAGAACTTCAATACCCAATTCAGCAGAGGCTAATACTAACTACAGCTAAACACTTCTATAGACTCCAACTGAACTACACGAAATCAAATATCAAAGAATGAACTTATTACTCTCCTCTGCCTCTCTGCTTCCACTACCTTAATGTAGCCCTTCTCAATGAGGAATTTCGCAACCCCAAGGTGGTAGGGAAACAAGAGCCCAGCAGCGGAGAAACTAAACCCAGGACTAGTGATCACTCTCCTCTGTTTCTCCGCTTCCACATCTTTGATTCTCTGCTCCCAAATTACATCTGGATCAATCTCATCCTCCATCACTGCCCCGATCCTCTCCTCGCTGTTGTAATATCCTCCGTTACCGTTTCCATTATAACCAACGACTGAATTATCGATCAGGGAGGAACCGCCGTTTGCGCCATTCTTCTTATCTCGGCTCTTCTTAATCAGCCTAGAAGCCAGACCAAGGAACACCTCACCGGTGACCACCGCCAATGATCTCCTCTCGGGAGGAGGAGAAGGGAGCGGATCCTCGCTCTGCTTCGCCTCCTCCGTATGTGGGCTCTGGGAGCAGAAAGTCAGGGTGCGAGGACGCAGGCGGCAGCCAGCCAACCTATGGGAGATGGCGGGGCTAGGGCAGCAGATTACAGAAGGGAGTGGGTGGGTACGGTGAGAGAGAAGGAACGAAGAGAGAGATGCAGCCATGGCACGAAGGAAGATGAGATGGGAGAAGCTCTGCTGTCTGCTCTGATGATATCTTCGGTGGATTCTACTATGGAAGTTGGAGTTGAAAGTATGTATGGTGCATAAAATGCAATCATTTAAAACGTGACATTACATACAATTCATGTGAATTAATAATGAAATTACACATCTTAATATTTTGTCTAGCTATAATATAAAATGTCATATTAAGTTAACTATACCAAGGCAAAATCCGTAATAAAACAGATAGAAGACAGGCTAAGGTTTCTTCCTTCGATTTCTTTCTACCTCTTTTTTAGAGTTTTGAAACGTCTATAACTTTTCGCATTCTCTCTATCTCTCTCCGCAAGTTCTTCATTATTTGGACCTCTGAGTTCTTTGCTTAGGTGGCTGTCCTTGATTGTTTGCATGTCTGTTTTGCTTATACTGATTACAAAGCCTAGACAAAGCCTTATCATTCCCTATACCAATCTATGGAAGCTTCTCCTAGTTCTGCCATTAAAGCTCATATTCGCTTTCACGGACGCCATAACTAAATTCCTCAATTACAGAGAGTGTTTGTCTCTTTGCCTGCCCACAAAATTCCACCTACCTCGTCAAGCTTTAATTCCATGAATATTCTTAATAGGGTTTTGTTTAGTCGTTTCTTTTCTATTCGGAGAGTGAGGAAAGATGTTGTACGACGTTTTGTGGAAACTAATTGGAGAGTCGATGAAGCTCCGGAGGTCATTCGAAGGGAAGACGGTCTCTGGCTTTTTATATTCTCTTCTGAGAACCAAGCGCTTGAGGTCTTGCAAAACGGTGCCTTCAACGTTCAGGGTATGATCCTCCATCTTTGGCGACCTGATCCAGTTCTACCAAGTACGAAGGTAGATTTCACTAGGGTTGAGACTTGGATTGAGTTCTATGGCCTTCCAATGATGCTGATGACAGATGAGAACATAACAATGATAGCTGCTTAGGTTGGAACTATCATCCAAACTGAGGTGTATGTTGACCGTACTTGGCTTACTGCTTTCCCCAGAATTAGGGTTTGTCTCAATTTACTGGAGCTCTTGTTGCCTTCCGTGGGGATCACGGATGGTCATCGCACTCATGAGGTACTGATTTCTTATCGTCTTGGTCATCCCTGTCGAAGGTGTGGTCGTTTCGGCCATAATCTTGAGGAGTGACGCGCACCGGGTTCAATTGTTCTTAATGAACTCACTACGAGAGTGGCTAGGGTTGCTGAGGAACCTAGGGTTACACAAGTTTCTAATTATGCTCACGATATGTTCACTTTTGGCAATAGAGGCTCGAGTTTGCTGACCAAATGGATCCCTCTGAACGAAAACCCTAATTTCAATACACCGAATTGTGGTGATCAGAGCGGCGGTGGGGTTAGGCAAGCAGCCCCTAATTCGGAACCGTCGTCTTTCACACAACCGCCTGTGGATCTGTCATCAACTCTGTCGGGTAATGGACCAGTCCAGGCACAACCAGTATCTTCTATTCCTCCTGGTGGCTTCCCTCCTTCTTTTCTATCATCTACAACCTTGCCACCTGGTTATTGATGGGTTCAGCCACCTCACTTCCCGACGATAAGGCCCACTGATTATCCCACCCCAAATTTTCCCACAAATCCTAGTTTTCCACAAGCTCATGCACCGTTTCCTCTCAATGTGTTTGTTCCAGTCTATCAACACTGGCATTACCTTTGGGCTTCGCCACAGAGTCATTTCACCGCTCAGTATCCCAATCCGGCTTGGGAATCTTCTTACCCCTATTTACTGAGGCCTTCAATGTTTCTCATATTCCAGACGTACCTCGACATCGAGTTGTTGAAGATGTTACTGCTCGTGAGTCATCACCAAACACAGTTCTCCCTTCTCCTAAGGCCACCATTCTTTTACAGTCTGTGGATGATTACCGTCGGGCTGGGATTTTATTTCCGGACCTGGGCCTTCGTGTTGGGCTTTCTAATGATGATGATGGAGTGGCGAACCAGTTATTTATGATGGGCCATTTTCATAATCTGGCCCAGGCAGGAAACGATGCGGAGGTTGGGCCTTCAAACCATTCGCCGTCACCTCCTCCACCTGCGATGAACACCAATCTCCCTACTCCGACTGACAATGTCAACCATCGCAGAGGAAAGGAACCAATTCGGGAGAATGGCCCCTCCCGTTTACCGGAGGCTAGGAAGCGGTCGTTTAAGGAATTCTGCTGCCCACCTGGGATCTTCTTCCGCGACACCCCAATGCCGGTGTGTAGTATTATAAGGGATAAATACTACAGAAACAAATCAAGATACGTGCAAGGTAACTAATTACGTAGCGGAATATGGTGCACATACCTACAACGATTTCTATAGTCCCAAGATGGAGTTCTCGATCCGCTGGACGGTTCCCGTATACTGGTTAAGGAATCCCTACGCAGATTGGTCTCCAAAGCAAAGCCTCTATCAATTCTTTAGCGGTGATGGATCACTGGAGTAAATTGTTTGATCACAATTTGGCACCTCCTTGGCACACAAGTGATTCGACCGAAAATATCTAGGTTTAAGGATGAGGGGTTTCTTTTTATCTCACCACAAAGGAAGAAGAGATTAGCTTCTAATAAATCTCATAGCACTCCTTATTTATAAGAGGAGCAAAGTGGACAAAAGTCCACTTTGCCCTCCTAGATATTTTGGACGGCCTATAGAGTGTGGGAGACCCAATTTTGGGCCTCTCATGTCAATTGGGATTTTAGGCCTAGCCCAAAATCCCTAATGTGACATTACCCAATTTTCTTAGGTACAATATGTTGGATTACGAGGCTAAATACTACGGAAACATAAACAAGGTACATGCTAGTAATCACTATTACGCAGCGGAAGATGTGCACATACCTTAAAACCTTTTCCGTAGTCCCAAGATCTTGTTGAGGGAGTTCTCGATCCACCGGAAGGAACCCGTAGAGGTTCTTGTTAAGTAAGCCTTACGCAGTATAGTCTCCACAGTAAAGTCTCTGATCGATTCTTCGCAGGGACGCATCTCCTGAGTGTTTTGCTCAAAGCAAATTGGCACACCCTTGGTGTTCGTACAAGGTTTGGCCGAAGTGGGTAAGTATTAAGGAGGAAAGTTTTCTCTCAAATCACCACCAAGGAGGAATTGTGAATTCCCTAATAAAATCTCTAACACTCCCTATTTATAGGAGGAGCAAAGTGGACAAAAGTCCACTTTGCCCTCTCCTAATTTCGGCCGGCCTATGTTGTATAAGGGAGGCCCAATTTTGGGCCTCTCATGTCAATTGGGATTTGGGTCAAACTCAATTTCCCTAATGTGACATTTACCCAATTTCTTAGGTAACATGTACATATTAATGGGCTTCCATTTACGGCGCCCAATCACCATATGCTAACAGCTCCCACTCGCCGGAATGGGAGGGTGCCTATTAATGTATATTTTGTCCAAATCGCATCAACATTTCAATCTTCTGATCTTGCCCCTGCTTCCGAATAGTTCATACGAAGTTTTCCGTGTGACCGGCGGATACGACGTGCATCGTGCTACTCATCTGTTATGAGTGTTGTAGCGTCCCTGGAACGTTGATTCCCTATTTCAAATCAACCTGTTAAAAACATCAAATTATATTGCACTATATCCTAGGTCAACTGTTAATTCTCCAATTGCCCAGTTTCCACATAGGAATACTTCTCCAAGGCATCCGTACAAGTATTCACAATCTTCAACTAATATCTGGTTGGTGGCCACCTATTGAATACAAGAGTCGGTGAATTACAAGTGAGCTTAACCATCCCAATCACTAATATCCTTAGTCAAACCCAACAAGTTTCCAAAGACGTGGTCACTTGGCCTTTTTATTCGGCGCTACGCTCGTACGCCGGGAAGCGAACATTGAGCCTGACCTTAGATATGAGTTCTGAGTCCATGAGGATACTTCGGGTGCCTCTTCAGAAGGCTCCCGGGATCAATCACACGCTCGAGGTGAAGAAGTTTGTGACCATCCAAACCTCAAGGATTCTACCTAGCACAACCGAGCATGACCCCGTGGTCGAACATGGCACGCGTAGTGTGAAGCACGCGTCGATAGCATACCCGAACATCGTCAGGTGTGGGATATGTCAATGATGTTATCGCATATTTTCATCTGGCCCATAATGTGGTTAATGACGAACAGATTTCATCACCGGCGATGTGCAAAACGAAGATCATGTCGTGTTACTCTGAAACCAAATTATCATTTTGCGTAACCAAGTTTATCCAACTGGTTCTTAGCCGGTCTTGCTGCGGCAGAGGTCCCCCTCTCCTACAAGACGACCGTGCCCGTGTGACAAGGCAAGACCCATATTCGACATAATTTAGGGAGAGGATTGCGTCCTCCTACGACTTAGTTTATAGACCGTAAAATTCGATGTAATCTAACATTATGATGTCAATAAATCATAAACTCGGATTGCAATTCTCTCATTTATCAAAATTGTAACTTTCAATTATCAAATTGTTATCACGGATATACGCCCACTTTTAAACCATACGCAATCCAAGCAGTTTAACATGATTTTCAAATGTCTCTTTGCGTAATGGTTTAGTTAATGGGTCTGCTACCATGTCATCAGTGAGCGAGTATTCTAAAGTGATTATATTGTCTTCTACCATAGATTTATCATAATTATATTTCACATCAATGTGTTCAGTTCTACTAGGGTACTTTGGATTCTTTACTGCCGCAATAGCTGCCTGACTGTCAGAGTACACCTTCATAGGCTTACTCCCGTCATCGCCACCAAGCAGCGCAGTAAGAAGCCTTTTCAGCCAGATCGCTTCCTGTGCATTTTTAGAGAGAGCAACGAATTCTGATTCCATCGTAGACAGCACGACACAAGATTGCTTCTTGCTCGTCCATGAAATGGCGGCATTAGCAAGGAGAAACACTCATCCTGTGCTGGATCGCCACAATGGTCGGCGTCACTGAATCCGGTCAATTCTAACTTCCAAACCTCATAGCACAGTACGTAGTCGGCAGTACCTTTCAGATATCGTATGATCCGCTTACAACTTTTAAATGTTGATAGCCAGGGTCTGACTGGAATTTTGCTACTAGGCCAATAACGTAACAGATGTCCGAACGAGTGCAAAGCATGGCGTACATGAGACTTCCGACCATGCTTAAATACTATGCACTCCTCATCTGTTCACGCTCTTGCTGGTTCTTTGGGCCGTCAAGTTTTGACAACGCGCACCCGAATACTACCGGCGTCTCCACGGGTTTGGCATCTTGTAATCTAAACCTTTTCAACAGTTTGTTGATGTAGGTTTCCTGAGATAGAAACAATCTCCGGGCGGCGCGATTTCTAGCAATCTTAATGCCCAAGATGCACGTAGCATCTCCCATGTCTTTCATCTCAAATACATTGTCAACCAGAACTTTGATTCATGCATGAAACTCCATCGTTCGCGGTAATGAGTATGTCAACCACGTATAAAGTTAAGATGACGTACTTAGACTCAGAGGTCTTTGTATACACGCACAGATCCTCGTGGAGATTCACGAATCCGTTTCCAATGATTTCCTCGTGGAATCTGCGGTACCATTGCCGAGACGATTGTTTAAGACCGTAAATGGATCTTTAGAGTTTACAAACTTTACGTTCGTTATCAGGAGTAATGAAACCCTCCGGTTGCTCCATATAGATCTCTTCCTCCAGGTTTCCGTGGAGGAATGCGGTCTTAACATCCATTTGGTGCAGCTCTAGATCGAGCCATGCGACCAGGGCTAGGGTTTCCCTGACTGTGGTGTACCGCACAGTTGGTGAGTATGTCTAATCATAGTCCACTCCGTGAAGCTAGGTGTAGGGCTGTAAACGAGCCGAATCGAGCTGAGTATCCGTCAAGCTCGACTCGACTTGACTCAGTTTACTCGAGCTCGAGCTCGAACTCGACCGAGCCTTAATTTTTCAAGCTCGAGCTCGACTCGATTCAATACTCGGCGAGTACGAGCTCGGCTCGACTTGGCTCGATAAGGTTAAAAAAAATTCAATTAAATTATAAATGGTGCACCTTAGCTTGAGCTCGAACTCGGCTCGATTATGCCTTTGACTCGAACTCGAGCTCGAAATCGACTTGAACTCAATATATACATATATAATATTATTATGTAAAACTCAAATTCGAACTCGAACTCGACTCGAATAGGAAAAACAAAAAAGCTCGATTAAGCTCGCGAGCCTCTCAAGTCGAGTACCAGTGAACTCGAACTCGACTCGGTATCAGAAAAAGCTCGACTCGAGCTCGACTCGACTTGAAATTTAGCGAGTCGAATTCGAGTATCGACCGAGCCGATCTCGAGTAGCTCACGAGTAGCTTGACTCGTTTACACCCCTAGCTGGGTGTATCCTTTCGCAACTAGTCGAGCTTTGTATCGCTCGACATTTCCATCAGTAGTGAGTTTCAGCTTCAGAACCCACTTAGCCCCTATGGCCCTGCGGTTAGCAGGTAAATCAACTAAAGAACATACCGAATTGGCTTTCATTGAAGCGATCTCTTACTCCATTGCTTTCCTCCATTCCTTCGCTTGAGGTCCTTTCAACTCTTGTTGAACCGTTACCGGTTCGTCAACAGAAGTTAGGGTGAATATCTCACCCTTCTCGATGGGATACTTCTTGGGAGAAGTTCGATGCCTTTGAATTTGTCTAGGCTCGTTTATCCCATCTAGAGTCTGAACGTTGCTCCCACTCGGAATAATGCTTTCTATCGGAGCATCACTTCCACTGGGAACAAGGGAAGTGCTAGTTCCTTGACCTACAACTTTTCTTGGACGACCTATCGGTCTCGGGATTTTACCTCTGAGATTAATTCCTTGATCAATAGGACCTGGAACCAAGTTGGTTGATCCACTCCCACTGGGAACAATGGGTAGTTGTGGCATTAATGGATTTTCATCCAGCGGTCCGGCTACGTGATTATCAGGTTTAACTTGATTCGCACCTTCAGCAACAGTGATTTATGTGGTAGGATTGTGTCCTCCCACTGATTTACTATGAAAATGTCTCCATCTTCATTTACCATTTCATTCACTTGCGTTGCTGGCTCAAATCTATCACTCGAAATAAGTGGGACCTGACCATTATCGTTATCCTGCTCCAATTCGATCAAGACTTCGTCTGTTTTCATTTCAGCAAGCGTTGGAAATTCTTCCTCAAGGAATGTAACGTCTCTGGACTCATGTTCGACCACGCCACCATTTTCTTGAGCTGACACAAATACATAACCTTTAGAGTTCTCTAAATACCTTATGAAGATACTCTTAAGTCCTCTGGGTCCCAACTTGCCAAAACGACTATCAGTTGTATGTGTATTGGGCGCGCAACCCCACGGTGACAACCTGGTAAGCTCTAACTCTTTACCAGTCCATAGCTCATATGGTGTAGTGTCTACTGCCTTTGTCGGAATAAGGATTACTATATGAGTGGCAGTCAACAACGCGTCTCCCCAAAAGGAGATGGGTAGTTGTGCTTGCGACATCATAGTTCTGACCATGTCCAGGAGTGTTCGATTACGACGTTCAGCCACACCATTTTGTTGCGCTGTGTTTGGGATTGTCGTTTGACGAGCAATTCCCCTTTCTTTGCACAACTTATTAAACTCATTAGAGATATATCCTCCACCTCTATCAGTGCGTAGGGTTTTCACCTTTCGCTCCTGCTGATTCTCTACGAGCTTTAGAAAACTTATAAAGCTATCTATAGCTTCAGATTGCGAGTAATCAGATGAGTAAACCCATAACGGGTAAAGTCATCAATGAAAGTTAAGAAGTATCGTTTACCACCCCTAGCGGTTACGTTCATTGGTCCACATAAGTCGGAATGAATTAGATGCAATGGGTATTCGGCTCGTAGTGCTTCGCCAAATGGTTTGCGGGTGGGCTTTCCAGCTAGACAGTCATGCAAGTGTGTTTAACCACGTTGTTAGTTCCGGGAAGAATTTCTCTTCGAGCTAACGACTGAACCCTGTCATAGCTTATATGTCCGAGCCTCGCATGCCATCCAGCCGCGTCAGTTTCTGCTTCCCTAGAAGACAATGCATACATTCTATTCGAATTTATGCTAACATTCAAGTCTGTGATAATGAGAATATTAGAGGAAATTGCATGTCCATATAAGACTTTGCCTTTATTTATCCGAACAATGGTCTTCTCAAATGATAAAACAAAGTTATTATTCATAAGAGCGGAAACAGAAACAACATTTCTACGGATTGTTGGAGCAAAAAGGACATTTTCAAGAAGTATGGTCCTGCTATTGTTCATAAACAACTTGCAGTTCCCTACTCCTATGCCTTCAACTTGTGAGTTGTCGCCAATGTATATCCTCTTAGAATCCTCCGACAATCGTCTAAACTTGGCAAATAGTCCTTTGTCGTTGGCTATATGGTCTGTTGCGCCTGAATCAAAAATCCAAGAAGGATTTGAGTCAGTTAACATGACGGTTGAGGAAACTAAATCTTCCATAACATAACCAACACCACATACCTTTTTAGGGTGCGATTTGCTAGACCCTACACCATCGCCTATGCGGCATGGGCTGGAGTTCCCGCAGACTATCTCGGATTTTAATCTGAGACTGCCCTGTTTAGGCTTAGTCAACATGTTATCGTCGATAGCCTGTTGTTTCTTTTCCTTGTTCCTGTTCTTCCTCTTTCCCTGCCCAGCTTGTCCTGACATCTTTGTGTCTTTCGACATCGATGCCAATCGAGTTTCTTCCATCTCGATCAATTTCAGGACAGATGTAAGATCTAGCACGGAACCACTAACAATCAATAAAGCCTTGGCTGCTCTCCAAGACCTCTGGAGAATCCCGATGATGGCTTGAATTTTATCCCATTCACCCATCCGACTTTCTTCTTCTAATGGTTTACACATGCGGAGGAGCTCGTATACCTTTTCAAGTACACTTTTGTTGTTGTTGTTTAGACAATCTTCCATAGCTGGTATAAGTGGGTGCAATATAACTGCTATACCATTTATGTATTTCAGGAAGAGAGCATCACATATGTCCTTTGTTATCGGAACATCCTTATACTCGTCATGGAAGTCCTGAGACATCTCAAACAGCAGTATCTCCTTTGCTTTCTTGTCATCTTGCTCCCATTGGAAATGGGCGAATGCTAGTCCCTTAGTGAGACCATCATCTGGGCAGCTCATTTTTTTTTGAATGTGTTCTATAAGACCTTGACCTTCCAGCAGTGTACTGACGTGTTTGCTCCACGAGTCGTAGTTCGTCTCAATCAAAAGCTCATTAGCACACGATGAAGCCATCTATGTTGTAATTCGTTACTAACACATTGATAATCATGCACAATCAGGGAGACAATAACATTTTGAGAAAGAATTGCATACATCAGATATATATTAAGATGGAATACGAAAAATAATGATTCCCAACCATCTAAACCAACCGACCGCCAGTAAACCGAGGGAAGGGGGTTCGTGAAAGAGTTCACATTACCGTCGTCTTCAATCCAATAGATCAGTCTCTTAAAACGGTTTTATTCGCAAATTACCGGAACTGGAAATTTAAAATAAGCATACTCGATCTTGGCTTTCCCAAGGCCCTTTTGTATTTGAAAAATATTATGATGAACTTACGCATGCATATACAATTCTACTTCACAAGTAAATCATCATTGCAAGCCAAATTTATCATCCAAACCACACATCATGCATAAGCGTCATGCGTCTAATGTTCCGAAGAACTCATGCTAGCATATATATAATTCTACTTTCTAAGTAAACTATAACATGCAGCTACATCCTCAACATTCAAGCATACGTGTCATACATGAAACTTCCACATCAAACATGCATATTTGGCGACTGCCTTTTGTTTTTAAAACATTTTCAAATATTAGGGGTTGACTTTCAATTCATGCTTACAATTAATCATACGTGTTTCTAGACATGAATCTTATGCAATCACAATCATCACAACATGTCAGTCTTAATGCGCAAACCATATATTTAACCAGGGCTCTGCCCCCAACATCCAGCTAGCTTGACATAGTCAAGACAACAGTTCTAATAAATATATGTGACGAAAAGTAAACAATTGCAATTCAACCCTCTAATTAATCCAGTCCCAAAATCATGCATTTCCGAGATCCATCCCCATAATCGAAACTAGGCATTTAGGTTTAATCAAAATGAGAAAATTTTAAACCTTCGAGCACTGTGTACACTATTTAAAGTTCGAAAACATTTGGATTTTAAAACTTGACCATCCCATTTTATTAATTGACTTGAATTCGATTTTGAAAAATCCGGTTCAGTTCAGTCAATTTCGGTTCAATCCGGTTCGGTCCGGTTCCATAAATCTGATTCGGGTTCAGGCCGGATGTATTTAAAATATGGTTCGGTCCAAACCGGTTCAATAAAATAGGATTTTGGTTCGGTTCAACACTCAAAACCGGTTCGGTTAGATCCACTTAGTTACCCTGGTTCGACCCGACTAGGTCGAATCGATTAAGAAAACCCGGTTTGGTTTAATCTGCTCCGATTTTGCAAATTGGATCGGCCCACTAAACCCCTAGGGTTTCAGCCGAAATAAGTCTTTTGGGCTAAGTAGAGTCTTAAAGTCCACTAAAAACTTAACTTAGCCTCCAAGAATTATTAACTATGTAAAATAATTTCCAATATTGCATATATATATATATAATTCGGCTAGATCTACATATATATATATATATATATTTATTGTCAAGATTCTAACTATAAGACATAAATCAATCAACAATATATATATGTAAATTTCGGCCACATCTATATATATATATATATATATATATATATATATTTATTTATTTATTGTCAATATCTTTAATAGGAAAACAAATATATGACAATATATTTTCTTAACCTTTTAGGTAACTAAATCCATCAATAATATTTGTATCCATATAAATTAGCTAGATATATAGATCATTATATATATATATATATATATATATTAATGTGAACTTATCCATATTTTTCCATTTATAGATATATTTTCACATTTAATTAAAATTAAAATATGGTAAACAATATAGCAATATTCGGCCGAAACTAGCATACTTGGGGCCTAAAAAATTAAATTTTTCACATTTGTAAATTCCCTAGGGTTTCGGCCGAAACACATGTAATTGGAAAAAGTGGTCAAATTTCAAGATCAAATTTTACTAAGATCTACAATCCAATGTTTGATTTGATAAAACTCACATTTTTCTTGAAGATCATGAACATCAAATTTTACTAAGAACATCAGGAAAATTTCGGCAGTAACAATTATTAAAATCGAAAACTTTAAATTTTCACTATTCAAAATTTCGGCCAACATTGTTAAAAATCAAGAACACCAATTTATCAAAATCATGAACTCCTAACACAGGCTCTGATACCACTGTTGGATTACGATGCTAAATACTACGGAAACATAAACAAGGTACATGCTAGTAATCACTATTACGCATCGGAAGATGTGCACATACCTTAAAACCTTTTCCGTAGTCCCAAGATCTTGCTGAGGGAGTTCTCAATCCACCGTACGGAACTCGTAGAGGTTCTTGTTAAGGAAGCCCTACGCGGTATAGTCTCCACAGCAAAGCCTCTGATCGATTCTTGGCAGGGACGGATCTCCGGAGTGTTTTGCTCAAAGCAAATTGGCACACCCTTGGTGTTGGTACAAGGTTCAGCCGAAGTGGGTAAGTATTAGGGAGGAGGGTTTTCTCTCAAATCACCACCAAGGAGGAATTGTGAATTCCCTAATAAAATCCCTAACACTCCCTATTTATAGGAGGAGCAAAGTGGACAAAAGTCCACTTTGCCCTCTCCTAATTTCGGCCGGCCTATGTTGTTTAAGGGAGGCCCAATTTTGGGCCTCTCATGTCAATTGGGATTTGGGTCAAGCCCAATTTCCCTAATGTGACATTTACCCAATTTCTTAGGTAACATATACATATTAATGGGTTTCCATTTACGGCGCCCAATCACCGTATGCTAACACCATACTCTTATTTAATGGGCTTTCAATTACGGCGGCCCATTATCCAAATGCCAATAGCTCCCACTCGCCGGAATGGGACGGTGCCTGTTAATATGTTATCGACCAACACATCAAAATTTCTTCTCCGATCCAATCCTGCTTTGGAATAGTTCATACGATGTTTTCCGTGCGACCGACGGACACGACGGGCATCGTGCTACTCATCTGTTAGGAGTGTTGTAGCGCCCGCGGAACGTTGATTCCCCATCTCTAATCAACCTGTTAAAAAAATATTGTGCCGCGCTGTATCCTAGGTCAACTGTGATTCTATAATTGCCTAGTTTCCATATAGGAATACTCCTTCAAGGCATCCGTACAAGTATTCACAACCTTCAACTAATACCAGGCTTGTGGCAACCTAGTGAATACAAGATTCGGAGAATTACAGGTTTACATGACCATCCCCATTGCTCATATCCTTAGTCAAACTCAACCGGTTTCCAAAGACGTGGTCACTTGGCATTTTGTTCAGCACTACGCACGTATGCCGGGAAGCGAACATTGAGCTTGACCTTAGGTATGAGTTCTGAGTCCGTGATGATACTTTGGATGCTTCTACATAAAGCATCCGGGTTCAGTCACACGCTCAAGGTGAAGAAGTTTGTGCACATCTGAATCACGTGGATTCTATATAGCACAACTGAGCCTAACCCCGTGGTCGAACATGACACGCGTAGTATGTAGCGCGCGTCGATAACTAACATAACCTGAATTTAGTCAGGAGTAGAAAATGTCATATGATATCGCAGACTTATCGTCTGGCCCAGAAGTTGGTTCTTTGACGAACGAAGTTCATCACGGCGATCTGCAAAACTTAGATCATGTCGTGTTACTCAGAAACAAAATGATAGTTTTGCTTAACCAGGTTTGTCACCGTGGTTCTTAGCCGCTTTTGATATGGCTAATGTCCCCCTCTCCGTCAAGACGACCGAGCCTGTGTGACGAGGCTTGGCCCATATTCGACATTATTTTACTTGGGATGTTGTCCCTCCAACAACTAGTTTATAGACCATAAAAACCCGATGTAATCTAAACATTATGACGTCATAAAATCATAAACTCAAATTAAAATTCATTCTATTTAAATATCAGAATGTTATCATCACAATACAAGTCACTTAAACCCTACGCAGTCCCAGCATTCTAACATGCTTTTCGAAAACATCCCTGCGTAACTGTTTGGTTAATTGATCTGCCATCATACTATCAGTGGACAAGTATTCTAGTGTGATTAATTTGTCTTCAACCATATTCTTAGCATAATTGTATTTCACATCAATGTGTTTCGTCCTGCTATGGTACTTAGGATTCTTAACAGATGCGTAGAGGTTCTTGTTAAGGAAGCCCTACGTGGTATAGTCTCCACAGCAAAGCCTCTGATCGATTCTTGGCAGAGACAAATCTCCGGAGTGTTTGCTCAAAATTGGCACACCCTTGGTGAAGGGGTCATGTTCGGCCGCATATGGTGTTTCTAGGTAGAAGGGATTTCTCTGTTGCCACAAATGAGAAATTGTGAATTACCCTAATAAAACCCCTGACTCTCTCTATTTATAAGAGGAGCAAAGTGGAAAAAAGTTTACTTTGCCCACACCTATATTTCGGCCGGCCTTGCTGTATAAGGGAAGCCCAATTTTGGGCCTCTCATGTCAATTGGGATTTGGGTCTAGCCCAATTTCCCTACTGTGACATTTACCCAATTGTCTCAGGTAACATATACATATTAATGGGCTTCCATTTACAGCACCCAGACACCATATGCTAACAATGTATCCCTATTCCACTGCGTAATTAGTTTACCTTGCATGTACACGTGTTTTTGTCCGTAGTAACTATCCCTTAAATCCTACAGTTTCTTAGGTCCAATCCCATAGGATTATAAATTCTAGGAACATCCGCACAAATGTTCACAATCTATTACATATATCGGGTTGGGGCCACCTAGTGAACATAAGAGTAGGAAACTCACGATGATTACAGAACCATCATGACTCGATTCAATTCGTTACCCAGATTCACGCTATCGACATGTTATTGTCCTGACGCTCCTAAACCAAAGTAGCGAACATTGAATCGAGCCGCAAGAAAATGATTCAAGTTTAAGGATACTTTGGCAGTTAACAACAATTGACTATCGGGATCAGTTCCGCACGGTTGGTAGAGTAAATGTTGCGTTTTGAAAATTTAATAAAATCCGCCTAACACCAACCGAGCATTTTGTTGGCATTTGGAGTATATGGGCCGTCGTAATAGGGAGCTCATTAATATAAGAACAACATGATAAATAAAATTGGTGTTTGGTACATAAGAGATTTTGGGTCAGGATAAAATCCCTATGAGCCACAATTGGCCCAAAATGGGCCAGCCCAATTTTTTTGTGTGGTTCGGCCGATATAGGGAGAAAGCCCTAGGTGGGCTTTGCTCACCTCCTCTTATAAATAGGAGGTGTTAGGGGATTTTTCAAGATTAATCACTTTATCTCCTTTAGTTGAGACAAAATAAATCTCATCTCCCTCACACCACATAGGTTCGGCCGGGACCCTCTTTCACCCAAGGAGGTGTCAAAATTGCTAAGGCAATTTACCCCAGAGATCCAACTCAACAACCAAATTAAAGAGGCTTTGCTGTGGAGACCATAACCTATGGATTGCTCTTTAACAAGGGTTCCCGCAGGACACCGCCCAGCAGATCGCGAACTCCCTCGTGACGTTCCTAGGCTACAGAAAGTTAAAACTGGTATGTGTTTCCTTTCCGCCGCGTAATTAGTTTACCGAGCATGTACAAATGTTTTATTCTGTAAGTGTATCCCCTAAATCCATCAGTGGTATCAGAGCCTGTGTAGGGTGTTCATGATTTTTGCAAAAACCGTGTTCATGAATATTAATGAAAAAAGTGTTTTTTGTCAAAATCAAAATTTGGATTTTTAGTCGAGGTAAATTCTGATCTTGTAATTGCCCATCGAACCCTAGGGCCACGGCGTGAGCCACAGCTTGGCCACGACCAAGCGACGGCGAAGCCGTGGCCGTATATTAAAAAAAAAAAATTATTGCTGGCCCATCGGTGGCTGGCGGCGTGGTGGTGGTGGTGGCACAATGATTTAGTCAATGTAAAATCTTGACATTAATTACTGATATAATCTTTCCATGATTTTAGGGATATAGATATATTTGGTATTAATTAAGTGCATAATAGATTGAGAAAATGTATATATAGGTATATTTTATCCCTAATATAGAATCTAATCAATATAGATATATATATTGCACAATAATTTCTTTGAAAATATATATATAGTGAATATATTATATTAATTGTTACTTGACGACTAAGTGAAGTTTTTAGTGGATTTTAAAACTCTACTTCGCCACCAAGTGAGCAATTTCGGTCGAAACCCTATGGGTTAATGGGTCGGACCAAATGCGCAACTTGGTCGGGTCGACCGACGCGCGTAACCCGTGGGATCCGAACTGGCTCGGGTTCTGGTTGGGTTCCATCGGTTCAATCGGGTCGGGTCGACTGACTCGGATTTCTCAATCGGTCCCACTCTGAGTGGGTCGGGTTTGACCAGGTGGGAAAATTGGTCGGGTCAAACCAACCCGGTTCGATAAAACCAAAAACAGCTAATCGGATCAGACCAGTTGGACCTGGTCAATCAGACCGGACAGGTCGGACAGGTCGGACCTGGTCAATCAGACAGAATCGGTCGGACCGGGTTGACCGAACCGGACAGGGTTCGATCACCTAAAAATAGGTCAGATCAAATTTAAAATCCAAATATTTTTAACTTTAAAATTACCTACGCAGTGCAAATTGGTTTGATATTTTAACGTTTTAATCAAACCTGATGCCTAGTTTCAATTATGGGGATGGGACCGAATCTTTGTTAGGGCTGAATTTCAATTATTTTTTATTGATAGGAATGCATGTTAGAATTTCGGAGCCCTGTTTTCAATTAATGAGTTGCGTACTATGATAGACATGTTTTGCTGAGTGATCTTGATTATAATCCATGTCTAGAAGTTTGCATGATTGTTATAACATGAATTTCAAGTCAGCCCCAAATATTTAAAATTGATATCCAGTCGCCAAATATGAATGATTGATCTGGAGTGATTACGCATGATGCGTATACATGATAGTTTCAGAATGTGATCACATGCGTATTTTACTTGTGTAGTAGAATTATATATGCTTGAATGAGAAATCCTCGAAACGTTTTAAAAAGGCCTTGGGAAAGTCAAGATCGGGTGTATGTAAAAACTCCATGTTCCGGTTATGTAAACACCTAATTTTGGTACGCGCGATACGTATATAACACGATTAAAAATTTATGTGTAACGCGTTTAAAAAAAGGAAGTATTTAAATATGGAAGGTCGCGAGTTTTCTAAAATGGACTGGCTTAAATTAGGATAATTATTTGTATTTATTGCAGAGAATATTTGTTGAATATTTAGATTTTCTGAATATTTAGCATTTATACTTAGAATAAATCTGTAATATTTATTTCCTAGTTAGCTTAGGCCTAGATTAGTATAAATAGTGGTTAAATTTACATGTAATGAGGGGGGGGGGGGGGGATAGAAAAATAGAAAAGAAGAACACCGTATAAAACATTACTTTCGAATTTATCTTTTGTATTCTTGTTAGAAGTGTTGTGTAAATTACTAACGCATCTTTTCAAATTTTATTATTATCATTATTATTATATTGTTTGTAAGTATATCGTCTTCTTCACAACAACCATATCATCGTTGTTCTTCCATGCCCACCGACGAATTCCAACAGATCCGTTACCAACCCCTTCCATCAGATATATGAGCACCACCACGGCTCACCGGATCGTCCAAGTCTAGTCCCGTTTCCTGTCACCACAGATCCAGCCGATGGACTCGAAACTAGCCCCTTTCCTTACATCGTTTTATCCATCCAGCCACCGGGACCATCGTCGTCACCATCCTCTTCTGGGCGTTCCTCAATGCCCCCGTCGAAGCCACCGATTGCTGTTACAATCCAAGACACTTACCGATCCCGTCCTCCATCTACCGGCCCAAACTCACGTAGACGATGACGACACCTCTGATCCAGTCGTCACCACCGGTCGGAATCTCACCTCCAGCCATGACCCGTCTGCACCAACTGTTGTTGCTATGAGCAAGACCCCGCTTTGACCACCATCATCGACCTTCGTAGCTACCTTCGCTTGTCCCTCTCTGCTCAGACACTGATGTTTTGACTCAGACGTTCGTCCGTCCAGTTAATGCTCAGCCACACTTCTAAGATATACCCGTTGTGTCTTCAGGTAGTTGTACTATTTATTATTATATTATATTATATTATATATATATATATATATATATATATATATATATATATATAATAGTTAGAGTATAATATTAGTATGATATGTAATATATATAATAATATGTGTTAGCTTAGGTATGATAAATAATTGTTACGTGATTATAGTGTTGTAGGATTTATTTGTACTTATAATTATTTAATGTAGGGATTTAAATTTTATTGAATCTTTTTCTAATGTTACGAAATAATATAGATATTAGAGTCATGGAAATTTGTGAATTGAGTACCGAAAGTGCGTGTTTAATTCCATGTGTTTTAAATCCGTAATAGGACCCCCGAATCTGAATTTCTGGTCGTGGACCAATTTTATACCTAGGTTATTTAATTCGTTATTTACCTAAGTAATTTAGGTTTCTAGTTAGCCTTATAATTAACTAGTGGTGACTCTTTCAAAATTGCACGTTTTTCAAAACGTATTCGCCATAGGTCGGATTTTTAGGGTCTGACAGGTTAAAAGTAGTGATTAAACCGTTTTCAAAGAGACTAATCTATTAGCAAGGAGACGTCGGCAGTGTGAAATCTTTACACGGCCTCCTTCCACTGTTTTATTGGTGGTTGGGTTGGTTAGACGACTGGGGAATCATTGTTTGTCGCCTCCTATCTCATAGATATCCGATGTAAGCAATTCTTTTTCAAAATGTTTTAAATTGTCTCCCTAATTTTCGCTTGGTTTATCGATGTGTTAGTCTTGAATTGGCATCAATGGATTCTTCCAATGCCAAATAGCTTTTGAAAGAGACGAACTATGACTCGTGCTGCAAACGCATCAATGATATGCTAGATGATAAGGGTTTGATTGAACACATTAGGAAAACAATGAGTTGTCCAGATGTAGGCCTGACCAGAGGGCTTGCATACACATTCTTTCGAATTCTAGGAAATGTTGTCGGGGGGTACCCGACGAACCCACTCCACACAACAAAATGGTAAGCGCAAGAGAAAGGGAAATTTTTTCACAAAGAAGGCTAACAGGTCATTTGGTCCGAATGACCAAAGAAAGTTCAAACCTAAGCAAGCCGGCGGAAAGAACATGCATAAGAAAAGAACACGTAAGTAGGAAACTCGAACGTGCTTTAGGTATGGAGTGAAAGGTCACTTAGCATCTGCCTGTACTAATCCTCCAAAGGTAGTTCCGAGAAACAATGACGAAAATTCATATTTCTCTTAAACATTCTTATTACATGGTGAGTAATTCAATCCCACTTGTCAATTACAGAACCGAGATGAGGAAGGAGCGTGAAACTAAAAGAGGATGTAAATGAATATCAAAAGTTTATCTTTAAGCTCTAGATTTCCTTTCTTGCTTGAACTTATCTGCATTTCAAATTGATAACATTTTGGTTTGAGAATGTTGTGTGAATTTAGTTTCCGCATAATTCAATTGGTAAAACCAAGATAGGTTTGCTTCATCTTGCACAACTGAATTCTAATTTCACAATTCTAGACATTGCATAATGAGGTTGAACGAATTATTCCTTATTTTTTAGTACTCTATAAATATAAATAATAAAATGTAACAATAGACATGTATAAAACCGATAATTAAATTATGGAAACGAAAAGATATCACTTAGGGTAAATACCCAGTGTGGCTCGCGCGTAGATCCCGATGAAATCAGATCACATCAATTCGAAGTACATATTTAATGACAAGATGTATGATTTTGAAGCTCACTATAAATTCACCCGTTTAGGGATAACTCAACTGATTACTCATAAATTCGAGAATATTGATTGCTTTATAATCTTTCTCTATCTCGTGGAGAATCAAATGGAGCGTAAGGTGAAAATCTTGCGCACCGACAAATGTGGAGAATACCTCTCGAATGAGTTTCATAAGTTACGTAAGGGGCATTGTCCATCAAACGACGATCTCTTATACGCTACAACGAAATGGTGTGCCGGAGCGACGCAATCATACACTCTTGGACAGGGTTAGAACCATGATGTCGCTAGTCCAACTTCCGATCTCCTTCTTGGGGTGATGTGATGTTGACTGCTACTCATGTAGTAAACCATGTTCTTGTTGGCATTTGGAGAAGGGGCCGCCGTAATAGGAGCCTTTTAATATAAGCCCAACAGTTAATGTAATTGGGTTATATCACATTAGGGATTTTAGGCTAGGCCTAAAATCCCAATTGATATGAGAAGCCCAAAATTGGGCCTCCCTTAGCTCATTACTAGGCCGGCCGAAACATAGAGTAAGGAGGTGAGATTTTTCCACCTCCTCTCATAAATAAGGGTTGTCAGGGATTTATTAGAAGTTAAATCACTCCTTCTCCTAAGTGTTGAGACAAAAGAAATCCCTCTCGCTATTTACCTATAGTTCGGCCGAACCATTTAGGGTGAAGGTTCTATCGGCCACCATCTCCTTCACGAAAAAATCTGAACGACCAATGTCTCGGGGGCAAGTGTTATGCCCCATACAAATGAGATTTAGAGACGACAAGTGTGAAGTTGGGAACCTTAAGGCCGACAACAAAAAACCGACGACATAAAGAAATCTTATAAAAAGATAAAGACAAAAGTCGACAAGCAAAGCGACAAGAGGCGACGCCTTGATAGTCGACGACTTCAACTATGGGGAAAAACCTCTCATTTTAAGGAATAACGAGGTGAAAACCTGCTTGTCACCTACTAAGAGAAAATCATTCCACCTAAGGTAAAGTGAGGTGGCGACCTGATTGTCGCCTGATAAGAGGAAACCATTCCTCCTAAAGTAAAGTGAGGTGGCGACCTGCTTGTCACATGCTGACTCGCTACCGACCGCCTCCCTCCAATCACAGAAGGTGGCCACAACCCTAAAGCAACCAATAAGAGAAAAGAACAACCGCCATATAATTCGGTTTGCTAATCTCTATAAATAGGAAAATGCTTACCATTATTCATTATGTTATACTTTTCTACAACTGATATCCATATACTGACTTAAGTTTCGGAGTGGAATCGTGAGCAATACCTTTCTCTTTCTCAGGTCCTCGCAAAACACCCGCGGCCAGGAGGAGCTAGCGGCTACCAAAAGCCCAACATACCCAAATGCGCGAAGACGAAGATCAAGAGAAGTCCACATCAAGATTAACCAGGCGATTGTGATCCAACACACAGTTAAATGCTCAACTTGTTAATGAAACAACACCATTTTTGGGTTTGATTAATCAGATACAAATCTCCTGACCCACTCTCACTGTTCTAAATCGTGCATCACCGTTATGATCTTGACACGTGTTCTGGGTGTAATTAATTTTGTAATTTTTTTAAAAACCCTATTGAGATTTGTGAACACTAATAGGAAATGTACACATATCAAAATTTTAATAATAATGCACGATGTGGTATAGAAAGAGTGAGACATGAGATTTAAAACCTGATTAATTAGCCCAAAACGTAGTCGACCTTAAGAAGAGGACCTAAAAAGGGAAAGAGTAATTCCTTAAAGTGTGAAAAAAAGAGTGAAAAAACCATAGAAAGTTATGCTGCCACATGCCAGTTAACAATTTGACATAAATTGGAAAGAGAATCATGTAATGGATTGACATGTGGCAGTTGTTAACTTTCTATGGTTTTTTCACATTATTTTTTACACTTTCTAGCACAGCCCAAAGGAAAAATATGTCCCTCAAGCGGAGGGAGCGGTCGAAATATTTGAAAAGATTCTAAAATGAAGCGGGGACACAAAAGGATTCGAAATATTTGACCCGTCCGCTCCTTTTTTAAAATAATATTTCTTCTCCCCTCCAAATAGGCGCGTTCTATTTTCGTCCTCATTTCGTATAAATTAACCATCTAGAACGCACTTGAGAAGAATTTCTGTTCTCTCAACTCAACCACAGCTAAGCCGCCTAGACTTCAGATCCATCATTCATCTCTTTGATTCATAGAGCGACAGCGAACTCGCGTTGTTAATCTGTGGCTGGGCCGAGCTCTTGTTTAGCCAATCAATATGACTGGTACGGTTTCTTCTTGATTTGGCACGAAACCCCCTCTGCTCTATTCCTTCATTGCTCTCGATTCAGCTCAGTTTGACCACACTAAGTGAATATTCTCAATTATGTTAGTTAAAATCGTGATTTTTAGTAGTAGATATCTATCTATTTTCTGAGGTAAATTCGTTTTGGTGATTTGTTTTCTTAAATTGGATGTATTCTCTCATATGTTGATGTGGGTTTTGCTTGATGTTATTCATACGGCGATGCGATGCTATGCGCTGCATTAATTCTACATAAAGTTATTCACTTTCGTTTACTGTTCCAACCTAGAGCTTTGCTTAACTTGGTGATGAACAAGAAATAGGTTTCAACTTACAAATTAATTTAATGCATTTGTGGTCCGTTGAGATTTTAAACAAATACATGCCACTAATTTGTTGATTTGCCTTACAGAAATGGAGGAGCTCCCTGATGCCCTTCTTCAATATATCTTGTCCTACATGAACAATGCCCGGGACATTGCAATCTGTAATTGCGTATCTAAGAGATGGAAGGAATCAACACCGTGCATTAAGAGCCTCTTCTTTGCTCGCAATGCCTTTGACAGGCATGCTGGGACAGAGAATTCCGACACTGCTATAGAGAGAATGGTGTCCTCAGTTGACCGACTCGAAGAGCTTGTGGTTTACACCCGATTCTCTTATGCAGGCCTCAATTCATGGTTGTCTGCAACAGCCATGTCTCTTAAACACCTTGAGCTTCGGTTGGACAATCTTCTTGAGCTTCCACCTGACTTTGTTGGCCCATCAAAGTTGGATTGTTTAAGTGTTGCAAAAAATTTGGAGTCTCTAAACCTCTGGGGAGTTCAGATGTTATCTCCACCTGCTTGGGATGTGTTCCCAAAACTTAAAACCCTCCAAATTGTAGGGGCAAGATTGGAGGATAGTGCATTAGCATCAGCCCTCAAGTGTTGCCCTAATTTAATGCACTTCTCACTGCTTGCTTGTGAGGGGGCTAGAGGATTGTCCATTGACTTGCCCTACTTAGAGGAGTGCAAACTTGATTTTTATGCCCCCGGGGACTGTATGCTCTCTATCAATTCACCAAGAATCAGATCCCTTGATGTCCAAGGTTGCATTGGTATCTGGGTTCGTGAATCAAACTATTTACACAACCTTTCCATAGCAAACAATACTGGTACAGTTGCTGGTACACTTTACTTGGAATGCAATCTTTTGATTTGAATGAAGTAACTATGTCTGATTGTTGGTTTGATATGTGGTAACTCAGGGAGGCTTGGCATTGCGTATTTTGGAAACCTTGGAGCAGTCGAGACTCTAGCCATTAGAGGAATCCAATGGTCATGGGATGCAATTAGCAATATGCTTAGCTTGGCAAGCAATGTGAAACATCTGTTCATGAAGGTAGAGTTTACTGGGGACCATTCCCTCGAGCCATTCCCAGAGGTTGACTTGGTTGATTTTTTCAAGGGCCATTCAAAGCTAGTGAAGTTTGAGATTCATGGAGCCATGTTTGCTGCTATTTGCCAAAAGAACAGCCTTGGAAATGTAAGTTGATGAAAGACAACATCTGGACAGAGAGCAATCTCTCTCTCTGAATTATCATACGAAATTGATTGATTGCATTTGCAGGTTGATATGGATTTCACAATCCCGAGTTTGGAGGAAGTGGTGATTACAGTTCGGTCTCCTCTAAATGCAGAGCAGAAAATGGGCACTCTTGAAGCACTGATGAAGTATGGCAAGAATCTTAAGACGATGGCAATAAAGATCCTTCAGATGAAGAGCAGCCATAACAGCGCTGATGATTTCTTTGATGAAATTTGCAGGTTTAGATCCTTTCACCGCAAGAAAGTCCGCATAGAATAAATAAGAATCACATGAACTGTTGTAATCCTCATTGATGTATTCTGTTTTTAGTTTTTTCCATTGTTGCTTCTTCACTTGTAGTCTCTTTTTGTAATGGTAACTCCAAACTAATAATGTAATGATTTTTTTTATAATTATTATTTCTAGTTTTATACTAATTCAAAATTTATATATTGTTGGAGTTTACATATAAACACTAAATAAATAGTACAAATACATCTATCTTCATTTTTGGCACTACTGCGACGTATGTTTTCATCTCCTTCCGTCGATCTCAATCTCAGCAATTGACTGACACTGACCTGCATTGCGCGAATTCCCATTGAGGAGCAAGATCGGCATGTTGGGCCGTGGCCACATGGCTAATTAGAATTATCGCTATCTCTAGTACGTTACTATTGTTAAAGTATATATGTGGGTGAGTTGTACCACATCAATTATATTAAAGAGTTGGAACATTATATAGGCTTGGTGGGTTACTCCTACAATTACCAATTAGTTTTAGTATGGAATCTCAGTAGACTTATGTCGTGAGTCTGGACTCGCTCCCCAGTTTTAATCTCTCAATAACTGGTATCAAAGTCAATGGCTTGGTCCGGGAAGTCTAGGAGGGTACAAAGTGGTGAGTCCCGGTAAAGGGCGGTGACAGACAATACATGTTTTGAGTGTGCTCTGGCTTGGTGCATGGCGTGGCCGTTCGGGGGGCTGGTTTGAAAATCCCACAGTATGGTGCATTGGCGTTGTGGATTACCAGTTAAAGGGGAGTTACGATGTGGGTACACTTCCGATTGAGGGGGAGCTACGGTGCACTCACATGTAAGGGGGAGATAGTTAAAGTGTACATGTAAGTGAGTTGTATCACATCAGTTAGATTTAAGAGTTGGAACATTATATAAGCTTGGTGGGCTACTACTATTACCAATTGATTTTAGTATAGACATACACAAACATGGTCGAATATATTTTTGTTACTTTGCACACATTATGTATGTGGATTCCCCTACCGTCCCGCGCTGCTCTCGTGCACATTATCGTCCGAGGTTTATACAATGACATGATTATGCCGACTCCGATGATGATACAAGAATGAAGTCTTATGTAAACAATAAAAAATTAAACTATGTAAAAATATCAATTGCTCGAGCAATCAGGACTTCGAGGATCAAGTCATGTTAAGAAATGAGAACTTGAAGAATTAATCAGTTTACATACTCGAGATGTTGTCTTTCAAAATATTTTGTCACATTATTGTAGCGACGATGTGCGTTAGGTATTTAGTTTTTATAAAATAAAAAATATGATACTTGCCAAATATCATACTTTTTTCGTAGCAAATTGCTACCTGAACTTTCTGTATAGTGCAAAAATCTAGCTTCGTCCATACTTCCGTTAGCATTGGATGGAAAACACTTTAAAAAATTGCTAAAAACACCCTAAATTTTTATTATAATAATATAATGATATGATGTTTTATATAAAATCATACTTTCAAACAATACTTGTTAAGAAATATATAAAAGAAAAAAAAAATGTAGCTTAAAAATAATTTTTTTTTATTTTATTAAAATATTTTTAAAAAATCTATAAGACATATTTTTTTTTTAAAAAAAATTAATTTTAATTTTTTAACTTTGGTGTTATATATTTAACTTATGTATATTTTTTTGTATAATATCTATCATTCTAAATTTTATTCGGGATTTATATTTGCTTTTATTTTATAATCATCATAGAACTTTATCGTACTTTTCGTAATTTTATAATATATGTGCTCCGTCCATAATTAACAAAAAAATTGACGGAACTAACAAATTGCACATTAGCAAAAGTTCGGCTAAAAATTTGCTAAAAAAATATGATTAGCGAATTGCTCGTAAAGTTCAGCTAGCAATATGGTAATTAAGCCTAAGTTATTTTGGGTGCAAAATATCATAGACGGGTCCATACTGAAGGATTATGGGGGTAGATACACCAGAAACAATAACAAGGTACGTGCTAGGTAACTAATGTTGGATTACTGGGCTAAATACTACGGAAACTCAAATAGGGTACATGCTAGTAATCAGAATTACGCAGCGAAAGATGTGCACATACCTTATACTCTTTCCGTAGTCCCAAGATCTTGCTGAGGGAGTTCTCGATCCACCGGACGGAACCCGTAGAGGTTCTTGTTAAGGAAGCCCTACGCGATATAGTCTCCACAGCAAAGCCTCTGATCGATTCTTGACAGGGACAGATCTCCGGAGTGTTTGCTCAAAGCAAATTGGCACACCCTTGATGTAGGTAGTGGTTCGGCCGAATGTGGTATGTGTTAGGGAGGAGGGTTTTCTCTAAAATTATCACAAAGGAGGAATTGTGAGTTACCCTAATAAAACCCCTAACACTCCCTATTTATAGGAGGAGCAAAGTCCTTTTGCCCACTACTAATATTCGGTCGGCCTATTGTATAAGGGAGGCCCAATTTTTGGACTCTCATGTCAATTGGGGTTTGGGTCTAGCTCAATTTTCCTGATGTGACATTTACCCAATTGTCTCAGGTAACATATACATATTAATGGGCTTCCATTTACGACGCCCAGTCACCATATGCTAACAGCTCCCGCTCGCCGGAATGGGAGGGTGCCTGTTGTTGGGTTACGATTAAACGACAAAGACTAGAGCCAAGTACGTTTATTGGCGAGATTGACGAATCGACGACCAACCTTGTTTGGAATGATGAAACAAAGGTAAAAGGTCGACTATCATCTTTTGAGGAAGTCGACTTTCAGAACATGATTAATAAAGATAGAAGCTACCAGACCTCTATTTTAAAGAGTAAGTCGAGTCAACCATTAAAAGCTCTTTCAGAAGTAAACCTTCCTCCTAAGGAAAGGTACAGGTGGTGACCTGCTTCCACCGCCCTAGAAGTAAACATTCCTCCTAAGGAAAGGTACATGTGATGACCTGCTTCCACCGCCCTAGAAGTAAACCTTCCTCCTAAGGAAAGGTACAGGTGGCGAACTGCTTCCACTGTTGAAGGAAGAAACCTTCTTGACTAAGGAACGATGAGTTGGCGACCTGCTTGTCACCTACTTGAGCCGACTCTGGACAAAACCCTCCCCAGAGGGTAACCGCCCCACGAAGTCGGTAACATTTTCCCTATAAATAGGGGCTCACTTTCATTATTTAAGTTGTAAGATCTATCATTTACTCTATATTATTCTCTCGATATCCATTACTGACTTAAGCTTCGAAGTGGAATCAGGGGTCATCCCCACCTATTTTTAGGTCCTCGCCTAGCACAAAGCCACCAAAGGAAACTAAGTGTCCACGCGACCAAGAAAGATACCTGAGTGAGCTAGCTCCCGGCGAGACTTAGAAGTCCACTACTCGAAGTTCCAAGGCCACGTCATTTTGATCCCAACATTTGGCGCCGTCTGTGGGAAATAGATCAAAAAGTCATGGCCTCCTAGAAGAACAAGATGCAAACTCCCGGAATAGAGGAGGTGGGAAATACACAAGTCAATCCCACTACCTCAAATCCACTACCCAGAGAAGACCCACATACGTCCCAGGCTAATGGGACAGGTGGTGGAGAAAATCTCGTTCATGCTAAGTCGCTACCCAATCTTGAGGAAGCGAGAACAGTCCCTCCGGCTGTCCCTCAAGAAATAATGGCGGCCTTCATAGCCTTCTGGAATCAAACCCAGGCGGGAACGGTTCCCAACAAAAGGGAGCCAACTCGGGAAGTCTCCCAAAAGGAGGAGGTGGCTTCTAGTGTAAAGATCATGGAAAAGGATCTCCCGGAGAAGGCCCCCAAAACGCCTGAGGGCGAAATGGCGAGCAAAAACCCTGTCTTATTCACTATAGGACAGGTAGACGAATTACTGGAGGAGAAAAGAAAAGGAGCGAGTGATCTACTTTTCGTTCGCGATCACACTTCTCACTCTTTCTCCAAGAGGTTATTCACTACTCGAGTCCCTCCGCAAGTCTTGCGAGGAACATCGAGGACTACACAGGCGAGGGAGACCCAGTTCGCCATATCAACGCCCATAACTCTTCCCTCCTAGGGAGAGGGGCAACACCGGACCACTATGCGGCGCTCTTCCCCACAACTCTGAAGGAAGAGGCGTCTACCTGGTTCTATGGTCTTCCAGATAACTCGATTGATTCATGGGAAGAGTTGAATGCTAAGTTTATAGAGGGTCACATAGGCCAAAGACAACGCCTCAAGAATATAGATTTCTGGATAAAATTAAGCAAGGTCATGATGAAACCTTAGCCAATTATTATACTAGATACCATAAGATACTTCAGCAGCTGAATGAAGACGCCACTGATGGCGAGTTGATCAGGACCTTCTGGAGGGGTCTCAGGGTACAAAGTCAAGCCTTGAAGGATAGCATGGTGATGAAACCAGTACTAAAGATCGACGCTCTCTCCATCAAAGTTAAGAAGTACATTGACTTGGAGAGATCGCATGAGAAGTCACCTATGGTAGAAAAGAGGCAGATCTTACTGACCAAAATCGAAGAAGGTTCCGCTTCTCAACCATCCAGAAGGGGAAAAGGGCGAGAAGGAACTTCTCGACAAAGGAACCATTTGGGAACAAGGAAAGATCCTAATCCTATTCCTTATCCCGTAAGGTATACTCCTCTCACACATAATGTGACCGTGGTACTTAAGGAAATGGAGAAACTTCGTCTAAACAACCCGCCTCCACCAAGGAAAAACATAATGGGCCACCAGATAAACGCCTTTTGTCGATACCACCAAACAAGGGGGCACGACACGAATGAGTGCACCCTATTAAAGAAAGATATCGAGATCCTCATTCAAAGAGGTAAACTACTGAAGTTTGTCGAGAAGCCTCCCAATACCCCAAAGAAGCGAAGCCGCAGCCCGAGGAGAAATTCTCGATCCCCTCATCCTGACCTTCTCGCTCCTATCCAAAGGGGAACAATAAATGTCATCTCGGGAGGATTCGCATCAGGAGGAGGAAAAAATTCAGCCAGAGAAGTATATGCAGCCTAGATATCCACGACAGCAGTAATGGGAAAAAGACCTCGGGAGCCTAAACTCGAAACCATTAGCTTCACCGCTAACGATCTTTTGAAAGTGGATCAGCCGCATGAAGACGCCCTGGTGGTCACCCTCCTTATATCCACATATAGGGTTAAAATGATTCTTATCGGCAGCGGAAGTTCAACAGACATACTCTTCTATCAAGCATTCCTACAGTTGGGATTGACGAGAAGAGATCTGAAGAAAGTCAACTTCCCTCTAATAGGCTTCGCGAGAGAAACTATCTACCCCATGGGAGCTATCCGACTGACCACCACCTTGGAACAAGGAGAGCAAATTTTGCAGGTGGACATACTTTTCGTAGTAGTTGATGCCGCCTCAGTACAACGACATTATCGGCAGAACAACCCTCAATCCTCACCGAATTATCCCAACAACAGTGCATCAAGTAATGAAGTTCTCGACACCAATGGGAATTGGCGAGGTTCGAGGAGATCAAGCTATGGCGCAGCACTGCTACAATACGTCTACAAGACGCCCAGAGAAGTCATAATAACTCCTGAAGTAGACACTTTCTTATTATGGCTAATGTTTCTCTTTTTGATGTAATATCCATGAAACGATGAATAAATATGATCCCTCGAGATCCCTTTTTCTTTACAAGAACTCGTTCTGGTATTACCATCATAAAAAAGACCTACAAATCGATTGTCGACCTTATGTGCCCAAAATGGCAATAAAGCCTAGGTACGGTGACAACTCGATCGGAGAAAGCGGTCTACAAATCGATTGTCGACCTTATGTGACCAAAATGGCAATAAAGCCTAGGTACGGCGACAACTCGATCGAAGAAAGCGGTCTACAAATCGATTTTCGACCTTATGTGCCCAAAATAGAAATAAAGCCTAGGTACGGCGACAACTCGATCGAAGAAAGCGGTCTACAAATCGATTGCCGACCTTATGTGCCCAAAATGGCAATAAAGCCTAGGTACGACGATAACTCGATTGAAGAAAGTGGTCTACAAATCGATTGTCGACCTTATGTGCCCAAAATTGCAATAAAGCCTAGGTACGGCGACAACTCGATCGAAGAAAGCGGTCTACAAATCGATTGTCGACCTTATGTGCCCGAAATGGAAATAAAGCCTAGGTATGGCGACAACTCGATAGAAGAAAGCGGTCTACACATCGATTGTCGACCTTTTGTGCCCAAAATGGCAATAAAGCCTAGGTACGGCGACAACTCGATCGAAGAAAGCGGTCTACAAATCGATTGTCGACCTTATGTACCCAAAATGGCAATAAATCCTAGGTACGATGACAGCTCGATCGAAGAAAGCGGTCTACAAATCGATTGTCGACCTTATGTGCCCAAAATGGCAATAAAGCCTAGGTACGGCGACAACTCGATCGAAGAAAGCGGTCTACAAATCGATTGTCGACCTTATATGCCCAAAACGGCAATAAAGCCTAGGTACGACGACAACTCGATTGAAGAAAGTGGTCTACAAATCGACTGTCGACCTTATGTGCCCAAAATGGCAATAGAGTCTAGGTACAGCGACAACTCGATCGAAGAAAGCGGTCTACAATTTGATTGTCGACCTTATGTGCCCAAAATGGCATTAAAGCCTAGGTACGGCGACTTGATCGAAGAAAGCGGTCTACTAATCGATTGTCGACCTTATGTGCCCAAAATGGCAATAAAACCTAGGTACGGCGACAACTCGATCGAAGAAAGCGGTCTACAAATTGATTGTTGACCTTATGTGCCCAAAATGGCAATAAAGCCTAGGTACGACGACAACTCGATTGAAGAAAGTGGTCTACAAATCGATTGTCGACCTTATGTGCCCAAAATAGCAATAAAGCCTAGGTACGGCGACAACTCGATCGAAGAAAGCGGTCTACAAATCGATTGTCGACCTTATGTGCCCAAAATGGCAATAAAGCCTAGGTACGATGACAACTCGATTGAAGAAAGTGGTTTACAAATCGATTATCGACCTTGTGTGCCCAAATGGCAATAAAGCCTAGGTACAGCGACAACTCGATCGAAAAAAGTAGTCTACAAATCGATTGTCGACCTTATGTACCCAAAATGGTAATAAAGCCTAGGTACGGCGACAACTCGATCAAAGAATTAAAGGTCTACAGATCAATTGTCGACCTCATGTGCCCAAAATGGCATTAACCTAGGTAAGACGACAATTTGATTAAAGGTACAAATCGACGTTTACGAAATATTAACGATTAACATTACTCGATCAAAGCGATAAAAAATTTTAGGTACGATATATGATTATGAAAACTACGAGTAGTAATACTTTTATTACAAAAAGAGATCTATTACATAAGGGATCACCCCGGAGAGAGGCATCCTAGAAAGTAAGTGTTTACAAAGACTTTTTTCTCTTAGGAGAAGCAACAAAACCTTCATCCCCTTCGGTAGGAATTTCCAAAAATTGCTGAAGAAGAGGAACTTGAGAAAAGGGGAAGTCGGCCTGATACGCTCTCATATTGGCTATGATCTCCTTCAAAGAAGGAAAAAGCAAGTCCGAAGCGGCTATGACGACATCTGATTCAAAATCAAAACTCGCTTTGTAATTTTCTACAGCCCTGGCCTCAGACTTTCTCAAGATTTACATCTCCTTTTGCAACACATCAACCCTCTCACGGAGTATTATATTCTCGACGTTAAGGTTATCCTTCTCCTTTTTCTTCCTCTCCAACAAATGGTGATGCTCTTTCATTAAGGAAATAGAGCCCTGCAGAGAATCTTCGCACTTTTGGAGGTCTCGGCGCAAGGAGGAAGAGGTTTCGTTTGCTAGTCGAAGATCCTCTCTCAATTTGGCGTTCTTCTCCTGAAGATCTCGAACTTCTTCTACAATTTCAGGAGACGCTGAAATCTTACTCTCCCGGGTCGCCTGTGACTCCTTGAGAAGGTCAATCACCAAACGAGAAAATTGGAGGAATCTTGGGAAGCCTATGGGAAAAAATAAGAGGAAGTTCAAACCAATACAAACAAAAGAGTTTCAATAAGCACGCCAAGAAAGTCACGCTTACTTCAGCCTGTCTTAGAAGAAAATGGCGAGTAGCCTTTTCTACATCTTCCGAATTTGCGCCAGACGACGACGATCCTGAGGAGGGACCGAAGCATTCAATAAATGAAGAGCCAAATCCTGATTGGCAATCGAGTGTCCTTCTTTAAGACAATACCCCTGCAAAAAGTGAAGAGGATTCCAATCCTTTGAAAAATTAGCAGATTGGCTAAACATCATGTCCCAGATAAAAGGAGGACCTCCATAACTTGGAGGATCACTAGAAGACGCCTCAGCATGAGAAGGGAACAGTCGAGTGGACGCTCCAGTTTGAGGAGGTAGGCGAGTTGATGACCCGACATAAGGTGGTGGCGCCTCAACGCGAGGTGGGGATGGATCGGTTGATGAAGAAGATGAATCCCCGCCTCGCCTTCCTTTCCGCCAAGTACCTTTATCCCGGTTGGAACGACGAGAGGTATTCTTCATCTCGCCTTCATTCGGAGACCGTCTTGGAGATGACTTTGCAACCGAAGGAATGACCTCAACGTCGATAGGAGTATCGATAGACTCTCCACTATTGGCCTCCTTAGAGGGGGGAGGGGGGGGGGGGCAGAAGAAGCTCGCGCCATGACCTGGCGATGATTACGGAGAATCGCTTGGATAAAATCTGAAAAAAGGACAAATTCCGCATCAAAAGAGTAAGGTGGCATTGTCGAAAAGAAAATACTGCCAGAATAGCTGAGGGAGGATGACCAGCCATGGTACTGGTTATTCAAAATATAATCTCCTTCCTAGAAGTCCAACCAAATCAACGGGGAAAACGAAGAAATAGAGGAAGGGGGGGGGGGGGGCAGTATTTATACCCCAAAACCTCCCCAGAGGAGGGTAACTTCCCAAGGAAGCTTTCCCGAGGACGATCATTCATTGGTTTGACTATTGGAAATATAGCCGTTACCGTACACCTGTCAAAAGATTTCTTAAAGTGACTCTCCAGCTTCTCCCAGAACAACGGTCAGGAAATCCATAGGGACTAGCATCTCGCCTCGACTAAAGGTATCCTCTTTTAGCCTATCCAACCGAGGTTAAGTGAACTAATAGAGACGGAATCTCGCTCGAACATGTTCAAGAATTATACTCGACTCAAGACCTCCTCTTCATAAATAAAGCTGACGACTTAAATCTTGGGGGCAAGTGTTGGGTTACGATTAAACGACAAAGACTAGAGCCAAGTACGTTTATTGGCGAGATTGACGACCAACCTTGTTTGGAATGATGAAACAAAGGTAAAAGGTCGACTATCATCTTTTGAGGAAGTCGACTTTCAGAACATGATTAATAAAGATAGAAGCTACAAGACCTCTATTTTAAAGAGTAAGTCGAGTCGACCATTAACTCTTTCAGAAGTAAACCTCCCTCCTAAGGAAAGGTACAGGTGGCGACCTGCTTCTACCGCCCTAGAATTAAACCTTCCTTCTAAGGAAAGGTACATGTGGCGACCTGCTTCCACCGCCCTAGAAGTAAACCTTCCTCCTAAGGAAAGGTACATGTGGCGACCTGCTTTCACTGTTGAAGGAAGAAACCTTCTTGACTAAGGAAGGATGAGCTGGCGACCTGCTTGTCACCTACTTGAGCCAACTCTGGACAAAACCCTCCCCAGAGGGTAACCGCCCCACGAAGTCGGTAACATTTTCCCTATAAATAGGGGCTCACTTTCATTATTTAAGTTCTAAGATCTATCAATTAATCTAATTTATTCTCTCGATATCCATTACTGACTTAAGCTTCGGAGTGGAATCAGGGGCCATCCCCACCTCTTTTCAGGTCCTCGCCTAGCACAAAGCCACCAAAGGAAACCAAGTGTCCACGCGACCAAGAAAGATACCTGAGTGAGCTACCTCCCGGCGAGACTTAGAAGTCCACTACTCGAAGTTCCAAGGCCACGTCATTTTGATCCCACCACCTGTTAATGTATTGTTGTCCAAATTGTATCTACATTTCATTCTTTCGATCTTGCCCCTGCTTCTGAACAGTTCATACGAGGTGTCGTGCGACCAGCGGATACGACGGGCATCGTGCTACTCATCTGTTAGGAGTGTCGTAGCGCCCGCGGAACGTTGATTCCCTATTTCCAATCAACCTGTTAAAAACATTAAATTGTACCACGCTGTATCCTAGGTCAACTGTTAATTCTTCAATTGCCTAATTTCCACATAGGAATACTTCTCCAAGGCACTCGCACAAGTATTCACAACCTTCAACTATTATCCGGTTGGTGGCTGATGGATATACGCCCAATTGGAACCTGTTTTAGTTCGGACTGTCTTATTCGGATTACCCATTTGTGATTGTAAATCGAAACTTTGACCCGAATACTTCGCCCCAAAACGCTAACGGTCTGAACGAGGTAAAATTACTCGCCCGGATCGACCATCGACCTCACCTAGGTGAGATCGGGTGACCTCTCCCGATCTCCCCTAAGGGAGACCGGGTTGGCTCGCCCAACCCCTCTTAGGAGGGGTTGGGCAAATCTACCCGGTGTCAGGCCTCGGGGGTCGGATTTTCTGCCCGACCCCAAGGGTCCCGACCTCTTTTTCACCCGTCCCACACTTAGGTTATTTCGCCTACCTCTCCATGCTTTAAGGGTCTAATCATACAGTTATGAGATAATTAAGTACGAGATCATTAAGCCACCTTAATCCCCCTGAAGCCTATAAATACTGCTCGTATCCTATTCATTTCCATCACGTTGATTATTCACTAGCTTCTGCTCTGCATTCTCTCTAGTTTGTCTCTCTAGAAATATTAGATTGACTTAGGCATCAGAGAGGGTTCACCAAGCACCACCGCCCTCCGTGCTTGGTACTGCCCCTATTGCAGGTCAGAAAGAAGAAAGAAGTCGGAAGAAGAGAAGGATACGGATCAGACCATCTAGCAGATAGAGTATCGAATCAAGCTTTTTACCCGTAAGGAGTGGAACTTGGATCAAAGACCCGTTGACTCGAGTCACGCGACTTAACACTTGGCGTCGTCTGTGGGTTTTGAACAAAAAGCCTGGCTATCACAAGAGCAATGACGAATAGTTTACCACCTAGGTAGGGGTGGCAATTCGTGCTATCGTGCGTGCTACCGTGCGTGTCAATAATCATGTCGTGCTAAACTTACTGAACACGAACACGCACGGTAAGCTTATCGTGCCACGTTTTACAAACACGAACACGGCACGAATATTTTCGTGCGTGTTCGTGTCGTGCTATCGTGTTGTATAAGGATATACATTTGTACATCTCTATACGAGATCTTTAAGCAAAAATCAAAATAATGAACTCCATATATAAAAAATACTATGAATTAATATGTCAGTATTCATAAGTTAATAATATAGAGTTTATAAACACTAAAATTAAACCACTAATTGGAGTTTTTAAAGGTAAGAATTGTTCAAAAAATACTTAAGAATTACTCTTAATAGTACAACTTTATCGTGCTATCGTGCGTGTCGTGTTATGATACTCAAACACGAACACGACACAGAAGTTATGTCGTGTTAATCGTGTTCGTGCTATCGTGTTATCGTTCTTCCATATGCTAGCACGAACACGCTTTTTTTCGTGCGTGTTCGTGTCGTGCTATCGTGTCGTGTCACAAATTGCCAGCCCTACACCTAGGGACAATCGCCCACCTGGGGGCACCTCAGGAAAATAACCAAGGAGGACCATCACGCCCAGCTGGGGCCGAGTCTTCCACTGCCTCAACACCCTCGGTTCAGAGACCACAACAGCAGGGTGTGCAACAAGGAGTACCATCCTAAGGATATCAATACACAACACCCCCACAGGGGTACCATTGTGGAACACACCCTCAGGAATATCCATATGGAATACCAACACAAGGCATGCCAGGAAATAACAACCAGGCTCATACCACCAATCCCAGGCCTATATATTAGAAAGGAGCACAAAGAGTGACTCCAGGATTCATGAATGCATTAGAAGAGTTGTTAACCTATAGAGAGGCAATATACGCAAGTGGAGCGACATCCGCAGGCAGAGCACTGACCACAGGAAGAACAACACACACGCCCTCTAAGGGGGCATCATGAAAATCAAGGAAGGAATGAACAAGTGTCACCCCCAATGGGAGGCAACAATCTGTACCTCCAATACAACACCAAGCACCGCAAGGTGCATGGACATACACTCCACCAAGGGATAATACACAGCCCCAACCACCAAGGAGACAAGAATTTCATCATCAACCTCCCCATGGATACCCTCGATAGACATACAGTTCGTATCACCATGGACACGACTAAGGGACATTCCAAGGAGATCTCAAATGAGGGACACCGTCCCGACAACACGACAAGGCAACCGCCTAGTCGTGATACAGCACGACAGGTTCCAATCCCTCATGCAAAACAACCCCTAGTACACTTCTCCCAGGGATAGATGGGCAGTCTGAAAGACAAGGCTTTGAGCATGAAATTCACGGAGTGACATACTATGTTACTACATCACTACTACACGAGAAGACTTACAGACAGGCACAGTGGAGTGAGATCACACATAGCGTATACCGAGGATATACCTCCACCTAGTCCGCATTGGCAAAGAGGCGACCTTACAATTACCAAGGAAGTAGGGGATACCAACACCCCCACACCCATATCCTTCCCATATCCTCTCATTTAATTTAACTGCATAACAATTCAATTCCCTGAAATGGGTAGATTTTGATACTTGATATCACCATTTTTTCCAAGAATAACCATACCGGATGTCTTCGGGCTCCGTATTATATATATACACATGTGGACTACTAGAAGAGTCCATAAAAAGCCACTGCCAACCAAGAGAGTCGCCACCAAGGCTGCACTCCACTGACGAACGAAAGCACCGTCATTAATCAGAGCATCTCCACCGACAAACGATCTTATTCAAACATGATCGTTCGACACGAGGAAATCGTTGGAAACGGATTTGTGAACCTTCACGAGGATCCCTACGTTTACACCAAGACCTCCGGGTCTAAGTATGTCATCATAACCTTATACGTAGATGACATACTCATTGCTGCGAACGATGTGAGTTTCATGAATAAATCAAAGTCTTGGTTAACATCAGCATTTGAGATGAAAGACTTGGGAGAGGCCACGTACATCTTAGGCATTAAAATTGCCCGAGATCGTGCCGCCCGGAGATTGTGTCCGTCTCAACAATCATATATCAACAAACTGTTGAAAATATTCATAATGCTCGATGCCAAGCCCGTGGATACGCCGGTTGTGTTCGGGTGCGCGTTGTCAAAGCGTGATGGCCTGAAGAACCAGCAGGAGCGTAAACAGATGAAGAATGCAGAGTATTTGAGCATGGTAGGAAGTCTAATGTATGGCATGCTCTGTACTCGACCGGATATTTGTTACGCTGTGGGCCTAGTAGGAAGATTCCAATCAGATCCTAGTTATCAACATCTAAAGGCCATGAAACGAATTATAAGATATCTGAAAGGTACTGCCGACTATGTTCTGTACTATGAGGGCAAACAGATAGAATTGACCGGTTATAGTGGCGCCGACCATGGTGGCGATCCGGATGATCGTAAGTCCACCACATGAGGGGTTTTCCTCCTTGCCAATGCTGCCATATCATGGGTAAGCAATAAGCAATCATGTGTCGAGCTTTCCACTATGGAATTGGAATTCGTTTCCCTCTCAAAAAACGCACAAGAAGCAGTCTGGCTGAAAAGGCTTCTTACTGCTTTAATTGGCACTGGCAAGAAGAGTAAACCTGTGAAGGTATACTCCGACAGTCAGGCATCAATTGCAGCAGTTAAGAATCCAAAGTACCATAGTAGGACCAAACATGTTGATGTGAAATAAAATTATGCTAAATCTGTTCTGGAAGACAATATAATCACTTTAGAATACTAGTCCACAGACAATATGGTCGCGGACCCATTGACTAAGCCATTACATAGAGAGGTTTTCAAAAAGCACGTAAAACTGCTTAGATTACGTAGGGCTTAATAAGTGGCTTGTATAAGTGATGGAATTTTGACATTTGAAATAATATTTCGATTGAATAAAAGAATTGCAAATTGATTATATGATCTATCAACGTCATAATGATAAATAACATCGGATTTTACGGTCTATAAACTAAGTCGTAGGAAGAGGTAAAATTCTTCCACCAAAATTATGTCGAATGTGAACCATGCATCGTCACACAGGCACGGTCATCTTGTAGGAGAGGGGGACCTCTACCACAACAAGATTGGCTAAAAACCAGGGGGATAAACCTGGTTAAACGAAACGATAACTTTGTCACGCTTACAGCATGACTTAATCTTCATTTTGTAAATCGCCGTGTTGGACTCTGTCCATCATTAAAATCACATTCAGGGCCAGATGAAAGATTTTGCGATAGCATGATTGACATATCCCATCCCTGGCTTGTCAAGGTGTGCTATCGATGCGTGCTTCATACTGCGCGTGCCATGTGCGACCACAGGGTCATGCTCGGTTGTGCTAGCTAGAATCCTTGTAATTCAAAGGGCGCATATTTCTTCACCTTGAGCGTGTGATTGATCCCGGGTGTCTTATGAAGAGGCACCCAAAGTATATTCTCGGACTCAGAACTTATACCTAAGGTCTGGCTCAATGTTCGCTTCCCCGCGTACGAGCGTAGTGCCAAAGAAAAAGGCTAAGTGACCACGTCTTTGGAAACCGGTTGAGTTAGACTAAGGGTATTCGCGATGGGGATGGTCATGTTCACCTATAATTCACCGACTCTTGTGTTCACTAGGTCAGGGACGGATCCACGTTATATTTTACGGGGTCCCGGGACACCACTTAACTCGTACGAACTATCGGGAAAAATTAATACTTTATAATAGGGACCCCATAAAAAAAATTCAAAGGAACCCACTGACATATGATGTGCAGTAGCGCAGCTGGTATGGCGCGCGTCTGTATCCGGCTCTGTCAAGGTTCGATTCTCTGCAGTCCCACAAATAATACATAATTTTTTTTTTGCTGCACATATACTTTCTTCACAGAGGCAGCAGCGGTGAGTATATTTTATTTGCTTTATTTAATATTGTTAAATTCCTAAACTGCGTTTTTTTTTTTTTTTTTTCAGTTGGTGCTTTATTTTTATAGTCTTTACACAATAAATTTTAACCTAATTGTTAAAAAAAAAATTATTTGCGGCAGCCGGCAGTTGTTTCTTCTTCCCCAGCTTGCCTCCAGGTTCTTCTTCTTCCCCAGCTTGCCTCCAGGTTCTTCTTCTTTCTTTTCTTTTCTTTTCTTTTCTATCTACAATCTACTTCTTTCCCTAGATGCACTATTGAGGTTTTTTTTTTCTTCTTCTCCTTTCTCTTCTCTATATGACTATATGAACAATTGACAATTCTTTCTTACAATTAAACTAGATTTTAACCTAATTATCTCATTCTAATTAATCGTTTTTTATTTGATTGATCAGGACTGTAGCAATCGATTGTTCTATCGTGATTAACAAGTGCAAAGTTGAAGTGGTTTTATCATGTCAAAACAGGTATTTGCGTGCTTGATATATTCTATACAATTCCATATACAATTTGTTAATTGTTATTAGAAATTTTATAATAATGTTGCCACTTGACAGATAACAAATTATGTTAGATAATGTTCTAATTGTAACAAGAAACTATTTTTAAATGTTATATTTAGTATTAATTTTTTAGATTGATTACTAAACAACTATTTTTATAGGCATCCATGGAGAGGTTTTTTAAGAAGACATCACAACAATCAAGTAGCAACAATTCCAATACGCAAAACTCTTCAAAAAGAGTTTCAACAGATGCTAATTTGGAAGATTCTGAAGCTAATCCAAGACCGGAGAGCTCTTCAAAAAGAGTTCGATTAGACGTTGATTTAACAGGAGTTCAAGCTGGTCTTAGTTTGAGGAGCTCCTTAGAAAGATGTCGATTGAGGATCAATTTGGAAGATCTTGAAGCTGATCCCGGACTAAGAAAAAAGATATCAGAGTATCATCCTGATGATCAAGACGCAATTAGGATGACGTACATACAAAGGGGGCCGTACCAACCTCGCAACCATGATTTTCCACACAAGAAAATTGGAAATAAAAGCAGAAGATTTTGTCCTTCATGGTATCTTGAGTATAGTAATTGGTTGGAGTATAGTATAAAAAAAGATGCTGTTTACTGTTTATGTTGTTATCTCTTCAAGCAACCTACTGCAAAAGGCGCTGGAGATGCATTTACTTCAGAGGGATTTTCTTCTTGGAATAAGAAAGAAAGGTTGAAAGAACATGTTGGATTGGTTAATAGTGCTCACAATAAAGCTTGGAGCTCTTGTCTTGATCTAGCGAACAGAAAGCAACACATTGATAATCTCACACATAGTCAATCCGATCAAATGCGGCAGATTTATCGAATTCGTCTGACAGCATCAGTTGATTGTGCAAGATTTCTTTTACGTCAAGGATTGCCTTTTCGCGGGAATGATGAATCAAAAACTTCACTGAATCAAGGTAATTTTCGTGAACTCCTCAAGTTTTTAGCTGACCATAATCAAGAGATAAATAAACATATTTTGAATAGTGGTCCTGATAATCACCAGTTGTATGCTCCTGACATTCAAAGAGATATCGTCAATGCAGCTTCAGTGGAGACAACTTTAGCAATACTTAAAGAGCTTGGAAATGAATGTTTTGCTATAATTGTTGATGAATCTCGTGATATTTCTAAGAAGGAACAAATGGCTGTCGGTCTACGTTTTGTGAATGAGAAAGGAAGATTGATGGAGCGGTTACTTGGTGTGGTACATGTTCAGGATACGTCTTCTTTATCTCTCAAAAGAGAAATTGATTCTTTACTCTCTAAACATGGACTGAGTTTATCAAGGATTAGAGGACAAGGTTATGATGGTGCAAGCAACATGCGAGGTGAACTTAAAGGTCTTAAAAGTTTAATCATGCAAGATAATCCTTCTGCCTTTTATATTCATTGTTTTGCTCATCAGCTCCAGCTTACGCTTGTTTCTGTTGCAACCGAGGAAGATCAAGTCCAATTATTCTTTGATGACGTTGCTAAATTGATCAATGTTGTTGGTAGTTCAAGCAAACGGGCAGAAAATCTTCGAGAGTTGCAAGCTAACAAGGTCAAGGAGGCAGTGACTAGTGGCGAAATTAAAAGTGGTAAAGGTTTAAATCAAGAAACTAGTGTAAGAAGAGCAGGCGATACTCGATGGAGCTCACATTATAATTCACTTCAGAGCATAATCGGTATGTACTCTTCTATAATTGGGGTGCTTGAGAACATTGACAAAGAGGGTGTTAGTCGTTACAATAAATATGAAGCAAGAGGTCTTTTAAGAATATTGCATACATTTGACTTTATTTTTACATTGCATATGATGAGAGATGTGTTAGCAATCACACATGGATTATCACAAGCATTGCAAAGAAAAGATCAAGATATTGTCAATGCAATGAATTTGTTGAGACTTTCTAAGCAACAATTACAGATGATGCGAGACAGTGGATGGGAGACTTTATTGGATGAAGTCTCATCATTTTGCAAAAAATATGATATTGAAGTTCCTGATATGAATGAAGTATTCTTTGTTAAAGGAAGAAGGAGGAATGAAGCTGAGAAACTAAACATAGATCAATATCGGGCAGGGTGGTTTTACGTTGTTTTGGATAAACAGCTTCATGAGCTTAATGATCGGTTCAGTGAAACAAGCACCGAATTACTTTTATGTATGGCATGCCTAAATCCAGGTAACTCATTTGCAGCTTTTGATAAAAAAAAATTGGTTCGTCTTGGTCAGTTTTATCCATCAGATTTTTCAGTCATAGAGTTGATGAATTTGGATAAAGAGCTTGATATTTATATTGCTGATATGCGTGGAAGTGAAGATTTTTGTCATATTAATGGAATTCGAAAGCTTGCAGAAGAGATTGTTCAAACAAGAAGACATCTTTCTTATCCATATGTTTACCGTCTACTGAAGTTGGCACTAATTTTACCTGTTGCAACTGCGACCGTGGAGAGAGTTTTTTCTGCCATGAGTATTGTGAAAAATTCTTTAAGAAATCGAATGGGTAATATCTTACTGAATGATTTCTTAGTTTGTTATATGGAAAGAGATGTGTTTAATAGTATTGATAATGAAGTTATTATAAATAGATTTCAGAATATGAGACCGCGTAGGGAACAATTGTAATTTTTGTTATGTTCTTTATATTTGTATTGGATATTATTTATGTTGAAGTTTTTTTATTCATTATGTGTATACAATTGTACTTTAACAAGTTTGGAGAAAAAATATTATTTCTTGATCCGATCGACTTTTTAGCTTATAAAAAAAATTGTGCACCCACTAACCCCTGGGTCCTGGATTCGTCCCTGCACTAGGTTGCCACCAACCGATATTAGTTGAAGGTTGTGAACACTTGTACGGATGCCCTAGAGAAGTATTCCTATGTGGAAAACTGGGCAATTGGAGAATTATCAGTTGACCAAGGATACAGTGCGGTACATGTTTTATTTTTAACAGGATTGATTTACGAAAGGGAATCATCGTCATGCAGGCGCTACAACACTCCTAACAGATGAGTAGCACGATGCCCGTCGTATCCGTCTGTCGCACGACAAACCTCGTATGAACTATTCGGAGACGAAGACAATGACTGAAGACTGAGAAGTTGATGCTATTGGATGACAATGCATTAACAAGCACCCTCCCATTCCGACGAGTGGGAGCTGTTAGCATATGGTGATGTGGCGCCGTAAATGGTAGTCCGTTAATATTAAGGATATTACCTAAGATAATTGGGTAAATGTCACATTAGGTTAATTGGGCTTGACCCAATTACTAATTGACATGGGAGGCCCAAAATTAGGCCTCCCTCCCTTAATAGGTGGTTCGGCCGAACCCTAGTCCCACGTTGGTTTGAGTGGACTTTTGTCCACTCCACCAATCCTATATATAGGGGAGTCTCCTAAGGGGTTTTACACATCAAGTAATTCATAAGTCCCTCCATTGAGAAACTTGAGAGAAACCCTCTCAATCCTTTAGTAGCGATTTTCGGCACACCATCATCTCAGTCCGAGGTTTTGTCCCCGTTGAAGAATCGATCAGAGGATTTGCTGTGGAGCTTATACCGCGTAGGACTTCTTCTCACGAAGAACTTGTACGGTTTCCGACCAGAGGATCAGAACTCCCTCCACATCATTCTTGGGTGGGAAAGCTATTGAGGTATGTGTAAATTATTCCGCTGCGTAGTTAGATTACTTGCATGTACACGTTTATTATTCCGTAGTATTACGTCCCCGTAATCCAACAACTGCTACATGACTCAGGAGCTAACTTTGAGGAGATATTTGAATATCATTGTGTCCAGCCTACTATGTAACATCGACTTACCATGGATAACATGTCATAGCTACCTCTCTAGGCCGATGAAGAGGCAGGTCGCAATAGCAAACTTTGGCCTACACGTTTAAAAACGCACCAAACTTTGCAAGTAGCGTCTTACCATAACGTAAGCTTGAAGCCATCAAGTAACGGATATTGCACCGCGGCATAGCCAATCATGTTGCGACCATTACTTCGGAAAAGCCAAGTAATGGTCATACAATAAAAAAACGCATTCAAAATTTGCAAGTAGCGTCTTGCGCCAACGCGAAATCTTGGAATCCCAAGCGGAGGAAAAACGCATTTGCAAGTAGCACCTTGTCAAAACGCTATCTCGAGGCATCGAGTAAGCCAAATAAAACATACCAAACCAAGCAAGTAACGTCTTGCCATAACGTCACACCTTGGAATACTAAGCGACGAAAAACGCACTAACTTTGGTAGTGCCATGATAGGATCGCGAGTAGCGTCTCGCCACAACACTACCTCAAGGCATTGGGTAAGAGGCTTAAAACGTACCAAATCAAGCAAGTAACGTCTTGCCACAACACTACCTTGAGTCATCAAGTGGGCGGTAAAATGCATATCGCGAGTTGCGTCTCGCTCCAACGCTATCTCAAGGCATTGAGTAAGCGGCTTAAAACGTACCAAATCATGCAAGTAACGTCTTGCCTTAACACTACTGCGAGGCATCGGGTAAGTGGTTAAAACGCGCCAAATCAACATGTAGCGTCTTGTTCATAACGCTATCTCGAGGCATCAGATATGCGGTCACAAAACGTGTCAACACAACGCAAGTAGCGTCTTGCCAACAACACTATGTTGAGGCATCGACTAGTGGACGAACGTCATGTACCATTTACGATGGACAACTTCAAACAATGCATGCATTGGTAACATCCAAGAGGGGTGCATACAGGCTGGCACCTACGTACCATTGACGATAAATATAATGAACGCCAAGACCGGCATACAACCGGCAAGGCATACATGCATACGCCTCATGAAAAAGAGGAAGGCATGACAAGTATATGACACATACATGTTATCAAGCCAAATCCGGCATACAACCGGCACGGCATCAACGACCTCAAGAAAGAGGACATGACAAGTTGTGCAAACACACACAACCATGCAACCACGACCCAAAGCAATGGGACAACCACGACAACAAGGGTATGAAATACTACTCACACTCATATAGTCATAATGCATATATATGTTTCAAACAGGTCTAAAGTAAGGATAGATGGATGACATACACGCCTAAATCCCAAAATACGTGTTTCTATACAAAGAAAACGTCAAGCATGATGATACGGAAGCAGCTGTCTACAAGCATAACAAAGTAGTCAGTACATGAATCAGAGGTGGCATGATCGTCATCAACGTCATGACCAAAGGAAGTGGTGTCGACAACATCACCCGAGAGAATCGAAGGATAAGAACGCTTCCCTTCGCTTTGAGGGGCATAATCCTCATCACAGAGCGCTGATATGTGCGCGGAAGCAAAGCCAGCAAAGTCACCAAGCTCGCTAAAAACAAAGAGCGGGTCAATAGAGAAAATCTTGACAAAAACTCTTCACCATATGCAGTGATAAGAGCATGGAATTTTAACTTGAGTCATCACCGAACTCAGGAGAAACCTTATACTAAGAAATGCCACGAAGAGCCGCCTCATTGGAATTCTTCAAGAGAGCCTTCACCAAGTGGTCACGCGCCGATATGAACTCGTCTTCCTTCTCCTTTCGAAGCTGATTAGCTTCGGCTTTGAGGGAGGCAAAGCGACTTGATAAACAAGCTCAGAGGAGTTAAAGGTGGAAGCCCTTTCCTTCATAACGCACACCGTCCCATTCAACTGCTCCAATTCAAACTTGTGAAAGTCAACCTTGTCGGTCAGCTCAATCACGAAGGATGCCATGATTAACCTGTCGCCAACCACATGCACTCAACAAGCATGTGTTAAGTAACAAAGATAGTGAAAACGAAATATGCATAGAAGATATACTTATGATGGCATGTCAAATTGATGCCTCACGAGCAACGTATTGTCCCACTGGACCAGTGTCAGGGGCAACTCGACGATCAACATGGGGTACAAGTGCACGCAACATGCGCACGTCAACCTCTGGAGTCGCCAAGAGAGACCATCAGTCAGAATGGTAACTACCAGTGGAAGCAAATGGCACCCAATAGAAGCCTATGACGTCACCATCAAGAGGGCGAACTAAGCCCTAACGGGAAAGAACAGGGAGCCATAGGCGCCCTGCACATCAATACATGAGTAGTGCATAACATGAAGAATGATGAAATGAGGTTATTTATTCTTACCTTCAAGGTTCATTGCGGAACTAGGAGAAGATACATCGGACAAGCCATCAACAAATGAAGTAATCTCCTGAACTAAGGCATGAGCCTTACTCTTGTCAACAACGACTTTAGGAGCAACAACTTTCTTCTCTTTATTGCAAGAAGGAGTCGGTAGAACAACACCAAGTTGAGTAGCCTTCCTTTTCAGGCTGGAGGCTTACTTCGAACCACCACTGTCAAGTTTAGACTTCTTCACCTCCGGCGCAGTCACAGCCTGGTCTACACCAACAACTTGTCCTGAAAAAGCAAGGGACACAATACGAAGACAAATATGACACAAAGTATCAGTAGCGAACTCTCCAGCATTCCTAGTGTCGCCTCGAGTGGAGTTACCCACCTGGGACCGTAGGGTTCTATCAGAAAAAAACCTACAAGGAGAGAAACAACAAGATATGTAAAACAAGAAAATAGTAGCATACCAAGGGAGGAACTATTAACACGCCAGCCCGGCATAGATCCTGCTCCGAATACGCCCGCACGGCCTGATAACTCTGAAACTGACGGGCAGCATATATGACTTGGATAATGGCTCAATCAGATGATGACAAGCTCAGAGGAGTCAAAGGTGGAATCCCTTTCCTTCATAACGCACACCGTCCCATTCAACTGCTCCATTTAACTCGACGCAATGCCGCCTAGTCCGGAACCCCGACGAGCTTGTTCCATCAATTACATTCTCTCATCATTTATTTTTACTTAAATAAAAAAATTATATTTGTAAAAAAGAAGCAGTTACTTTTAAAATTATTAATTGGAATACTAATAAAATTTTAATTATCAATTAAACATATATGTTACTATAAAAGATGTGTACGATTTATAAAAAAAATCTAATAGATACTATAGTTACAAGATTATATAATTACAATCATATTTATTATAATTTTTATATATATATTTTGATGGTTTTTAATGAGTATACTCAAAAAACCGTAATGTGAAATGAGTAACACTATATACTAACAAACAGAACTTATGTTTACACATATTAAAATAGAGTTATATAGGCTTATATATACACACGCCTAAAATAGTAGTAGTACATTGAATAGATTATTTTAAATAATAATAACACTGCTCAAATTAATTATCAACATCAAATTTTAATTTTCATAATATTATAGCAATTATACCACAAAAAAAAAAAAAAAAAAAACTTACCGCGCAACGCGCGGGACTGCCGCCTAGTTAATAAATATTTCTATATATCACTAAAGAATTGTAACCACTTTCAAGATCCAATGTAGAGCTTTAGAACAATTTCAAGGTGTCCACAGTCAAAAAGTTGATGTTACCTGTTAATTAGTTAAATATGATTTAATGGACCTATAGAATTGAGTAAAAAAAAGTTAAATTTGCTTATTTGTCAACAAATCGTGCATCATATTAAAATTATATTATATATAGATAATTTGAGATTACATTTCTACTACAATTAATTTATCCTGTTTAACTTTATGGCCTTAATAATATTATTTATTAAATAGTATTATAACTACTTACAGAAATGTTACACGTTCCGACAAAAATGCTCAGTCATGTTTCGAGAGAGAGTATGGCATGATATGTTAATTTAAGCAACTTTTAAGTTATTTATGTTTCGAGAATCAGCCGGTTCTGAGCGGACCGGGTGGTCCTCCGGTTCACCGGTTCGGACTACATATCAAAGGGGGAAAAAAAACCGATTAAGGGTTTCAAAGAACAGAGGCAAGTTGAAGTTCTGTCGCCGCATGGTGGTTGGGCGGCATGGGATCCGGCAAGTTGAAGTTCTCTCGACTTAGGGTTTCAAAAACTTCAATTCAATTAATTGAATGACTGCGAATTTGAGTAGTGATTGGGCGGCATGGGATCCAGCAGTGGCAACATCTAAACCTGATTGAGGTCATGAAGGAGAATCAATTGATGAACCCTTGAGAGCGAGAAGGTTCAAAGGAAGATTCATGACCAGATTTAAAGGAAGATTCATGAATTGATTTGCCTTCATGAATCTGCAGTAGAGATTTATGACCTCAATCACATTTATATGGATGTGAGAATCAAAGGAAAGAGTAGAGCACAACAATTAGCGAGAAGAAAGAGCAAGCGAGCAGTGATGTGAGCAAACGACAATGGAAGTTCTCAGATTTCAAGAGAAAATTCGAGAAGAAGAGATTGATGGTAGAGTGGGGGTATATTTTGAGACGGGAGATGAATAAGATAAGAAGGTTAGTGGGTAGGAGTGGATAAGACGTCTCAAGACTGTAGAGTGGGAGAGATGAAGAAGAAAGTTGGCTGAGTGGGGTGTTGACAGAGTGGGATAGATGAAGAAGAAAGTGGGTAGAGTGGATAGGATGTTTCGAGAAGAAAGAAAATGATAAGAAGGTTAGTAGTGCAGAAAGGAGCAGTCGGACTGGGTTCGAACCAGGTCGAACCGCCCGAACAGTGAACCGGTGGCCTGACCGGTTCGACCTCCGGTCCAGTCCTGATAACACTGCTTATAGTAAATACGTCAAAAGTCACACGTGCAGTGTGTATCTATATTTATCTATATATTATATATATAAAGTAGGAGGAGAGATAGGGATTAAATATTACGCTGCCACATCAACATTTTAAAGCTTCCCTTGAGTCCACCTTACCTAAGGAGTGCTTCTGATTTCGTCACGTCGTTACTTCTAATTTCACCACATCAGCACAATTTATGATCGTTTCACTTGCCAAAATTTCATTTATTTCTAAAATTAATTGTAACAATTAATGGTGGTTTGAAGAGTTTCGCTGTCTCTTCTTAGTTCTCACATGAATTTTAATTAAAGTATATCAACAATTACATTTAAATTTGAGTTATTGAATATAATAAAGGCTAAACCTCCTAAGGCCACCGAAGCGTCATACACTCGAGTGTCGGTGTATAATAGCAATTAATACAGAGGCTTTCAGTTCGTTGTATATAAATTCTACATACACATTAAAAAATGTGTCAATGCATCTGATTTTCAAAAATTGTAACACGCAATGCCACTAAGAGATGAGCAATGTTATTTTTAAAGGTTATTTGGTGGGGTTTAAATGCTTAATTAAGAGAGAACGTGCGAGATAGGCTTTGAATGCTTAATTAGGTTGATTGAGTACTCTATTTGTTGTCTTAAGGTTATTTTTACGAATTGCATTCCTAAGGTTATTTATCACCATTTTTTACTATGCTAATTTTATAGTTAATATTATTTTTAGTAAAAACCAACAAATTTATGAATAATAATTATGTGATATGAAGGGAAAAAAAAATTACCATGATTTTATTTAATTATATACGTATATAATAACTTATCCATTCTTCATATTGTAATCCAACAGAGGAGTAAAATCTGTTGATTCAAGGTTTATTGAATTAACAACAATGAGAATCGTCAACTTAGCTTTGTCAGGGGTAATTGTTAAACTAAAAGCTATATGTGGTGTAATATATGCTCAGAGCATTAGGTGTTTCAATTAAATAAACTATGACTTCAAACATCATAACGTATCATACTTCTTCTCTTGATCAACATCTATTCTTTAACAACCCTCTTTACAAGTTACAACAAATATGACAGCTACTCTATAGCTTGGTATCTCAATATACGTAAAGATACATATAACTAAAAAAAGTTATACAATTTTATTTTTTTATTCCCGTCAAATGAATTCATATTTCTTAAGTTCTATGTCGTTTTTAATTTCCAATATTATACATACATGTTAAATGTTACAATTTATTCAGTAGCTCTGTGCATGGGTCAGCACCTAGTATATATATATTCTGAGCGTAGGTCAGCCCCTAATATATATATATATATATATATATATATATATATATGTATAATATAGATTTTTCGTGTGCTGAATAACTTGAGAAACCTAGGATTTTATTATGTTAATATTTTATTTTGTTATTTATATTGTAAGGGAAAAAGATTGTTGGGTTTCTTTATTTTTTTCAACTAAACAATTGTTGGGAAAAAAATAATTAATCTTTTCGTCGGAGTTGGGTTGCGATTTTGTAGGTTTGGGTGTAGGGTTAGAGGGGAGGAGGGGGTTCACAGAAGAGGAGAAGAACGACAAGACGACGATATATCATCAAAACGCATACCGGCTAATACGAAACGCAAAATATAACAAAAAAAACTTCCCGCATCTGCTCTGTTCTATTCTGTTCTGTTGTGCTGCTGTCTTCTGTTCGCGTTCTCTTCTCAATCTCTTCGCTCCAATTCAAATTCCATATTTGGTCTACAAACCCTAGACCTTCACTAAGTTTACCGACGATTTCCCTTCCCTGACCGCAATCAGCGATCATAATCCCTTTCCATATACAGCGCCGCCGCTCTTTTCCTCGTTGACGACGAATCCTACCCTACGGCTCCGGGTGTTCTCTAATCTCCGTTACATGGTTGTGCCATTATTAGAGTTTTCATCTTCGTGACCGGGCTGGTATTTTCTCCTCGGAAGGTAGTTCTGACGTCGTCCATTATCAGGTGATTCGCCTATGCTCTCCTGCTAGTGGGTTGGATTTCGCTGTTGCAGACACGAGGGGTCTTCCCCCGATGTTGTCTTGTTGAAATTCGTAAAAATCCAGGTATTATCGGGATTGGCCTCTTTTTATGAGCTACAGCCAGAACCAGTGTGCTGTCTCCTGGTTCTGCATTCTAGGCAGCGTTTCTCCGAGACGGGTACAGTTGACTCCGGAGAATGTTTCGTGCAATGTAGAGGTCGGCATTGTTCCTGCCAAATTTCGTAATACGTGTAGGGGTATCTGTGGTTGCAAGTTCGTAGGGCGGAGGGATTACTCAGTTTGATAGTCTCTTAAGCAGAGAATGAGAGTTTTCTGTTGAGTAAACCAGGATCCATTTTTCGGGGAGACGCAGAGGCTGTGAACTGAGGTTCATCCCTTGGTGAAGGCCAAGGGTGGGAGGCTTAGTGCATCTTTGTGGGAAAAGTCTGATTAGTGTATACCGGAAGAGGAGAAACCCTGTTGTCTTCTTTATCTTTTATATCATGATTGTCAATAAGCATGGATAGAAGTGAGCCTACATTGATTCCAGAATGGTTGAAGAACAGTGGAAGTGTCACCAGAAGTGGCCATGTAAACCACCAATCAGCATTTTGTTTGCGTTCAGGTATGTTTTACAACTCCAAAATTTTGATGTCATGGATCAGAGGAACATTTATAGACTGTGATGATTAGTGACACACTGATACACACGCAGAATGGGTCAGCATCTGAAAGCAGAATGGGGTGTTTGATCTAAATGTGCTATCCCTGGTTGTTAGTCGTTAAGACCATATAGTAGCCTCATTTAGTTGTCTGATGGAATGAGAGTGAAACATACTTTAACCCCTTAACTAAATTACTCTAAACTTGAATAATGTTTTATTTGATATAAGATTAAGAGGAATAGTAGAAAATATGGCTTTATGGTGGTTTCCCGTGTTGTGATTTATGCTTCCTATTGCTGTCATTTCTTCAGACTTTTATGTTTCAATTTTATGGTTCTTTATTTGGTTACGGGGTACATGTTTTTTGTTTTGTTTTTCTGTCTAGTCCTGTGTGAGACTGCAGAGTTCTGTGTTTCTACTTTCATGGCTAACATTTTTTTAATTGCATGTTCTCGTCGTTAGTTGACCATCCTATATCAAAGCATGCAAGAAATAAGTCCTCTGCCAATGGCAGAGAGCACGGCTTGAGTCGATCAGTTTCCTCTGATCGAACTACCTCTTCCTACTTTCGCCGGAGTAGCAACACCAAGGATTCCACACACTTGAGGTCCTATAGCAGCTTTAATAGAAGCAACTGTGATAGAAGCTGGGATGAATACAATGAATACACAGATAAGAATAAGTCTGTTCTCGGTGACCAAAGGCGCCGTGAGTATTCTGATAATCCCAGTGGTGCATTGTCTGAAATTTCTGGAAAAGACACATTACGTCATTCTCAATCTCCGATTACTCGGGATTTAGACACCTCCTCCTCCAGAAAAGTTAATGGGGATTCATGTGATAGGAGGAAAAGCAGACACATTATCAACAAAACTCTGCTGCTTCCTAGCGGGGGCGTCCAAAGTAGCATGCAAACTGCATTTGGACGGGATTTTCCTTCCCTGGGTACTGAAAGCAAACTGAGTTCTTCTGAGTTGAGAAGAGTTCCTTCTCCTGGCTTGAGTGCTGCTGTTCAGACTTTCTCCACATCTAGTTCGAGTGTGATTGGCGTTGATGGGTGGACTTCATCCCTAGCAGAAGTTCCTGGGTTAATTGGAAGCAGTTGCTCTGGTCAGAATCTTTTATCTCCCCAAGCAGCTTCTGGAATCTCAGCCCCTCTTTCTCAACGTGCGAATGGACTTAATATGGCGGAAGCGGTAGCCCAAGGGCCGCCCCGTGCTCGTACCCCTCCCCAGGTAATAATTCTCTCCTACTTATGAATTTGCCTTCTCTTTCACATTCTTCCACTGTCAGGGTAAAATGTATGTTGTTTCTAGGCATCTGTTGATACTCAGAGGCTTGAAGAGCTGGCCATCAAACAATCCAGGCAACTCATTCCTCTGATACCGTCTATGCCTAAAACTGCGGTAAGATTCTTGATTAGTGAACTATCATTCTTCAACATTCATTAGGAAGTACCTACGTACGAACTTGCTTGGTGAGTTGGATGTGGCAAGGAAGTAGATGAGATCATGGATCAGTACATCAGTTTATCAGTTGAAATACTTTAACTATAAAGGTTGATTTGAAATTTAATTCTGCTGCTATTTCCTCATATCAGTAAGGGCCACCAATTCATTTTTAAACTCATGAATGAACTGAACATAAGGAGCTTGAGGAATGTTGCTGCCGATTTGGTTGTCCATCTATTTGTTTGCAATAAAGTAAACCTTCCATTTAGGGATTTCTAGTTGTGTGGTTCCTATATTGGTTGCTTTTATATAAAAATTGATTTGCTTACTATGTTTTGATTTGATTTACTCTCTTGTTTCAGTCAATTGGCCATTTGGAGAAGTTAAAGACTAAGACTGTGCAACAGCAGGTTCAGATCTTATCTCCAAATCAAGGTGCAAGGTTGGATGCTGCAGGGAAGTCATCAAATCTGGGGAAGCTGCAATTTCTGAAACCATCAAGAGAGTCAAGTAGTGTTTCAATAAATGTGAAGGAGAGCAGTTTGAGTCCTAAGAATGGCATGAAAGTTGTACACAGTAGTCAGACTCCCTCAAGTGCAGCTGCTGCTGCTGCCCCCAACAGGAGCCCCATCAAAACTCAAAATGTGGCAGAGCGTAAGCAGCCATTGGCACCATCAACGATTCCAGAGAAGAAGCCAGTGTTGCAGAGCCGTAATGACTTCTTCAAACTTCTGAAGAAAAAATCTTCTGCAACCACCAAACCTTGTATTCCGGATGAGAGCAATGGCGAAGCTCATGTTGGTGATGATGCTTCATGTCTGGACTCATCTGCTTCTGACAAGATAGTGACGAACAATTGTGAAGGGTGCTGCAAGGATGATACTCGTCTCTTTGCTGAGAATGGAGAGGTGGAGGAGGAGCCTGTAGATACTGATGTTCATTTTCCCGATGAGGAAGAAGCTGCTTTTTTGCGTTCACTTGGTTGGGAGGAATGTGCTGGAGAAGATGAAGGCCTCACCGAGGAAGAAATCAAAGCTTTCTACGAGGTACGCATAACTTTAGTATATTGATTTATCTTAAAAGTTGGGTTTGTACAAGTTATTAATGTTACGTTCTTAACAATCATCAATGATTGCAGTACATGAAATTGAGGCCGACGACATCAGAAGCTAAGGGATTCCAGCAGCAGCAGCTGAAAGTGAATAATGGGAGGTGTGTGGGTTCGATTTAATGATCTTCCCTCAGCTTGTGGTCGGAGTCGTCTTTAGTCAGAAATTTTTATGCCTCCGACATGATTTCATACAGTAGTTTATTTCTGGTTATGTGTTTTTTTTTTCTTCTTTTTTTTGGTCATTGATGATTTGTGATTGATGATCTCGGAAGGAAGGAATTGAAGAAAAAAGAGAATGAGTAGAAAAGAAAAGAAAAAAGTTTAAAATTTTTAACTTTTTAATTTAGATGCTTGGCTCACTCACTCCCTCCCTCGTGGGCTTTATTTGTGTGTAAATTGTCCAGATTCGGACAGTAAGGTGCCAATACTAACTACCTACAAATTTCGTGCAATTGGAGTGGAGTGTGTTATTGATCGGTTCAATAGTAAGGAAAGCCACGCGTCGAATTATCAAACACACAGCATTCGCTGCATATGAACGAAAGGAATCTTCTCATGAAATGTGTTTATACAAAAAAAAAAAAAAAAAATTGTGTACAATTTGATGATTTACAAGCCAAGAAACACCAAGATCAAGAAAATTCGTCTAACACTGCAAACGAATAGTTGGAAACGCCATGGGAATCGGCGGTGTTGCTGACGCCAAGAAACACCAAGATGATCACGTCATTTCGACGCCACGTGGTTGTTGCTGACGCCTCAATGACAGTATCTTCTTCGGTGGTCGACGTGCAGCCTTGGGCTTCCGTCTAGCGATGGGGTTGGGCAACAGCCTCCCCCTCCTCCTACTCCGGAGAATTCTACCTCTGGTCTCAGGCACTGGAGGAGCTGCCTGAGGAGCTCTATCGACGTCCGGCGATGCTGAGATATCGGGGAGTCGACCTACTTGAGAAGGCAGATCCCCGTACGGTACCCACTCATCCGGCAGTTGGGTGGCTGCCGGAGGAGCTAGTTCGCCGTCCACTGCCGGATTTGTCCATTCTTGGTTTGGCGGCATCAATTCTTGAGGCGTGGCTGCCGGAGAGGTAATATCCTCAACCTGAAAAGGTGGTGCCGCCGGAGGCAGACTCTGCTGCGCCTTCGTAGGTGGATCCACCGGCGGAAGAATCTTATCAGGAGACGGGACTGCCGGAGCCGGAGGCATAGTTGCCTGAGCATCAACGGGTGGTGTCGCCGGAGGCAGATCATGAGCCTGAGCACTAATCGGTGTGATCACCGGAGGTAGGATTTCTTGAGCATTAGAAGGTGAGGCCGGCGGAAAACTTTGGGAGGGGTTCGTCGGCGCTTCAACATCAGGTGCCATCGACGGAGACCCATTCCTGTTCGTCTTATCGCGTCGGTCTGTCAAAGATCCAGCCAATCCATGCACCGCCACGTGGATCCCGTAGTACAGTCCTGGCGAATCGAGGAGGACGCCGTCGACCTCGACAGTAGCGGCCAGGTCTGCTCCCTTGACGGTGACGTTGAGGAAGCGATCGGGGAGGAGAGTAGGAAGGAGCATGACAGAGGAGGATGACAGGATGCGGAGGTCCGATATTGAGAGGCGGCGGGGGACGGCGTGGTATCGGAGAACGGAGATGTAGGACGCTGGAGGGACGGGGAGGGCGATGTCGTAGGGGAAGAGAGAGGAGTCCGGCGGCGCGAAGAGCGTGAGAGTTCCGGCGGATAGGAAATCGAAGCTGAGGTCCGACATGGCAATGGCGTCTTCTACGCGGCCGTATCCAGAAGAGCGGAGGACGCGGAGAACGGCGTGCAGCTCTTCTGGCGGTACGGCGGTGACGCCGTTCATCTGATCTGCAGCAGTTAGGAGGAGGAGAATGATGAGCAGAGACAGGGGAAGGGCACCGGAGAACGCCATGGAAAGAAGACGATAGTGGAAGGTTGTTGAGAATCAGTTATGAAAAACAGAGATAGAGCTTTGACTGTATATTGTCAACTTATAGAACGGCCATGAAGACTCTTGTAGTGGGGTCGACCGAGAAGTTAGTTTTAGTTTTGCTGCTTGACCGAAGCAATTTTCACTTTCTTTGTTTTCCAAATCTACGCCAAACCAAATAATTATTGTTTATCCAATGTAGAAAGGATTTTCTTATGAATTCGAAAATTATCAAAATATATAATAAGATGGTAGTTCTTACAATGGTTATCCAATTTTTTTTTTTTTTTTTTGCAAAAAAATATATTTTAGTTTTTCCAAGAAAACTATTATTTTCTTTTCCTTTTAAAAAATGGATATTTAGTAGTTTCGAACTTTAAATTCTTATAAGAATTGCTATTTATACTAAATAAACGGTAACACGTTAAATCAAATGTTTAAAGACCTGTAACTAGGAATATGAAAATTGAAGATATTTACTTTTTTAAAACAATTTTGTTATAAAAACTTAAAAACTGTCATTATTCTAAATATACATTTATGGATGTTTATCATGAGGTGTATATATCATATACCTTAAAGATTAAGTACATTTTCATACCACTTCTTTGCACAGAATCCACTTTTGGTACCACTTCTATTTTTTTGTATACTGTTGGTACCAATGTTTTCAACTTTGTATCCTTTTGGTACCACCGTTAACTTTCCGTCCAAATTGGCCGTTAAGTGGCATGTGCCATGCACGTGACCGCCCTAAACTTTTGAATTTGTTTCATTTATTCCATCTAATGCATCCCTAACTTTTAATTTGTTCAATTTAGCCCTAAAATTTCCAAATCGAACCCTTGACCCAAATTGACCTAGCCGGACCTAGCCTAAAAGTTAGGGATGCATTAGATGGACTAAATTGAAACAAATTCAAAAGTTTAGGGCGGTCACGTGCATGGCACATGCCACTTAACGGCCAATTTGGACGGAAAGTTAACGGTGGTACCAAAAGGATACAAAGTTGAAAACATTGGTACCAAAAGTATACAAAAAAAATAGAAGTTGTACCAAAAGTGGATTCTGTGCAAAGAAGTGGTATGAAAAGGTACTTAATCCCTATACCTTATATATACTTCCATTGTATTGATTTATTTTTGTTCTCTAAGAATATTTAACCTTATATAAGGAATAAAGAACACACACGAGTTCTCTCTTCTATTCTCTCTTTAGTTTCAAAACACGTTATTAGCACGAAATAGCTCATTAAAATAAAAACCAGTTTCGGAAGCCTTCCGTAGCACCATCAATATCTAAATACACACTTTTTTTTTCGAACACCACATTCTGTAGCATCATCAATTCATGAAAGCACAATGCATTGCTTGCCATAGGTGGCCCCATCATAAGTCACCATACATCAACCTCAATAACAGAACAATACTAATTTAAGGAGCTTCTGATGAGGAGAGGAGAATGAAACGAGCCAAGAATATGTCCTCGTACTCTCCAACAGTGGTGAATTTTGAGAATCATCGTTGTCTATGAGGTCACTCCATGACGATATTGAGAAATTGCTACGGATTGAAAGAAAAAGAAAAAGGAGATAATTGTTTTCATATTCGTTACTTCAGTTTATTTATTAATCAAATGTTTATATTCTAATCCATATTATTGTTACATGTCAGAAATATATTAGATTTGACGGACTCGATTTTAGAAGATCTAACGTCACACAATTGGTTATATTTTGCAGCCATCGACTCCGATTTGGACAATATCGACTACCACATTAATTAGCTAAAAATTGAGATTATCGTTCTTATATTAATTTAATTTATTTATTCATGTTTTCTATTGAATATTATTCTAATCAATATTATTGTTATGTGCCAGCAATATGTTGAAATTGTTTTACTCAATTTGACGACACGTGAGATCACGTGATATGATGGATTTTAGCGACTCGATTTTACGGTTTACAAAATATTAGTAAAGTTTAATTTTTTTTTTTATATTAATTACATATTGAAATACACATAATCTGAAATGTTATTGTTGAAAAAGTTATATGCATAAATATGCTCTACTCCCTAAAGTATAAAGATCACTTGAATTATCACATAAATAATAATGTGGCTTAGCACATGAGTGCTCGATGTTGAAACATATGTTTATACGCATCGTCCATTAGATGTTTCGCTCCCTGTAGTGAGTGTGACAATTTATGATTATAACAAGGATACAGTCCACTCCCTTAAGTGAGTGTTGTAGTTTATAATATAATGATGATAACATCTATTCCATGAAGCGAGTATTGCAATGCATGATTATAATGAGAATATATTCCACTCCTTGAAGTAAGTGTTGCCGTTTATGAATCTAAAGATTATACTTTTGCTATAGTTATCTTGATCATGGACATGGTTGAATTTTAAAAGAGATGAATTATTTAACATTATCACGATATCGACAAGAATGACAGTGCATCTTACAAAGAAAGAATGCAAGAAAGAAAGAATGCAAAAAGTGAGTCTGACATTGAAAAGTGTTGTGACGCTAACATAAATGTGATGGTATTTGTGCATGGAATTTGATGATTTTATGAAGCGCAGTGATATTAGACAAAGTGGCATATGTGAAAAGTAAAAATCCTTGCATATATTATGATTAATTATGAGATATTATGATTATGAAAAATGCATTCTTTATGAATATCGAATCCTGAATATCCAATATTACGATTGTTAGCATATGGTGACTAGGCGCCGTAATTGGTAGCCCATTAATATGTATATGTAACCTAAGAAATTGGGTTAATGTCACATTAGGGAAAATGGGCTTGACCCAAACCCCAATTGACATGAGAGACCCAAAATTGAGCCTCCCTAGCATAAGTGGCCGGCCGAAAATAGTGAGGTGCAAAGTGGACTTGCCCACTTTGCTCCTCCTATAAATAAGGGTTGTTAAGGTTTTATTTGAGACAATTCACAATTCTTCCTAAGTGGTGATTTGAGAGAAAAAACCTTCCCCCCTACAAACTAGTATTTCGGCCGAACCTACCAACACCAAAGGGTGTGCCAATTTGCTTCGAGCAAAACACTCCGGAGATCCGTCCCTGCCAAGAGTCGATCAGAAACTTTGTTGTGGAGCTCCGCGACAATTGGGGTAAAAAAGCCCCGCGAGTCGACCCGCGGGGCCTCGACCCGACCCGCAGACTGGTTCACACTTCCAGTCTTTTATATAAAACTTATACGGAATGATTCACAAATCAGTATCAAAAGAGTCAGCAAGGGCGGTGGAGTCTGAACGCGGTGGGTGACTGGTCTCGAAAGAGTCGCTTTTAGGGATATGACTAACCACAACAAGCCAAGGTCGAGGGCGAGTGCGACTGGGCGAGCAAAGAGCGAGCGTGACTGAGCGAGCCGAGTGCGAGCGCGACTGGGCGAGCCAAGGGCAAGGGCGAGCGCGGCTGGGCGAGCCAAGGGCGAGGGCGACCGCGACTGGGCGAGCCAAGGGCGAGTGCTGGTCTTCTGTCGGTCTGGAGTCGCTGGGCCCTGGCTGTGCTAGTCTTCTCTAATTGAAGAACTGAACGAGAATGGAAATGGCGGCAGTCCTCTGATCTCTCAAACCCTAAGAAATAAAAGTCTAGATTAATTGTTATTTGGTCCTTCTTTTATATAAATACTATTTTTTTGTGAAATATATAAATACTGCTGTGGCTCCCACTCCAACCAGCGCTGCTGCTGTCACCTTGATGAACGCTCCCATCATGGCAACATGGCTGCTTCTTCTGGCTCTGCTTACTTTGAGATTTTTATTAATGAACATAATATATATATATATATATAGGTATTACAGGGCGGGTCTACGGGGGCCCGCGACCCAAGACTCGGACCCGCCCCGCCCCGTGCCTACTAGGACCTGAACCCGTCCCGTGCCCCGCGGGTCAAAATCGGGTCGGGGCCCCGCGGGTCAGCGGGTACCTGCGACCCATTGCCATCCCTACTAACAGTTAAGACTTGTGGGATAATCTCACCAAGAACGGTTGATAAAGTTATTTTTTTTTTTATTAGTGATTATCCATTATTTTCCAACACCCCATTCTTCGTGAGAAGCGGGTCGGCCTGCCCTTGCGTAGTTAAGGGTTCTTCGGGGTGGGATGCCATCCTCAGTGTCTGTTATCGGTGCACTTGTTGACAGGTTCCTTTGTTTTCTGCCTGCTCGTTTGCTCGTAGCATTGGATTGGGTGACCATAATGATGAAATGATAGTGAACAAGAGTTGTTCGTTCATATAAACAACGCTAGTTTTTGGAAACTCTGAATTTGGGCCTCCGGAAGGATCGGTGTCACGCGCCCAAGACCTACAAAATGGGACAGGGCCATAGGGTCGTGGCTAGGTAATCCCTCTCGGTTGCTTAACGAGAACGCTTGTAAAGAGATAAAATATGTATAGAGAGGGGTTCATATATCATAATAAAGGAGGGGAATGGATATTTATATGTAAGGGTATTAATTAGGGTTTCAACCATATAGTAAGTTTCTTTACTCAACCATGGTTACCCAAGTTGAAATTTCATCATTTGGTGAGTACTTTATTGTCCTTTGGTCCTGTCCTTAGTACTTTATTTTGTTTAGGAAGACATTGTCAAGGTGTACGTCCCTTGTCTGTCAGGCGTTCTAGGGCGTCATCTATAATGTTCGGAAAAGGGATCAGTGGCGATTTTTAAATGGTTAATAAGTTAGGCGAGCATCAATGAGGCGTCACCCCTTCTATTGACTCATCCTTATTGTTGCTTAGTCACACTTGATCGAGTATGTTGCTTTTCGAAAAAAGTATTGACGCATCGCCACCATATTCTAGGTGTAAGACCCACCCTTCTGTTGTTAGGCAGGGTAATTTTCCCAGTCGATCTGATCTGAACGATGGTGATGGATTTGATTTTCTGCTAATATATATGTATAGATGTAGATATGTAAAGCCAATATCTCTATAAGGTACTCGGTATTAAACCTGCAGAGCAAAGGAAAGATATATATATATATATATATATATATATATATATATATATATATATATATATATATATATGGTTAGTAGCTAATATGTGGAGTATGAATTAATTAGCAATCAGATAGAGTTGCGTCAATATTACTAGAACCTACCTAGCTACATATCATCAATTTAATAAAATGAAGGAGAGCTAGCTTTTTGTGCGTTATGCAATCTTTATCGGTCATGACTCATGAGCCCTGCTAAATTAATCAAAATTCATTTCATTTCCCCCCTCTCTAGAAAAGTAAATAAAAAAAAAATAGAGCAAGCACAGATAGATATTCAGTTACAGTAGTTGCATGCACACAATCAAAAGTGTACAATTGTCTTCATCCTCCACCACACTATTACTTTATCTATTATATATAGAGAGAGAGAGAGAGAGAGAGAGAGAGAGAGTTGATGATATATACATGATTGTACATGCAAGAATTCTACTGATCATTTCTTTCTACTTCAACTGATAAATATCTGTGTAGGTATCTTAGAAGATGGTGATGAAGATGGAACAAGTATGGAGGGTATTGGTGGGGATGAAGGAGGTGATGATGATGATAGGGGTTCAGACTGCATTTGCAGGAGTGAATGTCATCTATAAACTTGCAGCAAACCAAGGTATCAATTTAAGCGTTGTTATCGCGTATCGCTTCCTCTTTGCAAGTGCGTTCATGCTTCCTCTTGCCCTCTTCCTCGAAAGGTACCTATATTTATTTATTCTGCAGATTCAGTTCAATTCTTTCCTTGTGTACTGCATGAATGAATTTGGATGTCAAGAGAGAATCAATTTTTGTTGGTTTGGTAATTTCATGATCAGGAAGGAAAGGCCGAAGATGACATGTAAGGTTCTGGTGCAAGCTTTCTTCTGCGGCTTGTTTGGGTACGTAACGTATCGTACCCAAATCAATTAATTCTTTAAAGTTGACTCCTTTCTCTTCTCTTCAATGCTATATATAATTAATGCATCTTATACATCAACAAGTCAAACAAGCAATTTACTTACTTGCACACTATGTCAGTACTTACAACAAACATCTGTCACACACTGAAATTTACTTCGGTTCAACCTAGAAAATTAATTATTTTTGTTGCATCGATCACATCATGTTTTTTTTTTTCCAGAGTATTTTTGTTCAAAACTACGTATTCTTTAACTTATTTATTTTTAACTTTGAAGAATAATAATAATAATAATTACATGATCTGCAGCTATATGAGGAGCTTTCTATTATAGAAAAGCTAATGTTATTTAAGAACTAAAATGATTATAAACAAGGTAAAAACACAGTTACGACGGGATTTTTGGATAAATTCAAGTGTCTGAATATACTGTGTAGCTGCTATCATAATCGAAAATCTTAAACAACAAGAAAGGATACAAACAAACAACTAGTAATACTCAAAGTAAATAACAAGATTAGTTTAAAAATAATAAGTGTCATGCCCTAATCCGACCGACTATCCCCACTATCCTAGCCCAGTCTGACTGAGCCCATTATTCTCACTTAGGCCCTGAAAATGAGAAATTCTTGTTGGGCTTAAGTAGTACCTATCTTGCTTATTAAGGCTACAAATCGCTTAGGTCCAACCAATGGGTACACAAATATGGGATAGTACCATCTACCCCTTAATGTGCGTGACGTCCTCGTCGCGGCCCAGACAAAAATCGTTTGCCCCCGGTAGGTGATCGAAACTCCGAGGGTCAATAGTCATTGCTCCGCTAGCCCGATTACTATCCCGAGTCGGCTCTGATACCATTCTTTCACGCCCCCAAGCTCGAGCGACAATCTCCACTAGCCCAACCCAGCCTAACAGAGTCCATTGTCCTCACTTGGTCCCTGAAAAGAAGGAATTCATGTTGGGCTTGAATAGAATCTCTCTTGCTTATTAAGGCTCTAGATCTCTTAGATCCAACCAATGTGGTACACAAATATAGGGTATTACATAAAGACCCTAAACAAAGGATAGAAGCTTGATGAGGAGGGTCGGAGCTGATTCAGCCAGATTGATCAAAGTCATGAAGAAGAAGAACAAAAACTCATTCAAAGAAGATCTAGCTAACAGTGGCCATCCGCGACAAACAATACCAGAAAGAACACAAGTATGATACAATAAAAAATATCCAATTAACAAACAATAAAAACCACATGAGGTGTCGAAGTTGGTTGAGGTTCCTCGGAAGTAGTCAAGGTAAAAGACTAAACTACCGAGGCATGCCTGAACGCGGAACATCTTGGGACTAGTGCACGTTAGCGTGCCGAAGAAAGTCTCAGCTTCTTTCGAAGGAGAAGTAGTTTAAGTGGCTGGATATAGTCGAAACTATATTCAAATTTGAATGGTGGGATCAGTCAATCATGAGGTTAAATATTGGAGAAATGATACACGTTCCAACGTGTACGGTCCGAAGTGTTCCGACCCACTCACAATGGCAGTGTGGTAATATTTGTCAACTTTTGTGGCAGTTTTATAACCTCACCCAGTCGGAACACTTCAGATCTTCAAAGTTGGAACATAGACCATTACTATAAATATTGTATGAAAGTTGGACATGTGATTTTGTAATATTTGGTTCCCCACTAGAAGGGGTAGAAAATACAAAGTAGTGAACAAGATCATCATTAAAGCACAGACATAGACCCAGGAAGCAACCATGCCGATGTTGTCGTTGAAGGAGATGACTAAAGGTATATCGGAATTTAGTTGGGGAGGCGGCGATAATAAAAAAAAAAAAAAAAAGGAAATAAAAATGGAGACTATGGAACTAATCGGTCAGACTGATTACTATGGGGGGATGGTAAATACTATGGAACTAATCGGTCAGACTGATTACTCTATATTAAGGAGTTTGATCCATTTAACTTGGACGGCAGTTAGTCATTTTGCCTTGCTTGTTAATTTTAAGAGATAACAATATAGTCCAAAATATTATAATTAAGGGTCAATCGGTTTATGGATTGGCCCGCGTTGACTATGGTTAAAAGTTTAAATATTGATTTAATTACATGCATCCATCAATCATATTGCACTTCAATTAGGTTACGAGTAATTTTGACCAATTTCCGTCCAGATTATTTATCAAGTCATGCCCAGCGGGTAGTAATTAATGTAGTTAAATATACAATTCATTCATTGGTTCAACAATACATATATGATCAGTATGAAATGTACGCGTAGCTAGCTGCTATCAGGAACAGGGAGGAATATAGTACAAATGTACCTAGAATTAATATTGGCATATATAGTTTGATTATGTGCTTTGAAGTAGGTAATATATTAATTAGCAGAGTAGTAGTAATATTAAAATAACATTATAATTAATATATAAATATATGGGGCGGTACAGTGGGTCAATGTTACATAACTTGTACTTGGAGAGCTTGGTGTTAACATCAGCAACATATACAGCTGCCATAATGAACCTCATACCTGGTGTGACCTTTATCTTGGCCATTTCATTCAGGTAACATAACTAGCTATTGTTTCTGTATTATAAGTGGGTGTGATATATATAACAAAGTAGGTAGGTAGCTAGGATATTAATTATTATTGTTGATGTGATGTGCATATATATATATATATATAGGTTGGAGAAGTTGAGATTTAAAAAAGTGGAGGGAAAAGCCAAGGTGGTAGGAACTGTAGCAGGGATAGGGGGGGCCATGCTACTCACCTTCTACAAAGGCATTGAGATCAATCCCCACTGGTCATCTAACCTCAATTTATTGGACCACCACTCTGGTGCCGAGCAACACCACCGCACTGCTTTGGGTTCTATAGTGGCTCTAAGTGGTTGCTTTTGCTTTGCCATATGGCTTATCATTCAAGCCAAGATGGTCCACAACTACCCATGCCAATACACCTCCACGGCTCTCATGACACTCATGGCTTCTATCCAAGCACTCGTGTATGCTCTAATCAGGGAGAGGGACTGGACCCAGTGGAAACTCGGCTGGAATATCCGTTTACTTACCGTTTCGTATACGGTATGTATGTATGTCTCATCTAATTACTAATTACTATCTTCTTCCAGGAGTTTGTATGAAACATAATAGTTACTACATTAATAGGGAATTGTGGGGTCGGGTTTATGTGTTACTATAATGACATGGTGTGTGCGGATGAGAGGACCCGTGTTTGTATCCATTTTCAATCCCCTTATGCTTCTCATCACCGCCGTCGTTGCCTCAATCATTCTGGATGAGAAGCTCCACTTGGGAAGGTAGGTGGTATACTCACTCTTTTTCTAAATAAATATACTAAACTAGAGCTAGCTTTTTAATTTTTAATTAATATATTTGACAGCAGCATACTGGGAGGAGGACTGATTGTATGTGGACTATATATTGTGCTCTGGGGCAAAAGCAAGGAGATGAAGAGGATGAGTCAATTGGCGCAACACCAACAGTCTGTAGAGAATGTCTCGGCTAATAATAATGCATCATCAAACGACGGAATTGGCAACATTCCTCCTAATAACACCGCATTCTCCCAAGGGAAACTCCTACAATGTATCTGCAACTAGCTAATTCAATGACAAGAGGAAAATGACTTGTGGCGCATATGCAGATCGCGTAACTGAGAATAATTAAGTTGAACAACATACTATGCATCTTGGTTTATTATTTACTGCTTAGTAAACAAGCAATGTTCCTTCCATTAAAATATTTCTTGACTGTTACAGAACTTGATATTTTTAATAATTCATACCTTATTACTCCCACTTCAATTGAAACATATGACACATGTTTTGCTGGATGTTAGATGTCCTTCACTTTTCCGTTTTTGAAAATAATCACTTAAGGATGGATAATGATGCGAGTTTGATTCATAAGGAGTTGAGAAATCATGTCTCTGCTTTAGTTCACCAAGAAGCGGTTACAAACAGTGCATGAACAAACTATTGGGGTAGCAAGATGATCACCATTGATAACAAACCAATCAAGTTGCATATGAGATACGGTTCATCATCTTCCAATCTTCATCTGCTTGTTTACGTGTATATGTGTTGCTTTTTTTTTTTTTTTCTTTTATTATTTTCATGTTAAGAGCATAGTACTTTGGGTGGGCTATGTTGCTTTTTTTTTCTTTGATTCTTTTCATGTTAAGAGCATAGTTCTTTGGGTGGGCTATGTTTTGAAGCATCACCAAAATGAACTGCATAGTTATTGGAGCTCATGATTATAGAAAGAGTATGACTTTTTCTCGTAATAATTTGCAATTTCTTTGTATAACATATCCGCATACCCTAAATTTAACCAACTATTTTCGTCAGTAGACGTCCTCTACACTAAAAAGCCAAAATATGAACCAACTATTGCATCTTATTAGCTCTCAATTATAAGTACTATATACTATAATAAAGTGGAGTAAATCAACTCGTACATAACCTGTGACATTGATTTCCTTTCGATAGCAACTCGTGTTTTTTTAAAAAATAAATAAATAAATAATGTTGTGTTGTTGCACAAGGAGTTTCTGGAGAATTATGAGAGTTTTGTTCAACTCATTGCAAAGGTCTATCCCAGTGAGAACATTCCCTCAAATGAGAGATCTGCTTGCTACACTGTCTCAATACGGTTTATAAAAAAAATACCCACATGTATATGGGTTGAATATGGATTAACCCATATAATCCATGGATACCCATCGATAACTCATATTTAAGTTTCCTACAAATTTTCAACACTATGTCGTATAAAAAAATATTTCGAGCAGAATACAATGACCAAAATATCCCTACATGCATTTTTATATTGTAATGTTGAAACAATTCAAAATAAAAAAGATAAATTTATAAATTATAATAGATAAACTTTCATAATACGTGAGTGTTTTTAAAATCTTATTATACCTTGTAGGTAAAACAACTTTTAATTAATTAAGCTATAATCTAAAATAAATTTTAATTAAGCTATAATATACGGATGGTCCCGATAAAAAATAAAACCAATTCAATGATATACTCTTAACTGGAATCGTCCCTTTTATTCTTAAATAAATATTATCTGTCAATTAATTTGGATAAATTAATTTCCTGTAACATTTTGATTGTTTTCCTCCAATTTTCCTTTTAAATCAATTTAAAAATGCAATTTATACAATTCCTTTATCAAATTTCAAGTTTTTTTTTTTTTTTGGCCAACAAGTTTCAAGCTATTGAGTGTAGTTTTGTTGTCAGGTATTGTCGTTTTTTTTTCTCCATGAATTTATAGTTGAATTACAGGATTTATAACGGTAGTGTTTTTTCATCTAATCAATATTGATTGAATAGTTATTTTACGTTGAATTTCTAACTTTTTATTATTAAGCCCAGTTCAAACCCGAGCCGAACCGCCCGACTCGAATTTGGCATGACCCGACCGAACTCGACATGTCCCAACCCGAACCCATCGTGTTCAGGTATGAAATCGGCGTATCTATATATAATATAATTTGGATTAGTTTAACATATCAATGACACATAACATTTTATGCATCTTAGTTGTCAAAAAAAAACAATTATATTGGTTGATCCAAATTTTAATTTATAAATAATTAAATTTCAATGCCAACTAGACATCAACAAGCTCTAAAAATGCACAAACACCTCTCATTGATCCTCACCAACCGTTTTTTTTACATCTTTTTCTCAATACAAAAGTGCATTCTCTCATATATTTCATAATATTTTAGATATTAGTTATTATGATCTTAGATAAAAAATAATTTATACGTATTTTTTAAAACCAAAATTCAATCTTTCATCTTTTTCATTATCTTTTTAGAAATAATACTATTAGTTATTATGATTTAGGTAAAACTTAATTTATACATAATTTAATATTAAATAAATATAACTTAACTGTTATTTAATATTTTTATTTCTTTGTCAAATTAGTATGGTAATTTTTTGAATTATTCTTTTATGCAAATGGGTTTATAGTACCATAGTATTATATATTTATTGAAAAATAAGAATATATACACATGTTACAATTTTCATATGAACATTTGTAATTATAAAAGTTAAATTATACCTCATATCTCCATATATTTATATTTTAGAAAACTAACTTAACATTATATACTTATATTAATATATATGCATTTCATTAACTAAATTGTTTTAACATATTTGAAACAAATATCTATCTATATTATAATCTATATCTATATTATAATATAATTTAGTTAAGATCTCTAAAAGGTTGACAAGTACTAAAATATGTTGATTACATGTAAAAATTAAAAAAATCTATTAATATACTTAGAAATTCTCTAAACACTCTCCTCACGAGTTAGGAGCCGTTTTTTTTTTTTTTTTGTCCGTTTTTTACAAGTAATAATGTCAACTCTATATAAATATTAAATAGATTTTGCTTTTGTTTTTTTACTCTTATTTTAACATTAAAATTATAACAAATTATATTAAGTTTGTTTTGGATAAAGATTAGTATATATATTTTTCCTATATCCTTATTGAATATTATAGTAGTAAAATTTATTTATTTTCATTATAATTCATTCTCATCACCATCACCATCACGACATTTGTACAATATGTTTAAAAAAAACTATTTTACTAAAAATCTAAAATAAAATAAGATTATATAAAAATATTAACAATTCGTATCAAATATCATTTAAAGTATAATTAAATGAATAAAAACTAAAACTGCAATATATAAATATATATGGCTTAGTTGATATATCTTTTCGTAAATACAACAATTACATAGTTATATTTAATTTCATGAATTTATAAATACAGGAAAATCAAAAGATGACGAAAATAAGAAAACTGAATTCACTTTGTTTAAAAACTCAAAATTTAGTAAACACGGTTTTTATAAGATACTATCTATATATCATATTTATTTATTTATATAATCTAATATAATTTGGATAGATTTAATGTAGTATTGACACATAATATTTTGCACCGCTTGATTGTCAATATAAACTATAATATTGATTGATAATTTTTTAAATTACAAATCCCTAAATTATATAGCTAAGTAGATATCAAGAAACTCTAAATTGCACTGAAAACTTTTTTTCCACATATTTTTTTTTTCCAACAATCACGTGTATAAAATATATATAATTTTTTAGATACTACAATTAAAAGAATATAATTAACAGTAATATTCAGTAAACGTTTATTTATTTTGACGGTTTCTAATGGGTATTACCCAAAAAACCGTAATATCATATGCGTAAACCTATTAATTAACAAATATAACTTTTCACACACATAAAGACATAAGTATATAAGCTTATATATACACCTTAAATATGCAATAGTATTTCATTTGCATTAAATAAATTAGTTTAAATAACAATGACGAATCAAATTATCAATATCGAATTTGAACTTTGTAATATTTTAACAATTATATAAACAAATTATTTACCGCGCAACGCGCGGGTCAGCCACCTAGTTTATTATATATTAAGTAATATTATGAGTATTTTGGTCATTACGCACTATGCACTATGTTTATTACCCGTATTTTGTTACATGGTGAAGGCAATCAAACGGCCACACACGTTTTAGTGTTAGTTACCATAAACTAGGACGTGACTCTTGTTTAAGGATCAAAATAAATACATTTTGAACCTTTGAAATTAATATTATGTATTTTAAACTTTTGAGGATCAATATGATTTTTTTTTAACATTTTTAGAGACTAAAATAAAATATTATGCGGTGCGGTGCGGATAACCGCGGGTTATCCATTTTGTGTTGCGGTGTGGATATGGATAGTCCATAACAATCCATACGAATACGGGGCGGATATGGATTAGATTAAAATTTTGTGGTGCGGATATGGATGTGGGTTAAAACCGACCCATTGCCATCTCTACTTATAGTCTCTTCTACAGTAGCGAGTATTGTTCTTACTAAAGTTGATTCATTCTTTTACAGACTTTGGTTCTTGGGGAAATAATCCATACCAGGTAACTAGCAATAATCTGTTATTGTCATCAGACAGACTTATAAGTTGGTAGCTTCTTTGTTCGTACTATATCTTTGTGCTGATCAAGGTAGAACATTCTCTAGAATAAGATTATGCACAAAGAAAGCAGCAGTTCCTAAATCTAAATATTTTTGGTTTTTAGTGCATTTACGATTAAAGGGTGTTCTATCACAGCATAAAGTAAATCTTGACCATTGAATCGGAGTTCAAAATAGAGAGATACAGTACTGAATGTACCTGACAAGCAAACTAGAACTACTAGAGGCTCCCTTTTATCTCTTCTACAATGTGGTACCACCACCATCAGACATAAGGGATGCAGCAGCTGCAGCTGCTGTTGGGACGACTCCAGTTGCGACACCAGGCTTCGACAAATGCAACAGTCTGTTCCCAGAAACATAATTAGAGTTTACTTAAAAAATAATTAAATAAAAATAGTGCTAAAAGCAATTTTTAGAATGCAAGGGCACTTACGGGGCGAGATGTTCACAGAACGATGACATGGCAGCAACAACATCAGTGTAGTTCTCAGAAGATGCAGGAGCCTTGACTTCGACGAGCTGCATCCCAGGTGTGACTGGAACAGCCTCGTCAGTTGCATGGAGTTTGAGCATCTTATTGATCGATGATACAGTCACTGTGATGTGAGCCGCACCCCTGCGGAAATGGAAGGTGAAACCAACCCTAAGTAGCTCGTGGTCTAATTTGTAGCCAAGGGCGTAGAAGAAGCGAAGCACGTTCTTACTCGCTTTGCTTTCAACCGCGTTTCGGACCAGAACTGAAATCTGATCAGCACCTGCACCTCTCATTGCTCCTCCAACATGCCGAACCGTCCTATAGTAAAGCTTATACGATGTGTGACTATGTAATTAAAAGAATGTTATATACACTAAGAATAAATGTGATATGGTTTTACCAAGTTGGTTCAGGTTGCTCGAGATCACATAAGATACGAAGTTCTGAAGGTACAGCACCTGTAGAAGATGGCGCGGCAATCTTAGTAAGTATTTGATTCACCAGGTTTTCTAGTGATTGTCAGTCAAAATAATGCAGCATTCACTTAACTAACCTAGATTTTGGCCACTTTTGAGGCAGAGCTCATGGATTCTGAGTCGTTCTTTCTGAACACCGCAAAGACCTTGCAAAAGAATCTCAAGGGCCTCAACATGCTACAAAGTAGTACATTGGGTCAGTTCAGTATACCTTCCAGAAACAGCAGAAAAGCTAATACAGACAGCTGATTATCCGGGAACTGAGAACAAAACTAAACATAAAAGGCTCCTTTTTCTTATGGATAAACTGCAGCATCTTATGTGTATACATCATACACATTCTTGTTACAGCATATCATATAAAGAGATTAGTTTTGCTATTCGATAAGGGAAAGGTTAAAGCAGAGAAGGCTATCCACGGAGTAGAGTATAAGAGCAAGTTCTTAAAGACATCAAGTGAAGCCAACATAAAAAGAAGAGGATTTTTGTGTTTTTTCCTGGTATCTTCTGGAAAATGCTTATCCGAGCTCAGATTCATTAATGCAGATGAAACTAGAGAACTCTTCCTTCCACTATAAACAAGAAGATTTCTTCTAAAATAAGTGCTAGACGAACAGCGGCACAGTTACAATTATACAAGGAAGATGATGATGGAGACGAGATAGTAAGCACACCTGAGTCTCAATTATACCTTGTACCACGCACTCCATTCACAATCTGGTTTGTGGTCTACGCTTTAGCTTCCTAATCTGATACTCAGAAACAAACAACAGATGAAATCAATACTCAAAATTTTCTCCCTTATTCGCACAACAGAGAAATACCTCAAAACAGGCCAGAATCAGCATCCGCCATAGCTAGCTCAATGGAAAAGAACAATACCTACCTGGTAAAGGAATCAATAGAAACCGATGCCGCAGCTAAATCCAGTAGCGGCTAAAATCCGAGGAATATCAAATTGTAGCAGAGTAAGCTTCCGTCCTCGCCAATGGCGGTTACACCGCGAAAGAACCGCGAAAGACAATCGACAGAGAAAACAAGTCCGACTGAAAATTAGATGGCCGTGGCTGGTCACCACACCAAGCACGCTTTTAGACAGCGAGGTTTTACTTTGATACCATTTTCAAACTACGTCCCCTAGTATTCCAACTATGCTAAATTGTACCCCAATTAGAGAACCTGCTGACGTGTAGTCCCGAATTCTACATCGTGACAAGTTCCGAAACAGATACAGGGGCAGCTATAATAATTATCATCAATTTTATGTCCACTTTCCAATGCAGAGACACTCAGAATGTATCAGAATACACAATTCGGATTATTTATCATTATTGTTAATTTTACTGAGTCGTGATAGGGAATTCGAATTAGGAGTTCCTATTGTTTTATTGTAAAGTCATTGAAGACTTGTCATTCCTCTTATCACCCAAGGATCTTAGTACAGTACATTACTTCTTTGGAGTCAAGTCAAGTTGGACATTTCTATGATTCTTTGGGAGTATTATGCTTTTGGTTGGGTATAGAGGGTTATTAGCATCATTAAAAAGTTAAAGAGGTAACTAATACTTATTAGTTGGATCGGTTCGGATTTGGATCGGTTTATCCGGTTTAAGTCATTTTTTTAATCTAAAACTACGGTACATGAGAGGAGAGTAGTTCATCTTATTTAATCCCACATCTCATCCTCCGCCCGCTGTATTCATCTTCTTTAGAATTAGAGGTTCTGCGAAAAGAGAAGAGAGGAGGCCGCTGTATTTGCAGGTGAAGAGAGGCCATCATGCATCGCTGCTCTGCCCTAGAATTAAGCTTTTTTGTGTGTATATAAGAGAGGCATGAAGGAAGAGTTTACGTAAAGGAGTTCTATTCCATTCGTTTTTTGGTGTCAAGTTCTTCTCTCCATTCTTTTTTTCTTACGTTTTCTTAAAATTTGATCAACAGTATATTGCCAAAAAACTTTGAAAAGTATTTCATGGATTTCGTGATTCCATTTTTTGTACTTCTTTGTTTGATTTTCATTTATCTACGAGTAAGTATTAATTAATCTTGAATAATTCTTGGCCACCGGCCCTTAATTTCTTCCCATGACGGTATATGTTGAGTTTTTGACCGATATAAGCCTTCATGGACAACCAAATACAAATATAGACTGCATGAAAAAATAATTACAAATCTGAGGCAAACCGAGATTTCACATCTCGGTTTGGATTTTTTTTATCCAAACCGAGATGTGAAATCTCGGTTAGGATTTTTTTTTTTTTTTTAGGGTTTAGGGTTTTTTAGTGCCCTAAACCCTAAAAAAAAAAAAAAAAAATCCAAACCGAGATTTCACATCTCGGTTTGGATGAAAAAATCCAAACCGAGATGTGAAATCTCGGTTTGACTTAGATTTGTAATTTTTTTTTCATGCAGTCTATATTTGTATTTGGTTGTCCATGAAGGTTTATATCGGTCAAAAACTCGTATATGTTCTAGTCTAATTTAACGTGTTTTGCAAGTGTTTGTCATAATGCCTCAGAGAGGTCTTTCTCTATTTTGTGTTACTTATACTTTACAGGCCAGTCTTCTCGGTTTTAACAAACAGATTATATGTTTTTTTATTATAAAATTTAGATGTTCTTTTTTAAAAAAAAATTAAGAAAATTTAGTTTTGACAAAAAAAAAAAATATTCTCGTACGATTTCTGGTTCATCCGGTCGAATCAGCCCGAATGCGGTCTGACAACTTGTTCAAATACAACAAAAAAGAAAAAAAAAATGGTTTTGACAAAAAAAAATATCTCGGCATTCTTATTTGTTTTAACAAACGGATGATATGTTTTTTTATTCTAAAATTTAGATGTTCTTTTTAAAAAAAAAATTAAGAAAATTTGGTTTGACAAAAAAAAAAAAATCTTCTCGTTAGGGCTGGGCATGGTTCGGTTTTTGGCCGAACCGGTTCAAAACCGAACCGGAACCAGATTTTAGGTTCAGTTGGTTTTCTATACCAGGTAAGAACCGAACCAGATTTTAGGTCCTAGAACCGAACCATAAGAGAACCGGTTTTGAACCGGTTCGAACCGGTTTTGAACCTTTTTCATTTTTTTTTACTAAAATTCAAAATATACACCTTTTTTTTTTACTAAAATTCAAAATATACGGCCAATATAGAACTATTCCTAAGTTAAGTTTCGAGTTCAAAACTAAACTCAATTGACTGTAAAACTGATATGAGCTAACATAATATATAATAACTATATATAAGTAAACAAATCTACTACGACCACCTATATATCCAATATGAACCAAACCCAAATAGTGAAGGATCTACCGTATGGGTGTAAACGATTCAAGCTACTCGTGAGCTTCTCGAGATCGGTTTGGTCGATATTCAAATTCGACTCGCTAAATTTCGAGTCGAGTTGAACTTTTTTTGATACCGAGTCGAGTTCGAGTTCACTTGTACTCGACTCGAGAGGCTCGCGAGCCTAATCGAGCTTTTTTGTTTTGCATATTCGAGTCGAGTTCGAGTTTTTTGAGTTTTTCGAGTTTTACGTAATAATATTATATATGTATATATTGAGTCGAGGAAGAGTTCGACCTCGAGTTAAGATGCACCATTTATTATTTAATTGAATTTTTAACCTTATCGAGCCGAAATCGAACATGTCAAGTATAGCACCGAGTCGAGCTCGAGCTTGAAAAATTAAGGCTCGGTCGAGTTCAAGCTCGAGTAAACTGAGTCGAGTCGAGCTTGCCGGATACTCGGCTTGTTTATAGCCATTTAATCTACCAAAAAAAAAGATGCAAGAGTGTGTTACTATTTAACAATTTAGGCTTTATGTAATAAAAGTGGTTCTGAAAAACTGGTTCAAAACCGGTTCGGAACCTGTTTTGAACCAGTTGAAAACCGCTCCATATATTCCTTATCAAAACCGAACCATTTAAGAACCGGTTCAGTCAGAACCGGTTTGTATTGGTTCGGTTCCGGTTTGGTTCCGGTTCGGTTCGCCCGAACCGGTTTTTATGCCCAGCCCTACTTCTCGTTCGATTTCTGGTTCATCCGGTCGAATCGGCCCGAATGCGGTCTGACCACTTGTTCAAATACAATAAAGAAGTAAAAAAGTGGTTTTGACAAAAAAAAAAATCTTGGCAGTCTTCTTGGTTTAAACAGACAGATGATATGTTTTTTTTATTATAAAATTTAGATGTTCTTTTTAAAAACAAAATTAAGAAAATTTGGTTTTGACAAAAAAAAAATTTCTTCACGTTCGATTTCTGGTTCATCCGGTCGAATCGGCCCGAATGCGGTCTAACCACTTATTCAAATACAATAAAAAAGTAAAAAAGTGGTTTTGACAAAAAAATAATATCTTGGCAGTCTTCTTAGTTTTAACAAACGGGTGATTATTTTTTTTATTCTAAAATTTAGATGTTCTTTTAAAAAAAAAATTAAGAAAATTTGGTTTTGACAAAAAAAAAAGTATTCTTGTTTGATTTCTGGTTCATCCAGTCGAATCGGCCTGAATGCGGACTGACCACTTTTTCAAATACAATAAAAAAGTAAAAAAATGGTTTTTACAAAAAAAAAATATCTTGGCAGTCATCTTAGTTTTAACAAACGGATGATATGTTTTTTTATTCTAAAATTTAGATGTTTTTTTTAAACTAAATTAAGAAAATGGTTTTGACAAAAAAAAATTCTTCTCTTCGATTTCTAGTTCATCCGGTCGAATCAGCCCGAATGTGGTCTGACCACTTGTTCAAATACAACAAAAAGTAAAAAAAAGTGGTTTTGACCAAAAAAAAATCTCGGCATTCTTCTTGGTTTTAACAAACAGATGATATGTTTTTTTATTCTAAAATTTAGATGTTCTTTTTAAAAACAAAATTAAGAAAATTTAGTTTGACAAAAAAAAAATCTCGTTCGATTTCTGGTTCATCCAGTCGAATCGACCCGAATGCGGTCTGACCACTTGTTCAAATACAATAAAGAAGTAAAAAAGTAGTTTTGACAACAAAAAAAAAATTTGCAGTCTTCTTGGTTTTAACAGACAGATGATATGTTTTCTTTATTATAAAATTTAGATGTTCTTTTTAAAAACAAAATTAAGAAAATTTGGTTTTGACAAAAAAAAATATTCTCCTCGTTCGATTTCTGGTTCATCCAGTCGAATCTGCCCGAATGAGGTCTAACCACTTGTTCAAATACAATAAAAAAGTAAAAAAGTGGTTTTGACAAAAAAATAATATCTTGGCAGTCTTCTTAGTTTTAACAAACGGATGATATTTTTTTATTCTAAAACTTAGATGTTCTTTTTAAAAACAAAATTAAGAAAATTTGGTTTTGACAAAAAAAAATCTTCTCGTTCGATTTGTGGTTCATCCGGTCGAATCGGCCCGAATGCGGTCTGACCACTTGTTCAAATACAATAAAAAAAGTGGTTTTGACAAAAAAAAATATATCGGCTGTCTTCTTGGTTTTAACAAACGGATAATATGTTTTTTTATTATAAAATTTAGACTTTCTTTTTTAAAAAAATTAAGAAAATTTGGTTTTGACAAAAAAAAATTATTCTCGTTCGATTTCTGGTTCATCAAGTCGAATCGGCCCGAATGCGGTTTGACCACTTGTTCAAATACAATAAAAAAGTAAAAAAGTTGTTTTGAAAAAAAATATATATATCGGCTGTCTTCTTAGTTTTAACAAACGGATGATATGTTTTTTTATTATAAAATTTAGATGTTCTTTTTAAAAACAAAATTAAGAAAATTTGGTTTTGACAAAAAAAATTCTTCTTGTTCGATTTTTGGTTCATCCGGTCGAATCGGCCCGAATGCGGTTTGACAACTTGTTCAAATACAATAAAGTAAATGAGTGGTTTTGTCAAAAAAAAATCTGGGCAGTCCTCTTAGTTTTAACAAACGGATGTTATGTTTTTTTTATTATAAAATTTAGATTTTCATTTTAAAAACAAAATTAAGAAAATTTGGTTCTGACAAAAAAATATTATTCTCGTTCGATTTCTGGTTCATCTGGTCGAATCGGCCCGAATGCAGTTTGACCACTTGATCAAATACAATAAAAAGGTAAAAAAGTGATTTTGAAAAAAAAAATATCTCGGCAGTCTTCTTAGTTTTAACAAACGGATGATATGTTTTTTTTATTATAAAATTTAGATGTTCTTTTTAAAAACAAAATTAAGAAAATTTGGTTTTGACAAAAAAAAAATTCTTCTCGTTCGATTTCTGGTTCATCCGGTCGAATCGGCCCAAATGCGGGCTGACCAGTTGTTCAAATACAATAAAAAAAAAAAAACTGAAAAAGTGGTTTTGACAAAAAAAAAAATCAAGTCTTCTTGGTTTTAACAAACGGATGATATGTTTTTTTATTATAAAATTTAGATGTTCTTTTTAAAAACAAAATTAAGAAAATTTGGTTTTGACAAAAAAAAATCTCCTCGTTCGATTTCTGGTTCATCCGGTCGAATCGGCCTGAATGCGGTCTGACCACTTGTTCAAATACAATAAAAAAAAGTAAAAAAATGGTTTTGACAAAAAAAAATATCTCGCCGGTCTTCGGGCCATTTTTTTGTCAAAACCATTTTGTTACTTTTTTTATTGTATTTGAACAAGTGGTCAGACCGCATTCGGGCCGATTCGACCAGATGAACCAGAAATCGAACGAGAAGATTTTTTTTGTCAAAACCAAATTTTCTTAATTTTGTTTTTAAAAAGAACATCTAAATTTTAGAATAAAAAAAATATCATCCGTTTGTTAAAACTAAGAAGACTGCCAAGATATTATTTTTTTGTCAAAACCACTTTTTTACTGTATTTGAACAAGTGGTTAGACCGCATTCGGGCCGATTCGACCGGATGAATCAGAAATCGAACGAGAAGAATTTTTTTTTTGTCAAAACCAAATTTTCTTAATTTTGTTTTTAAAAAAGAACATCTAAATTTTATAATAAAAAAACATATCATCTATCTGTTAAAACCAAGAAGACTTCCAAGTTTTTTTTTTTTTTGTCAAAACCACTTCTTTATTGTATTTGAACAAGTGGTCAGGCCGCATTCAAGCCGATTCGAACGGATGAACCAGAAATCGAACGAGAAGAAATTTTTTTTTTGTCAAAACCAAGTTTTCTTAATTTTGTTTTTAGAAAGAACATCTAAATTTTATAATAAAAAAACATATTATCCGTTTGTTAAAACCAAGAAGAATGCCGATATATATTTTTTTTTTTATCAAAACCACTTTTTTTTTTTTTTTTTTTTTTTTTTTACTTTTTTGTTGTATTTGAACAAGTGGACAGACCGCATACGGGCTGATTCGACCGGATTAACCAGAAATCGAACGAGAAGAATTTTTTTTTTTGTCAAAACCAAATTTTCTTAATTTTGTTTTTAAAAAGAATATCTAAATTTTATAATAAAAAAAAATATATCATCTGTTTGTTAAAACCAAGAAGACTGATCTGTAAAAGTAACACAAAATTGAGAAAGACCTCTATGAGGCATTGTGACAAACACGTGCAAAGCATGTTAAATTAGACTAAAGGGCTGGTGGTCAAGAATTATTCAAGATTAATTAATACTTACTCGTAGAGAAATGAAAATCAAACAAAGAAGTACAAAAAATGGAATCACGAAATCCATGAAATGCTTTTCAAAATTTTCTGGCAATATACTGTTGATCAAATTTTAGGAAAACGTAAGAAAAAAAGAATGGGGAGAAGAACTTGACACCAGAAAACGAATGGAATAGAACTCCTTTACGTAAACTCTTCCTTCATGCCTCTCTTATATACACAAAAAAACCTAATTCTAGGGTAGAGCAGCGATGCATGATTGCCTCTCTTCACCTGCAAATACAGCGGCCTCCTCTCTTCTCTTTTCGCAGAACCTCAGACCTAATTCTAAAGAAGATGAATACAGCAGGCGGAGGATGAAATGTGGGATTAAATAAGATGAACTACTTGTTAGCAAATATCAGGGTCAAATCTGCAAAACTGAAAAGTTGAGGGATCAATCCGCAATTTCTGAATTTCCGAGGACTAAAATATAATTAGTCAAATTTCAAGTACTTACATATAATTATCACGAAATTATCATGCAAGATATAATTACTCCGAAATTACCGAAATTACACGTAAAAATGACGAAAAACGAATACGTGATTTTTAAGTACTGAGGCCCGTGCTAATCACGGTCTCCTTAAGGCAATTTCGCCCCACTCCACCCTCGGGTTATGCAAAGGAGTTCAAACACGGGGCGATCACCTCCCAGGATTCAACAGTGTCGTCAATACGTGTTATGCAACGAACACGTTTGACCGAACCGAACCTTATACCCGAACACAACAGGATATTTTCAGGAAGCTGATCACGACGGCGGAAACAAACAAGCCGACGACAACGGCAGATGAAACGATAATAATTAAACAAAAGCACAAAAACAAAAGATAGCACGGTAGCCACCACCTGGACAAACAACCACGCAGAGAAGAAAAATTTGAGAGAGATGGGAGAACTTCGGAAAATGGTGTGTAGGAAATGAGGGAATGTGGCTCCAATTTATAGTGAATTTTGCTGAAGGCTTCATAAATGGATTGAGTAATTGATCTGCATCAGTAATGGTGATAAATGGATTGAGTAATTGATCTGTAATTAACCACAGTAATGGTGACTTTCCAGTTCAACTTCACAGTCTGCTGGTTGGCAAGCAACATTCGTGTACGCACGTCGCGGGCGCGCACACAAGTCAAGCCTACCGGGGTGTGCTCCGGATCCGATGATTTGCACCCCCCCCCTGTGCGCGTGGAGAGAGCCTTTCATCTAGTAATTAGTTACACCTATAAAAGGTTAGGCTTCATATATACTAGGCAAAAACTCTCAACTTGGCCGGTGTGGTATTAAAATACACTCACACATACACTAGGCAAATACAATTGCCATTCACAAGTGATTTGGGCCAAAAAATTCCAAAGCCCATGTGGCTTAAATAAGCCCACGTCCAACACTACTCTCCTCTCATGTACCATAGTTTTAGATTAAAAAAAATGACTTAAACCGGATAAACCGATCCAACTAATAAGTATCAGTTACCTCTTTAACTTTTTAATGATGTTAATCACCCTTTATAGCCAACCAAAAGCATAATGCTCCCAAAGCATCATAGAAATGTCCAGTCAAGTTTCTACAAATGCCTAATGAGCTATTTCTATCTTCAAATGAAATATATTCGTGAGCTCCTTAAACGCACAGATCACCTATTGCTACCAAGCCGTCTCTCACCTTAAATGATGGCTAACCTATCAGTAAATTATCGGAGCATTGCAATATTTATAACCCGACATTTGTAAACAGATTCTCTCAATTCATGCATAAAACGACCGAGGGAGCTTCACTGGACTAGGGTCAAACTCTTCATATGTTACCTCTAGGGCACCATGGTATATTTTTTCATGCTCGATCACTGTTACGTCTCCAGGTGTATCCCGATGCCACCCTATATGTTTATCGATCTTGGAAAGAATCTCATCTCTTGGAGCTCCCATCGCTTTTTCCTCTATGAATATCATGCTCTTGCCGTGAGTGCATCTGAATTTGTCTAGCTTCACTCCCTTCAGAGTTGTCTTACCCGGTCCTCCAAAAATTCTATTCTTTGTGACAATATGGGTGCGAGCTACATCACAGTTGCTTATCATTTTGTCTGTACACAAGGACAACTTCATATTCATTATAGATGACTGATGCTCTCACCAAACCATCCATTATAAAGGGTGGCTAAAGTACAGGGCCCCTTTTTTGTTCCATTAAACAGAGGCCAATAATGAGCTTACACATAGACTAATTCTATGAATTAAATATGGTTACTTTGCACAAAATAAAATCACAATAATACATCCTGCACCAACCTTGGTTAACAGTGAATTTATTTTTTTATTTTTTTTCCGACCTGCCACGTTTATGATTTTTGTAAATTGCTCCTAAAATTTAAACCAAGTATATAAATGGTCCTTATAATTTTTGGTTTTATAGAAATGCTCTTATCCGGTACTGCATTTTTTTCTTTTTATTCTATCTTTTCGAAAAATTGTTTTTTTTAATGGTCTAACATTTGAGTAAGGATTTAAGTTGTTTTAATGTTTTTTTCTTCTATTAGGTGAACAGTTTGGTTGGGTGACTAAAATATTACCAACATATTGATTGAGAGTACCTTAAAGGGCTAAAATTTGTCACCGGAAAAACCTAATAGTAGTTGTCTAGGGTCCACATTTTCATCCATTTTTAGAAATCTAAGGTTCAGCTGGCCAAATTATCCACCAAATTAAACAGGGGTTTAGAAGAAAAAAAATCTAAAGTTACAAAAAATTTTAAAATTACTCAAACCATAAACCTAAAAGATAATTAAAAAAAACATCATTTCTGGATAAAAAAAAGATTTTTCTAAAAATATATATTTAATAATGAGAATCAGTAATATTGGAGAAGAAAACGACTTAGGTAATTATGCAGTACATAATTATCTATAATGTACCTATCAAAACTGATAGATAATAATTAATTGATAATGTGTAATAATTTAATTGGTCTTTAATTTCTTTAGTTTTAAGGAGTTTTCCATATTCTAGTTTCCATATACTATTTTATAATCTCATTGTATTGTGCAGAGGCGTAGCCATACAGTGATACAGGAGTCTTAGGCCTGGCACTTGCTGGGCATGAAAGCTTACCAACAACAAGGAGAAAGGGGCAACCAACTGCAGGGGCTAGCCTGCTTCCATTGGTGGCGAGCGAAGGCTGTCTTTTGGACAGGTAGCCGGGGGCGAGTCACAAAATCCAATAGTTCCATTTTCCTTCTTGTTCATCAATCGGAAATCAAGACAAACCGGGCACTACGGTGAGACGTGAAAACACCCGATCCCATTCCGACCTCGATATGTGGAATCGTCTTGCGCCATATGTACCAGGAGAATAAGAGACTCATTGTCCCTCATTCTTGGCTAATTTTTATATATATATATATATATAATTTGTAATAAACTCAAGTTGTTTAGCTATCTATTTATAGTTATGTACTTCAACTATTATACTTTCTATCTTTCCTCTACTATATCTCATTTGTTGTTCAATCTAACTATTTATGTTGAACAAATTTATGTGTTTGATTTAGTTTGACTAATTAATATATATTAAGTTTTTTTATAGTTAAATTATATAATGCATATCCTACACCAATTTAATTTATAGTATGAATTTTTATATTTTTATATTTTTCAATCATAATTTTTTTAAGAAAACAAAATATTATTTTTTTTTTTAATTTCTTTTTTTAGTGTTTAAAAATGTCTCATTATGGATATCCTGCCTCCGCCACTGGTATTTTGGTATTCTCTATTGTAATCTCAGATGGAGAAATTATTAGTAAGGCTCTGACACGTGGGCAGTTCGCACAGTCATCGTTTCCTAATTTAATTGACATTTAATTGTAGCTCTATAAATTTAGATATAAAATATTGATTGTTTGTAAATTAAGAAAAAAATTTGTCTCCTATTTTAGCCTTTACGTAAAATAAAGAAACTAATAATTAAAAATTTCCATTTAAATAGTAAATCTATACAGTTTGTCTGCAGAAGAACATAGGCCGCCACGTAAGCACTATATATCTATAAACATATTATAAAATAATAAATAAAAAAATATACACGTATAATTAATAATGATGAATACTTACCTAAACTCACAAGACTATATATTTCATCATATATATAAATATAACACGTACATCGTATTGGAAAACCCTAAATTCATCTCTTGGCCATTACTGTTATTGATGCTTATCTCGGAATCGCATGGTGGTTTGTTGATCTTTTCTTTAGACACGAGTCACGATATCACGTGCCTTTTGTGTGCTAAGTGTTGGATTACGGGGATGTAATACTACAGAATGCTAAACGTGTACTTGTAAGTAATCTAATTACGCAGCGGAATAATGTACACATACCTCAATAGCTTTCCTACCCAAGAACGTTGGGGAGGGAGTTCTGATCCTCCGGTCGGAACCCGTACAAGTTCTTCGTGAGAAGAAGTCCTACGCGGTATAAGCTCCACAGCAAATCCTCTTATCGATTCTTCAACGGGGACAGAACCTCGGACTGAATGCTCGGAAGCAATTTGGCACACCAATAGTGGTGTTTATGGGGCCGGCCGAAACTCACTATAGAGAGAAAGGGATTTCTCTCAAATCACAACTTAGGAGGAGTTGTGATCAAGGTGTATTTTGGAGGTGACCCCAAGACCTCCTTATATAGTGGGAGGAGGAGAAAATCCTCATCCCTACTATTAGGGTTTCAGCCGACTTATCATGTGGTGGGGGAGCCCCAATTTTGGGCCTCCCATGTCACATGGGAATTGGGTCTGGCCCAATTAGCCCTAATGTGACATTTACCTAATTATCTTAGGTAACCACATATATTAACGAGCTACCAATTATGGCGCCACGTCACCATATGCTTACAGCTCCCACTCGCCGGAATAGGAGGGTGCCTGTTAATGTATTGTCATCCAATAACATCAACACTTCAGTCTTCAGTTATTGTCTCCGTCTCCGAATAGTTCATACGAGGTTTGCCGTGCGACCGGCTGATACGACGGGAATCGTGCTACTCATCTGTTAGGTTTGTTGTAGCGCCCGCAGAACGTTGATTCCCTTTCGTAAATCAATCCTGTCAAAAATAAAATATGTACCGCACTATATCCTTGGTCAACTGATAATTCTCCAATTGCCCAGTTTTCCACATAGGAATACTTCTCCAGGGCATCCGTACAAGTGTTCACAACCTTCAACTAATATCCGGTTGGTGGCTACCTTGTGAACACAAGAGTCGGTGAATTATAGATGAACATGACCATCCCCATAGCTTATACCTTTAGTCTAACTCAACAGCTTTCCAAGACGTGGTCGCTTGACCGTTTTCTTTGGCTCTACGCTCGTACGCCGGGAAGCAAACATTGAGCTAGACCTTAGGTATAAGTTTTGAGTCTGAGAGGATACTTTGGGTGCCTCTTCGTAAGACACCTGGGATCAATCACACGCTCAAGGTGAAGAAGTATGTGTCATTTGAATCACAAGGATTCTAGCTAGCACAACCGAGCATGACCCAGTGGTCGAACATGGCACGCGTAGTATGAAGCACGCGTCGATAGCACACATGGACAAGCCAGGGGTGGGATATGTCAATCATGTTATCGCAGAGTCTTTCATCTGGACCTGAATGTGATTTTAATGATGGACAGAGTCCAACACGGCGATTTACAAAATGAAGATTAAGTCATGCTATAAGCGTGACCAAATTATCGTTTCGTTTAACCAGGTGTATCTATAAATGGAAAATATATTCATTGATTACTAGGGTTACAAGATACTAAGCACACTCTATATATAGACAAACTAGGGTACAGGAAACTAATGATACAATAAGACAAAGGTAGGTGCACATGCACCATGTGAGCATGCTTGGCATTACTTAGGCACCACGATTTATATCATACTCCTATATTCTCCCATCCTTTTCTCCTTCTTCTCTTCTTTCTTGGAAGACATCTTTAATCCCATATAGCCTTAGTAAGTCTGAGTGCTGCTTCTTAACCAAGGCCTTAGTTAACAAATCAGCAATTTGATCCTTGGAAGAGACATAATGAACACCAATCATCCCTGAGTCAATATGGTGTCGTGTGAAGTGGCAATCCAATTCGATGTGTTTGGTCCTCTCATGAAACATTGGATTCTTTGCAATCTTCACAGCTGCTTGGCTATCCGTATGGATTGGAATTGGTAAGCATACTTGAACTCCAAGCTCCATTAAAATCCTACTCACCCATAGTGCTTCTTGAATTGCAACTCTCAAGCATCTATACTCAGCCTCAGCACTTGAAAGTGAGATAGTTTCTTGTTTCTTGACTTTCCAACCAACCATGGCCGCCCCAAGCTTGACACAATATGCACTCACTGATTTCCTACTGAATGGACAAGCAGCCCAATCAGAGTCGCAATACAAGCTTAACTTGAGGTTGTTGTTGGAAGGATATATCAATCCTTGCCCTGGACTGCCTTTGATGTATTTGATCACTCTAATGGCAGCATCATAGTGTGATTTCTTGGGCTTGTCAACGAATTGACTAAGTCTTTGAACTGAAAAGCTAATGTCTGGGCGTGTCATGGTGAGGTATAGTAGCTTCCCAATCAGTCTTCTATAGGAAGTTGCATCCTCCAAAGGAAAGTCATCAGTGTTTGGCTTGGTTGCCTCATCATACTCACAAGTTGTGAGTTTGACATTGAATTCCATTGGAGTTTCACATGGCCTAGCAGCCCCTAGGCCAGCATCTTCAATGAGTTCCATTGCATACTTCCTTTGGTTGATCACAAGCCCTTGATTTGATCTTGCAATTTCCAGCCCCAAAAAGTATCTCAAGTCCCCCAAGTCTTTCAATTTGAAGTGTTGTTGAAGGAGACACTTCAATTGAGTAATCATCTTGGCATTGGAACCTGTAATGAGCAAGTCATCAACATAGATAAGCAAGAATACTTTGTCATCCCCCTGAATCTTGCTAAACAATGAATGATCAGATGCACATTGTTTGTATCCATTCTTTATCAAAGTTTGGGTGAGCTTGATATTCCATTGTCTTGATGCTTGCTTGAGGCCATAAAGAGATTTGACAAGTTTGCACACACGTCTAGGGGCGTCATCATGAGGCTTGTATGGATCAAAACCTTGTGGGATGTCCATGTACACTTCTTCATTTAGATCACCTTGAAGAAATGCATTGTTTACATCCATGTGGAACAATCCCCAAGATTTAGCTGCAGCTAAGGCTAGAACAATCCTCACTGTGTCTATCTTGACCACTGGTGAGAATGTTTCATTGAAATCAGTCCCTTCGATTTGAGTGAATCCCTTTGCAACTAACCTTGCTTTGTATCTTTCAATGGATCCATCAGAGTTGTACTTGACTTTAAAAACCCATTTACAACCAACTGTGGATTTGCCATATGGGAGCTCCACCAACTCCCAAGTCTTGTTATTTTGGAGAGCTTGAATCTCCTCCTTCATAGCCAAAACCCAATTAGGATCCTTCACTGCTTGTTTGTAAGTGTTTGGCTCCTTGACCTTGTCAATAGAAGTCAAGAAACATTTGTATTGAGGACCCAATTTGTCATAAGAGACGTAATGTTCCATTCCAAAAGCAACATTTGAATTTGCACAGTTTTGAAGTTGTGCAATTCTAGCACTCCTTCTTAAGGGAACTGGTTGTGGTGGATCTTCAATAAGGGGTTGAGGCATTGGAACCTCAACAATAGGAGGTGGTGCCACTAATGGAGTGTCATCAATTGGGGGAAGAACCTCATCATAGTTGTTTGAACTCTCAGTTGAGAATTCACCAAGTGGTTGCTTGTCTCCTAAGCAAGATGGAATTAAGGCCTTCAAATCAGCTTTGGACATGCTGAATGGAAAAATATCCTCATGGAAGACAACATCACGAGTCACATGAAAAACTGAATTGGAAATGTTCATCACAATATACCCCTTTTGAGAGGTTGAGTACCTCATAAGTATAGCTGGTTCAACCCTTGGAGTGAACTTGTCATGATTATTCAGTTTGGTTGCAAAACATAAGCAACCAATGATCCTCAAATGATTGAGGGATGGTACCTGACCATATAACACCTCTATGGGTGATTTGAACCCCAAAACAGAAGATGGTAGACGATTGAGGAGATAACAAGCATTGAGTATGAAATAACCCCAATATCTAAGGGGCATAGAGGCTTGGAACCGTATGGCTCTTGCAATGTTGAGAATGTCCCTATGCTTGCGTTCAACTCGTCCATTTTGCTGAGGAGTATGCACACAACTTGTTTGATGTTGTATACCAAATTGGTGAAGCAAATCTTTACACACTGAATTGATAAACTCAGTGCCATTGTCACTCCTTAAGGTCTTTACCATTGTTGCAAACTGAGTCTTAACCATGATCAAGAAGTTCTTGATATGCAAGACGGTATCACTCTTGTGCTTCATCAAATAGACCCAAGTTGCTCTTGAATGATCATCTACCACAGTCAAGAAATATTGATAGTTCTTGAATGTAGGAACCTTATAGGGACCCCATAAATCCATGTGTACCAAATCAAATGGTCTAGATGCAATTGAATCACTTAGGGGAAAAGATAATCTAGTTTGCTTTGCAAGGGGGCAAACTGTGCATTGTTTAATACATCCAATAGACTTATTCAGATTCAAAACACTCAACTTATTCAAATAAGTTTCAGATACATGACCCAATCTCTTGTGCCATTTCCAAACTTCATCTTTATTCCCAATGCAAGGAGCAGCCACCATGCTTGGTCTTGTGGGCAACACATCCTTCAAGATGTACAATCCTCTACTCCATTCCCCAATCACCATACTCTTCCCCACCTTGGCCCTGAATTAACACATCATCACTTGTAAATACCACTTTGCAATTCAGTTGGCTTGGCAGCCTAGAGACTGAAATCAAATTGAACTTGAAATCAGGAACCAAAAGAATGTTGGTCAATGTGAATCCTCTTGAAAATGAACAAGAACCAACATGTGTCACTCTACACTTGTGACCATTTGGAAGGTGGACAAATTGTTGATTAGAATCACATTTCTTCAAGTCATGTAACCAATGCATTTGATGTGTAATATGGTTAGTTGCCCCTGAGTCAACTATCCAATGCATAGAATCAGTTGACATACCTGCCATATTAGCATGCACTTGATCACCATCCTCAAAACTCAAGGGCATGTGATCAAAGTGGTCATCTTGGGCAGCCACGTGTTGAATCCTCTTCTCAGCCGTGCCATGCACAATTCTCTTGTCCCCAGCTGCTACATGCTCACCACACTTGAATTGGTACCGTCATCAAAAGAAGCATTGGCTGAATTCCAATTCTTCTTTGCAGCTTGAGCAGCTTGAACTCCTTGTGGACCACCATGCTTGGCATAGCAATGATCAGCCTTGTGGCCCCTCTTTCCACAAAAATTGCAAGTCCAATTGGAGTTCCAATTGCTAGGACCCCTGTTTGGACCACCATTGCCTCTTTGATTGTTGTTTGAACCCCTTTGAGAATAAGAGTTGTTGGGCTGATTCCTCCTCGTGTAGAGAGCAGTTGCTTCTCCAAGATCACCAATAGAACTAGAGATGGACCTCTGGCTTTCTTCTTGAACAAGAACTGAGAATGCAACACTCAGGGAAGGCAAAGGTTGTCTCATTAATAAACTGCTTCTCACATGAGCATATGAATCATTCAAACCCAATAAGAAGGCCATCAACTTCTGCTTTTCCTTGTATCCATTCACAATAGCAATGTCATTTGCACATTCAAGGTGCAAGTCATCAATAGAGGCTAAAGAATCCCACAGCTGTTTCATTTTAGCAAAATATTCAGTAATGGACAACACACCTTGTGAAGTTTGATAAATCTCCCTAGTCAATTGGAAGATTTGTGTGTCATCCACTTTGTCAAACATTTCTCTCATATCATTCCAAATTGAGAGAGCAGAAGGGTTGTAGATCAAACCACCCATCAAATCCTTAGCAACCGTGTTTCTAAGCCATGCTTTGACAATGGCATCAGCTCTGTCCCATTTGAGTCTGTGATTGATTGGCACACTCATCCTTGTAAAGGTCCCATCAATGAATCCAATCTTGTTTTTCACCAACAATCCCTCCTTAATAGATGTGCTCCACGCATGGTAATTAGAAGAACCTTGCAATTGGAATGGAATGAGCATATGCCCTGTTGTCTGATGGGTGTATGTAGAGGGGATCATCAACACCAATGTCTTGAGCCATCTTGAATTAATAAAGTCACAAGGTAACTTGTACTCCAAGAAATAGTCCAAAAGTCACGAATTTGCTCAGCAAATATACTCAGCAAAACTGAATTCCAAACAGCTGTAGTGAGACAAAACTAGCACACAATCTAGCTGTCAATAGGACAAAACTGGCCAGCTTGCAAAAACAACAACCAAATCTGTCCAGAAATCAAGAGTCAATCCGAAATAGCCACCAAATAATCAATCCCAATGATGATGAATCAGAATTCCACAACTCCAATGTAACCAAATCCGAAATTCCAAACAGATCAAACACCACCAAGCTCAATAACAAAACATGAACTTCAACAATGGCTAAGAACAGCTACAGCACAAACCCAGAATTCCTCAAGCTTGAACTCAAGAAATCCAACAAAACCAGCCACGAAAATGACAATCCACAGCTCAATACAACCAAGAACTAAGCAATAGCAACTCAGTCCAAACACAAGTCTAGACCCTAACTTCAAATCAGCTGAACTTGAAGTAGATCTAGGAAGAAAACTTACACACAGCCATTCTTGAGCAAGAAATGACACAAACCAACAGAAAATAGTAATCAAAAGAGCACCCAAACTCGAATCCAAAGCACCCAAGCTGAATCCAAGAAGAAACTTGAAGAAATTCAAGGTTTCTTCATGGCCACGGCAGCGCCTCCATCCTCAGCTCTGATACCATATAAATGGAAAATATATTCATTGATTACTGGGGTTACAAGATACTAAGCACACTCTATATATAGACAAACTAGGGTGCAGGAAACTAATGATACAATAAGACAAGGGCAGGTGCACATGCACCATGTGAGCATGCTTGGCATTACTTAGGCACCATGATTTATATCATACTCCTATAGTATCCCCTGGTTCTTAGTCAATCTTGTTGTGGTAGAGGTCCCCCTCTCCTACAAGATGATCGTACCTGTGTGACGAGGCAAGGTTCACATCCGACATAATTTTGGTGGAAGAGTTTTACCTCTTCCTACGACTTAGTTTATAGATCGTAAAATCCGATGTTATTTATCATTATGACGTCGATAGATCATATACTCAATTTGCAATTCTTTTATTCAATTGAAATATCATTTCAAATGTCAAAATGCTATCACTTATACAAACCACTTATTAAGCCCTACGTAATCCAAGCAGTTTTACGTGCTTATCGAAAATTTCTCTACGTAATGGCTTAGTTAATGGGTCTGCGACCATATTGTCTGTGGAAAAGTATTCTAAAGCGATTATATTTTCTTCCACAACATATTTGGCATAATTGTATTTCACATCAATGTGTTTGGTTCTACTATGGTACTTTGGATTCTTAACTGCTGCAATGGCTGCCTGACTGTCGGAGTATACCTTCACAGGTTTGCTCTTCTTGTTAGTGCCAATTAATGCAGTAAGAAGCCTTTTCAGCCAGACTACTTCTTGTGCGTTTTTAGAAAGGGCAACGAATTCTGATTCCATAGTGGAAAGCGCGACACATGATTGCTTCTTTCTTACCCATGATATGGCAGCATCAGCAAGGAGGAAAACTCCCCCTGTGGTGGACTTACGATCGTCCGGATCGCCACCGTGGTCGGCGTCACTATAACCAGTCAATTCGATTTACATGCCCTTATAGCACAGAACATAGTCGGCAGTACCTTTCAGATATCTTATAATTCGTTTTACGGCCTTTAAATGTTGATAGTCAGGATCTGATTGGAATCTTGCTACTAGATCCACAGCGTAACAGATGTCCAGCCGAGTACATAGCATGGCATATATTAGACTTCCTACCATGCTTAGATACTCTGCATTCTTCATCTGTTCACGCTCCTGCTGGTTCTTCGGGCCATCACGCTTCGACAGCGCGCACCCAAACGCAACCGGCGTATCCACGGGTTTGGCATCGAGCATTCTGAATCTTTTCAACAGTTTGTTGATATATGAATCTTAAGATAGACATAATATCTGGACGGCACGATCTCGGGAAATTTTAGTGCCTAAGATGTACGTGACCTCTCCCATGTCTTTCTTCAAATCCTGATGATAATCAGGACTTTGATTTGTTCATGAAACTCACATCGTTCGCAGCAATGAGTATGTCATCCACGTCTAAGGTTATGATGACGTACATAGACCCGAAGTCTTGGTGTAAACGCAGGGATCCTCGTGAAGGTTCACAAATCCGTTTCCGACGATTTCCTCGGGGAATCTGCGATACCATTGCTGAGACGATTGTTTAAGACCGTAAATAGATCTTTGGAGTTTGCAAACTTTACGTTCTTTTCCAGGAGTAATAAAACCCTCTGGCTGCTCCATATAGATTTCTTCCTACAGGTTTCCATGGAGAAATGCGGTCTTTAACATCCATTTGATGCAGGCTCGTGATCGAGGCTTGCAATAAGGGCAAGGATGGCCCTAACTGTGATGTAACGCACAGTTGGTGAGTATGTTTCATCAAAGTCCACTCCGTGAATTTGGGTATATCCTTTCGCAATCGTTCGAGTTTTGCACCACTCAAATTTTCCATCAGTAGTGAATTATAAAATTTCACTTTCTAGCTCTGTGGTTAGCATGTAAATCAACTGAAGACCAAAACCGAATACGTTCTAATTTAGGCATTTTCATCCTCCATTGTTTTCCTCCATTCCAACGTTTGAGGTTCATCCAATGCTTTTCGAACCGTCACTGGTTCGTGAACGAATGTCTCACTTGATGGGATACTTCTTAAAAGAAGTTTGTTGCCTTAGACTAAGTCTAGGCTCTATAATCTCATTTTAAGTCTGATTGTTACTCCCACTCGGAATAATGCTTCTTCTCAGAGCATTACTCCCACTGGGAACAATGGCGGTGCTAGAACTTTGGCCTAGAACTTTCTTAGAATGACCTCTTGGTCTCAGAATTTTACCTTCGAGATTTATTCCTTGATCACTAGGATCTGGAATCAAGTTAGTCATTTCCTCCCACTAGGAATAATGGGCAGTTGTGACGACTATTGGATTTTCATCCAATGGTTCAGCATTATGATTATCAGGTCCGACTTGATTCGCATTAACATTTAGTGATGATTATGTGAGGGGGAGTGAGCCCTCCCACTGGATTTATTATGAGGACGTTTCCATCATCATTTACCATGTCATTCACTAATGTATTTGCTAATGCTATATCATTCTCACACTCGAAGTAAGTGGGACCTGAGAATCTCCGTTATCCATTTTAATTTGATCGGTACTTTGTTTCGTTTCGTTCCGCAAAGTATTGGAAATCCATCCACAAATTTCTATAATGTGTCATGTTCTACCACATTACCATTAATCCAAACTAATCTTAAACTTGTATTCTTTAAGAGTAGACCGTACTCTTAATAAATACTTGTTTAATGCGCAAATTAATGCTGCTTTATGATAAGGTTTCACCCGTATCATTTCTTAGCTTTTAAGGTAACGCTCCAACCGATTTTATTGGAACATAGTTTTACATTAATATGAATCAACTTAATTTTGTCCCGTAGGAACAATTAATGTTAGATCCTAATTTAATGTAATTTTAGACTATGTTTCTTGAAGTATTTTAATAATATGATTACTTAGCCAAACTTTTCGTTCAAGGCTTATTGTGGGAGAGTCATTTTATTGACTACTTCCTTTCGTTTATTAACTCATCTAGAGATTTATCCATCTCATGGGCTATGCATTTAAGCTTTCGCTTTAATGCTATAGTTGATGTTCTACTAAATCGTAGTAGCATTAAAGCATACATCTTGACTATAGTAGTCATCAATGAGTTATTTCCAAGGAATCATAAACGAAAAAAATCAGCATTCATTTATTAATACACTTCATTATTAAATTTGTACTCTAAAACGATGTGTTCCGTATTTCGAGGTACACGCGCGTACGGCGCATAAAACCAGTTTTATCCCGTAGTTTTAATCGTTTCATTTCCAAATTTAATATCAAATCGGTTTTTCATGCACATTAACCGGTGAATTTATCATTTAATGGAGTACTTAATAGCAAATAAGGATGGAATTTACGGTCGGTTTGCTTTTGGAATTACGCAATCGATGGATGTTTGATTAGGTGAGTGAATGTTATGTTATTTGATCCAACAGTTTTACTGGAGGATTCACAGATTAGTTATTTGTTTCGGATCGGTCCCGTTTAATCGGGTCGATTAATTTTGATAAGTAGGCCAAATCATGAACTGAATGGTTACTACTTTATTTAACAATTTCGTATCATCATTCACTAAACATAAACATTTATTGATGATAAGAGAACTTGTAGATGTTGATACTGCACTAAGATACATCACAAAGCTTTTTAGAGGTAAAGGAAAAGTAAAGTCAAAAAGGAAAACTACATCCATCTTCACCAACGTCCCTGAAAGAAATTCACAAGTGAATCATATCAGTAGACTTAGTGATATAAAAAGTTTAACGGTTTCATATATGTGGCAAACGAGGCGTACCTTTTACAGTACTTCATCAGTAGTATTTGTCATACTACGGATCTCGTTTGAGTACCAATTCGATCATGTTTCCTCTGCCATTTCCTTTGTCCTCTTGCGGTGACGCATGGGGGAACTTTTTAGTTTCCTTTGGTTGCTTTCCTTGAATAGGAATATGGAGTGCTTAACTGAATCAATTAAGTATCATAGTCCATAATCGTCAGCAAACCATGATATCGGATATCCCTGTGCGATATTGATTATCTTTCTCCAATTGGATCTTTCGATCCTTCGGTTACACACAGGTTTTACTCTGGTGTTGTTTGAAAGTAATTCATCATACTCCATTATTACTTTTCTTGCTTCAGCTGCCTTTCCACTACCAAAACGGGGTTTAAGGGCAGCCCAAAGCTGAACAGCAGAATAATTGAGCGTGAAGTCCTCTGCAACCTCTTTATCCAAGGATGCCAATATCAACTTGCAAGCTTCCTTATCTCCCAAGCCTAGGTTCCCTATTCTGGGAACTAGGTTGTGGTCCGGCAGTACCAACATTTTCTCTCTTATAGTCATGATACAGCCGTGTGTATCGCATGCTATAAGACGTTCTCTTACCATCTCACTCCACGCTTCGTAATCCATACCATCCAGATTGCATGGTTTATAAAAGCGTACCGACCCAACCATTAGAACTATTACAATTATAATCATGCAAAGTTAGGAGACAATAGCATTTTGAGAGAACTGCAAACATCAGATTATCTACTAGGATGGAATACGACGAATAGTGATCCTTCAGTCACTAAACCAAACCGACCGCCAGTAAACCGAGGGAAGGGGGTGTTGTGAAAGAGTTCATACTATTGTTGTCTTCAATCCAATAGACCAGTCTTTTGAAAACGGTTATTATTTTTCAAATTACCGGAAAGGGAATTTTCAAACAAGCATACCCGATCTTGGCTTTCCCATGACCCTTTTTTATTTTGTAAAATTATCCAATAATTTACGCATGCATAATACTATATCACGCCATAAACATCGAACAAACCAAAACAACATGCTTACGCGTCGTGCGTCTAATGTTCCTTAGCATACATAATTCTACTTAAAGTAAATTACCACATGCTTTTATTCATGAACATTCTAGCATATGTGTCAAAACATGCAACTTCCGCATACATCCTGCATAATTGGCGACTGGTATTTTCAGTTTTAAAAAACGTTTTGAAAATATTAGGGGCTGGCTTGCAATTCATGCTTACAATCAATCATGCGAAATTTCTGTTGGATTACGGGGACGTAATTCTACGGAATGCTAAACGTGTACTAACAAGATATCTAATCTACGCAACGGAATTAGTACACATAAATTTTAGCTTTCCTGCCCGAGAACGATGTGGAGGGAGTTCTGATCCTCCGGTCGGAACCACGTGCAAGTTCTTCGTCAGAAGAAGTCCCACGCGATGTAGCTCCACAACAAGACCTCTGATCAATTCTTCAACGGTGATGGAACCTCGGACTTGATGTGAGGGTACAAGTTTTCTCAATGGAGATCCTTGTTCTTAATTGTGTGTTTAAACCCTTAGGAGTCACCCCTATATATAGTATTGGGTGGAGTTTCCAAAAGGCAACTCAACCCTATGTGGTACTAGGGTTTCGGCCGAACTATGTAAAAAGGGGGGAGGCCCTTTTTGGGCCTCCCTTGTCAATTACTAATTCGATTTGGCCCAATTAGCCCAGATTGACAATTACCTAATTAACTTAGGTAATTCCCTTAATTAACGGGCTTCTATTACGGTGCCACGTCACCATATGCTAACAGCTCCCACTCGCCGGAATGGGAGGGTGCTCGTTAATCTATACGATTACGCAATGGTATCAACATCTCAGTCTTTAGTCTTCGTCTCCGTCTCCGAATAGTTCATACGAGGCTTGCCGTGCGACCGGCGGATACGACGGGCATCGTGCTACTCATCTGTTAGGAGTATTGTAGCGCCCGCAGAACGTTGATTCCCTTTCATGAACCAAACTTGTTTGAAATAAAACTATGTACCGCACTGTATCCTTGGTCAACTGCTAATTCTCCAATTGCCTAGTTTTCCACAAAGGAATACTTCTCCAGGGCATCCGTACAAGTGTTCACAACCTTCAACTAATATCCAGTTGGCGGCCACCTAGTGAACACGAGAGTCGGTGAATTAAAGGTGAACTTGACCATCCCCATCGCTTATACCCTTAGTCTGACTCAACCGGTTTCCAAGACGTGGTCACTTGACTGTTTTCTTTGGCACTACGCTTGTACGCCGGGAAGCGAGCATTGAGCCAGACCTTAGGTATAAGTTCTGAGTCCGTGAGGATACTTTGGATGTCTCTGTATAAGACATCCGGGATCAATAACACACTCAAGTTGAAGAAGTATGCGCCCTTTGAATCACAAGAATTTTAGCTTGCACAACCGAGCATGACCCCGAGGTCGTATATGGCACGCGCAGTATGAAGCACGCGTCGATAGCACAACTGGTAAAACCAGGGATGGGATATGTCAATAATGCTATCGCAGAATCTCTCATCTGGCCTTGAATGTGATATAGTGATGGACAAAGTCCAACTCGGCGATTTACAAAACGAAGATTAAGTCATGTTGTTAAGCATGACAATGTTATCGTTTTGCTTAATCAGGTTTACTCCCCTGATTCTTAGCCAATCTTGTTATGGTAGAGATCCCTCTCTCTTTACAAGATGACCGTGCCTGTGTGACTAGGCAAGGTTCACATTCGACATAATTTTGGTAGAAGAATTTTACTTCTTTCTACGACTTAGTTTATAAACCGTAAAATCCGATGTTGTTAATCATTATGACGTCGATGAATCATAAACTCTAACTGCAATTCTTTTATTTAACTGAAGCATAATTTCAGATGTCAAAATGTTATCACTTTTACAAGCCACAAAGTTTAAGGCCTACGTAATCCAAGCAGTTTTACGCGCTTTTCAAAAATCTCCCTACGTAACGGCTTAGTTAAAGGGTCTGCGACCGTATTGTCTGTAGGCAAATATTCTAAAGCGATTATGTTGTTTTCCAGAACCGACAGCATAATTTTATTTCACATCAATGTGTTTAGTCCTACTATGGTACTTTGGATTCTTAACTGCCGCAATGGCCGCCTAAATGTCGGAGTGCACCTTCACAGGTTTACTCCTTTTGTCGATGCCAATTAATGCAGTAAGAAGCCTTTTCAGCCAGACCGCTTCTTGTGTGTTTTTGGAGAGGGCAACGAATTCTGATTCCATAGTGGAAAGCGCGACAAGATTGCTTCTTACTTATCCATGATATGGCAGCATTAGCAAGTAGGAAAACTCCTCCTGTGGTGGACTTACGATCATCCGGATCGCCACCGTGGTCGGCGTCACTATAACCGATCAATTCGAGCTGATTGCCCTCATAGCACAGAACGTAGTCGGCAGTACCTTTCAGATATCTGATAATTCGTTTTACGGCCTTTAGATGTTGATAACTAGGATCTGATTGGAATCTTGCTACTAGGCCCACAGCGTAACAGATGTCTGGCCGAGTACAGAGCATGGCGTACATTAGACTCCCTACCATGCTCAGATACTCTTCATTCTTCATCTGTTCACGCTCCTGCTGGTTTTTCGAGTCATCACGCTTCGATAGCGCGCACCCGAACACAACCGGCGTATCCACGGGTTTAGCATCCAGCATTCTGAATCTTTTCAACAGTTTGTTGATATATGATTCTTGAGATAGACATAATTTCCGGGTGGCACGATCTTGGGTAATTTTGATGCCTAAGATGTACGTGGCCTCTCTCATGTCTTTCATCTCGAATGCTGATGCTAACCAGGACTTTTATTTATTCATGAAACCCATATCGTTCGCAGCAATGAGTATATCATCCACGTATAGTGTTATGATGACATACTTAGACCCGGAGGTCTTAGTGTATACGCGGGGATCATCGTGAAGATTCACGAATCCATATCTGACGATTTCCTCGTGGAATCTGCGATACCATTGCCGAGACGATTGTTTAAGGCCGTATATAGATCTTTGGAGTTTGCAAACTTTATGTTCTTTGCCAGGAGTAATGAAACTCTCCGGCTGTTCCATGTAGATCTCTTCCTCCAGGTTTCCATGGAGGAATGCGGTCTTAACATCCATTTGATGTAGCTCTAGGTCAAGACTAGCAACTAGGGCAAGGATGGCCCTTACTGTGGTGTAACGCACAATTGGTGAGTATGTTTCATCAAAGTCCACTCCGTGGATTTGGGTATATCCTTTCGCAATTATCCGAGTTTTGCACCACTCGAAATTTCCACCCGAAGTGAATTCTAAAGATTTCACTTTCTAGCTCTGTAGTTAACAGATAAATCAACTAAAGACTAAAACCGAATTAGTTCTTATTTAGGCAATTTCATCCTCCATTGTTTTCCTCCATTCCCTCGGTTTGAGGTCCTTCATTTGCTTGCTGAACTGTCACTGGTTCAAGAACGAACACCAAGATGTGTAACACATCTTATTTGATGGGACGCTTCTCGAGATAAATTTGTTGCCTTTGACTATGTCTAGGCACGTTAATCCCATGTTTTAGTCTGATCTTTACTCCCACTCGGAATAATGCTTCTTATCGGGGTATTACTCCCACTGGAAACAATGGTGGTGGTTGAACTTACTTGGAATAACCTCTCGGTCTCGGGATTCTACCTCCGAGATGTATTCTTCGATCACTAGGATCTGGAACCGAGTTGGTTGTTCCACTCCCACTAGGAAAAATGGGTAGTTGAAATAGTTCATTATCATGATTATCAGGTTCGACTTGATTGGCATTTTGAAATTTAGTAATTATTATGTGTGAGGGGGAGTGAGCCCTCTCACTGGATTTATTATGAAGACGTTTCCATCATCATTTACCAAATCAATCGCTTATGCTATATCAATTCTCCCACTCGAAGTAAGTGGGACCTGAGAATCTCCATCAACCATCTGTTAACTCAATCAGTACTAGCTTGTTTCGTTCTGCAAAGTGTTGGAAATCCATCCTCAAACCTTTATAATGTGCCATGTTTGACCACGAAACCATTGTTCTAGGCTAATTTTAAAACTCGTATTCTCCAAGAGTAGTGCGTACTCTTAATAAATACTCGTTTTAATGTGCAAATTAATGCGTCTTTTTGATAAGGTTTTACCCGAATCATTCATTAGCTTTTATGGTAACGTGTTAACCGATTTTGTCAGAACATAGTGTTTTACATTAATGTGAGTTAAATTAGTCTCATCCCGCAGGAATTATTAATGTGCAACTCTAACATTACGTAATTCTAAACTATGTTTCTTGAAGTGTTTAATGAATGTTTTTAGCCAAACTCTTCGTTCAAGGCTAATGGTGGGAGAGACGTTTTACCGACTACTTCTTTTCGTTTATTTAACTCATCCATAGATTTATCTTATGAGCCATGCATTTAGGCTGTCGCTTTTAATGCCATGGTTGATATTCTAATTAGATTGTAGTAACTAGAAAGCTTACGTATAATCTAAGTAGTTATCAAAGAGTTATATCCAAAGGATTACAAACGAAAATTCCGTATTCATAAAAATACTTGATTATTAAATTCGTGTTCTAAAACGATGTGTCCCGTCTTTCGAGGTGACATGCGTCACACGCATACCCGGTTTTAAACCGTGGTTTTGAGAATCGTTTTAGTCTCCAAATTTAAAAGCAAGATCGGTTTTAAACATGCATATTATTTGGGATACAAACTATAATGGAGTACTTTAACAAATAAGGATGCTTTGAACAATGTGTTGAATAGCGTAAATAGGATAAAAACGAACGATGATAAATTCAATACTTAATTCAAGTATTAGTAAATACTTCGAAAATAATTTGTTCCACCAAGAAACTTATTTAAGAGTATTTTCAAACAGAAATAAAGTAGAAGTTTTAGAAAATCTAAAGATAAAGAATCTCTCAATTCATCTTTATTCTTCTGGGGCATCCTCGATCAGGTCGTTGCTTCTGTTTCTCGGTCCTGTAATTCAAAAGAAAATGAATTACTCTCGAGTGTTTAGAAGCAAAGAGAATGAATGATTTTCATCATCTTTTCCCTTTACGTACTTTAGGACGATTAGTGCAGGTATTAGCCAGGTGTTCTTTCACGCCACACCTGAAACACGTTCGAGTTTCCTCTTTACGTGTCTGCTTTGCTTGCTTTTTCTTACCACCAGATTGTTTGCGTTTAAACTTCTTTTGGGATTTGTTTGCCAAAACTTCTAAGATTTGTTCCGAGAACTTTTTCCCTTTCTCTTGCGCTTTCCCTTTTGTTCAGTTGGAACGGAGGATGCAATATGCATTTCAGATCTAGACTTTTCAGCCTTGAGTCTATCTTCCTCCAGCTCAAGATGAACGTGTACCTTCTCGAGGGTATCGAGATGGGTAGCATGGGTAAGGCTCATTTTCATGATATTCCAAGAGTCGGGTAAAGAGCGGATCATGTAGTTGATTTGTTGTTCCTCAGACAGATTTTCACCTGCTTCCTTCAGCTCAGCGATCAAGTTACACATCTGCATAATATGATCTTTTATCGTATGATTGGGATTCTTCTTATAGGTGTCAAGAGCGATGTTTAACGCTCTCTTTTGGGCAATGTTATAGACACCAAATGTTGCCTTAAGACCATCCCATAGGTCCTTGGCAGTCCCCAAATGGTCAAACCTATAGAGAATCTCGTCTTCCAGCATAGAGAGTGAGGTGGAACGAACATCATGATCCTTGACATCCCATTCATCATAGAACGTCTTTTGCTCATCTGTGAGGTCTCCCTCAGGCCTAGTTTGTTTTGTGGTCAAATGCTCCAGACCTCTTATTTCAGAGATTATCATCTTAACTCGTTTATTCCATATTTTATAATTACCGCTATTCAATATTATTCCCTTATTCAACTGGGAAATGACATTGTAGTTGCAGCCATCTATATTAACACATTGACAATCATGCAAAGTTTACGAAGAGAACAACATTTTGACAGAATTGCAAACATCGGATTATCTATTAAGATGAAATACGACGAATAGTGATCCTTCAGTCACTAAAACAAACCAACCTTCAGTAAACCAAGGAAGGGGGTGTCGTGAAAGAATTCACACTATTGTCGTTTTCAATCTAATAGATCAATCTTTTGAAAACGGTTATTCGATTGCAAATTACCGGAACGGGAATTTTCAAATAAGCATACCCGATCTTGGCTTTCCCCAGACCCTTATGATTTTGTAAAATTATCTGATAATTTCCGCGTGCATATTTATAATTATACTACATATAGCAAATCATCATACCATGCCATAAATATCGAACGCAACATGCTTACACGTCATGCGTCTAATGTTCCTAGCATATGTAATTCTACGTAAAGTAAATTATCACATGCGTTCTATCATGAACATCCTAGCATACGCGTCAAAACATGCAACATCCGCACATATCATGCATAATTGGCGACTGAAATTTTCGGTTTTATAAAACGTTTTGAAAATATTAGGGGCTGTTTTGCAATTCATGCTTACAATCAATCATGCGAATTTCTAGACATGGATTCTAGGCACTTTCAATCACCATAGCATGTCTATCCTATTGAGCAAACCATATATTTAAATCCCAGAGCTCAATGCTCGTAATATAATATCCAGCTAGCTTGACTAAGTCAAGACGACAATTCTAATTATATTAAAATATATGATGCATAAAGTAAACAATTGCAAATCAGCCCACTAATTTAGTCCAGTCCCAAAAACATGCAAGTCCGAGATTCATCCCCATAATCGAAACCAGGCATTAGGGTTTTGATTGAAACTGTGTATTAAAACACAAACCCTAAGAGCACTGTTTAGGTTAATTTTAAAGTTCGAAAACATTTTGGATTTAAAATTTGACATCCTATTTTATAGAACAATTTAAAATTTCCGAAAATTTTAAAGTGGTTCGGTCCAAATTTTAAAATCCCGTTCAACCCGGTCTGATTTTGAAAATTCTGGTTTGATCCGAAACGGTTCAATAAAATAAGATAGTGGTTCGGTTTATCACTCAAAACCGGTTAGGTTAGGTTTAATTTAGTTACTACGGTCCGACCCGTCCCGAGTAGGTCGATCCGATTAAGAAAACCCGAATTGGTTTTTAAAGTCCACTAAAAACTTAACTTAGCCACCAAGAAATATTAATTATTTAAAATAATTTTCAATATTGCTAATATACATATATAATTCGGCACATATATATATATATATATATATATATATATATATATATATATATATATATATATGATTCTATCTTTAAGATGTAAATCAATCAACAATATAAATATATACATTAATATATAATATTTCGGCCGGTTATATATATATATATATATATATATATATATATATATATATATATATATATATATTGTCAAATATATCTTTTAGGGATTAAAATATGTAGACAATATATTTTCTTAATCTTTTTAAGTAACTAAATCCTATCAATATATCTTTATCTATATTTTAGTTATATATATTGATAGTTAATATCTTTTACAATATTATATTATAAACCTATCCATATTTTCCAACTTGTAGATATATAGTTACCTATTAATAAAATTAAAAATGGCACATATATATTTTTATATTTGTGTCGAAATTTTAAAGTCTTGGTGACCAAGAAAATTAATTTTTTTTACCTAAAATACCCCTAGGGTTTTCGATACAAACACAAAGAGTTGAAAATGTTGTCAAATTTTAAGATCAAACACTACCTTGATCAAAAATCCAAGTTGTGTTCTTGATAAAACTCATGGTGTTCTTGAAGATTATGAACATCAAACTTATATTTAAACCCAAATTTTCGGCTATGATCCATAAAAACATGTAAAATTTGAAAATTTAAAGTTTTTAAAGATCAAACACATAGAAATAGCTAAAACTTTCGGATTTCTTCATGGTGTTCATATACTTGAAAATTTCGGATTTTCATAACATCAAGAACATCAATTTATCAAAAATTTAAGAACTCCTAACTCAGGCTCTGATACCACTGTTGGATTACGGGGACGTAATTCTAAAGAATGCTAAACGTGTACTAACAAGATATCTAATCTACGCAGCGGAATTAGTACACATACATTTTAGCTTTCCTGCCCGAGAACGATGTGGAAGGAGTTCTGATCCTCCGGTTGGAACCACGTGTAAGTTCTTCGTTAGAAGAAGTCCCACACGATGTAGCTCCACAACAAGACCTCTGATCGATTCTTCAACGGAGATGGAACCTCGGACTTGATGTGATGGTGCCGAAATGTTAGACTAGGGTGACAAGTTTTCTCAATGGAGATCCTTATTCTTAATTGTGTGTTTAAACCCTTAAGAGTCACCCCTATATATAGTATTGAGTGGAGTTTCCAAAAGGCAACTCCAACCTATGTGGTACTAGGGTTTCGGCCGAAACATGTAAAAAGGGGGAGGCCCATTTTGGGCCTTCCTTGTCAATTACTAATTGGATTTGGCCCAATTAGCCCAGATTGACAATTAATTACCTAATTAACTTATGTAATTCCCTTAATTAACGAGCTCCTATTACAGCGCCACGTCAACATATGCTAACAATTTCTAGACATGGATTCTAGGCACTTTCAATCAGCATAACATGTCTATTTTATTGCGCATACCATATATTTAAATCCCAGAGCTCAATGCTCGCAATTTATTATCCAGCTAGCTTGACTAAGTCAAGACGACAGTTCTAATATATGTTGCAGAAAGTAAATAATTGCAATTCATCCCATTAATTTAATCCAGTTCCAAAAACATGCATATCCGAGATCCATCCCCATAATCGTAACCAGGTATTAGGGTTTTATCTAAAAACGTGTTAAAACGTGAACCCTAAGAGCACTGTTTAGGTTAACTTTTATAGTTCGAAAACATTTTGGATTTAAAATTTGACATCCTATTTTATAGAACATTTAAAATTTCTGAAAAATTTTAAATTTGGTTCGGTCCAATTTAAAATCCGGTCTGAATCGGTCCGATTTTAAAAATCTGGTTTGGTCCGAAACGGTTCATTAAAATAAGATTGTGGTTCGGTTCATCACTCGAAACCGGTTCGGTTTAGATTCACTTAGTTACTTTGGTCCGACCCGATTAAAAAAAAACCCGGATTTGTTTAACTATTTCGGTTTTGCAAATTGGACCGGCCCAATAAACTCATAGGATTCGGCCGAAATATATCTGGTGGGCTAGGTAGGGTTTTAATATCAACTAAAAACTTAACTTAGCCACCAAGAAATATTAATTATTTAAAATAATTTTCAATATTGCACATATATATATATATTTCGGTAAGATAATTAACATATATATAAATATTGTCAAGATTTTATCTAGAAGATGTAAATCAATTAACAATATAAACATATAATTTCGGCCACACATATATATATATATATATATATATTATCAAATATATCTTTAGGGATTAAAATATACGTTGAGAACATTTTTCTTAATCAGTAACTAAATCCTATCAATATATCTTTATCCCTATATTTTAGCTATATATATTGATAGTTTATATATTATTTTAGCTATATATATTGATAGTTTATATATTTTAATACAATGTGAATCTTTGATTATCTTTCCAATATATCTATAAATTAAAATATGGTAACAAATATATCCATATGCTAGGTACGACCGAATTTTACTATCTATATATATCTATCTATATATCTATAAATACAAAGAAAGTTTTAGCATCAATTTATTTTTATTATATTTATATTTAACTCAATGCAGTCATACATAAAAAAAACAAACAATAGAATATTATCCATACTAATATATATAAAATAATCTTCAAATATGAAACCCCGCGCAAATACCTAGTATATATATATATATATTTTGGTTGAAAATGTAGATTAATTTTGTTATTCATCTTCTCAAGGGAAATAGATGATCAGTTTCCTAGCCTCATCACTTGTAAAGAATTACATTACGTACTCAAACTGCACACAAGTCAGTTTTTCTACTCAGTATGATGGATTCAAGTATCACTGGCGCCGGCATTTCCCACGCTCCATCCCTTTGTTATATAAGCAGATAATAAGATTGTACCATCTGCAACACCATAGTAGCTAGTACGAGCAGCTAGCTGCAGCAAAACAAAAAACATACAAACTTTTTGCAACCAAAAACTATCACAAAGTACAAAAAAAAAAAAAAAAAAAAAACTAGTCTAGTCTAGGCGCCTACGTACCGAGTGATTAAATAAACCTAAAAGAAGTGTCGAACCCAAACATATAGTCTACGTACCCCTCTCCTCTTTTACAAGAGAAGAAAGATCATAGTCCGCGTAGTTCGCTCCTTCCTTGTATCCAATCGGACTCGAACCTGAACAATCCAGGCGCCTACGTACCTCCCCTTTAGAGGAGAAAGAAGATCAGAGTCCACGTAGTTCGTCAACCATCTGAGCTATACTATAAACAAAAAACAATCCTGGTGTTATCAACCAAGATAAGACTGATTCAGTGGACTCAAAACCAAAATCAATATCAACACATTTATTTAATACGCCAGATCCTCCTTCACCAACAAACATGAGCAGGACCACCTCTCACAACTTCTAACATCAACTGATGCAGGACAAGAAGAACCACACAGAAGCACAAACCCAAACATTATTACTGATGCCACCATCAACAAGTAGAACACACCAAAAATAACCTTGAGAAAGACCAACACTGACTGAACTTGATAGAAATTCCCATATGTACCAATATTATAAGCCTCAGGTTGAGACGGACCTAGTACAAAGCAATTACCAGTCTCCAAGTAAAAGATACTAAGTTCCTGAGACCATCAACACTTCAAAAGCTATCAATCTAATCAGGTTCAGTTCAAACAAATTGATCACCTGATGAGACCAGCCAAATATCGCTATTCAGAAGCAAGCTGATGCTGACTGAAGGTAAGATATGGACAGGAAACCAACACAACACCCAAGAACAAGAGAGCACAAAAAGCTGCACAAACTCTAATCAGAAGAGGATGAGTGCTACTATGTCGTAAACATAACTGCTTTAAAGAAGAAAAAAAAAATCAAAACTAGACAGACAGCTTATGATTTGAGTGGTTGTCCATTCCAGAGATTAGTGTTCTCCCAAATTCATGGTTGTTTATCTGCAGTAAACTTTAAAGATTGAAAGCAGCCGAAAAGAAAATCCAAATAGCAAAAGCAAAAAGATTCAGATATAGTCAAAAGTTTGATCAAACCGACTCATGTGAATCATGTGATGTGGGTGGGTTGTCAATTCTTCATCCCGAAATCATGCTAAACGATCTGTAAGAAACTTCAAAGATAGCAGACCGTGAAGGAGAAAGCTAATACTGGCAAAAGGAAAAGAAACAGAGATATGGTCCAGAATTCAATCAAACTAACTCATAGCACTCCTCGTTAAATTGCAAGTTGCACGTACGTTGTATGACAACTGATTCATGAACAATTCAGGCGCCTACAGACAAAGCTTTTGCAATCAAGATCGTATTTACCAGTAGCAGACAACAGAGTTTCGTAATAAAAGTTGATCCCTTCCAGCAAGACAAAAAGGCACTCTTCTTGGGTCTTGAAGCTCCTGGAGCAGGGAAGTCAGCATATTTCCACCCAAAATGGAAACTAGCAACTTGCAACAAGTAAACAATACCAGCTGAGACGCAACTTCTTCAACCAAAAACATAATAACTTATTATAAGAGGACTCGAACCCAACCAATTCTGTCCAGGCGCCTACTTTCCCTCCTCTATTATTAAATGATAAGAAACATCAGAGTCCACATAGTTCGCTGGACCTAATTGGACTCGAACCCGAACAATTCGGGGGCCTACGTACCTCTCCTCTTTCAATTAAAGGAGAAGATCAGAGTCCACGTAGTTCGTCATTCATAAGGGGTATATACTATACTATAAACAAAAAGCCATCTTGTGATAAGACAGATTAGTGGACTCGAACCCAAAATCAGAGTCCTCATAATTCACCGAAAAATACAGGGCTGCAACAACATATCAAGACATTTTGGCCACTTAACTTGAGAACTTGTATTAAATCACCATTCACCATCTTATGAATTAAACCAATATATATAAACCAAGACTGTCATTTCTTCAATAACTTGTAGAGCAGACCAAAAAGGACATGCTCACATAAGAGTAACCGGGTAACATGCACTCAATTGCTCCTCAACTAGAAATATAGATGATCAAGTAGACCAAGACATAGAAAGGTCCCAAACCAGAAGATGCATTGCAAATTTAAATCTCTTCCCCTTCATGTTGAACCATAACTTGATGTTGCACAGTATTATAACTTACCAAAGCAACAACTGGAACACATAGTTTTTTATGACAAGACAGGCATGCCAACATTTCTTCAGAATCTTGATTAGAACACTCAAATTTCCAATTAAACACAGGCAAACATGAGCTGTTCAAGAGCACTCGTAGCAAGTATTATTCATCATCCCACAGCCCAAACCAAATACAGGATATCCTTCACCAAGAAACATGAGCACCTCTCATAAATTACAAGTTCAAGTGAACGCATGACAAGAAGAACTAGAAAGATGCCCAGAGAACAAAAAACCAAGCACTATCACTGAGGCCACCATCAACAAGAAGAGCATAAGAGAACACCAAATATAAACTTGCGAAAGACCAATGTTGATTAAACCGTTAACTTCTGTTGAGAAAATTCCTATAAATATGCCAGAAACTAAGGTTGAGAAGGACCAGGGCTTGGCAATAGACATTGGCGCTTGAATATATATAGATATCTTCACCTGTGAACGAACCAATAACCATTTCTCCATGTAAAAGGTACCAAGTGACTAAATGCTCTCTACATATTATTCCACAAGAGACCATGAAGACTTCAAAAGCTATCAATAAGAGCAGGTTCAGTTCAAACAAATTGATCACCTCATGAGACAAGCCATTACCACAGTAGAGAAGCTATCCGGATGTTGTAGATAAGATACGGCAGGAAACCAGCAATAACCATTTCTCCATGTAAAAGGTACCAAGTTACTAAATGCTTTCTACATATTATTCCACAAGAGACAATGAAGATTTCAAAAGCTAACAATCAGAGCAAGTTCAGTTCAAACAAATTGATCGCCTGATGAGACCAGCTAATATCACAGTTGAGAGCTAACCGGATGCTGAAGACAAGATACGACAGGAAACCAACACAATAGCCGAGAACAAGAGAACACAAGAAGCTGCACAAACTGTAATCAGGAGAGGACGAGCACTTCTTTATCTAAGTACCTTCGTTATCTAGAATAAATTAGTGCAAATAAAACTGCTTTAAAGAAAAAAGTGAGATTAGGGCACTTATGATTTGAACAAGCGTCAATTCCTCGGCCATTCCCCAAAATCATGATCTACAGGGAACTTTATAAGATTGCAGACCACCAAGAAGATAATCCATCTAAATAGCAAGAGCCAAAGATACTCAGATATATGGGCAAATTAGATCAAACCGACTCGTGTGAGTGATGTGAGAGTGGTCCATTCTTCAGCCCTCTCCTAAAATCATGATAAACAATCTGCACAAAACTTTAAAGATTGCAGACCGTGGATAAGAAAATTAATCCAAATGGAAATGGGAAAAGGAAAAGAAAAGAACATGACATATATGGTCCAAAATCCAATCAAATACTCATGTGAAGTGAAGCACGACCCAGAAATCTACAAAACACATACTCCTTGATAAGTTGAATGTAGCATAAGCAAGAACCAATTAGAACTGAGCAAAACAATAAAGTCTTAACCCCATGAAAACCCCTCAGATAGAAATTGTTGATACAACCATCCCATTCATATGATCTCCATTCCCCTGAAAGAAGGCGTGTACTCTATTATATCCAAGTACCGGCAAACAAAACCAGTTTAAAGAAAAACACAATATTAGATTGGCTTATGTTGTAAGTTGGTGTCCATTCTTGAATCCTCTTCCAAAATCATGGTTAATGATCTGCAGTGAAATTTAAGATGCAGATTGCGAAAAAGAAAAACTATTTTAATTCAAGTATGGAAAAAAAGATGACCGTAGCGTGACCAAACCAAGATGTAGCGTCTGGAAGCACGAACTAAAGATCTGCACACAATACTCCTAGAATAAGTTGTATGTACTATGCATGAACCGACTAAAATTGAGTAAAACACCAAAAAGGAATTCTTAGCCTTATGAAACCCGTTAATCTGATTATTATAGATCGTTGTAAGTAAAAGTGGTTCAAAGAGCGAGCATAGATGACTTCATAAGCTGTGGATGTCTTCATCAAACCTCCCAAAATAATGGTAGAGAACTTCAGAAAATGCAGATAGCAAGGAAGGAAAAGTAATCTGAATAGGAAAAGAAAAATGACAAAAGGTATATGAAAGGAAAAAAATTGACCAAACCAACTCAGGCATGAATTGAAGCGCCAACCAAAGATCTGCACGCCATAATATTCCTATAGTAAGTTGTACGTAGTATGGCAAGACGAAAAAAATAACTAAATTGACTATAATCAACAGTAAGAAAAGTCTCAGCCTCATAAAAACCCCTTGACTGCTGACTTAACCGATCACACCCATGCATGCATTCTGCATTCTCCTGAAAGAATGTGCTTACACTACTGTAACGAAGGACACGATTATTTCTTATTGATCAATGCAAGCAAATCTGGTTCAAAGTAGATTATAAGATTAGACTACTTATGAAGTAGAAGTTAATTCTTCAAGCCTCTTCCCAAGATCATTGTAAAGAATCTGCAGGTAACTTTAAAGATTGCAGATAATCGACAGAAAAACTATTCCAAGTTCAAACAAAAAAAGAAGGATCAATGATATAAATGAAGAGTTGATCAAACCGACTCACATGCGATGTGAAGCACGACCCAAAGATCTGCAAATAATACTCCTAGAATAAGTTGTGTGATATATGCAAAACCTTACTAAAATGAATAAACCACAATTAACGAAGTCTTAGCCTCATGAATATCCCTTAGAAGCATGTTGAACAAACAAATCGGCCAATTATCCTGAAAGGAGCAAACAAACTATTATATATAGGTACCTACTCATCTAATGCAAATAAGACTAGTTTAAAGAAATTGTGAAACAGGATGGCCTCATAAGCAAGTTAGGTCTCTACTCGGCAATCCACTCCCATAACCATGGCAAAGGATCTGCAATTAACTTAAAAAAAAATAACAGATCCAGGAGAAGAAAAACTCAACCAAATATAAGAATGAAAGATACAAAAAAGTATCAAACCGACTCATGCACGAACTGAAGCACGTACCAACAATCTGCAAAACACCATCATACTCCTAGAATAAGTAGTACGTACGTACAAAAACCCAACTAAAATGAGCAAACATCAGTATGAAAGTCTTAGCCTCATGACAATTATTATACACCAATACTTCAAGCATCCTGGAAGATGATGATCACTATACACCAATTATTTTCCAAAGCTTGACCACAAGTATCTGCAGAACATATAGAGTCCAACCCAAGTTGAGAAAAGAGCTCGATTATTAGATCCGAAAAATATTATTGAAGATAAGATATTTGGTAAGAAATCCCCCTATATCAGAGCAGGTTCTGGGGCAAAAAGACCAGATCAGGCAAACAACCAATAAGGGGAAGCCTGGAAGAACGAGATATAAACCCATTAAGGACTTGTGAAACAAATATATCAATCAAAACCAATCAAAATTCAAAATCTAGATGTAGTCATTCCCGACACTAGAAATGGCTGTGAAGCGAACAGGTCTTGAAACGATCAAAATTAGTAGAGGAAAAGGATTCAAATTGCAGCGTAAGGAATGTCCAAATAGTATTTCCGTAAGCTTATTCCAACGAAAGGTATCTGCAGATCATAGAGACGGTTCAGGTTGAGAAAAAATATGACAAATTAGAGAGTCGGATCAGATAAAATAGTAGCGAAGAGAATATTGGGTTAGAAATCCTCCTAAAACTGGTCCTGACATAACGGGGTCAAACAACTCTCATGCAGGCGCCAGGACTCCTGGAGGAACGAGATATAAACCAATTATAGACTGAAACTTTCAACTGATTGAAGATAAAATCAATCAACCAATACTAAAGAAAGCACTGTAACCCAAATTGCCCAGACACTTCTCGATGAATCAATTAATAACCAGTTGATCTGCAAGAAACTCTACCAGTCAATTGAAAGTTTCAGATGATCCCCTAGTTGTATAAACGAAATCGAATTTGTCTATATATATAATATAATATTATTATAAGTTTCAGATAACCCAAAAAAATCTGCTTCAACAAGTATGCGTTGAATACACTAAATCCTGAATCTACTTGATGAATCATAATCGGCGGATCTGCAAGAAACTATAGTTCAATTCTAGGTTGAAGATCCAAAAGCAATCACAATTAGAATCGACAGAAATTTCAGATAACCCCTCAGAAAAGTCAGCTTCAATATCTAATCAGCTCTATCCAGGTCGGCAGGTCCAATTCAATAAATTTATCCATCGCTCTCAGCCTCCTGAGAAAGGTACCCAGAAGATCCTCACGATAACCATAGCAGCTATAGAAAAATTGCAGAATCAAATCGACCGGCCATACCATGCATCAATCAGAACTTAGCAGATAGCATCCAAAAAAATCAATCCAAACAACCAAATATCAACAACGCTCCACCAACAAAGACGGCCACCTCCAACAACGATCTGATAAGCTGGTAATAAACAACGACGACAATCAAGAAGTTAACATAGGAACCACCTCACAAACAACCAACTGATGAAGATGGAGAGAAACAAAAATCAAGGACGATGAAGAGAAACAGAAATCAAGGACGATGAAGAGAAACCAATAATGAACACACGATCGTAATCTCATAAGTGCTCGATATAGACAGACATCTAAGGCCGACTTCGGAATGCAATAGTCGAGGAAGGCCATCCAATTTATAGGAGAGTTCGCTGGGATGATGGTCTAGATTAAGGCGGTAAATCTGGAATTAACGGCTGAGATCTCTCTTTCTGAGCATGTCGGTAGAAACGGATTCCAGAAATTGCGTAGGATGCACGGGGAATTTCAACACGTGGCGCACAGTGAATGGTCTGGTGACAGTCTGTCGGCCGGATATTCCGGGAAGGTTATTTTGTTACTGGAATATCCCAATTATTGGAGTAAGTAACCGCGTCAAAAAGGTAGCCAAGTCATCTATCTACTTCCTTCTTTGACATATTTGTATTTTTTGCCGTGACTTGTTCTTTTTTAGAAAAATTATATATGAGATGCGATATACAGTTTGATAAAAGGTTCCGACAAGTCACGAATTATAACACAATGGATGAGTTGTAAATATTGACAATTTTTAGGGCATTTCTTTGGAAAATTCTTATCTAAAATAAAAAAGAATGTTTGTTATAATATTTTAGAAAATAATTTAATTATTTAAACTTGTAATAGAAGGTTCTTTAAGACAAAATAATAAATTGTCCTAAAAAATAAAAATCAATTTTTCTTTTGAAAAAAATATAAATTTCATTTAGTTTTTAGATTATAAGTTATATTACACATATTAGATTTTACAAAATTAGAAACTACAGCCGAGTTTATATTATAAATAATAATACTACATATATTAATTTTTTAAATAAAACCATGACTAGTTAATACAAAATTACATTTGCATATAATTAATATATTTGTGAGAATATTTATATTAAAATTTTATACATTACTTTGACAAAATATTTATATGCAAGAGTCTTTATAATAGATATAACTTAAAAAAAGTTTATATATAACATAATATATCTAGCTAGCATAATATATATATTCAATTCAATTCAAACCGAGTTCGAGCTCGGTCTAAGATACACAATTTCATGATTTAGTTGAACAATTTAAAGTTGGCGAGTCGAGCCGAGAATGAGCTCGTCGAGTATGGCACCGAGTCAACCTCGAGTTTGAAAATTTTTAGGTTCAGTCTTGTTCGAGCTTGAACTCGAGTACAATGAGTCAAGTCGAGTTTACGAGATACTCGGATCGACTCGGCTCGTTTACAGCCCTACATATTGTTAACACTCGATTTTTAATTGAGTTGTAAATTTCGAATGCATTAAGTAGGGGGTGTAAACGAGTCAAGCTACTCGTGAGCTGCTCAAGATCGGCTTGCTCAATATTCGAATTCGACTCACTAAATTTCGAGTCGAGCTTTTTCTAAAGCCTAGTCGATTTTGAGTTCACTGGTACTCGACTCGAGAGGCTCGCGAGCCTAATCGAGCTTTTTTCTTTTTCCTATTCGAGTCGAGTTCGAGTTTTTTTTATTTTTAAATAATAATTTTATGTATGTATATACTGAGTTAAAGTCGAGTTCGAGCTCGAGTCAAAAACCTAATCGAGTTGAGTTCGAGCTCGAGCTAATTAATTAATTAATTGATTTTTTTTTTATTTTATCGAGTCAAGTAGAGCTCGAACTCGTCGAGTATGACACTTAGTCGAGCTCGAACTCGAAAAAATTAAGACTTGGTCGAGTTCGAGCTCGAGTAAAAGGAGTCGAGTCGAGATTGTCAGATACTCGGCTCGACTCGACTCGTTTACAGCCCTAGCGTTAGGAACATAATTCAAGCATGTATATTTTTGGAAAAATAATAGAACTTGGCACGTGTGATTTGTAAGACAGTTGTGAGTTGAATACATTACAGAGAAATATATCAATATGTGTCTTGAATCGAAGCTCGTAAAATAACGAATGCAATACAAATGTCCGTGAATCATTTGGTCTAATAAAACGAAAGTTATGATCAATTGAAGCTAAAAGTGAAAAAAATAGTATAAAAAACCTGCAACCTGTTAAGCAGATAATTATACATTTTTATTTATTTTTAATAATTTAAGACATATATATAACTGTTTTGTAATATTTCTTTTTAAGATAAGCGGGACGATTCTGCAGCGGGACAGAAGCGAGTTCTATATATATATATATATATATATATATATATATATATATATATATATATATATATATATATATATATATATATATATATATATATAATGCTTTTGATGACCCATTGTTTTGTTTTTTTAAGACATTTAGAAAACGTTTGCTTAGAATTCGAGAATGTTTCTTTTCCAATTTTATAATTTTTTTTAGTGCTTTTCCAATGGGATTAAAAAAATGCTTCCCAATTCGGGGTTATTGGATCACCGAAAGGGCGGTCGGTTAAGAGTCTAAAACTATCTATGATCTATAATAATATATTAATACACAATTAACGAAACATCATTATGTGCGTTTTTTATAGCATAGAATATTTCATGATAGTATTTTTTTTTAAATTAATTTTATATTTTTTTAAATAATAGTTGAAAAATAATCCTATGAAATCATATATTGTACTGAAAACACAACGTAATTATAGGTTTTTACTTGTAGTAAAAGTAATTCTAATTGTACTGAAAAAAATATGTAGTGTTTTTCAGGTGTTTAACTATAAGTCTATTGTTGGAACCTGGATTAGCCGAAAAGGTTTCTGCGGTGTCTTCGAGCTCCTCAATCTTTGAATTCCGGGCACGCACCTGCAAAAGAGGACAATGCCAGGGTGAACCCCGGTGATCCATCTCTGATGGTCAAATTAGTTACCGTTCATGTAAAGAGAGATAACTATTATATATATTTCATTTGTTTTATCTTTGAAAGAATAATAAGATGATTATTTATAGGCGATGACCGATATGATATCGGGCCATTTATAGTCAATACCTATTATGGTATTATAATATTTAGGCAATTATTATTATGAAAACCAAATATTTATAGTTGATTTACCGTTATGGTAACAGACTATTTATAGTTAATACCTGTTATGGTAACAAATCAACATGTTTATATCAGTATCCATCATTTGCCCTCGGGGCTGATGGAGGTTTTGCCTGCATTAGGCTCTAATTTGAATAAACATGCATCCATTACACAATTATTTCACGTAAAATATTACTCTCGTGGAGTAGTTTTAGGATGATCGTCTCTTTGTACGAACACCTTCGCATGAAGGGTGGTTCATCCACCAACCATTTCACGTAAAATATTACTCCCGTGGAGTAGTTATATAATGATCGCCTTTATCCGGTCGAACACCTTTGAATGAAGGGTGGTTCGTCCACCTGCCATTTCGCGTAAGATATTACTCCCGTTGAGTAGTTATATGATGATCGTCTTTTTCGGGTCGAAAACCTTTGAATGAAGGATGGTTCGTCTACCTACCATTTCGATTAAGATATTACTCCCGTGGAGTAGTTATAGGATGATCGTCTTTATCAGGTCGAACACATTTGCATGAAGGGTGGTTCGACCACCAACCCTTTCATGTGAAATATTATTCCCGTGGAGTAGTTTTAGGATGATCGTCTCTTTGTACGAACACCTTTGCATGAAGGGTGGATCTTTCGCCTCCTCTTTCATATAAAATTTTGTCACCGCCCTTTTTAGATGGTATCCATCTTTAAATCCGTGGACATGATAGCCACTTGAATACATGTGGACATGATAGCCACCTTGATGTTCGTGGATGATAGCCACCTTGATGTTCATGGACATGATAGCCACTTTGATGTTTGTGGACATGATAGTCACCTTGAAGTTTGTAGACATGATAGCCACTTTGCGATGTATGGACACGATAGCCACTTTGCGATGTGTGGACATGATAGCCACTATGCGAGGTTCGTGGTTGTAAATATAATATGGCTTCGCGCCTGATTGAATGATCACGGCTGTAGAAGTGATATACCTACACACCTGATCGCAAAATCGTAATATAGAAATAATCATGATCACATGATCATGGTGGTAGGAGTGATATACCTATGCACCTGATCGAAGGATTGTAATATAATATGGAAATAAGTCTGATCACCAGATCATGGCCGTAGGAGTGATATACCCACGCACATGATGTTGTAATATGCGTCTGCATGAGTGATATACCTGCGAGCGTGATGTCGTAATAGGAATAGTCAGGGCGGCATGAGTAATATACCTGCGCGCCTGATGTCGTTATAGGAATAGACAGAGCGGCATGAGTGATATACATGCACGCCTGAGAATTGTTGTAGTTGTAGTAGCGGCAAGAGTGATATACTCACGCGTTTGATAGATTTTGAGCTTTGGGCATAGCACATTGGTGGTGCCCAGAAGCTACTTGTAATTTTTGTAAAGGATAATGGTTCCATATATATCGTTGAGGTCTTCTTGTTGCCGCTCTTGGAAGGTCTTCTAGCATTTATATGTTTGTACGCCAGATATAATTATCATGGTCGCATGTTGTTCGTAAATTACGCACTTGAACGAAGGATCACCTCCGTGAGTTGTAATATGGGGTGTTTGCTCTCAAGAATTGCATGTTTGCCAGAAAGTGAATCCGAGTTCGGGTATAAATATGCACCGTTGGTACTAGAGCGTAAGACCAGTTATGGTCATTAGACCCTGAACTGTAAACACCTGATTTTGGACCGATTCGAAAATATCGTGACACGTGGAACTGAAGATCGAGTCACGAGACTTGGCACGCGTGAAGCCTTCATGGACCCGACATCTCCGAAATACATATTTTCAATATGAGTCTTAAAACGAAGTTTGAAAAATCACGAACACAATGCAACTGACCGTGGATCGATCAGACATCGTGACAAGAAGTTATGACGCAAAAACGAAATGTGAAAAAATATGATATATACATGCATTCATATGTATGTATGTATTGTTTATCTTCGTGCAGAGAATGGAAGAAGATATCTCTTTCTCATCATCACATGTGGACCCCATGGGAGAAGAAAGTCTTCCTTCCTGCACACTTCCTCTACAAACACGCAAGCCTCCATGACTATCTACTTGAATTATTGCTCCTAGTTGCGAGATTACTCTCAGACACTTCAAGGTTTTTTCCCTATAAATAGAAGCCATTCAACTGCATTGGAAAGACACCAACATTTGAGAACGAGGGAAAACTTCATGAGAGTGAGTTAGTTTCATGTGAGTAAATTAGAGTTGTATAATTTTCTGGTCTAAGGTCCACGTGTCACGGCATTTTATTTGGAAACAACCAATGTAAGTACTGCTTAATCAAAAGTTGTATTTACATTACAAGAGCATAATTAAAGTGTAAACTGGTTAAAGACCCATCGCTTTCAATGTAGCGTTTTATTTATTTTTTTCGTTCTTTCATTTTGCACTACATATATATATACATGTATGTATTTCTATTATCTACAAGTTTTATATATGTTTGTTTAACTATTTGTCATTTATATTACCTGCATATATATATTACTTATCTGTCATTTCTTTTATTTATAAGTTTTATATATTTATATTATTTATAGTCATTTATATTATCTACTTATATGTACATGCATTATATATGTTCATACTAAATATTTGTCATATTTGCATTATCTATAAGTTTTATACATGTTTATGTCACTTATATGTATCAGAAATCTGCTAAGTGTTACGAATCAGTCCATTAAAATTCTTGGTCATTTTAACATGTTTTTAACGCTGTTTTCAGTTCAGCCCTGAACTTTGCTGGTTGTTACATTTCAGCCCAGAAACTTCCCTACTCTCCCAAAATTTTGCTAATTGTTACAAATCAGTCCAGAGGAGTAAAGTGACCATTTTTAACACATTTTAAAAGTCATTTTTAGTTCAGCCATGAGCTTTTCTATAATTGCAATTCGGCCCCTGAACATTTTGATAATTGCAATTTGGCCATAATCTTCTTGATAATTGCAACTCGGCCATGAAATTTTTTATACCTGCAATTCAGCCCTCAAAGTGGATTTTTTAGTGGAAAATTAAACAAGACAAGACAAGCCAAAGTACCGAAAGGGCGGATTTTTAGCTTGCGAGCTTTTAATACGTAATCAAACCCCCGAACCCGAACTTCTGGACGCAGATCATTCAAAGCCCTAGGATGTTAGTATCATGTACCCTATGCAACTTTAGGATTCCGATTAGCCTTTAATTAATCGGTGGCGACTCTTTCTATTTTCCCCGGTTCGGTTGATATTTCCATATTTGACCGAATCCGCCGTTCGCCGATCCAAAAAACATTTTCCAAAACCCGCTCTATTTCCGAGAGCGTTGGCCGGATTTGACGTGCGACATGAACGATGGTGCTCTTTTAGTCGTAAGGCTCTAGGCATAGCATGATCATATGATCGTGATCGTTGGTGCCCAAAGCTCTGTTATAAATTCGCATATTGCTTAGGCTTTTATTGAGTTGTAAAGGAGGGGGAACCCTTATGCTTATCATTGTAATCAGATATAGATCCGAGCTTGAGTTATAACAGGATATAGATCCGAGTTTTAGTTATAAGAGGGACGTAGCGACGCGTCTGATCTAGTTTATGTCGGGTGTTAGCCACCACGTTTTAGTATGTAAGTTGGGTTTTAACCATCACAATTTTGACTCGGAATTTGGAGATTCCTAGTGAGTCTAAATTTTTGAAAATTAGGGTGTATACATTGCCACTAGGGCGTTAGTATTTGTACAGTAAAGTAGATATGGTGCTACCTAGTACTCCCCTGCCCCCTAGGCTTGGGCGGAAAGTACTTTCCGGGCAAGACTAAATGCTCTGAAAATAAAATCAATATGCATAATATAGTTGCTCTTAAAAAGAAATGTTATGTAAAAGTGTAAGTGGGAATTTTCCTAGTGTTTAGCGGTCGTCCAAGTTTTGGGAGGTTGCAGCTCGCAGGGATGATGTGCAGCTCGCGTGTGTCCCTTGAATGGAGATACCCTTCTTCGTCTCTAATCATCCCATATGTGGATGAAAAATGTTGAAAGTAGACAAACTTTGTCTTTCTTGATGGATTTTGAGCATCCATGGATCACCGCCTCTAGCATTAGCAGTACTCCACATGTATTTTGGATTCATACGTGGAAGATGTGAGGTACGTGCCCATATACTATTACTTGCGATCTCAATTTCTGAAAATTTGTGCAAAATCGAACATGGCTAATTATTCAATTTCCACAGACGGCGCCAATGTTGGAACCTGGATTTACCGTGTTGGTTTCCACGGTTGTCTCCGAGCTCCTTAGTCTTCAAATTACGGACACGGCATCTACAAAAGGGGACAATGCCAGAGCGAACTCTGGTGATCCCTCTCTGATGGTCAAATTAGTCACCGTTTATATAATATAGAGAGGTCGCTATTGTATATAATTTATCATATATCTCCAATATTCATAAGATAAATGTTTATATAAAAGAGTATAATAACTATTATGGTATATGACCATTTATCGACAATTGCTGTTATGGTAACAGAATATTTAGGCAATTACTGTTATGATAGTTGAATATTAATAGCTGATTGACTGTTATAGTATTAGACTATTTATAGGTAATTACTGTTATGGTATCAAATCTACATATTTAGATCGATATCCATCATTGGCAAATGACGTATATTGATATAAACATGTTGATATGTTACCATAACAGGAATTAACTATAAATAGTCTGATACCATAACGGTCAATCAACTATAAATATTTGGCTGTCATAATAATAATTTCCTAAATATTATAATACTACAATAGGTATTGACTATAAATGGCCCGATACCATATCGGTCATCGCCTATAAATAATCATCTTATTATTCTTTCAAAGATATAACAAATAAAATATATATAGTAGTGATCTCTCTTTACATGAACGGAATCTAATTTGACCGTTGGAGAGGGATCGCCGATGTTCGCCCTAGCATTGTCCCATTTTGCAGGTGCGTGCCCGGAATTCGAAGATTGAGGAGCTCGGAGACACCGCTGAAACCTTCACGACAAATCTAGGTTCCAACGCACAATCGGTGAGTACGTCTAATCAAAGTCTACTCCGTGAAGTTGGGTATATCCTTTCGTGACTAGTCGAGCTTTGTAAAGCTCAATGTTTCCATCGGCAGTTAGTTTCAGTTTCAGAACCCACTTAGCCCCTATTGCTCTGCGGTTAGCAGGCAAATCAAATAACGACCATACCAAATTGACTTTCATAGAGACGATATCTTCCTCCATTTATTTCCTACATTCCTTTGCTTGAGGTCTATCCAACGTTTTTTTAACCGTTACCGGTTCATAACCTGAAGTCAGGGTTAACAATTCACCTCTTTCGATGGGATACTTCTTAAGAGAAGTTCGGTGCCTTTGACTACGTCTAAGCTCATTATTCCCATCTTTATTTTGAACTACACTCAAACTAGGAACAATGCTCCCACTCAGAAAAATACCCCCACTGAGAACAAGAGCACTGCTTGAACCTTATCCTACAACTTTTCTTGGACGACCTCTCGGTCTCGAGTTTCTAACGCCGAGATTAATTCCATGGTTGCTAGGACTAGGAACCAAGGTGGTTGTACCACTCCCACTGTTTCCAGCAGGTAGTTGAGGAATTATAAGATTCTCATCCAACAGTTTAGCAGTGTGATGATCAGGTTCCAATTGATTCGCACCTGCAGCAACATTGATCTGCGTGGTTGGATTGACTCCTCACACTGGATTTATTATGAAAATGTCTCCATTATCATTTACCATGTCGTTCACTGGTGTTGCCGCCTCAAATCTCCCACTCGAAGTAAGTGGGACCTGAACATCATCATCCTGTTCTAGTTCAATTAAGACTTCATTCCTTTTGATGTTACCAAGCGTCGGAAATTCGTCCACAAGAAACATAACGTCTCATGTTCGATCACGCGACCATCTTCTAGAGCTCTCTTTAACATGTGTCCCTTAGAGTTCGTAGTATCGTTAAAGATACTTTTCAGTTCTCTAGGTTCCAGCTAGCCGAATCGGCTGTCTGGGGATACGTGTGTACTGCGCCACCCGCATGGTCGCAGCTTGGCAAGATCCATCTCTTTACCAAATTTAGAGCTCATATGGTTTCGTGTAACCGATTTTATAAGAACTAGGTTCAACACATGATTTGCAGTCAACTACATCTCATCCTTAAAGGAGATCAGAAGTTGAGTAAGCGATTTCATTATAATGACCATGTTCTGATTCGTTAGAGGCGATATCCAGATTTTCGTTTGAACTGACAATCAATTTTATTGCATACTCAATTTCAGAGGTTTTGTCCGCCTCGGCTCGTGCAATAGGTTTTCACCATTTGCTCATTTCACAATTCTCCATGAGAATTTGTATGAGTAATATATGAATCGAAACGGTTATATACGTGGAATGAAAATTTATTTCGAGCATTAAATCATTCAAACACTTCATATTAAATTTGTACTTTGAAAGCGACGTGTCCTGTCTGTCGAGGAACTTGCGCGTTGCGCGCATCACCAGCTATTACCCATGGTGAAATCGTTTCGTTTCCAAAATTTAATCTAATCGGTTTCATACATGTTCATCGTTACGATTTATTAATTATATGGAGTAATAACAAATAAGGAATTATAAATCTATTCACGTTCTTACTACATTAATCGATTATGTTAATATTAGTCTTATTCGACCAGTTGACCTGGCTGAAAACTTTGGTTCCTAAATCGTAGGTTTAGATTTTCGCTTCGGATCGTTCCCTTTGAATGGGCTGATAATTGATAAGTAAAATGCATTTCGAATCGAATAAAACTTGCTTTATTCAACAACTCCGAATCATAAATTAACAAAAATTCACTAATTCAAATGAACAAGTAAACACACTACATCTATAACAGCATGGTTCCAGGAAACAAAGAAGCAGATAGAAAAGTGATAAAATAGACGAGCAGTCCTTGCCATACTGAGAACCACACCTGAAAAGAATTCACAAGTGAATCAGATCAGATGTTATGGGTCTGATAAAGCGTTTTACAACTTTATATGGCAAACGAGGCGTACCTGAGACGCGCTTTCATAAACGGTGTTTGTCGCACCAGATCATCGTTTAGAACTTTTGTTGCTAGATTTACCCATCAACCCGCGAAGACGATCACACATGTCTTACGATTTATCGAATTCATTGGAGGAACACGCATCCTTATAGTCGGTTTTGAATAGCTCAACGGTAGTCTTGATTGACTTAATCAGACGTGTGAGCCCATCGTTATTTGCAAACATGAAAGGGGAAACATCCTCATCGCCTTTGAATCCTTTGCCATGTGTCTATTTCATCATCGAGATCATGAACGGACGTCACACTTCTGTGCAAAGAATACCATGATACTTAATCGTCAGGTTTCTTGCTTCAGTGGCCTTTCCTTCACCGTAGCGAAGACTTATGGAGCACCAGAGATGTAACGCACTGACGTTCATGTATCCCTCAGCTACTTCTTCTGTCAGGGTCGCACGGATTAAATCACGTGTTATCTGATCTTTTTGAGACCTTCCTCCGCTGTTGTAGTTCGGACTACCATATTTGTCAGACCTAAAATCTGACCTAAGGCGAATACGTTTTGAAAACGTGAAATTTTGAAAAAAGTCGCAACTAGTTAATTAAGGCTAACTAGAATCTTAAACTACCTAAGCAAATAATAAATTAGACACTTAGGCATAAAATTGATCTACGATCAGAAATTCGAGTTCGGGGGGGGGGGGGGGGGGGGGTTCTATTACGGATTTAAAACACATGGAGTTAAACACGCCCTTTCGGTACTCAATTCACTTGTTTGCCAGATTTATAATTTAAACATGTGTTATGTCGAATTAACCTAACGCTATCAAGTTAAACATAATTTCATGCGCAAATCATTATTTATGACAAATTTAAGCCTAAGAAAAACCTAATAATCAACCAAAACTCCTAATCGAGACAAAATCTAGCAAAACCAAGCATGCTCAAAATTATGATACTTAAAAACGCTAGTGAACGCAATTATCACGTTTAAACAACTTTAATATATTTATCTAAACATAATTTGAGCAAATCAAATTGTAATTAGGTTAAACTAATTTAATTTACACAATTTAACTAAAATCTAACGTAATAACCTAAAAAAATAAATCTAATATAACAAATTTAATATAAAATAACAATATATAAAAAAAACAAACAAAAAAGAAAGAAAGAAAGGAAAGCATCGTACGTGATGAAGATGGAACTGCGGGTGGACGAGCAATTCCGGCGAGGACGGGACAGCAGCGACTCCGACGAACTGGATGACGAGCCACTGGTCAGACCATGCGACTCCGGTGGTCTGAGCTTCTGACTGGGCGGCCAGAGGTCTTTGACCGCGAGGCAAACAAAATCGTCTCAACTTCGGTTAGCTGCTGCAGGGAGCCTGGTCCTGGCCGGTGACGATACATCAGCGACGTGTGGTACGGCAGGAGCAAGACCGGTGTTTGAGATTGGCTTGGAGCGTTGGCCACTCGGTGACGGCGCAGGAAGTGAGCGGGGTTGACGTGGATGGCAACGACCTCGCCGGAGAAGGGGAGGCGCGGAAGAGCACAGCTGGAGCTGGGCGGTGGCGGTCTGGCGGATAAGATCAGATGTGAGGATGATGGTGGCTCTGGACTCCGGTGGGCGGCGCGACAGCTTGATCCGACGAGTCTTTGTACGTAGCGAAAGAGAGATGAGCGTGAGGGAAATGAGAGAGAGAGATGAGCGTGAGTGAAATGAGAGAGAGAGATGGGCGTGAGAGAATGGAGAGAGAGATTAGTTTTTTTGGCACGAATTTCGATGCAAATCAATATATTTTTTTCTTCTGATTTTCTGTCGTGTGTCCATTACATTGTAAATCACCTCTATTTATACTAATTTAGGCCTAAGCTAACTAGGAAATAAATATTACAAATTTATTCTAACCATAAATGCTAAATATTCAGAAAATATACTCTAAATATTCATATTATCTGCAATAAATACAAATAACTATTCTAATTTAAGCCAGTCCTATATTTAGAAACTTCGCGACCTTCCATATTTAAATACTTCCTTTTTTTAACGCGTTACATATGACATTTTGAACGTGCTACGCGCGGACCAAAAATAGGTGTTTACAATATTCATCAGTGTTTACCCTCCCTGCTGTTGGGTCTATTCGATCCTCAACATTTGCAGTAAAGAGGATGTCCTTAACATAGTCTTCTCATACATCATAATTGCTACCATGAAGTGCAGTGTAGAAATGCTTTCGATCTGCCATCTATATTAAAACACACATTGATATTTATGCGACAATCAGGGAGACAACAACATTTTGAAAAGAATTGCATACATCATATCTTTATGAGATAGAAGGCGACAAGCAATGAATTCCTCAAACATCTAACCAACCCGACCACCAGTACACCAATGGAAGGAGGCCGTGAAAGAGTTCACATTACTGACGTCCCCTTTCTAATAGATCAATCTTTTAAAACGGTTTGATCGCTCTCACCGGAACAGGGAATAAGAATATACACCCGATTTTGGCTTACCCAAGGCCCTTTTGAAAAACGTTACGAGGAATTCGTACATGCTATACAATTCTACTACACAAGCAAATTATCATACGCAGCCACACCCAAGAAACACACCAATCATCATGTATACGCGTCATGCGTCTAATATTCCGAGGTACTAATGCTAGCATATATAATTCTACTACCCAAATAAATTATCATATACGGCTACATCCTCCACATTCATGCATATGCATCATGCGTGATCACTCGACAACAAACATGCATATTTTTCTACTGGTTTTTCGATTTTAAAACATTTGGGGCTGACTTGCAATTCATAGGTATAATCAATCATGCGAACTTCTAGACATGGATTCTGGGCAATAACAACCATCACAACATGTATATCCTAGTGTGCAACTCATTAATTGAAAACCAGGACTCTGCCCACAACATACAATATCTAGCTAGCTTGGCATTGTCAAGACGCAATTCTAATCATGCAATAATATCAATTAACTAAGCAATTGCAATTCAGCCCGCTAAATGATTCAGTCCCAAAATCGTGCATTTCCGAGATCCATCCATATAATCGACAACATGTATCAGGTTTTACTAAAATGTGAAAATTTCAAATCAATTCGAATTGTGTAGGTAATTTTAAGTTCGAAAATATTTGGATTTTAAAATTTGACCATCATATTTTCAGTTGACTCGAGTCGGTCCGACCAAAACAGTCTGGTTCATGTCAATTCGGCCAGGTCCGGTGAAAACCGTTCCGACCGATCCGGTTCAGTTAAATTGGAATTTAGTTCGGTTCGGTTCTTCACGCAAACCGGGTCGGTTTAGTTCAACCCATTAGTTACCCGGTCCGACCCGACCCGGATGGGTCGGACCGATTGAGAAAACCCGGATTGGTTGACCCACTCCGGTTTGACCCATGGAACCCGACCCGGTTCGGTTGACCCGGTTCGGATTCCCTTAGGTCTTCTGGGTCGATTGTCACGACCCAGATGTGCAAAATTGGACCAGCCCATGACCCACTAGTGGTCTGGCCGAAATTATCAATTGTGGGCTAAGTAGGGTTTTAAAATCCGTTAAAAACTTAAGTTAGCCACCAAGTAATTTTAACTGTAGATATAATTTCCAATATTTGAACATATATATATATATATATATATATATATATATATATATATATATATATATATAAATTTCGGCACATACATATAGATGTATATATTGTCAAGATTCTACATTTGAGACATAAATCTATCAACAATATATATATATATATATAACTCGGCACAAACATATATATGTATATATATTTATATTTATATATTGTCCAGATTCTATATTAGGGAAATAAATCTATCAATAATATATTTTCTCAATCTTTAGGCAACTAATATCTATCAATATTATCAATATCCTTAATATTGTGCTAAAATATATAGATAGTTTCTATCCACAATTATCATGTGAATCTAGCCCTAATTGTGAACCAATTCACCCAGCAAGTTTCGACCGAAATAATTAGAAAATTCATACAATAAATTTCAGCCAATTTAGGGTTACTTGGAGACTAAGAAATTAAAATTTTCACACCTAAAATTGGTTCGGCCGAAACATGCCTTTAGGGCTAGTGGTCAAATTTCAAGATCAAATTTTACTAAGATCATTAATCCAATTTTTAGTTTTGATAAAAGTCACATTTTTATTGAAGATCATGAATATCAGTTTTACCGAAAACACTCAATTTCATGATTATCAGATTTACTAAAAAAACTCAAGAACACCAATTTATAAAAAATCATGAACTCCCTAACCTAGCTCTAATACCACTGTTGGATTTAGGGGGATAAATACTACAGAAACAAAACACGTGTACATGCCAGATAATCTAATTACGCAGCGTAACAGAGGCACATACCATTAATTGCATTCATGTAGTCCTAAGATCTTCAAGGGGAGTTCCGATCCGCCGGACGGCTCCTGTAAGGATTCTGGTTAAGGAACCACCTACAATGAATGGTCTACACAGCAAAGCCTCTTGTCGATTCCTAACAGGGACGGATCTCTGGGGTAAATTGGTCAAAGAAATTTGGCACCTAGAACCCTAGGGGGTTCTGCCGAAACTGATGTGAGAGGGGGAGAGATTTCTTTGGTCTCAACACTTCGTAGAAAAGAGTGATTAGCTTCTAATAAATCCCTGACAACCCCTATTTATAGAGGAGATTGGATAAATCCCACCTCCTTAACCATCAAGGGTTTCATCCGGCCTAACTATTAAGGTGGCCCAATTTTGGGCCTCTCAAGTCAATTGGGATTTTAGAGCTAGCCCAAAATCCCTAATGTGACATAAACCAATAACCTTAATTGTTGGTCTTATATTAAATGGCTCCTATTATGGCGACCCATTCACCAAATGCCAATAGATGCAATATGCATCTCAGCTCTTGGCTTTTCAGCCTTGAGCCGATCCTCTTCCAACTCGAGATGAACTCGTATTTCCTCGAGCGAATCGAGTTGTGTAGCATGGGTAAGGTGCATTTTCATGTTCCTCCAAGAGTCGGGCAAAGAGCGAATGACGCATTAGACTTTTTCTTCCTCAGACAGAGTCTCCCCTGCCTCCTTAAGTTCAGCGAGCATGTTAGACATATGCCTAATGTGCTGCTTTATAGTTGCTGAGAATTCATTTTGAGTCTAAAGCGATGTTTAATGACCGCTTCTAGGCAGTGGTGTAAAAACCAAATCCTGCTTTGAGACCATGGCACGGGTCTTTAGCAGACTCAAGATAATCATACCCATAGAGTATGTCATCCTCCAGCATAGTCATCAAGGCGGAACGAATCTTAAGTTCCTTGGCATCCCACTCGTCATGGGTTTTCCTTTGCTCATCAGTGAGGTCACCATCATGCCTAACTTTCTTAGTGGTCAAATGATCCAGACCTTTCATTTCAGTAACCATCATCTTTGCATGCTTATTCCAAACCTTATAATTGTCACCATCAATATGATCCCTTATTCATTTGGGAGATCACATTGCTAATTGCAGCCATCGATACTAACACATTCACAATCATGCGACAATCAAGGAGACGATTTAAATTTTTTTTAAAATTGAATTGCTTACATCGGGTATCTATGAGATAGAAGGCGAACAACAATGATTCATCAGTCATCTAGCCAACCCGACCACCAGTAAACCAATGGATGGAGATCGTAAAAGATTTCACACTGCCGACGTCTCCTTTCTAATAGATCATCTTTTAAAACGGTTTAATCGCTTTCACCAGAACGGGAATTTTCAAATACGCCCGATCTTGGCTTTCCCAATGCCCTTTTTAAAATTATTCCGAGGATTTCTCATGCAAGCATAAATAATTCTACTACACTAGTAAATTATCATATGCGGCCACATCCCAAAATTATCATGCATACGCATCACGCATAATCACACAACATCAATTATGCATATTTGGCAGCTGAATTTAAATTTAAAATATTTGGGGCTGACTTGAAATTCATGTTATCAATCAGTCATGCGAACTTCTAGACATGGATCCGAATCAAGATCACTCAGCATAACATGTATATCCTAGTGCGCAACTCATTAAATGAAAACAGAGCTCCGCCCCCAACATGCAATATCCAGCTAGAATGACATAGTCAAGACGCAATTCTAATCATGAATATATATCAGCATATACAACAATTGCAATTCAACTCACAAAATGATTAATTCCCATAATCATGCATTTCTGAGATTCATCCCCATAATCAAAACTAGGCATCGGGTTTGAATAAAATATAAAAATATCAAACCAATTCACGCTGTGTATGTAATTTTAAAGTTTGAAAAAAATTTGGATTTTAAAAGTTGACCAACCTATTTTCAGTTGACTCGGGCCGGTCCAATAATTTTGGTCCGGTTTAGTCGATTTCGGTCTGACCGGTTCGGTTCGGTTCAAATATGTAATTCGCTTTGGTTTTTTACGCAAACCGCGTCGGTTTGGTTCGACTCATTAGCGTACCTAGTTCGACCCGAATGGGTCGGACCGATTTAGAAACCCGGGTCGGTCGACCAGATCCGACGCGGTGGAACCCGACCTGGTTGACCCGGTTCGGGTTCCACTAGTTATCCGAGTCAGTCAACCCGACCCGGATGTGCAAATTGGACCGGCCCATTTACCCTTAGGGTTCGGCCGAAATGTTACTTCGTGGCAAAGTAGGGTTTTAAAATCCGCTAAAAACTTAGCCTCCAAGTAACAGTAATTATATATATAATTTCCAAATATATTTGCACTATATATATATATATATATATATATATATATATATATATATATATATATTTATTGTCGAGATTCTGTAGGGATATAAATCTATCAACAATATATTTTCTCAATCTTAGGTAACTAATATGTATCAACAAATATTCTAACTTCCCTAAAATCATGCTAGAATATATCAATAATTAATTTCACAATTTTACATGTGAATCTAACTCATATTACGGCCAAATACATTATTGGAGTCGAAATTAATTAAAAACAAAATTTAATTAATGTTTCGGCCAAAATAAACGTGAATTTACGGTTACTGGTCAAATTTCTAGATCAACTTTTACTAAGATCAATAATCCAATGTTTAATTTTGATAAATTTCATATTTTTCTTGAATATCACGAACACCAAGTTTTTACTAAAAAACAAAAAATCATGAACTATCAGTTTTACCGTAAACTCTAGAACACCAATTTTATCAAAAATATGAACTCCTTACAAAGGCTCTGATACCACTTTCGTAATTGGGGGACGATTACTACGGAAACAAAAATCACATGGTACATGCTATGTAACAAATTACGCAGTGGAAAGAACGCACATACCAATTAAGCTTTCTGTAGTCCTAGGAACGTGATGGGGAGTTCACGGTCTCCTGGATGGGTCCTGTAGGAACTCTTGTGAATGAGAAATCTACGAGGAATGGTCTTCACAACAAAACCTCTTTTCAATCTGGTCTATGGGATGGATCTCCGGGGTAATTGCTTGAAGCAATTCGGCACCTCCTTGGTGGTTGATGTGTTTCGGCCGAACCTCACTTGTAATAAGGAAAGGGATTTCTTTTGTCTCAACTTAAAGTGAGGAAGTTATTAACCCTAAAGAAATCTCTAACACTCTCTATTTATAAGAGGAGGTGGACAAAACCCACCTAGGGTAATACCCAAGGTTAGGCCGACCATGTGTTAAAGGGGAGACCCAATTTTGGGCATCTCATGTTAATTGGGATTTAGGCCTAGCCCAAAATCCCTAATGTGATATTACCCAATTAACACTTAGGATGTTGGGCATATATTAAATGGCTCCTATTACGGAGGCCCATTCACCAAATGCCAACAAGGTCGACAGTTGGTTGTATACATGGAGAATGAAGAGCCTGCCGCGTGATTAAAAATTAGATTAGGTATAATTTGTAATTTCAGTTAAAGTGTAAAGTTAAAATTGTCCTTTAATGTTTATTCACAAATACCAGACCTAAATCTAACCTACGGCGAATTACGTTTTAGAAAACGTCCATTTTGAAAGAGTCGCCACTAGTTAATTAAGGATAACTAGAATTCTAAATTACCTAACCAAATAAAAACTTAGACACTTAGGTATTAAATCGGTCTACGATCAGAAATTCGAGTTCGGTGGTTCTGTTACGAATTAAAAATATGATTTTTTAACTACGCCCTTTCGGTATTCAATTCACATATTTGTCAATTTTAACTTTTAAGTATATATAATTTCATATTAGTTAAAACATATACAATACCATTAAATTACATCTATGAAATCATATATATACGATTAAATTACATCACTAAGAAATTATCACAGTAAAACCAACAAATAAAACCTAAAACTACTATCAATTATCAAACATACTTAAAATAACATACAGTGTAATAACAACATTAACTGACATACATTATTGCTACTCAATTAATTATTCTCATTTTAATAGCATTAATCAGTTAAAAAAAGCTTTATATATTAGTTAATCACTACGGGGAGAGAGAGAGATAATATATACAGAAGATACGGAATTTACCTTAAGAAGAACATAAGTTAGGACTTTTACCTCACGAAGCACTTCGGAAGTTTAACGACTAGAGCTCTGGCGAAGATGGTCCGATGACAGCAGCTGGGTGCGGATGATGAGCTTAGGTGACCGGAGTAAGGGGTGCGCATCGGGTTTGGATGTCGAGCGAGGTCGATGATGAAACGGCTGGGTCGATGCGAGGACGATCGAGATCGAGATCGGGATGGAGGAAGATGATGGCTACTGGTACTGCTACGGGCGGATCAGTGACCGGCGTGTCGCTGGTCGATGATGACAAAGCGGCTCGGAGCAACGGGACTGATCCTTGCTAGTCGGACTCGACTTGGCGATGGGGGAACATCACGGTGTGGTCGGAGAGCGCGTTAGTGGTGGTGGAGGGCTGAAACGCCAGTGTCGAGCGACCAGGTTGGAGTTGAAGACAGTCCGGTTGGTGATGAGTATCTGAGTGGAGCTTCGGTTGGGTTCTCTCTGCACTTAGGAATAACACCTGATCTTCCGAAGAGATGTATTGAAGCCCATATACACAGCCCGGTCTATTCTAGTTTTAGTATTAGGCCTGATTATTGATCATTGGGCTGGTTTTGGTTGTATGGCCCAATTTGTTATGGGCATTCTGAACTTTGTGTTTTGTTTCGGGGTCTTTTCCTTCACTTGTTTAGTTTGGGACCAGATTGTGAATATTATTTTGGCTGTGGTCCTTTTAAGGGTGAGAGATAACCAAGTGAAGGATCTTGTCTCCGTGAACCCTTGAGTGCTTTCTCTCTTCATCTCCTCTGCTAGGGTTTCTGGTTTTCTCTCGTTTACTCTCGATTTGCACATGGTATCAGAGCTTTCCGAAGCTCTATATGCTACGATTTCTCGATCTCTATCAGCTACGGTACTCTGATTTGTTCTTCTTCTTCTTCGCTTGATGATTACGAAGCTGTTTTGTTGATAAATCTCCTTTACGAAACCTTTTTGCAATAGATCTTGAAATTTCTGTTGGTATTGTGCGACGATTCGCCTTCTCCGAGTTCTTAAGACCTTTTCTGATGATCTCTCAATAGTTTGGTGATTGATGAAGATCTGACGAATCGTCTGATGAATCTCTGAGTGACGTTTCGTTTTCTTTTACACGATGCTCTAAGTTTCGTTTAAGATCTGTTATCTTTTCAGAATCTCTCAATCTTTCAGTGATTGTTGTAGATCTGGAGATTTATCTACATTTCTCGCACCTAATCGGTTTTGCTATTGCTTCGATGATGATAATAAAATCAGACTGAGGCACCTTCTCCTAAATCTCACAGTACTGATATTATTGCTGTGGATTTGTGGATTAGCTGTTATAATCATCCTTTCTCTTGCATGCATGTATAAATCCGATGATGATTCTGTGAATTATAGGCCTTGCTGTTTTCGAACTTCTGATAATGATTTTATGAATCAGATCTATTATTGAATTGGTCTTGTTTTTAAAGATTTTGTCCCGTGTGTCTCAGATCTTGTTTGTCCCTTTCAGATCTGTCATCGTTTCTCTTGAACGACCTAGTTTCGTTATTTTTCGATGGCGACTAAGATGAACAAAGATCAAGGAGAGAATCCTAAGGCAACTGATATGCCTTCATTGACACATGTGACTGAATCTATGCCTAAGATTGACCACAATCATCCTCTCTTTTTACATTCTTCGGATTCTACTGGTTTGTCCTTGGAATCTGAGAAGCTAACTTCTTCTGAAGATTATGGCTTCTGGAGCAAGGCTATGAGGATTTGTCTCATTTCGAAAAATAAACTCGGTTTTGTCACTGGTGCATGCAAGAAAGAGAATTTTGAAACAAACTTACACGATCAATGGGATCGTTGTAATGCATTAGTACTTGCTTGGATTATGAACTCCGTTTCTAGAGAACTCATGTCTGGTAACATTTACACTGAAAGTGCCTTCTCTGTTTGGAATGATTTGAAAGAACGTTTGCACAAAGTCAATGGATCTAGAATTTTTCAGTTGCATCGGGATATATGCTTAGCTCAGCAAGGGGTAGATTCCATTTCCACCTATTTTGCCAAGCTCAGGACCATGTGGGAAGAATTTGATGCGATTTGCAATTTACCTAACTGTGGTTGTCCTGAATTTCAAAAGCATATTACCCATGCAAGCAACCTCAAGCTTTTCCAGTTTTTGAATGGCTTAAATGACTCCTATTCTAATATGAGGTCTAATCTCCTTATGAGAGGATCTTTGCCTTCTGTGTCCCAAGCCTATGCGGTTCTGATTCAAGAGGAAAATCAAAGGAGCTTGTCTGGCACTTCCATTGCCAACAATGTTTCTGATATCAAACCCTCTGACAATGCTGGCAACAAAAATCGTGGGCAGAAGAGGAACTTAAACCTCATCTGTGACTATTGCAAACTAAAGGGTCATGATTACGATCAGTGTTTCAAGAGAAAGGGTTATCCACCCGGCTGGAAATTCCGTTCGAACCAAAACAGAACACCCCAAGCTAACTCTGCTGTTGATAATTCTGGTACAGGTTTAGAGGTTGGCGGTACTTCTGGATCCACCCCTCTGGATCTGCCTAAAAACCAGCCGATGATGGTCACAGCAGAACAACTTGAGTATCTTGCTCGATCTATGGTGAAGTCACAACATGCTGGGTCTGAGGCTGCTGAAGCTCGTGTTAACGCAGCTTCCTCAGGTATCACTTTTGATCATTCCCAATGGATCCTAGATACGGGTGCAACTCATCACATAACGTGTAGATCATATTGGTTGTTTAATATAAAATCTGGAAATAGGAACGTTCAGTTACCAAATGGTTTATCTTCTACAGTACATAGCATTGGCAATTTCAAACTTAAAAAAACCATGTTTTAACTGATGTATTGTATGTTCCAGACTTTAAATTTAACCCTTCTGTTGCTAAACTGATTAAGGATATTTCCTGTTATGTGACTTTTTACCCAAACTATGTGACTTTGCAGGATCTTTACAGTGGAATGGTGTTGGGGACTGGTCATGAAGCTGCAGGGCTCTTTTTTTTCAAACTTGAGTCTTGAAACCCTGTGGCATTTCATGTTTTAGCAGATCATCCTCAGACCATCCTCTGGCATAATCGATTAGGCCACATCCCTTTTAGTACCATGAACAAAATTCAGTCTCTACGTTCTGTTGTTTTCAAGAATAAAGGGATTTCTGATTGTGGTATTTGCCCTATGGCTAAACAAGCTAGATTACCCTTTCCTGTTAGTACTTCTGTTAGCAAAGAACCCTTTGATATGCTGCACATTGATGTATGGGGTCCTTACCAACGGGCCACTTATGATAATAAAAAATATTTCCTTACTATCGTGGATGATTTTTCCAGAACAACTTGGGTTTACTTGCTTACTCTCAAATCTGATGTCATTGTTATCTTGAAGCATTTCTCTTTGATGGTTAATACCCAGTTTAACAGCAAGATTAAACGAGTTCGTTCTGATAATGGTGGTGAATTTTTTAATGAAAACTGTGATTCTCTTTTTTCCAACAATGGTGTTATTCATGAAAGTTCCTGTTCTTATACACCACAACAAAATGGCGTTGTCGAACGCAAAGACAGACATTTACTTGAAGTTGCTCGTGCTTTAAAGTTGCAGAGTTTCTTGCCAGATAAGTTTTGGGGAGAAGCCATTTTAACAGCTTGTTATTTGATAAATTTGTTACCAACTGATATTCTGAATGGCATGTCCCCATTTGAAAAATCATATGGTAAAGTTCCATCTTTGGAACATCTGCGTGTTTTTGGATGTCTTTGTTATGCCAAGGTTTTGCCTACCATTGACAAATTTGCTCCGCGGGCGATTGCCTCTGTGATGATGGGATATTCTTTAACCCAGAAAGGGTATAAACTTTATAATCTTGAAACCAAGACTTTTTTTGTCAGCCGAGATGGTAAGTTCCTTGAATCTTTCTTTCCATTCAAGTCTGATAATCCTGATGCTTTACCTGTGTTTACTCCTAATGCAGTTCCCATTTCTGTTTCAGATACTACCCAACCAATTATTACTGATGACGCCTTGCCAAACGATGCACAGGATCTGGACTCTCCTGATCATCCAGAACTGGACATTGGTGCTGATGTGTTAGCAGACTCTTCTGCTGACTCAGATGGTGAGTATGGCAACTCAGGTAATGATGATGACAGCACTTTGATTGATGATAATCATGCTTTACCTGTATCTGAACCTAGAAGTAGACCTGTTAGAGCAGCTAAGGCCCCTGTTTGGACTCGTGATTACGATATGTCTACTCATTGTTCCACTTTGCATCCTATTTCTAAACATTTTGGTTATGAGAAACTTTCCAGTGACTACAAGAGTTTTTTAAGTCTTATTGACAAAATTCCTGAGCCTCTTAATTTTTCTGATGCATGTGATAATCCTAACTGGGTTAAGGCAATGAAGGATGAAATTGATGCTTTGGAATCTAATAAAACTTGGTCACTTGTTCTGCAACCCCTTTATTATTATTTACTCATATGTTTCAGTTATAGACTGACAATCTTCTACTGATTGACCGTAGCCACTATATCATAAGTTAACTTGTGATTACTGCTAATGTTGCATCTGCGATTCAAGAGAAGGACAAAATTGATTTTGCAATTTGTTACTATTTAATAGATATTGAAGTTGATATTGCTATTTTGATATGTCTCAAAGTTCCAATTTTTTTCCTCTTGGGTCTCTCTTGCTTCATATTTTCTGCTGGTTATTCTTCTCTACTGGCAATGCAGTTAACTTTGGTAGAAAAAAAAATCTAGCTTGAGCCTTATGACAGTCTACAACTGAGTTTGGTTTTAACTTTGTTTTACAGTTTTGACCTAATTTTGCTGACGTTTGGTTTAGCAAGCACTTATATGAGTAAAGGATGATATAATGAAGCATATTAATGTTGTCGGCAAGCCTAGCTTTGAATCCTCAATTGGTAGAATTGTTTATGTTAATTTTCCTTTATATGTTTTTAAATGAAGGTTGACACACATAGCAATTTTGGTAATTCGCTGAAAGCTCTAGGATTGGTACAAGAGGTGAGAAAAAATTCAATAGATTAATCCACATCTATCTTTCCTCACGTCTCTTCCTTTTTGTCTCCCACTAGTTTCCTTTTCCTGCGAAGTCATTGCTGCAGAGGTACCTCTAATTTTGATGCATAAAACATGTGTATGACCTTTAACAATTAGCCAAATTTTTATTCATATTTTAGAATGAGTTTCTTTTTGTGTGGTTCTTAAGATGTATACCGTTTTATTTCAAATTCCCTAGAAACTTTTTGTTAATTTTAAGTTACATATGCAGTTTGATAATTGTCATGTTTACATTTTAATGTATTCATACAATTTTCTGACACAGGAGATTATGGTAGTCATCTTTCGCCAATTTATTATTTCTGACACAATTTTCAACCTGCTACTTGGAAATTTTCTTTGATAGAATGAGAGATTGAACATTTATGTTGTATGGAACTTAAATTGTATTGTAGAGCTTTCAAAGTATACAAATTCCGGCGAGAGAGGTATTCATTGTGTTTAACTGCAAGAAATCAATGAAAATTGGTATGTTGATACTAACATAATGAAGGTAATAGATAAACTAGTTCACGGTTGATGGATATACACCTGATTGGACCTCACTAAGGCTTAAAAACGGTTGCCCTATCGACCTCGAGGTAAGTCCACTTGGTCTCGAGACACATACACGACTTGACCGGTTGATATAAAGCAATTGGGCTTGTCCGGTTGCGTCGGCCTCGCCCGGAGCAACCGGACTTGTCCAGGTTGCATAGCAACCGGACGGGTCCGCACGCGACGTTTCCGGACCCGTCTGGTGTCCTACGGGGCCGACGCTCCCGTTACGACCCCTCTACCCCCGGACACTACTGTCCGGGGTACCCGCGTATATTTAATTTCTCCTTATCTCTGTGCGGGCCCCACCCAAAAATGTGGGCCACTCTGGTGCCTGGATCCAAAACTCTATAAATAGGGGCCTAGGTCCTTCATTTCCAACTTAAGCTCGGATTGAGACACCAGAGCTCTGACCTCTCTCTACTTTATCTCTCTAAAATTATGTCATTACTTTGGCATCGGAGAGGGTTCGCCAGAGACACCCCCCTCTCTGGCACTACCTTTTGTGCAGGTCCGCCAGGCATTGAGTTGGATCGACCATAACCCGAAGATCAGAGGAACGTGACTCGATGTAAGGCCGCCAAGATCGGACCCCAGATGAGCAAGTTCCAACATTGGCGCCATCTGCGTGATTCGAATAAAAAGCCGTTAAGAAGATACCCAAATGCCTGCCACGACTTCCATGCACAGAGGGTCCAGTACAGGAGGTGAGCAAACACACCAAGCGGGTATATGGGTAACGAACCTCCTCCCGAGGATTCGAGACCACCACTACGTCCAAGTAACAAGGTACCAATGGTAGTGAGGCCGGTAGTGAAACCGCCTACACCAGCCCCTCAGGAGGCGCCGCCAGCGCCCACCCTTGAAGAGATACCACTTGTTCAAGAGCTGAAGCAGGAAACGCCAGTTCCTAATGCCAAATAGGTACCTCTGACGCCGGTACCACAATAAGAATATTCTCATCGTCGACACGACGTCATCCGAGTAAGAGCATTGAGACTAGTGCTACTTCGCATTCAAGGAGGAGCTACCATAAGAACCCCCTCAATATTTTTCTTATGCCATGCCACCACAAGATCAACCATTCTAGATGCTTGCAACACAGCCCCATCGAATGATATGCCAATGTTCAATAGGCATACATACGCCACATCAGGAAAACCGATGTCCTCCCAAGTTGAACATCCAGTAATAGAAGGATTCATGTTAGTCATACATGAATTGATAACATACTATTAGGCAATAAAAGCTAGAAGAAACGGACCACCACCAGTGGCTCCGACAGACCAAGCTCCACCAAGGGACATTCCAAGGAGAGCTCAAAGTGAGGGACACCGTCCCGACAACACGACAAGGCAACCAACTTAGGAGAAAGCGCGACAGGTTCCAACCCTTCGCGCAAGACAACCCTCGGTACACCTCCCCCAGGGACGGGGGGCAGTCTGAAAGACAAAGTTTCGAGAGTGGAACTCATGTAGTCCCACACTAGTTTACTACATCACAACTACAATGGGGAGACTAGTGAATGTTAGGTTATAAAGTCTAGGTCAACGGGTCGTCAATCTAGAATTTATCTCCCACTAATGAAATGTCGGGTTCAGTGTTCCTAGGGCTAGTCGTTCTGATCCATGCCCTTCTGCTCCTTTGGGTAGTCGTTCTGATATATGTCCTTCTCTTCTCTCCTTCTGACCTCCTCTCCTTCTCTCCTTCTGACCTCCTTTCCTTCTCTACTTCTGACCTCCTTTCCTTCTCTCCTTCTGACCTCCTTTCCTTCTCTCCTTCTGACCTCCTTTCCTTCTCTCCTTCTGACCCTCTGGGGCTTGTACTTCTTCTCTATGCTCTTCTGCTTCCTTGGCTCTCTTCTCCTTGCCACCCTGCAAGAGGGGCAATACCAGGCACAGAGGGGGGGTGGGGTGGTGCCTGATGAACCCTCTCCGATGCCTAAGTCAGTACGGTTTTAGAGAGATAAAGCTAGAGAGATGTCAGAGCAAAATTATGCAACTTGCCAAGATGATCAAATGAAATGTGGAGGTGGGGTATTTATAGGCAACGGTGTCATTAAGGTGGCTTAATGACATCGTTAACCTTTAAACACAGTTAATTAACCTTTAAACGCATAATTAAGACCTTAGGATACGGAGAAGGTAGGCGGAATAAACCGAGTATGGGAGTCCAAAAATGGTGTCGGGGCCCTTGGGGGGAAGGGAAATCCGACCCCCAAGGGTAGGGGTTGGGTGAGGGCACCCAACCCCTCCTAGGGAGGATGGGGTTGGCCAACCCCATCCCCCCTAGGGGAGATCGGGTTGGCCGACCCGATCTCTCCTAGGAGAGATCGGGTTGGTCCACCCGATCTCCCCTAGGGGAGATCGGGTTGGCTGACCCGATCTCCCCTAGGGGAGGTCGGGTTTGGCCACCCAACCTCACCTAGGTGAGTTTGACTCAGCCGGACGAGCGCTTCGGCCTCGTCCGTGCCGTTGGTGCTTTCGCGAAGTGTTCGGGTTGAAGTTTCGATTTACAATCATTAATGGGATGATAAAAATACAACGATTCGGAAGTCAACGGGTTCAAATTGGGCGTATATCCATCACATGCCCCCGAGTCAACCAATGGCCTAACCCTTGATTGACTCTATTTTAGGATGGTATGACACGCGCAATTTGAAACCGGGGTTTTACCTTTCGTCTGAATGCTTACTTACCCATGGATGCGTGCCTCTGACTCTACCCCCTGCCTTATGAGATAGAGGAATTGCAAATGTCAGAGTAGCACGGACGTATGCCTAAGCACGCGTCCGTCTAAGGTGGGAGTAATAAACCTATCTTTGCTACAGGCGTATACTCAAAAAATACATGCTCGCATAGGGATGCAATATGAATGCCACTAAGTGACTTATGCTTCAATTTCGTGCTGGGATTTTGCCTAAGTGAAGAAAAATTTCAATTTTGGTCCGAAATTTTTCTAAGTATGGGATACTAGAAAATATGCCTATAGGATGTTAACTAGGAGTGAACATGGACATATCATGAACATGAGGATGTGTACTAGCATACATGCAAGTAGGAACATAAGGATGGGAGTGAGTGGAGACCTGCTGCGATTGTAGTCATGAATGTATGCATGAATATATGGCGGCCATGTGCATGGACGTCTAAATGTTTGAACACATGGGAGTGTGTATGTGGGCATGCATATGAGTGCAAGCATGAACATGTATGTATGTATGGATGGGTTGTGAGTATAAGCATGAGTGATGACATTGATGTACCTGTAGATGTTAATCATGAATATGAGCATAAGTGCAAAGGTGAGAGCATAGACCTCTCCTTTACTTGAGGGTGGGAACTCTGCCACTCAATGGGACACAACGTTCCGCCTCCCTCGTACTAGCGTGAGCATTGTCCATTAATCTCGACTTTCGGCACGTGTAACATTTTTCCTTCATTCGTTGGAGCGTGTGTATAGCTCTTGACATTTACCCTGCAATTTGTTCCCCATAAAAGTGAGGGTGAAAAAGCTTACAAGCTTTCTTCTTACCGCCGCGAGCGAAGGGGTCTATTGACATGTGTTAAGGGTTGACCCTTCCTTCGGATGTGCTGGAGCGTTGCTCCATTTGGGGAAACTAAAAGTTCGCCCTCTTCCCTTGGTGTTAAGGTTGCCCCCGTAGTAGGCGTATCTCGCCCCTCCATGAGTAAGGGTCGATCTTTGCGTTGGTTGCTCGTATAGATGACTCACTTTTGGGAAGCTTTCTTCTTCAGACAGGGAGAACTTGAAGATCGTTTTCCGAGGTGGTCAGACCAAATCTGACCGTCCTGTGTCTCGGGTGTCCGAGGCGGACTTGTATGAGGCAGGGACTCGTATGACCCCTTGTAGGTTGATTTCATGGAGAAACATACAAGGTATAGGCAGAGCGTTCCGAACGTACCGTTGAATCAGATGAGAGGGAAGAACCCTCTAGTTTTGCTTATCAGGCCAAGAAATTTTCTAAGTCAGGGGTGGCTGCTAATGCTTCCAGTATGTTCTTTTTCCCTTCTTTTTTCTTTGTGATATACTTATGATTGTTCTCATGCTGGTTCCTTCTTGTTGTTAGAGCGTTCTTCCCTGGTTACCGAATGGTTCTTGTGGTGGGTGAGAGTTCAAGTCAATCTAAATCCAAGGCGCGGAAACCTGACTCTGAGGTCGGGCCCTCGGCTGCCAAGGAGAAGGAAACCGCGAGAGGCTCTCCTTCAAGTGCCCCCTTGCTGACTCCCTCCCATGATAAGGAGGTAGTGGTTGAAGAGGCACCCTCTTTGCTTGACAAAAGGAAACAACCTGTGGCTGGCGATGGGGTGATCATAGGTCTTGATGTCTCTTCTCTATCCCCTGCCCCCCAGCCGAGGGGCCGAGTCTCAAGTTTATTTCATCTTCATGTAGATTTGACGACTTTTGAAGGTGTTTTTGGCTTTCCTATGGGTTATGTTATTAACCCGTGCGTTGAAATTTTTTCTTTTGGTGATGGGTGTGATCATCGCCTTTCGTTGAGGTTCCTTTCTCTTGCCATGGCTCTGATTAAGATAGCGAATTCTTACTTGGGAGTTCGGTGGAGACTGTTCTTGAGTTAGCCTCTACTAGTATCGTAGTTGTGATCGTTGTGGGGATCGTTTTGTTATATGCCCTCAATAGTGCTTGTGGTGATTCTTTGCTTCATGGTTGATTTCATGAGATATGGAGGTTGTCTTCATAATGAGGACGTCTCCTACCTAGTATCCCCCAGTGGGTTGAAATATAAGTGCCTACCTTTCATGAGCGTATGAAGAGTGTTGTTTCTCCCTTTTTCTTGAACCTCCTCCTAAGGCTTGGCGTAGCCTTTTGATGTTCGTGGTCGGGATGGTGTCTTTACAATGCATGCCTTTGACAGATGTTTTATGATGTGCTGCCATGATAATCACTTCGGGGTATGTGGACGTGATAGCCACTTCGTGATGTGTCGGAGTGATAGCCCTTCTGTAGTGTGTGGACATGATAGCCAGTTCAGGGTATGTGGACATGATAGCCACTTCAAGGTATGTGGACATGATAGCCACCTCAAGGTATGTGGACATGATAGCCACATCACGATGTATGGAGTTGTGCTTTAGTATTCCTTTCTCATTGGAGAGCCTTCATTGCTATAGTTGCCTTTTGTGTAGGCTATGTTTGTTGGGTTAGGTCCCAATGTCTCGTCTTGTCGGATGTTGTATCCTTTATGCTCTTTAGATGTCTCCTTCATGAGTTGTGCTTGACGATGTTCAAGTCTGATACGAGCATAGGTCACGCGAGGGCGACATGCATGACAATAACATTTGTCGGAGGTTGATTTGTGTGACTTGTAAGGCAATTCTCTTCTTGATGGGTCGAGCTTATTTTGAGAGCCTTGAACTTCGGATTTCATGTCTTTGTTATCCTTCTTGGTGGTGTTGGGTTCCTTTGAGATACTTCTCTTGACTTGTGATATGGGTGGTAGGATAACTCGTTACTTTTCATGATAACCTCTTGTGCTTCTGTATATGATCCTTTGGTCATGGACTTCTCCTTTGTATATGCTTTCCTTTCTTTATCTTTCTTTTGTGCTTTCCTTCACATCATACCTGCTATCTCATCAAGAAAAAATATTATGTGTTCTTTATACAACTTTACTTTGCAATTATTTTCTCATGGAATCCTTCTCAGTATGGTGCGATGATCTCTTCTGATACCCTTTAAATGGTATACATGGTACTGTTAGACCAAAGATACGCTCTTGGTGGGCGTCGAATCTGATCACGAGACAGGCTCTCGGAGGGCACTTAACGTTTCACAGGATAGGCTCCCGGAGGGCACAGGTTAGACCAAAGATACGCTCCTGGTTGGTGTCGAAAACTGTTCACGAGACAGGCTCTCGGAGGGCACTTAACGTTTCACAGGATAGGCTCCCGGAGGGCACAGGTTAGACCAAAGATACGCTCCTGGTTGGCGTCGAAAACTGTTCACGAGACAGGCTCTCGGAGGGCACTTAACGTTTCACAGGATAGGCTCCCGGAAGGCTCAGGTTAGACCAAAGATACGCTCCTGGTTGGCGTCGAAAACTGTTCACGAGACAGGCTCTCGGAGGGCACTTAACGTTTCACAGGATAGGCTCCCGGAGGGCTCAGGTTAGACCAAAGATACGCTCCTGGTGGGCGTCGAAGCTGGTAGTTTGAAATCTACCTCAAGATACGCTCTTGGGGGCGTCGAATCTGGTAGTGTTTTTTCTACCTCAAGATACGCTCTTGGGGGCGTCGAATCTGGTAGGTTGCAAATCTACCTCAAGATACGCTCCTAGGGGCGTCGAAATTCGTAGTTTTTGGAAACCACTCTCAAGATACGCTCTTGGTGCGTCGAAGGGCGTAGTATAAAAACTACTCTCAAGATACGCTCTTGGGGGCGTCGAAATTCGTAGTATGAACACTACTCTCAAGATACGCTCTTGGGGGCGTTGAAATTCGTAGTTTTTGGAAACCACTCTCAAGATACGCTCTTGGTGCGTCGAAGGGCGTAGTATAAAAACTACTCTCAAGATACGCTCTTGGGGGCGTCGAAGGTCGTAGTATGAACACTACTCTCAAGATACGCTCTTGGGGGCGTCGAAGGTCGTAGTATGAAAACTACTCTCAAGATACGCTCTTGGGGGTGTCGAAGGTCGTAGTATGAAAACTACTCTCAAGATACGCTCTTGGGGGCGTCGAATCTGTTCGCGGGATAGGCTCCCGGAGGGCACAGGGTTCGTAGTTTTAGAACTACTCTCAAGATACGCTCTTGGGGGCGTCGAATGTGTTCGCGGGATTGGCTCTCGGAGGGCTCATAATGTTACCTTATCTTGTGTCCTTTCTCATGTAGGGTGCGTCTTTGGTATGCTTTTCGAGTCTTTACTTGACTTTTCCTTCTATGATATTGCATGCTACCACGCTTTTCCTTTAATGTGGGAGATCACCTCTCGAGGGCGATGTTTGTGTGTTGCCAACTTAGGACGAGTTCGTATAGGGAGTTGATGATGTTTTCCTCTTATGTGACCTCTTCTAGGAAAAGTGGTATTGCATGTTCTTGTGATCTTCTGCTTCTAATCTCTTCTTTTACACTTAGGTGGACTACCAAGCACTTATTCGTTTGGTGCCCCCAAGTTGCTTGGTGGTCACACCGCCTTTCATATTTGGCCGTTGAAGGCCCCTCGTTCATTTTCTTGGTTGGGTATCCCTTATGCTCGGGGCTTCCTTGTCTGCTTGTTTGAATGCGATGAGTGTCCCTTGTAGGATTTACTCTTTCTCATGCTTGCTTGTTTCAGTCATAGGCATGGTTTGGATGATGCCTTTGTCGGATGTGTCTTTGGAGGTTGGGTGAAAGAGCTTTTGCTTTGGGTGGGTGGGGGTGGATTTCATTCTCTTGATAACTAGGATGTGGCAATGTTTGTATCCTAGGGGTGCTTGTAAATTCTTTCCCCCCTTCCTTGTGTTTTAGGTTGAAAAGCTCTCTCATAGAATGGCGTCTTGAGTTGTTAATCTCGTAGGTGTGTTTCAGACTAGTTAATCTAATTCATGCTCTTTGCTCGTGCATGGGGGGGTCTGACCGAGCTGTGATAATCTTCTTGGAGTGTTGTGGCACTTAGTGTGGTTTGCCTTTTCCTTCACATTGGAGTATTCTTCAATGCCTTTAGGGGGTGTGACATTGGTCATGCTCCTCCCACCTTGAATGTTGATTATAGCCTTCCTTTGCATTAGGACTTGAATCTAAAAAGGGCGTTTTTCTTTAGGTTTGCCGGTGATGCTGCATGATTTTCCATGGTTTTGCCCCCGTATTGGCTATTCCTTGTTGGATAACTTCATTAGGGGCTGCATTTGTATTGCGTACGTATACGTGTTTGAGGTGTGTTGAGTTGACAAGTCCCTCCTTTTTTGTTTTGTCATAACCTTCATTCATCATGTATTCGGCGTATGGCCTTAAAGGCGAGATATTTTTCTAGTGCCCCTTTTATCGGGGTTCTCCTCTTGATGGGATGCCAGAGTCAAATGTCTTATCATTTGCAGACAAGGTGGTTGATCGGGATGTGCGTCAAGTGTGAGGATTGATCTTGAAACCTTACTCCCCAAGCTTTTGAGCTCTTCTTTGGTTGATCTTGTAGAACTATTATCCTGCCCTAAGGCTCTTGATAGGAGATGTATCTCCTTTTTCATACTCTAGTTGTTGCACTATCTCTTTTGCTAATCTTGTATCTTTAGAGTTTCTCTCTTGGTGCATGACTTCAATGACAGGATTTTCTACCGATGTTTATTCTATTAGGACTTGTATCCTTGGTTGCCTTCCTTTCCTGTGAGATGGCGGAGGAGTGTTTACGAACACTCAAATGTGTCGTACTTGGTAGAGGTATGCGCCTAATCTTTAGGACGCTGTCTTGAATCTTCGTGTACCTATCTTTGATGAACATGTTATTCATTGCATATATAATACGGAGTCCAAGGATCTCCGGGTTAGGATCATATTTTGAGAACAGAGACATGGTCATCTATTAGATAACCTCTTTATCTACGGAGTTTACTTTTGCAAGGATAAATGCAAGGATACTTGTAAGGATACTTGTAAGGATATGTGTTCCATCCTTATTTCTGGTTCATTTGCAGTGCCGTGTCCCTAATGGGTGTGTTGATGTTCTGACCACCTTTACTAGTAGGGGGTCCTTTGGTATTAGGTATGCCTGACTCTTCTCTAGTATCATCAATGGTTGGTCATGGGAGATGTCTGGCGGACTCCCTTCATGCACTATGGTTCTCTTCATGTCAAAGTTGGTGATTCCCTCTCTTATGACTAATATATCATTGTGTGGAAATACTATGTTTTCCATATCCCTTTTTTAAAAGCTTGATGATGGTGTCGTCATTCTTCCTTTGCTAGGCTTGGTGTCCTTGGGAGTTTTTGATGGAAGTGTATTCTATTACCTGGGATGAGCTTACTAGGTGTAGTTGTATCTCCTGGCTATTTTGTGAAATCATAAATATCCGCTGGAGGTGTTTGCCTCTGATGGTGGGCGTTGCCCATGTGATATGGTTTCCTCCATTTTTGTAGGGGTGAGTTCGCGGCTACCCCCTATTATTCTAACGGGCGTTTGTGGGGAGGGCATGTTGTGACCGGTGTCTCCCTTGCATACCAATGCCAGATGGGATCCTTTGACGGATTTGGCCCTAGGATGTTTAGTGGAAGGTTATAGTAGGGGTAATCCTTTGTGACCTTCATGGTAGTTCCTCTATAGGATGTTGGGAGTGCTCAACTTATTTTTGTAAGTGAGCCTTCCATCTTGTGATCTTTCTCAGAAACTTGACCTTATAGGTGCCCTTTGAGATTGAGAAATCTGTTTCTTGTGCATCCCTTGATTGGCGACGGCCTTTTACGGATTCTTCTAGTGGTCCACCTGTGTATATATATACCACGGAGCCCGAAGGCGTCCGGTATGGTCTTTCTTGGAAAACATGTTGATATCAAGTATCAAAATATACCCCTTTTAGGGAGTTGACTTGTTATGCAGTTAAATTAAATAAGAGGATATGGGAAGGATATGAGTGTGGGGGGTTGATACCCCTTGCTTCCTTGGTAATGTAGCTGTCTTCCTCCAGTAGTCTGTGTGTATTCCTTCCACTTGAGGGATATAAGGTCGCATCCTTGCAAGGCGGACTAGGTGGAGGTGTATCCTTCATGTATGCTATGTGTGATCTCACTCCACTATGTCTCTCCATGAGACTTCCCATTGTAGTAGCTATGTACTAATATGGTGTGGTACTCTATGAGTCCCCTGTTCAAATTCTTGTCTTTTCGACTGCTCCCCTGTCCTAGGGGGATGTGTGCCAAGGGTTGTAATGCAAGAGGGGTTTGGACCTGTCGTGCTGTATCATGGGTAGGTGGTTGCCTTGTTGTGTTGTTGGGACTATGTCCCTCTCTTTTAGCTTCCCTTGATATGTCCCTTAGTCATGTCTGTAGTGATACAGACTGTATGTGTACATTGCCAGGGTGGATGTTGGAACTCCTATATCCTTGTTGGTCTGGCATGTATGTCCTCCCTTAATGCGGTGTATGTCCTTGTTGGGGTACTTGGTTGAACTCCTGCCTCCTTGGAGGTCTTGCCTGTCTATCTGCCCCCAGGGGGTGTATGCCCTGGCATCCTGATGTGTCTGTTGCTGCCTTGGAGGCACAAATTGCTTCTTTCCCTCTGGGAGTGGCCCTTGGTTATCTCTCATTTGTTCTTCTCGCTGCCTTGTTCGAGGGTGCGAGTGGTGTTCTTCTTCTGGGTCTTGTTCTTCCTCATGAACTTCTTCTTCTTCATGCTGGTGTTGCCTTCTCTGCCTGTTCCTCAGAGTCTCTATATGGGCTAGCAGCTCATCCAATGCGTTCATCAACCTCGGATTCACTGTCTGTGCTCCTTGCGAGTATGCGGGCCTTATGTTGGTTGTGTGGGCACGATTGTCGTTCCTTTGAGTTAGTATTCCATATGGATACCTTTGAGGTTGTGCCTCATAGTAGTACCCCTGTGGAGGTGCCGTGTATTGGGATGGCACTCCTTGTTGCCCCCCTGTCCCTGTGGCTTCCTAGTCAATGGAGTTGAAGCTGTGGAAGCCTCCTAGCCAGCTGGGCGTGAAGGTCCTCCTCCCTGCTTGTTAGGCTGGGGTGCCTGTGGGGCTACCTGAGGCTCTAGGTGTGCAGGCAGTTTCTCTAGGTTAGGCTGCCTTGCTGGAGGTGTAGGCTGTCTCATTCGTCTATTGCCCCCAGGTGGGCGGTGATGTCTAGATACTAAGTTGTTCGTCATCGCTCTTGTTATTGCCAGGCTTTCTGTTCGAAGCCCACAGACGGCGCCAAGTGTTAGGTTATAAAGTCTAGGTCAACGGGTCGTCAATCTAGAATTTATCTCCCACTAATGAAATGTCGGGTTCAGTGTTCCTAGGGCTAGTCGTTCCGATCCATGCCCTTCTGCTCCTTTGGGTAGTCGTTCTGATATATGTCCTTCTCTTCTCTCCTTCTGACCTCCTCTCCTTCTCTCCTTCTGACCTCCTTTCCTTCTCTCCTTCTGACCTCCTCTCCTTCTCTCCTTCTGACCTCCTTTCCTTCTCTCCTTCTGACCTCCTTTCCTTCTCTCCTTCTGACCCTCTGGGGCTTGTACTTCTTCTCTATGCTCTTCTGCTTCCTTGGCTCTCTTCTCCTTGCCACCCTGCAAGAGGGGCAATACCAGGCACAGAGGGGGGGGGTGCCTGATGAACCCTCTCCGATGCCTAAGTCAGTACGGTTTTAGAGAGATAAAGCTAGAGAGATGTCAGAGCAAAATTATGCAACTTGCCAAGATGATCAAATGAAATGTGGAGGTGGGGTATTTATAGGCAACGGTGTCATTAAGGTGGCTTAATGACATCGTTAACCTTTAAACACAGTTAATTAACCTTTAAACGCATAATTAAGACCTTAGGATACGGAGAAGGTAGGCGGAATAAACCGAGTATGGGAGTCCAAAAATGGTGCCGGGGCCCTTGGGGGGAAGGGAAATCCGACCCCCAAGGGTAGGGGTTGGGTGAGGGCACCCAACCCCTCCTAGGGAGGATGGGGTTGGCCAACCCCATCCCCCCTAGGGGAGATCGGGTTGGCCGACCCGATCTCTCCTAGGAGAGATCGGGTTGGTCCACCCGATCTCCCCTAGGGGAGATCGGGTTGGCTGACCCGATCTCCCCTAGGGGAGGTCGGGTTTGGCCACCCAACCTCACCTAGGTGAGTTTGACTCAGCCGGACGAGCGCTTCGGCCTCGTCCGTGCCGTTGGTGCTTTCGCGAAGTGTTCGGGTTGAAGTTTCGATTTACAATCATTAATGGGATGATAAAAATACAACGATTCGGAAGTCAACGGGTTCAAATTAGGCGTATATCCATCAGTGAACAAGCGCAGTGGGGTGAGATGACACATAGCGTGTATGGAGGATACACCTCCACATAGTTCACCTTGGCAAGGATGCGGCCTTATATTACTCAAGTGGAAGGAATACACACAATCTAATGGAAGAGTATAGTTACAGTACCAAGGAGGCAGGGGGTATCAATACCCCCACACCCATATCATTCCCATATCCTCTTATTTAATTTAACTACATAATAATTCAACTCCCTGAAAAGGGTAGATACTAGATACTCGATACTATCTTGGTTTCCAAGAATAACCCTACCATATGTCTTCGGGCACCGTAATATATATATACAGGTTGACTACTAGAAGAGTCCATCAAACGCCGCCTCCGACCAAGAGAGTCGTCGCCAAAGCTACAAGTCACTGACGAACACAAGCGTCGTCACTGATCAAAACACCTCTGCCGGCGAACTATCTTGTCCGAACATGTTTGATCGGCACGATCGTTCGCTTAAGCTCCTCAAAGGAATGCATGAGGAATAGATTGAGCATTTTCAAAGGGCACATATAAGGCCAAGACTCCGGGAAAGAATCACTAACAGGGAAGGCTCACTTCCAAAAATGAGTTGAGCGCACTCAACATCCTGTAGAAGAATTACCATAAAGTTCATAAAGGACTACCCCCTCACTACAACCTTCCACTAAGTATCCTAGTGCCAAGTCCGTCGGAGGACGCAATCTAGCATCAATATGCAAGGGGGGGGGGGGGGGGGGGCACCACCCAAGTCACAATATGCCTTCCCCACAAAAACAAAGAGATTACCTGTTAGCACAAGATGGGGTAGCCACGAGCACATCCCTCCAAAAAATTGGGGAAACCATATCACATAGGCGACGCCCACCTTCAAGGGCAAACGCCTCCAGTGGATCTATATGATTTCACAAAATAGCTAGGAGATGTGACTACACTTAGTAAGCTCATCTCAGGTAAGGGAATACACTTCCATTAAGAACTCTTCAAAGACCCCATGGCTAGCAAGGGAAGAAGAGCGACGCCATCATCAAGCTCTCAAAAAGGGATATGGAAAACATAGTGTTTCCACATAGCGATGTATTGGTCATAACACTGGGGAATCACTAGCTTTGACATGAAGCGAATCATAACGCAAGAAGGGAGTCCACCAGACATCCCCCATGTCCAGATATTGACGATACTAGGAAAGAGTCCGACATACCTAATACCAAGGGACCCCCTACATGTAAGGTTGGTTGGAACATCAACATACCCATTAGGGACACAGCACCACCAATGAGGCTGGAACAATGATGGAAGACGTATCCTTATGAGTATCCTTGCATTTATCCTTTCACAAATGAACTCCATATTAGGGGACGCCATCTAATAGATGATCACGTCCTCATTCTCGAACTATCATCCTAAAACGGAGATCCTTGAACTCCGCATTATATTTACAATGATTGACATGTTTATCAAGATATGTACGTGAAGATTTGAGATCACGCCCTCACGATAGGCGCAAACCTCCACCAAGTCCACCACACTTGGATGGTTATGGGTACTCCTTCGCTATCTCACAAAGAAGAAAGGCAATCATGGATAGAGGTCCTAACAGAGCAGACGCCGGTAGAAAATCTTGCCATTGACGTCATGCAACAAGCACTGACCGACTGGCAACTATTACAAAGGAAGAAGGGGGAGAGCCCCATCATTCCAACAACCCTTATCATTATGTGCATACACAATGTGAATACAACTCTCAAGAAAGCTGAGAGACAAGCCATGGCAACTAACGGGGGCAAAACCCTATCCATAACAAGAGCCTTGGAGAATACTCTAAGGAAAAGATGAGACACATTGATCTCGACAAGTATCACCGGTTAAGAGAGAAAAAAAAGAGGGAAAGCAAGTTACAAGCCCTCCTCAAGTGTGAGCACCACTACTCGGCTCAATAAGAGAAATTTTAGACACGTCAGACACACATACGTGGAAAGACAACCACAGCATACCAACTCCCATATCAAGGGGGAAGGCAACGACACATAGCAAAAAACATTCTACTCGCATAGTAGAAGAATATATACAAGAGTTGACACCAATCAAGAGGTCTTAGGTGGTACTACGCCAAACTGACTCTTGTAAGTAATCAATAGAAGTAACGGGTTCCGATGACAAGCGGGGAGAATTCTCCATTACCCACCCCCCAACCCCATCAAGTGTACATCCAATAAATGGTTTACTTAGAAACGTGATCATGATCAGTATGAACGCGTATAAATAAAGAAAAGGTGCCGCAAGAGACACCTATCATGCTCAAGAAAGCAAGCACAATCGAGCAAACTTATGAATAGGGAGCCCAAGACACGAAGGGCACCGAACAAGGAAAGCCACATGGGATTATCATCCATAGGACACGATAGCACAGTGTGACTACCGAGCAATTAGGGGGGGCGCCACATAAACAAATGCTCGGCACTCAACCAAGAAGATAGATAAAGACGTTGGGTGTACGACACTGTTTGGCCACATATGTCCATGGCACTACGCCTTCCAATAAGGAAGGCACAAAGAGGGAACAACAGCGGGAACCCTCTCTACGATTTGCCCAAGGTTGGCGACATCAAGAATCACTCTTGACAGGGCGACCTTCACACTGAAAATATATCCAGGTAACAAGCACTTTTCCACGGAAAAACCCAGGTAAGGGATAACACCCCTATGAGAAAAGCAATACGAATAGAGCAGACTGCGCGAACCAAGGATCCAGTTCACATAGTCTGATCTTGTCGAATTGAATCTAATGAGAACGAAATGAACTAATCGAACCCAGTACAAGGATCGAATAGTTCAGATCAGTCGCATTGTTAAACTAGTCCAAACGGACAACATAGTTGGCAAGATAGTCCTACAAAAAGAGGCATAATCACATAGTATGTTTTAGCTAACATCTTTATTCAATGTCAAAGAATTTAAAAAAGACTTGCAGGTTATAATACACGTCCTACTTCGGGAAAAACACCAAGTACGGGCACAACTATATGGATAGGCAAGTCATACAACGACCTCTGACCTATACCAATTATCTAATGGTCGGACGCGACATATTAGCGCAACTCATACCCTACTTTGGAAAAATCACCAAGTAATGGCAACCTTATGAAGAAGAGCAAGTCCATCAAGTGACCTCTGATATATGAAGGCTATATAAAGGGAAGACAAGGTCATATCTCTTATACATTATACTATGGAAAAACACCAAGTAGTAATATCTATACAACAGCGGGAGCGTCCGTCAAGGTTATATACAATCTCCAAACTGTTCTGGGCTGATCACCCAGCAGTGTTATTCAAGCATCATGGTTGGAAATATTACCAATTCCATGATAGCTGTGCCTTAAGGAACTACTCAAGGCGTCGTAGTTGGAACCAACACCAATTTTGCGGTCGCTGTACCTTAGGGTACTGATTCAAAGTGGCGTGACTGGCAGAGACCATTATCATGATCACAATACCTTAGCGCTAAGGTCAAAATGATATGATAGCAACAGGTACCTGGAAAGTGAAAACCAGGTATCATCTCAGATACACCGGCGGCACAACCACTTATGTGATGTGATTTGCCTCCAGTCTTCAGGAGCTAACTCTGAAGAGATATTTTGAATATCACATGTCCAGTCCCGTTGAGCGGCAGTGACACTACCACGGATAGTTATGTTTCCGCGACCGCTGGCTATACCGATGAAGAGACAACCCTTATGATAACAAGGCGACGCCTACACGCCCCAAAACGCTGAATATCATGCGAGTCGCGTCTCGCCACAACGTAAGCTTGAAGACGTCAAGTAACGGATACACTACCTCGGCGGAGTCGATACCGTCGCGACCCTGCTTCGGACAAGCCAAGTAGTGGTCATACAATGAAAAAACGCATCAGATTCTCGCAAGTAGCATCTTGCACCAACGCCACATCTTGGACTACCAAGGGCGGAAAAACGCATTTGCAAGTAGCACCTTGCCACAACGCTACTCCGAGACATCGGGTATGCGGAATAAAACGTACCAAACCAAGCAAGTAATGTCTTGCCACAACGCCTTGTCTTAGGACGTCAAGAGGCGAAAAACGCACTAACATTTGTAGTACCATGTTAGGATAGCAAGTAGCGTCTTGCCACAACGCTATCTCAAGGCATTGAGAAAGCGGCTTAAAACGTACCAAACCGAGCAAGTAACGTCTTGCCTCAACGCTATCTTGAATCATCAAGTAAAGCGGTAAAGTGCAATTGCGAGTTGCGTCTCGCCATAACGCTATCTCAAGGCATTGAGTAAGTGGCTTAAAACATACAAAATTATGCAAGTAACGTCTTTCCATAACACTATCCTAAGGCATCGGGCAAGTGGATAAAATGCAACAAATAAAGCAAGTAGCGTCTTGCTAACAACGCTATCTCGAGGCATCGGATACGCAGTCACAAAACGTGTCAACACAGTGCAAGTAGCGTCTTGCAAACAGTGCTATGTCGAGGCATCGACAAGCAAGTGATCTTCGTCAAGTATAGATAACATCTCAAAACAACGCCATACCTTGGTAGCAACCACGAGGGGCATGTGTGAGCTTGATATTATAGGTACCATTGGTACTGAATGTGATGAACGTCAAGTCCGGCACTACACCGGCACGACAAGATGGATAGCATCCCAAGAATAAGGAAGCATATCATACTCGTGATACATGTGTATTACAATGCTAAGGCCGTCAGGTAATAACTACGGCATTAACAACCTCAAGAACAAGAGCATACAACAGGAAGTGTAAACATACACAACCTAGCAGACGTGGGGGCATCCATAATAACAATGGTATGATATCCTACTCATGCTTATATAACCATACATTTTCTTATGTCTTGAACATGTATGATACGAAAGATAGACGAATGGCATACATGCCTAATTCCCAAAAGCAAGTGTTTCCACACAAGGATGCATGATAAGCATAGAAGGGGTGGCTATCTACAAAGTTGGATAAAGGAAGTCAGCCCATTAATCAAAAGCTGCAGCATCGCCGCCGCCATCATTAAACAAGGGAGTAGTATCCATAGCCCTACTTGAGAAAGTCGAAGAAGGAGCACGTCTCCCTTCAATTGGAGAGCAAGGTCTCCACCATAGGTCTCAATGACGACCTGACACTTCACCTTGGCATCCACTTCAAAACTCGAGAGATGCCTTATACTGAGTGATACTGTAAAACAGTCCCCTCGTCAATATTCTTTACAAGTGCCTATGCCAAGTGCTCATATACAGCCATGGCTTCATATCCATTCACTCTCCAAGGCCGGCTTACCTCGGCTCCAAGGGATGCAATGCAACCCTGATAGACAAGTTCAGAGGAAACAAAAGCACAAGCCTTCTCCTTCAAAATGCACGTCGACTCTCTTAGTTGCTTCTGCTCAGTCCTATAGACATCAACCTCCTCGGTCAGCTCGACTTTAAAGAAGCCGAGGGTGATCGCATCAACGACAGCCTGAAAATGATAGGCACATGCTAGACAGTGAAAGTCTAACAATGAAAAGATAGGATAGAAGTATACTCATGGGGGCATACCGAGACAAGGCCCCGTTAACAAACGGAAGACCGGGTGAAACAGAGTCAGGAAACGCCCTACGATCTCCGGGGAAAACAATAGCATTCATCATACAAACACCGATCTCAGGGGTCTCCAAAGAGGTACCCAACCCAGGGGTCTCCAAAGAGGCACCCAACCCAGGGGTCTCCAAAGAGACACCTATGCAGAATTACTAAGGGCACCATCAAGAGGCCACATCAAGTCATCTTGAGTAGTATGAGGTACTAGATAAAGGCTGCAAATAAGCAGTATTAACATCAAGGTAGATAGAGTATGAGGAAGTGTCGGACCCTAAAATCAGACCTATGGCGATTTACGTTTTGAAAACGTGGATTTTTGAAAGAGTCGCCACTAGTTAATTAAGGCTAACTAGAATCCTAAATTACCTAAGCGAATAACGAATTAAACACCTAGGTATAAAATCGGTCTACGATCAGAAAGCCGAGTTCGGGGGTTCTATTACGAATTAAAAATATAATTTTTAACCTCGCCCATTCGGTACTCAATTCACTTAATTGCCACTTTTTAAAATTTAAACATTCGTTACGTCAAACTAATCTAACGTTATGAAAAAGAACTAAACTAATTTTTACGCAAAAACTATTATTAACAATAAATATAAACCTAAAAAAAACTATTAAGCATCTAATTCTCCTAATTGAAATAAAATCTAAACAAAACTAAACATGCTCCAAATATGATACAATTTAGTATTTGCATATCATACACATATATTCACAAAAATATGTTATCTAATTATATTTACATTTTAATTACCTAGCCAACATAATATAATAATAATAATAAAGAATAAACAGAAAATTTAAACAAACAACAAATTATTAAATAATAACAATAAAAAAAAATGAAAAAAAGCAGACCTGATTCACGGAGGGGACGGGCAGGATCAGAGCAGCAGCGATGGGAGGTCGAGTAGGGACGGCGGACAGCCAGGCAGGGCGACGGGCGGGGCAGAGTGCTGTGGGTCGAAACTCCGGCGCCGGCGGGGAGCCTTCAGCAGCGGGAGGAAGAAAGAGAAAGGGAAAAAAAACTTTTATTCACTAGGAGACAAAACTGCACGGTTTTCAAGAACTGGTGTATTATTATTGATGTTGTGTTTTTTTACATGGACAAGGGGTCCTTTTATAGCTAAATTAGGTCCCAATATTAGGAAAACACATTTACCTAAATATACACATTATTTATTCCGAAAATTACATATATATATTTATGAAAATTGTCATAAATATATAATACATATTTTTCTGAATATTACATATATTTAATGCATATATTCTATCCTAATTTAAGCTAAACCTATTTTTAGCAACCCTGTGACCTTCTATGTTTAAATATTTCCTTTTTTTAAACGCGTTACACATAACATTTTTGAACGTGTTATATACGTGTTGCGCGTACCAAAATTAGGTGTTTACAGCTTGCCCCTCTATGGGCGGATTCCCGTAGAACATGTTCGAGGGGATTCGTCCAAAGACAAGGATACACCGAATTTTGGATGAGAAGTCGGTCTTTCTTTTGAGTCTTCGAGTCTTCAAGGAAACCCCTGGTTTATTTCGGAAAGTGCAAAAAAGTAGAGCCTTTGTCGGCGGTGCCCCTGTTGGCGGTGCCTACATTAGTGTTTCGACCGGGTTATTGCGGACTGTCCGCTGGATAACTGGTCGGGGTCTTCGGGTTATGTGTAAGCTGAATCCGCCTTCTAAGGTCGTGCGCGGGCTTTAGCTCTGTCTTCCAGGAGATGGTAAGCCTCTCTGAATCTCTAACGGGGTGTCCGCCGGCACCTGCAGAAGAGCGTTTACCAAGCAGTCCCCGTGGAGAGGGGGGGGGTGCTTGGCGTGCTCACTCCGACGCTCAACATCAGTGTTTTTCTAGAGAGAGAAAGAGAGGATTTTTAGAGAGAAGTCAGAGCTTTTCCGAAGTTTGCCCAAAGTGAATTTGGAATGAGTTTTTTATGTTCACCCCCAAGGTGGCTATTTATAGGCCATCTTGGACCGTAAACCGGTTTTGACCCGGTTCGATGTGAAAATATGAACCGGGATGCGTAGGTAAGCTTCGGGAAAAGGGGCTCTGACGTGCGTCTCAGGCGGCTGTCATAAACGGGACGAGCGCGCCGCTAAAACAAAGGTCTCGGACACGTAGGAGTTAGTGTAAAAATCGGGTCCCCGTACGTATCCGAGAGAAAATGGGGGGTGTGCGCGGCACCCCCCGGGGTGGGACTTACCCGGAATTCCGGGTAAGCCTAGGCTTACCCGGACTTCCGGGTAAGCTTTGGCTTACCCGGAGATTCCGGGTAAGCCAAGCTTACCCGGAATTCCGGGTAAGCTTAGCTTACCCGGAAATTCCGGGTAAGCTGGGGCTTACCCGGAATTTTCCGGGTAAGCCCCCCGGGGCACCGGGCAAGTTCGCGACTTGCCCGGTTTACCCCGGTTAGCTTGAAATCGGGTCTTGCTAAGGGCCTCGTGCGAATGTGAGGTCCGAATAATTAAAACCGAGCCCGGATCACGCGTATGTCCATCACTTGCCCCCGAGTTAAACAATGGCTTGACCTTTGTTTAACTCTATTATAAGATAGGAAATATGCGTGATTCGGGCCGTTTGCTCACCTTGAGTTTTGACCTACCGAGGAAGGAAGCGCGCGGCTCCGACGAATTCCTTGCCCTAGTTTTTGAGGTGGTCACGCTTGGTAACTGCATGAAGGGTTAGTAGCACAATAGACTACGGATGAAATGAGACACATGATTGTTTGGAGAATTAAGGTGCGAGCACGTATGAAATTTTCCGAGCTCGTACGATGAGCTAACAAATATTGAACGTTCATGATACGACTAAGTGCATCAAAATGATAATAAATCATGCAAGTCTTGAAAAAATGTCTTTCGCGTAGTGCAATAGTTTTTGGGAGCCCGTCGTCCGAGACGGTCGTCTTGACGGCGAGGTGACGGTTTTGAGTGAATAAAATAGGGCCGAGTTTTGGAAAATTATATGCAACGGCCCTAACACGCAAAAATCATGATCTCCACGTTTTTAAAAGGTTGAGGGTATTTGAAATGACTTAGTTAAAATTATCCAAGTCCTTTGATAGTTAAAAACCCAAGCCATCAACAACTTCAAAAAAATGAATGGTAGATAGGGATATACCTCCTTGATGTATGGTACTTACCATGTTGTGTAGTTCCTTCTCTTCCATGATAGTTTATAAAACTATCAACTTTTGAATTGGCTATGGTGATAGTTTTGGAGGAGCTAAGGTAGGGATTTTAGGAACTCACTCTAGGAAGCAAGGGAGACCACATTCCGGCCAACCACCACCAGGGGGACCTCCGGCGACACCAGGGCGGCGCAGCGGCGGCGAGGCGGCGGCTGCAGGCGGCGGGTCCGGCGGCTGTGGCGGGGGCGGCTGCACCTTGTGTGGCTCGATTTTGAGCCCGATTCGGTCCGATTTCGAGTCCTTTTCGTCGAGCATCGATTGGTAACGTCCACCACTCCCTTTTCTTGAAGTTAATTGAGCATATAGGGCTGCACATTTGAACTCCAATAAGGTGCCTTGTAGGTGTTTGATAAAATGCATGAGTGAAGTTTTTGCTTGATTTTCGAAATTTGCTTTTGGCTAAGTTTTAGATGTAAATAGATAGAGTTAGGGATAGGAAACTCCCTTTGTGAAGTGGCCCCTAGGTTTCGATCAACCGAAGGGAAATCGCGGGGGTTCGAAATCGGAGTTTTTCGAGCGAAATGTTTGACCCCTTGTTTCTTGATATGGATAACTTGAAATGATGTCTCCTATTGTGATAGAGCCCCCTTGATTGTTTGTGAGTGGATTGCCATGCCCCCGGAGTTTAGGTGAATGCTTGGTAGTTTGCCTTCGTTAGTGGCTTAGTTGACCCGAGTGTTTTTCGGGTTGTTCGGGGAGGGGTGAATCCCTCCGTGGCATGTAAGGGGCTTGCTTGAGTGCGTTTGAGCTGCTCGTATGTGCCCCCGGAGCCTTGAACCATTCCAGGGATGAATTTTGATTAAAAGGTAGTCGGGTGGCATTTTGGTAATTATGACCAACTTTGTATGCCTTTGATTCCTTTAGCTTTTGAACTTGTTGCTTTGTAGAGCGCTTGAATACCTGTGACACATTGCACAAATGTATGAAAATTTGTTTAGTAGGTGGCCTAGGCCTTTGATGAGCGTAAGGATTTTTGACTCCCGAGCGGGAGGGTCCCTAGCTGTTTGCAGGCGGACAGTCGGTCCGTTGGGTTGAATGTCCTTGTAAAGGATTTCGATGAGTGTGGTTGATGTGTCGCTTTGGTTTTTGATCGAGTTGGTGTATGTTTTTTGCAGGGCTTGGTAGACGAGCTTGCAGGCGTCCGATTCTGATACTTAGGATATTCTCAGAAATTGTCACTCTCGAACTGCTGACATGAGTGAGTCTCCCGATTCCCTTCTTTGCACATATTACTTTTCTTGTGATGGTTTGGCGATAAGCGAGGACACTCCCCTTTTACTTCGACTCGATTTTCCCGGGACAGGTGTCAGCCACGAAGCCATCGCGATGACTCAGACCTATCCTCCTAACCGCATCACGACAGAGGAGTTTGTGGAGAGTGTGGATAAGTCAGGGGTCTGTCCTATTTCTGAAGCATATTTCCCCTTTGACGTATGCAAAGAAGTCGAGGTTGGCTCAGTTACTGTCCCTCCTGCGGACTTAGATGTAGTGTACACTGGGCAGATAGAGGAGGGTTTGCGTTTCCCTTACTGCAAGGATCTTGTCCGCTTGTGTCGTTATTTCCGTATCTCGCCCCTTAACCTCTCCCCTGCTGCTCTTCATGCGTGGACCTGTTTTCGCATTCAGTGTCACGAACACTCGTGGGCTTATTCCTTGATTCTCTTCCGGACCTTTTACCGTCTGGAGCGACGAGACAAATCGGGGTTGTCCACCTTCTGCAGTCGGTGGCCTTGCCTTTCCTCATTTGATCTTGGGGGCGCCAAGTGGAAGCCGAGCGGGCGGTTTGCCACTCCTTATCCTCGCTCGCAGGAATGGCAAAATCACTACTTCTTTGTGAGCGACGTCGGGACCAAGTGGGAGACATGTCACGTTTTGGAGCGCGACCCTGTTCCTTCCTTGTCCGAGTATACCCCCCAGGATGAGAAAGCCTTTCGCGAGATCTTTCGCGACAATCAGGCGGGGGTTATAGTCCCTTTGACTCGGGGTTCTGAAGAGGAGTTGCTTGCCGCAGGCATCATCGTATCTTCTTCCCCGGGTGTCTTGGTATGCTTTCGAATTTTTATAACCCTGTCTTATGTTATCCTGTAGGTTGGTTTCTTAACAAGCAGCCGGCCTTGCAGACTGATGCTGCGCGAGGGCTCCCTGTTGCTGCTCCAGCCCCTGCTGACAGGTCTCGTCATGGGAGAGGAAAGGGGCCTATGGGTAAAATACTTCTTCCTTCTTATCGTACTTGGCTATATTGTGTTTGTGGTTCCAATATTTTCTTTTCCCTGTTTGTAGGTCGCGTGTCTACTGAGAGGGAGCGGGCGGAGCCCGTTGCTGATTCTTCCCGGCGTCCTTCCACCAAAAGGACCGATGCTGCGGCACGTGCCTCGGGCGATCCCAAGCGCTCAAGAGTTGAGGGGACGTCTGTTTTGCCTTCTCGCGATAAGAGGAAGCAAGTTGGTGAGCGCGTCCCTTCTGCCCCCGGGCCGAGGCATGGGACGGCGGACGAGGTCCTTCCTGGTTCACGTATGTCTTCGCGTGACAAGCGGAAACATGTTGGTGAACGCGTCCCTCCTGTTGCTGAGCCGGTGCATGTGATGGAAGAGGAGATTCTCCCTGTATCTGGTTTGTGAAATCTCTTTTTATGTACTTAGCATACTTTGCTTGTATGATTGCTTATGTTTGTGCTTCGCAGGTATCCCACCACTTCCTTCGCTTCGTCGAAGTGATCTTGTTCGTCGTTTTGAACGTGATGTTACTGATGGTGTGTGGGTGCCTTACTCGGGTACGCGCCTTCGCTTTCCTAAAGATGCTTCCTTGAGCATTCCTGAAGTTGGCGTTCGGGTGGTGCAGAGATCTGTTCCTCCTGCTGATCGGAAGGAGTGCCCCCCGAACTCTGCAAGTGCGCGTGCCTTTGTAGAGGAGAACATTGGTGTCTTTGCTCCGGTGAATGTTTATTCCTTTCGAGGTTGATTCAATCATTGTTGCACGTGTTTTGATGATTATACTATTTTTGACGCAGGTTAATGCTGATATTGCGAACTTATCATCTTTTGTCATCGAGCTATCCGATGAGAAGGATCAGCTTCTGGAGAGCCATGAGGAGTTGGTTAAAGAGCAAGTCTCTTTGACTGAGGATGCGCAAGGCCATGCCAGTGAGCTTCTCATACTATCTGAAGCGCTTGTCTCGAGTCAGTCTCGCGTTGCCGAGATCCAAGATCAGCTGTCTGTTGTGAGAAGTCGGATGGCGCTTCGGGAGGGGGTGCGAACTGTTGAGTTGCAAAGGGCGAGGGAGGACGGCATATCGGAAGGCAAGGCCGGCGCTTTTAAGCGGTACCCTCAGAGTGAGCCTTTCCTTTCTGCCGTGCAGGCGAGTTTTGGATCTTTGAAGAAGGAGTTTCTGGATGACTTCGTTCCCCTGATGCATCGCCTTGCCCCCCATTTTCCATTTGAGAAGTTGGATTCTCCTGGTGTTATTGGTTTGAGTGATTTGGGGGGGCTTCCACTCTTCAGGTGGAGGATACCATTAGTGCGGATGGTGAGCCGATGTTCAGCTTTGAGCGGGACGCAGATATCTTTGGTGACACTCCTGCCTGTGATCCCTTTGCTACTGATGACTGTGATGTTGATGTGCGCCATCTCCTCGACTAGGTTCATATGAACTCTTTGTATGTTTGTTTTGTTCCTTTGCACGCGTAGTGATTTGGTGAAGGACTTGTTTTGATGTTCGAACTTGCTATCGTAGACCTGTTCGGTTTTATATATATATATGCTTGACATGAATGCATTAGATAGATGTGATATCTGAATATCTCCTTGTTGTCTTAATTATAACATAGGGTAGTAGAGTGCGGGTAGGTTAGTACGTCCGACCCTTGCATTTGTTCGTGAGGGAGGATTCCTAATGATCCTCTCATCCCCCTTGTTTGGCAAGGATGTGAATAGATTAGTGCGTTCACATCCTTGTATGCTAGCGAAGTGTGGATAGATTAGTTCGTCCGACACTTGCATTTGTTTGCGAGGGAGGATTCCCAATGATCCACTTATTCCCCGACTTTTGCAAGGATGTGAATAGATTAGTACGTTCACATCCTTGTATGATGGCGAAGTGTGGATAGGTTAGTACGTCCGACACTTGCATTTGTTTGCGAGGGAGGATTCCCAATGATCCGCTTATTCCCCGACTTTTGCAAGGATGTGAATAGATTAGTGCGTTCACATCCTTGTATGCTAGCGAAGTGTGGATAGATTAGTTCGTCCGACACTTGCATTTGTTTGCGAGGGAGGATTCCCAATGATCCACTTTTCCCCCGACTTTGCAATGGTGAAGATGCTTCGATTCCTTGTATGCGTCGGGCGTCCTTTGTTTTGGTGTGAAGTGATGAGCCTTGTATATGTTGGCTTGTTGTTACTGTTGTTGTTTTGATGCCTTAGTTGCAAGCTTAGGCGATGTATGTGAGTTAATAGTGTGCCTACAAGAGATATGAAGTTTGTTAGACATAGTTTCATTTGATGCGTAAGTATGGAGTTACATATCTCCTTCTTTTGAAGTACTGAATACTAAAGAGCTTGATACGACAGCTTTTAGTTTTATGGGTGGAACTTCTTCAGGTGTCCCCCACTGAAAGTGTTGGGCAATTCGTTCCCGTCCCCATCTTGGATGCGGTAAGCGTTAATGTATGGAACCGCAACTATTTTGTAAGGGCCTTCCCATTTGGGGGACATCTTGTTGATCTGGTCCAAGTGTGAGAATTCGTTTCTTCTCCAAACCATTTCTCCCACGATAAATTGTCGCGCCTTGACCTTTCTGTTGTAGTATCTGGATGTGGCTAAGCGCATCTTTGCTTGAACTTGTTCTGATTTCCATCTCTGTTCGTCTGCTAATTGAAGGTCAAGGCGTCTTTCTTTCTCATTGGCTTGGGGGTCGAAATGCGTCGTTCTGTATGAAGAGACGGCGATTTCGACAGGTGCTACTGCCTCGGTTCCGTAGACCAGGCTAAAGGGTGTTTCACCTGTTGATTCTTTGGGAGTTGTGCGCACAGCCCATAAAACACTGCTTAGCTGGTCAACCCAACCTCCTTTTAGAGCATGAACTCTCTTTTTTAGTCCATCCAGAACTATCTTGTTTGCTGATTCAACCTGGCCGTTTGTCTGTGCGTGGTGCACTGATGCGAAACGGTGGTCTATCTTGAGTCGCTTGCAGAAATTTTGCATATTTCCACTTCTGAATTGGGCACCATTGTCGCTAATGAGTATCTTCGGGACACCGTAGCGAGCCACTATGTAGTTTCTGATGAAGTCCATGATTTGTGTGTCTGTGATGCGTGCTAATGGCTTAGCCTCAATCCATTTTGAGAAATAGTCGATTGCGACGACTATGAATTTTGCTTGGCCCTTTGACTTCGGGAGTGGGCCGATCAAGTCAATGCCCCATTGTGCGAATGGCCATGCGCTTGCTATTGGGCTTAATTCTGCTGCTGGAGCTATGATGTTTCTTGAATATAGTTGGCATGCTTCGCATTCTGCCACCATGCTTGTTGCTTGAGCTCTCATTGTTGGCCAATAGTAGCCTAAGTTCAATGCTTTGCGGATCAACGCGCGAGCTCCCTCGTGCGAGGCAGCTATTCCTCCGTGGAGTTCTTCTAGAACCGTTGTTCCTTCTGTGCTTGTGATGCACTTTAGGTAGGGTGTAGAATAACCCTTTCTGTAGAGCTGTCCCTCGATCAAGGCGTAGTTTACGGCTACCCTTTCGATCTTGTTTGCTTGAGTCTTGTCTCGAGGTAGGATCCCTCTGGCGAGGTATGCTTGGATTGGTGTTTTCCAAGTTTCCTCTTCGTCAATGGCCATTACTTCCAATTGGTCTATGACGGATATTATTCTGTTTTCCACAAAGTGTGTCTTTTTGTCTTGTTCATTGTTTTGGGCATACTTGCTTAGAGCATCGGCCTCCTGATTTTCTTCTCGTGGGACGGAGGTTATGTTGAAAGTTTTGAAACTTTCTACCAACTCCTTTGCTTGTGTCAAGTATTTCTGCATGTTTTCGGACTTTGCAGTGTATTCTCCTTTGACCTGGTTGACGACCAGTTGTGAATCACACTTTACTCGTAAGTGTTCTACTCCAACTCCTTTGGCTATCCTGAGGCCTGTAATCAGGGCCTCATATTCTGCCTCATTGTTTGTCGCTCTGAACGTTAAGTTCAAAGCGTACTTCAAGGGGTCCGAGCCGTCGGGTGGGATTAGTAGTAATCCTGCCCCCGCGCCTCCGGTGTTGGATGATCCGTCCGTGTACAGTTCCCAAACTTCTGCGAGTGGGACGTCCGTCTGGACTTCATCTTGTGGCTCGGGCTCGATCCCTGTGAATTCTGCTATGAAGTCTGCCAAGGCCTGCCCTTTGATGGCTGTTCGCGGAGCGAAATGAATGCGGAATTCACTTAGCTCTACAGACCACTTTGTCAATCTTCCTGACATGTTTGGTTTTGCCAGGATGTGCTTCAGGGGCTGGTCTGTCAGGACCGTTATTTCATGCGCGTGGAAGTAAGGCCTTAGCTTGCGTGCGGCTATCACGAGCGCGTACAAGTGTTTCTCGATTGGTACGTAATTGACCTCATACTTGGCCAGTGTTTTGCTTACGTAATAAACCGGGAGTTGGGCTCCTCCTTTTTCCTTTATTAGCACAGAGCTGACTGCCGTGTTACTGGTTGATATGTAGAGAAAGAGAGGTTCTCCTTGAAGTGGCTTTGCTAACCTTGGGAGCGTCTTCAAGTGTTGTTTGAGTTGTTGGAATGCTTCTTCACAAGCATTTGTCCATTCGAACTTCTTGTTTTCGCGTAACACTTCGAAGAACGGGAGGGCTCTGTCCCCAATTTTGGCTAGGAATCTGTTCAGGGCTGCGAGGCGCCCGTTGAGTTGTTGCACTTCTTTGTGCTTTGTTGGAGAGGCCATTTCTTCAATTGCCTTCACCTTCTCAGGGTTTGCTTCGATGCCCCTTTCGCTCACCATGAATCCGAGAATTTTGCCTGACCGCACCCCGAAAGCACATTTTGCGGGGTTTAGTCTTATTTGATACTTTCGCATTCTCTCGAAGATTATGCGTAAGTCCTCTGCGTGATTCTTTCTTTTCTTGGATTTTACGACCATGTCATCCACGTATGCCTCCATTTTGTCGCCAATCAAATCTCCGAAAATGAGATTGACCATCCTTTGGTATGTTGCCCCGGCATTGATTAGCCCGAAGGGCATAACTTTGTAGTTATAGATTTCGCTGTCAGCGTAGAATGCCGTATGTGGGGCGTCTTGCCAAAACATTGGGATTTGGTTGTATCCTGTGTATGCATCCATAACTGTCATTAGTTCATGACCTGCTGTTGCATCTACCAATTGATCAATTCGTGGAAGCGGGTATGAATCTTTTGGGCATGCATTGTTGAGGTCTCTGTAGTCGATGCACATTCTTGACTTGCCATTTGGCTTAGGCACGACTACCGGGTTGGCCACCCAAGTTTGATACTTGGATTCTTCAATGAAACCTGCATCAAGCAGTCTGCTAACTTCTTCGCGAATGGCCAGTTTTTTGTCCCCACCTATGGACCTTAGCTTTTGTTTCACCACTCGAGCATCTTTGTTGATGTTGAGTTTATGGCAAATGACATCTGGGCTTATTCCTGGCATGTCCTTTGGGGACCATGCGAATAAGTCCTTGTATTCTGCTAGGAGCGCTGTGATTTCAATCACTTCGTCTTCTGATAATGATGCTCCTATGCGTACCATTCTTTCTGGTTCGTCGATTTTGAATTCGCGGAGTTCGTCCATCGCAGTAGGCCTCCCGTAGTCATCTCTTGGGTCTTCGTCGATGGTGGGTATTACTGGCATGTTTCCCACTTGGTTTTGTTGCAGCGCGATATTGTTGCATTCTCTTGCTACTTGTTGGTTTCCTCTAACTTCTCCCACACCTGCAATGGTTGGGAACTTGATTTTCAGGTGGGCCGTTGAAGGCACCATTCTCCATTCGTTCATGGTTGCGTATCCGAGAATGCCGTTGTAGGCGTTTAGCTTTTCGACCACTATGAACAGTATGTCGATATTCAGACGTCTTTCTCCTTCGCCCAAGGTTACTGGAAGGGTGATGGTACCCAGCGGGTAGCTGGCATCTCCCATGAATCCCACTAGAGGTGAGTTCATTGTTTGTATGGCCTTCTTTCTTCCGAGTGCTAAGACAATGTCTTTTGTTAGCACGTTTGGGGCGGAGCCTCCATCTACGAGAATTCGCATTATCTCCATGTCGTCAATAGTCATTTGAATGACTAAGGCGTCGTTGTGGGGGAACATTATGTGTTCTCTGTCTTTGGCTGAGAAGCCAGTGACGTCCTCCATGATTGTGTCCTCCCCGTCTAGCTCCTGTGGTTTATCACTCCTTCCGGCGGCGTACCTCTCTCTTGCGTAAGAGGTTTCGCCCCCTGCACTGAAGCCTCCGTGTATGGTGTATGTGTTATCCATCTTGCTTGTTCGTTTGAGTAACGCAGGCTTTTTGTCCGAAGCCCGCAGACGGCGCCAAGTGTTTCGACCGGGTTATTGCGGACTGTCCGCTGGATAACTGGTCGGGGTCTTCGGGTTATGTGTAAGCTGAATCCGCCTTCTAAGGTCGTGCGCGGGCTTTAGCTCTGTCTTCCAGGAGATGGTAAGCCTCTCTGAATCTCTAACGGGGTGTCCGCCGGCACCTGCAGAAGAGCGTTTACCAAGCAGTCCCCGTGGAGAGGGGGGGGGTGCTTGGCGTGCTCACTCCGACGCTCAACATCAGTGTTTTTCTAGAGAGAGAAAGAGAGGATTTTTAGAGAGAAGTCAGAGCTTTTCCGAAGTTTGCCCAAAGTGAATTTGGAATGAGTTTTTTATGTTCACCCCCAAGGTGGCTATTTATAGGCCATCTTGGACCGTAAACCGGTTTTGACCCGGTTCGATGTGAAAATATGAACCGGGATGCGTAGGTAAGCTTCGGGAAAAGGGGCTCTGACGTGCGTCTCAGGCGGCTGTCATAAACGGGACGAGCGCGCCGCTAAAACAAAGGTCTCGGACACGTAGGAGTTAGTGTAAAAATCGGGTCCCCGTACGTATCCGAGAGAAAATGGGGGGTGTGCGCGGCACCCCCCGGGGTGGGACTTACCCGGAATTCCGGGTAAGCCTAGGCTTACCCGGACTTCCGGGTAAGCTTTGGCTTACCCGGAGATTCCGGGTAAGCCAAGCTTACCCGGAATTCCGGGTAAGCTTAGCTTACCCGGAAATTCCGGGTAAGCTGGGGCTTACCCGGAATTTCCGGGTAATCTAAGCTTACCCGGAAATTCCGGGTAAGCTTAGCTTACCCGGAATTTTCCGGGTAAGCCTAGCTTACCCGGAAATTCCGGGTAAGCTAGGCTTACCCGGAATTTTCCGGGTAAGCCCCCCGGGGCACCGGGCAAGTTCGCGACTTGCCCGGTTTACCCCGGTTAGCTTGAAATCGGGTCTTGCTAAGGGCCTCGTGCGAATGTGAGGTCCGAATAATTAAAACCGAGCCCGGATCACGCGTATGTCCATCAATTAGCGTGCCCTTGTTGGTGATGTAGAAATAGAACCTCCTTCGGCGGTGCCCCTGTTGGCAGTGCCTCCATTGGTAGTGCAGAAAAGTAAAGCCTCCAGTAGTAGTGCAGAAAATAGAACCTCCGTCGGCGGTGCCCCTGTTGGCGGTGCCTCCATTGGTAGTGCAGAAAGTAAAGCCTCCAGTGGCGTGCTAAAAAGTAAAGTCTCCAGTGGCGTGCAGTAAAGTAAAACCTCAATCGACGTTGCCTCCAGTGGCGAGCGACAAGGGAAAGCCTCCAGTGGTGTGCAATAAAGAAAAACCTTTGGTGATGATTGGTAACAGAAGACCTCTACGTCAGACAGTACCAACAACCTCTGGTGACGCCTCTAGTGGCGAGTGGTAACGGAAAAACCTCTACGTCAGACCGTACCGGAGAACCTTTGGTGATGCCTCTAGTGGCGAGTGGTAACGGAAGACCTCTACGTCAGACCGTACCAGAGACCCTTTGGCGATGTCTCTAGCGGCGTATGTCGGAGAAGAGCCTCTAGTGGCGTCCGCTGGGGAAGTGCCTCTAGTGGCGTGACTTGCGAGGGCTGAATACTAAGACTTCGTTTGTCGGGGCTGACTCTCAGAAAGCTGGAATACTTCAGATCCTGATTGTCGGTTGTGACTTGTAGGAACAGACTGTAACCGTCCTACTCATCCTTGAATTGTGACTTGCGAGAGCAGGCTGTAACCGTCCCGCTTGTCATGAGTTTGACTTTGAATGTTTGTCCATAATTTTTGCCTAAATTGTGCATTGTGCGACAAACTAGCGGGATCTTTTTTCTCTTTTTTCTTTTCTTTTTTCTTTTTTCTTTTTTTTTTCTTCTCTCTTTTTTTTTTTTGAGAATTTCTCTTTTCCTCTCCTTTTGCCATGGCCGATTGAGAGATTTCCGACCGTGCCCCTCAGCTTTTTATTTTCTCTCCTTTTGCCATGATTGCAATTCCTGAACTTGCAACCATGCCTCTCATTTCCTGATTTTTCCTAGGTCGCCCTTTCGGGTTTTCAACCTAGCGGAAGCACTCTTTATTTGGTAGCCGATTAAACGGTGGCTGTGACCTGTACTTTATTTTCCGCCTCGATGCGGGAGTATTTGTAGCCCTTTGGAGGGTGACTGTGACCCTTTTCTCACTGTTATGTTGCGGGAGCTTTTTGATTGTAGCCATTTGGAGGGTGGCTGTGGCCCTTCATTCCTCGTCTCTGATCCGGGAAACACTCTTTGTATGTAACCATTTTGAGGGTGATTGTGGCCCTTTCACTTAATATCCGCCATCGATGTTTCGGGATCGCTCTTTTGACTGTAGCCGTTTGAGGGACAGCTGTGACCCTTTCTTTTACTCTCCTGCCCTCACCGGGTTCGCGGGATCACTCTTTTTGTGTAGCCATTTTTTTTAAGGGTGGTTGTGGCCCTTTTTATTCTCTTGCCCTCGCAGGGTTCGCGGGGTCACTCTTTTATTTGTAGCTGTCTGGAGGGTGGCTGTGGCCCTTTCTTTATAGTCGTTTTAGGGACGACTGAGACCCTTTTTATTTGTAGTTAATTTAGGGACAACTGTGACCCTTCTATTTTTTCACTGCTCTCAAAAAATAAAAACTCTTTCTGTAGCCGATTAAAGGGCGGCTGTGACCCTAAAGAAAATGATTTTTTTGCCTCTTTTTTTTTTTTTTTGCCTTTTTTGCTTGCTTTTTTTTTTTTCTTTCTTTTTTTTTTTTTGCTCTTTTTTTTTTGCTTCTTTTTTTTTTACGACGAAAATTTAACGAAAATAATCAACAACTATTATGTACATGCCCCCTAGTGGCAAATCTGAAATTTCCAATTCAAAACATCTTTTAGAGAAGGACTCACTTGATTGACCGTGTCGACGCCCTGGATGAACACTACAACCAATGGATGACGTAGACAGTGATTTTTAATCTCGGCTTCTCAAGTGCCCCGGTTATCGCTCAATCTCGTCTGGGGATGCCTTATAGCTAGCACCTACCGGGTTAGGCTCTTCGCATGCAGGATGAATGGCCTGGCCAATGAACACAAATGGATGACGTGGAGTAGTCCGCATTGGGGCACAAATATTGTGCGAGATAAATTCGGCAGCCGACACAAGAATGGTTGGCGAGCAAAGGGCCGTGCACGAGATGTGCTCTGGGTGTTGGAGTTTTTTTCTAGTGGGAAATGTGCTCGCTATGCGACTGGACCTGCTGCATGTCCTGATTTTCCTGCTCCATCTAGAAATCACAACTTGTATATGAACACCCGCCGGAAAGTAAATGCCCCTGGACCTCTGATGGAAGGCACCAACAATAATGTTTTCTTTGCTTGACATCTCAAATGTTCATTGGTCAGCACATTGAATCTTCACGAGACTCTCGATGATCTCTTGATATTTTCCCATCCCCGGACATGACCGATCTCAATAGGAGATGCCTCTTGGTTACCACCGAACGGTTTAAACCTCACCGTAAACGAATATACGGCTTGGTTCGGGACGCGTATGAATTCCACATATGGTGGGTGGAACTTTGACATGTAAGTTCTTTGGAGCAGTCACGTTTCACGTGGTTGCGACCTCGTCGAAGTGGTCGTCTGATCTGCAAAAAGAGTAGGGACACTCAAATATCAAGGAAAAACCAAGTACAAGTCATCATACCAGAGTGTTGGATATCCCGAATGCGCAATTTGTGCTTCGTGCAACTGAATGGCTGCACGTTCTTTTTTGTTGCCCCATTTGGCCGACACAACTCGTATGTGCAGGATACCTAACAAGGGTACCTTAAAAGACCAGACATGAAAGTTAGTATAAAGAATCAAATGAGTCATGCATGATTTTTCGGAAAACTTCTAATGTCATTCATTTCATAATTTTGATTACATTTCAGAAAGAACCAAAATTTATGATCTAAGGTGTTTTGCACTAGCTTGGAGTTTTGCTGAATTCGCTGAGTGCACTATCTGGCTCGAACGCAGGACAGATGCTCAAAACAAAGTTTTTTTAAAAAGGTTTTCTCGTCCTTTGTTTTAACTCGAATAGTCGCACTCAACTGCTCAGTTAGACTATTTTTTTGAGAAATAATAGAATCAAATCTTTTTTTTTTTAAACACTAGCTCATGCGAATGTTGAAATGAAGATCTTGCCGAAAAAGTGTAACACCTTGGATAAACTGAATGACACTTTGAATTTTTTTAAATGCTCATGCATGCTCGAAAGTTAAAGTTCTACTTCTAATAAATTTACAACTTACAACCAGTTTACCTGAATAATACATATGTACAAAATGAAAAATCCAGGTAAAATTTTTCTAAAAACAAATGCAAATGCAATGCATGTTTGGAATTAGAAGCTCAACAACTAAGAGAAGATTTACAATCTATAAAAAAAAAGAATTTCAATGCCTATGAGATGTACATGAGATGCATACTTAAAATGAAATTTACAGGTTATCTGAAAATATTTTTTTGTTTTTGTTTTTTTTTAATGAGAAAAAAAAATCAATGCATCTTGGTTGCTCAAAGTTAACAAAAAATCAGGTGAAAAGTTTTTTTTAAAAGAATGCATAAATGCACAACAATAAATACAAGATGCAAACTTAAAAATAAAAGTTCCACAACTAAGAAAATTACAATTTACCTGAAAGGTTTTTTTTCGAAAATAATGCATATATGATGCACATTTAAAAAAAAACAGGTAAAAGGTTTTTTTTAAACAAAGAGCTCTAAAACTAAGAGAGGTTACGATTTATCTAAAAAGTTTTTTTTTTTTTTTTTTTTTTTAAATTAATGCATATTTGATACATTATTTAAAAATAAAATAATTCAGGTAAAAAGTTTTTTTTGAAATGATGCATGTGGAATGCACGTTCGAAATTAGAAGCTCTAATAGCTAAAAAGGAATCACAATTTTTTCTAAAATGTTTTTTTGCATGCGCGACGCGCTAACCAAAATCACAACTTACCTGAAGAGTTTTTTTAAGAAAAAATAATGCGTATGAAACGCAAGTTTGAAATTTAAAAAAAAAAAATCAGGTAAGAAGGGTTTGATGTGTTTGAATTGTTAATTTGGATTTGGTGTTTGAATTGTATTTTGTGATGAATTTGATGTGTTTGTTGTTTGTATTTGATTGGTGTTTAGTTTATGGTTTTAGTTAATATACACTAATGTAATATTTTGGCAAAATAAAAATTAAATGTAATATTGAGAAGTGAAAAAAAAAATGTTCACGCGGCGGGGCGGATCTGGGCCCCACAGGTCGACTTGCGGGATTTTTTTCCCAGCTGACCCGCCCCGGTAGGTACACCTGCCCGGGTCCGGGTCTGCCAAACTGACCCGCAGGGCCGGTCCGGGGCTGCGGAAACCCGCCCCGACCTGCCCCGTTGCCATCCCTAAATCTCATGTAGTTCACGAGTATATTGACTCACTTATCTAGTTGTGAGTACAAATTATTTTAGGTATGAAACAATCTATTATATATATAAACTAGGAGGAAAGAGAATAAGAGAGTCATTCTGGAGATGCCACGTCAGCGAAAAAGGCTACTCGCGTCTGTAATATACGCGCCTGGCCTTTACTAATTAACGCTCTGAAGTCTGAACTCCTCTCTGAAAACAGAGCGTCGCATCTGGAAGATCAGACGATCAGATTTCCCATCAGAGCAGACACCAATCGTCCAACTTCTCGCTACAATTCAATCGGTGCCGGTCGCTAACAGAGAGTTTGGGGTGGCCACGGAATCGATTATATATATAAACTAGGAGGAAAGAGAATAAGAGAGTCATTCTGGAGGAGAAATTATTCACTGCCACCGTCCCAACAGGTGGCAGTGAGGTGGTGGCTCTAGAGCCAATCATATTTGGACAAGTGGCAGAAAGAATCTAGAGCCACCACCTCATTGCCACCTATTGGGACGGTGGCAATGAATAATTTCTCACTCTGGAGATGCAACGTCAACGAAAAAAGCTACTCGCGTCTGTAATGTACGCGCCTGGCCTTTACTAATTAACGCTCTGAAGTCTGAACTCCTCTCTGAAAACAGAGCGTCGCATCTGGAAGATCAGACGATCAGATTTCCCATCAGAGCAGACACCAATCGTCCAACTTCTCGCTACAATTCAATCGGTGCCGGTCGCTAACAGAGAGTTTGGGGTGGCCACGGAACATTTGGAGCTCGATCGACCTTTGCAGTGCCAAACGCGGCCATATTCAGACGCGACCACCATCCTCGGCTTCGCCATCAGATTCCTCATCGTTTCTGAATTCGAATCAGCCGTTCTAGAACTCGCCACAGTTCAATCTGTCCCGATCGCAGACATAGAGATTGGGGTGGACATCGGAACAACTGGGGCTCGGTCGGCCTTTCCGCCAAACGCGGCCATGTTCAGACGCGACCACCATAAATATCAACCACAGGTACAGATACGTGTATTGCCTTTCAGATTTTGATCCAATTGTAGGGTTTTCTTGATGCGTTTATGTATGTTGATTATTTATCTTCCATTCCATTGTAATTTTCATTCTGATTAGAAGGTCGAGTAGGAAGAAGGTTCCACAGACAATTCAATAAGGTGATTTCGAAATACACAGAATTCCTCTCCTATTCCTCCAGTTGAGACCTCTATGCAGTGCAGTTAGGTGTCTGCGGTATGATATATCTCGATCTTATAACTTTTTAGCAGTTAAGGATTAAAGCATTGATAGCAATCAGAGTTTTTCATTTGATCGTATGACCCGTTTTATCTCTCTTTTTTTTTCTTTTCTTTCCTGCAGCTGGTAGAAGTATTTCATGCCACTCTAGAATAATTGGTTGAAGTTGATCTCCTTTTGGTGAGTGAAAAAAAAAAACTACAAATAGATTTGACCTTCTGTTTAGTTCTTTTCCTACCACTGTTATTCTACTCATAATTTGATGACTACAACACGCATTGGATTCAACAAGAGGTGTTTCAATTCAATGGAAAGTGGAGGACTTCAAAATTTGGATGGTAAGATCCAATCGTCCTTTCTATATATTTGATTTGATGACAACCATCTATTTCGTGATCTAGATGATAGGGTTAACAATTCGTACATGATTTTCAACAAAACCTTGAAGAGAATTCAAGTGAGTTGCTTACCAATTGCTTGTATTATGACATTTGACTTTGTCTATAGGTACTGGTTCTGATTGCAGGCAATTTTTAATCTGATTGTGAATTGTAGTGTTGTTGATATCCCCACACTTAAGAGAAGAAAGGGCAATCAACTATTCTTATTACGGGTACATGGTTTGAAATATTAGCACCATTGTTGTTTTGCGTTATTATTTTACATTGTGGATATTGAACATTGTCTGTTTCGTTGTAGGGATATGATGTTTTGATGATTATTTCTCTTCCAATTCAGGCACGTCGTGGAATATTTGTTAGCTAAATCTCTATAAGAGCTTAACCCCTAGGTCTTCCTAACCCTAATTTTCTTGATAGTGTTAGCTAATTGATTAATTACGGATGTTGATCATGCATCTGGGGTGATTTAGATGCTGTCAGCTATTGTTGGATACAGACATGTGGCGGAGCTTCCTCTTACTGCGAGGAGTTTCTCTTGGTGAAAATGGTGTAACTCTTGGTAATTCTTTACATTCGCGAATTCTTTGAGACAATAATAAAAACTCTAAAAACAAAGACACGGTCTATAGTAATTAAACTATAACTGAGTTGATATATACTATTTGGCAGGAACCGAGCATTCTTCTGTTCAATTGAATTCATGGAGTCAGCGTTACAAGAGTTCTATTGCATCGAGTGTATATCCTCAATATCGTCTTTACTGATAACGCATTATGGTTCTCTACGCTTCGAACCAATGAATTTATAGTTTACTTCCATTTTTTATGGCTAGAGTATTTTATGGGATCTATACGAATGAATATGCATGCGGCTTAACTTTGATTGAATGTTGTTTGTGAAAATATATGCACCTCATGCAGGTTTGAGCTGATGGAGGTCTTATATAGATGATGGTATACCATATTTTGTGCTATGGTACCTCTGGGATTCTTTTAAGGACTGGAGTGCTTATGGAGCAGGTGTTCCTCTTATGTTGAATGGTAGTGACTTCGTGGTTCAATACTATGTCCTTTGAAGTTGATGTGTTTCGTTCAAAGATGGTGGATTTAAAGCATCTGTAAGTTTCTGCATATTCAAGAAGTCTCTTCAGTTGTATTCTTTTTTATGTTTATGGCTTCTTTTGTGAACCTGATTATAGCAAATTGACAGTATTGAATGATTTATCAGTTGTTTAGTACAGTCTAAACCTTCGATTAACTATAGACAACAAGTGTCCTTTTACAGATGAAGTGGATCGTGCCTGAAGCAAAGAGTTAATTAGATTTGTGTTTTCATCATTGCAGACAAGCAGATAATATGCATCTTTTTAGGTTTGGAATGGAGTTCTTTGTCAGTAGTAGAATGTCTGAACTTCAGAGTGAATAAATCTGTAGAGGTAAAATAGATACAATCATTCAGTCGATCAAGCTTGATGAAAGCACCATTAAGAATTACAGTAGAGTTTAGAATCCCAGTACACAGAAAGTGGTGGAGCTCTAATCATGATACATCAGTTATGCTAAGACTTATATGATTATATACGGAATGGTTAACGGCACATTATGGCATTGGCAGTCGGGCACTATAGAATTTTTATTTACTAGGCAATATCTATAACTAATTAAATTAGTAGGAATAGGAAATATGCACAGAGATTCATGTTATGATTTTGATCAGATAACTTTAGAATTCAAAAATTTGCTCTTCTACTACTTATATGCTTCCAATGCTTCATTATGCCTAAACCTTTCATGGTTGACCATTTGAAGTTTTAATTGTTGCCTCATGATTCACAGATTATGGTAGAGTTGAGTCCTTGTTAGACTTGGACCAAGAAATGCAGAAGATCTTCCGGTAGATGCGGAATTTGCAGATTGTGTTCAATTGCAACCAGAGGTCAGTGAAGATAACTATTTTGATCCAGTTTTTTTTCTTTCACAACATCTCTCTCATTCTCTCTAAGAGTTTAAGGGTTTATTTCCAATGTTGCTGAAGCGATTGAAGTTGAGAAAAACAACTGGAGCTCTAAATCGTATAAATTTGATGAGGTATTCACAGCAAGTTCCTCCCAAAAGCGTGCTTATGAAGTTGTATATATATATATGTTATGATACTCAAGCCAGACTTTTTTAGTTTTATTATATTCAGTTTCTTTGTTCTTACTTTATAAATTACTTGATAGTATAGTATATATATCGCTGTCTGATGATGATATATCATAGTTAATAATGGGATATAATTAATATAATATATATTTTGTTCTTAATCGTTGCCTTAATTTTAATTATATATGTAATTATGATATGTCATTTTTTAATTGGTTAACTAGGCTGACATATCAAGCTCAGAAACCAACCAGTACCATTCTCTTAGTGATTTCATTTCTTCGGTTAGAAAGCAATGAAATTAGTTAATGAGTTCTTAATAATTACCGTTGCAGATATCCGGTTGTTAATAAATGAGAGGCGATTTCTCCCATCACCTGAAGTTTTTTTTTTTTTTTTTAGCTAGAGTTGAAATGGAGATAAAGCATAAGGGAATTAGAATAGTTTTGAAGCCCAAGTAACAAATTGTAACAAAGTCAGCAGCTCAATGTATACATAAGCAGCCTAGGAAGTATATGTATCATGCCTTCGTGTTTGATACCTATGTATGGTACAAATTGACTTATATCAAAATTTCGTTTTCTTTTTCCTTCAAAATTCTTAACTTAGTCACCCGCGCGCTGCGCGGGGATAACACCTAGTTATACTATGGATATTGCCCTTCCAATAACACTCTACGGAAAAAAAAAATTATACCTATCATTTATTTATTTAATAATAATAAGAGTTGGGACATTTCCTCACATATTATGTTAGCTTAAGATTACTGATTTTCTTATATATATATATAACGTGATATCGTCACATTGAACTTGAATGACTTAAATTTGCTCTAAAGTATTTTATAGCATTTTTAAAGTTTTTTTTTTGCGAATTTAAAAACCATTTCGATTTGTTTATAAATATTTTTCAATTTATTTTATCTTTAATACATTAAGAAAATCATATACCGTAAAACTTTGCTCATAGAATGCTCCATTACCAATCAAATTATTTTCATGATACATTAAACTTAATACTTAGAATTATATATAACTAAAGTTATATATATCTTAAACACACATTGGAAAAAACTTATCTAGTATGATTTTTTTGAGTCTCCTTAATAAAAAAAAATACTATATAATTAGATTATTTATTATTTTGTGTATGTTTATCAATTAAAATAAAATATTACGTTAAATATATATTTTTTTAATTCAAGATGAGCACATGATATGTTCAAATTTTCATGTATGAGTTTTCATTATTTTGAAATAGAGTACAAATTAACATAAGTGAATATGATTATATAATAAGTTAAAAAAATAAATATTACATTATACTTTAACTCAAATAATATAAAAAATTATAGTTTGTTTCCCCGTTATATTGCTCCAATCCCCCTAGTTTGTAATAGTCTTTACTAAATATGTATTAAATACTATGTTAAATAATTTTCATAATATTGTTTTTAATATTTATCGAATGAGCGCATGATGTGCTCAATTTTTCTTATTTGATTTTTTTTTAACAATTAAAAAAGGACTATTACTTTTAAACAGAGTTCAAATTTAAATGTTAACGGTACATTATATTTTAACTCAAATAAAAAAATATGATGTATTTCAAATTTATATGTACCCACTTAATAATATATAACATCTTTCTAGATTGGACTGCTATTCAATTTGCACATTCATTCATTTTTTTGAAATTGCGCACCAATTCACCTCAGATATTTAACTGCAAGCCGTTAGATATTACGGTCAAGGCTTTCACCATTGAAATATTAATTCATAACATTTTTTATAAGTTAAAAATAATTAAGTTTCATTAACAAGTGGACACTAAAAAACTTTTTAATTGTTCTTACAACTCTTATTCATTCTCAAATAAAATTTCATTTTTACTAAATTTCATTTTTCTGAAATGTTTTTTTTTCTATAAATAATTCTATCTTACATAATATTATATTTTATAAATAATAATTATACATTCACATATTATAATTTTGTATGTAAAAATAAATTTGAGGAAGATATTTTACATAATTTTTTAGAAAAGATTATATATGCACTAAAATATTATATATAAAAAATAATTATCTACTACGTTTTAAAAATTATTTTTTATTGTTGTATTATCATTATTTTGTTGCTAAGATGGTTGTATTATTACGTAAATTTAATAATACATAGTATGTATATATTTATTTAGGTCAGTCCATAAAAGGTAAAATGTTGGTCATGAATATTTTTATATTCATAGTAACCGACAAGATTAAATTACCGACATTTGGTTAATGGATGAAGCACTGCTACACCATATTACATGGTTTAATAATATACATGTTTGTTTTTTCTTTATTTTCTTTAATAATTGAATAATTCATAAATAAAATAAATGAATAAATAAAAAGGAATATAGAACTCAGAGAAGTAAACGCTTGGTAGACTTGCATTTTGCTTTTCTCCATCTTCTTCCCTCACATAAACTGGATACATCTTCTCCCAATCTTATTCTCCACCACCAACAGAAAACAGAGCAATTTGAAGTTGAAGGGATTCAGCCACCTGGTATGTCTATGTTTCTCGATGGGTAAGTCAACCTCGAAATCTCTGAGTCAATTCTCTTCGATCGACTCTATGCAATCAACATGCTTGATTTCCGTTTCTCTTTGATTACAACTTAGACCTGCAAAACTACGTTTCTCTCTCTCTAGGGTGTAATTGAACATCAGACAACTCAAGCTCTTTCAATTGATATTATGCAAACTCAAGCTTGATTCTTTCAGATTTGAGCTCGGCTCGATGCAACATTTGGTATGTCGAGATCGGTCCCACTTGTCAAATTAGATTTAACATATGAGTTTGAATTCTGCTCGTGATCGGGATCATCTTATCTGAACTTGACCTAGTTCAACTAATCGTTTGATTCAGTTTAACCACTACTAGTATGATTAGGTTCAACTCGACCCCTGTATAGACTCGATTTAGCTCGGAATTTGTCGAATCATTTGAAGAATGTGTTTGAGTCGTGTTTGATGTGTTCTGATTCCTGCACCACTCACCGACTTACCGTGCAGTTAAAACACAGTGGTAAGTGTGAGACGGTCAATATGGAGTGGGTCACCGATATATTTGAGGAGTCTGTTAGCAAAGATACACTGCATGCTTTCTGTGGAATTCATGAAGAACATCCTACTCATCAGACAACTCCTCCTTCAACTTCCATAGAGGTACTATAATCATTGTTTGTCTGAATTTCGGATTGGAGTTCATGTTCCAATTTTGTGCAGGATAATGGGTCGGATATCGATAACAATGAAGATGTAGATCGTGCCATTGCGATTTCCCTCTCAGAAGAAATTCAGCGAAAAGAAATTGGTAAGTAACCCAGTTACGAATGAAACTTAATCTCGATAAGTCCATCATGTTGTGTATTCATTTTCTGATACTGTTTGGATAGAAAAAGAAGCCCAATTGAAAGAAGATGAACTACTTGCTAGAGCTATACAACAAAGCTTGAACTTTGAGGGCTCCTCAGAAGGTGAAACGGAACACGATTCTCCTGAATTCGAAGATTGTCATTCCAATCATGAAGGAGATGAAATCGAAGATTCAATACCTGCAGAGGAAATTGAGGAAATCAAAGATTCAATACCTGCAGAGGTTCGGGCAAAAAAAGTACATTCAGAGGTTCGGGCAAAAATAGTACCTCCAGAGGTTCAGGCAAAAAAAGTACCTGCAGAGGTTCGGGCAAAAAATGTTCCTGCCGAGGTTGAGGCAAAAAAAGTAACTGCAGAGGTAATTGAGGAAATCAAAGATTCAATACCTGCAGAGGCTCGGGCAAAAAGAGTACTTGCAGATGTTCGGGCAAAAACAGTACCTGAAGAGGTTCGGGCAAAAATAGTACCTGCTGAGGTTCGGGCAAAAATAGTACCTGTAGAGGTTCGGGCAAAAAAAGTACCTACAGAGGTTCGGGCAAAAATAGTACCTGCAGAGGTTCGGGCAAAAATAGTACCTGTAGAGGTTCGGGCAAAAAAAGTACCTTCAGAGGTTCGGGCAAAAAATGTACCTGCCGAGGTTCGGGCAAAAAACGTACCTGCAGAGGAAATTAAGGAAATCGAAGATCCAGTACTGCCACCGGAAATTGAGGTGCAAAAGTGCTTCCTTTATGTGATTGATGAGTTGTTCTACAATTTTTTTTAGAAGTATGGATGATATATTGTGCAGATAAATCCGCGGAGAAATCACCAAAACGTTGATCAGCGACCTTACTACAACATCGACACGGAATGCGATGTCTGCAAGTATTATGTAAGTTCTGAAACAACAACTGATATTGCAGTTCTTGTTATTCTCAAGCTTATTTTGATTTGGCCAAAAAAACCCTTAATTTTGGTTTTGACCACAAAAAAAAAAGATATTGCTGTGATTCATTTTCTTCGAAATGTTGACAGATCCCGAAGAACCCATACGGGCATCTTGAATATAGATCGCATCCCTTCTGGCTTCAGAAGTATTGCACTTCTCACGAGCATGACGGAACTCCTCGATGCTGCAGCTGTGAGAGAATGAAGGTCAGTTTTTATTCTGATAAACTATTGCAAAGTAGGGTTTTCTTGTTGCTCAAGATATGTTTTTTTTTGGGGTGCAGTCTTATGACAGTATCTTCATTGGTCTGGATGATGGTCGGAAACTCTGTCTAGATTGTCATGACTCAGCTATCATGGACACCGATGGTTGTCAGCCGCTATATCTTGAGATCAAGAAGTTCTACGAAGGCTTGGGGATGAAACTTGAGCAACAAGTTCCCTTACTCTTGGTTGAACGAGAAGCACTTAACGAAGCTCGAGAGGGAGAAAAAGATGTAAGATTTGTATCACACAAAATGAGATTACTTGCTGATCAAGTTACTGGTCCTCTGTGTATTTATTTAGCAATTTCCTTTTATTTTGATATTTTTGTTCAACAGGGACATCACAATATGCCCGAGACAAGAGGGATCTGTCTTTCTGAGGAACAATCTAGTGGACTAGTAAGACAACATATACTTACTATTCTGACAGACATTATATATGAGATTCATGCTAATTAACCTGGGAAAATGATCAGGTCCCAAGACGTTCCAAATCCAAGGTAGGTCAATCAAGCAACAACATAGAGACAGAACCTCAGAAATTAAGACGCCATTGTGAAGTGACCGCAATTCTGATACTGCACGGCCTCCCAAGGTTTGCTCTTCAATAAGACTTTACTTGATGCTTAAGTAAAATCTGAAATCATCATCATATATATGCAGGTTACTGACGGGGACGATATTAACTCATGAACTGATGCACGCATGGCTCCGGCTTCAAGGTTACCCGACTCTTCGTCCAGAGGTTGAAGAAGGCATCTGTCAAGTGATGGCATTGATGTGGCTGGAAGTTGAGCTCCGGCCTGAATCTGTTGATTTCACCGGTGAGAAGAAATTTGGGGAGTTCTTGAAGCAGTCAATCGTGGCAGATGCCTCTCCTGCATATGGAGACGGGTTTCGACTCGGGTGGCAAGCTGCTAGAAAGTTCGGTCTTCAGCGAACACTAGACCATATAAGAAAGACGGGAAACTTCCCTAATTGATTGTTGGTTCTGTTTGATACATACATGCATGCTTTGTAATTGATACCAGCGGTTGAATTGCTGGAGATCTGTATAATCTGCTACCATCTCTTCCACTATTCTCATCAACTCTGGTTGTTTCAGTATTCCTCTGCTATGCTATGACAATAATGAAGGATCAAATTCCACTTTCCTCATCATCTCCTTTCTTGCCATACAAGTAAGAGAGAATGGTGGTGTCATGTATGATATAGTACGTGGACTTTGTTGGTCATTTGGGAAAGTATAGGGGTTATTAGATGATTAGTAGATTAGGGTTAAATAGAGGTTGTTCATTGTACAGAGGTATCGATGAAATGAATTGTCTTCTCCGATCTTCTCTGAATCCTCCTACTCCTCTGTAATTCATCCTTCTTCTTGATCGATCCATGACACTGGTATCAGAACCACCGTTCCCCCTCGGACCGAACCGCCTTCCGCCGCCACCACCGCCACCGGCCTAGGTCGCCGCTTCGCTGTCGCCGATCGGAGAGCACCACCGCCGTTGGTTTTCAGTTCAATTCCGCCGTTCGTGATTTCAAGTCTGTTCAGTAGCCGTCGACTGCAATTCTTGGATCATTTTTGCAATTCTTGGACCGTCGATTGCCGATGCTGTTTCTAGACATCGACATCTGCATCTTGTGGTTCTTGTATATAAACCCGCAACTTATACAGTGGTGATTCCCTTCCTTTCTGCTTCTTTGGGGTTTCTCTGCCTAAGTTGTTATTGCTGTCCCTGGTTAGCTCTATTGCTGCTGCTAGTCTATATTTGTGTTGCTGTTGCCGATAGTTTTTGTTGCTGAGGTTTGATATTGTTGCTTGCTGCTTCAAATTTTTGCTGCAACTGAGTTACGGTGGTATTAAATTAGGCCTGAGTTGTTGCTGCTGCAAATTGCCTATGTTTTTCTGCTGTTATCTGTGCTGCTGTCATTTTTGGTAATCTGTCAAATTGAAGGACCCCATGGAAGAGGTCTTGACTCTATTTCAGTCACAATCTTTGCAAGAGTATTGGAGAGCATTCGATGCACTTCTTAACAATGTGACGATTTGTGATGAGCATGCTATAAGTATCTTTCTTTGTGGCTTGAAGACTAAATTCGTTGCCCGATTATGATGTTTAAGCCAAAGAATCTTCTTGAGGCGTAGTCTTTAGCACGACTTCAAGAATTTACTAATGCTGCTTTAGCTTCTTCAAATTCTGCTGTCTCCGCTACATGGACTAATCATACTTCATTTCCACGATCTTTTTCGACACCGACAGTAGAACTTCCTACAAATGCATCGAAGCTACAACTTTTGAGGAATGAAATTGATGAGAAACGGGCGAAGAGTGAGTGTCTTTTCCGTAATGAGAAATTTGTTCTGGGTCATCAATGCATGACGAAGGAACGAGTTGTCATTGAAGCGGAGGATGTGGATGACTGTCCGAGGCAGTTGCAGCTACTGATTCTACTGTGCGAAATGCGGTTGTTGCTTCTATTGATCGAGAACCACAGATTTCTATCGATGCCTTCATCGGTGTGCACTCTTTTTCGACTATGGAGAAGATTGAGTCCAGGGGCACGCCACATTGCCTCTACATTCCCATTGACTCAAGGTCCACACGTAACTTCAATGATGACCGTTTAGCCTCCAAACTACAGGGTGTTCTCGCTAAGCATGCTGAAGATCCTTTTGCATTTGATGAAGAGGAATATGAACCCTCCAAGTGGGAAGTACTATCTGGTAAGAAGTTACAATCTAGACATATAGCTAATGCTCTAGTATTTGGACAAGCTGAGGTTGTAAGTCAGGTGCAGTAACACTACATTCGAAGTTTGTTCATTGATTTGAGGCTTGAACTATAATCGAAGTTTGTGCTCAAAGGAAGTGGATATGTTATGATGGAGCAAACGATGGTTCGGGATTACGATGGTTTCAATGGTCCGGGAGTCTTCCAAAGTCCACTTGCGCTTGTTAGGGATTACGACGGGTTTAATGGTCCCGGTTACCTTGAGGTCAAGGTTGTTAAAAGGGGAGGGTATTGTCATGTATTATATAGTACGAGGACTTTGTTGGTCATTTAAGAAAGTATAGGGGTCATTAGATGATTAGTAGATTAGGGTTAAATAGAGGTTGTTCAATGTACAGAGGTATCGATGAAATGAATTGTTTTCTCTGTTCTTCTCTGAATCCTTCTACTCCTCTGTAATTCATCATTCTTCTTGATCGATCCATGACAGGTGGATTGCCTTTTTTTTCACTTTCTTTTGGACAATGCCCCTATTTCGGCAATTTCGAATAGTCTTGGATAATAATTGTATCATGTTGTTCACTTTTGAGTGTCTAGACGGGTCAATTATAAATGTGTTCCAATTTGCCTGACATTATATAATAGGGTTAACAGGTCTTTTGGTCTATGATGTTTGACAACTTTTGGGTTTTGGTCAATGATGTTTTTTTTTACCTAGTTTTGGTACTATATGTTTGCAGATTTTTTCTAGTTTTGATCTAACCGTTACATTCCGTCCATTTTTTGACATGTTCAAGTCACGTGATCCACTCTAAACTTTAAATTTAGTCTCTCTAATACTTTCTTAACCTTTTTTTTTTGTTCAATTTAGTCTCGAAGTTTCAAAATTGACCCCAATTAGACAATAGGTCCAATTGGATTTTTGAAACTTCGGGACTAAATTGAACCAAAAAAAGGTTAGGAAAGTATTAGAGGGACTAAATTGAACAAAATTAAAATTTTAGGAAGGATCACGTGACTTGTACATGTCAAAAAATGGACGGAATGTAATGGTTAGACCAAAACTAGAAAAAAATCTGCAAACATATGGTACCAAAACTAGGTAAAAATAAACATCATTGACCAAAACCCAAAAGTTGTCAAATATCATGGACCAAAATACTTGTTAACCCATATGATATGGATACGAGAATAATAAGCTTAATAAGTGGTATTTTCGGTACAAAAGTTGGTTGAAAATCCATATTTCCTCAAAAGCTAGCAATATCATATTTCATAAACAAGTTCAAGTTGTTCACTTTTAGAAACTAACAAATACATACTGAATAGTTTAAATTTAGTAGTGCAACAATGTAATTTCGACACTGTATAATTAGTTGTATTTATTCATGTCTTTTATGTACCCGCAGGGCCACAAGTTAGAGTTATTTTGACATGGTTAATTTGAATGAATATAGAAATTTAGGGACAAAACTAGTCGAGATAGATGACAGCACCTTTTTCCTCTCTTCCTTACCGGGAGGGCAATCTTCTCTTATGGCCTTCCCCTCCCGCCCGGCCCGGAAATAGAACTCAGCCCCCTTCTGATCGATTCATTTCTGCAAGCAGGGGGGATCCAGAGCGTTGCCCCCTGCTATAGCATAACCTAAAAAAGCGAGTTCCAAAGTACCAAAGGCGGGAACGAGACGCTTTGGTTACCGGCGAACGCTTCCAATCCAAAGGCGACCAGCTTTCAATACTAGTTGTTACCTTACGCTGCCTTTTTTCCAATATCATTGAATAGCATGGCCTGGGGTTAAGGTAACTCCAGTGGGAGAGCCGTGTTATGGGTGACCTTATTGCACGGTTCAGAGAGCACTTGTGTATGTGATGCAAGTGAACGTGTACATTGTCAGGAAACAAAGTTTTAGGGGCCTTCTTTCATCTTCTTTCACAATTTCACTGTCGTCCGGGGCTATGAAACTTTCCTCGGGTACAATGTTTGTGATGTTTTCTTTTGTTTCTATGCTTACTTTGCTTATGTTGTATTTGTTAGTATATGGTGACGTGACGCCGTAATTAGTAGCCCGTTAATGCTAAGGAAATTACCTAAGTTAATTAGGTAATTGTCACATTAGGCTAATTGGGCCAAACCCAATCCCTAATTGACATGGGAGGCCCAAAATTGGGCATCCCCCTTTAATAGCATGGTTCGGCCGAACTAATGTCCCACATTGGTTGGAGTGGACTTTTGTCCACTCCACCAATCCTATATATAGGGGACTCATCTAAGGGGTTTACAAATCAATCTAATAAGAAGTACCTACGTCGAGGAACTTGAGAGAAACCTCTCACCCCCTTAGTTGATATTTTCGGTGCACATCTTAGTCCGAGGTTCTGTCCCCGTTGAAAAATCGATCAGAGGCTTTGTTTTGGAGCTTACACCGCGTATGATTTCTTCTCACGAAGAACTTGTACGTGGTTCCGACCGGAGGATCAGAACTCCCTCCACATCGTTCTTGGGCAGGAAAGCTAAAAGGTATGTGTACACTATTCCGTTGCGTAGTTAGATTACTTGCATGTACACGTTTAGCATTCCGTAGTATTACGTCCCAGTAATCCAAAAGTGGTATCAGAGCCTGTGTTAGGAGTTCTTAAATTTTTGATAAACTGATGTTCTTGAGTTTTGAAAAATCCGAAATTTTCATGTTCATGAACACCATGAGTAATCCGAATTTTTTAAGTAAATTTCATGTGTTTGATCTTTGAAAACTTAAAATTTTCGAAATTTACATGTTTCTATAGATCAAAACCGAATTTTTATGTTCGAATTTAAGTTTGATGTTCATGATCTTCAAGAACACCACGAGTTTTATCAAGAACACCTTTTCGATTAATGATCAAGTTAGGGTTTGATCTTAAAATTTGACAACTTTTCCAATTTAACATGTTTGTGCCGAAATTACTAGGGGTATTTTAGGTAAAAAAAATCTTTGACACCAAGTAATGAAAAATTCGGCACAAATATTAAAAGATATAGGTTGCCATTTTTTAAATTTTATTAATAGGTAACTATATATCTTTAAGTTGGAAATATGGATAGGTTCATAATATAATATTGTAAAAGATATTAACTATCAATACATTTAGATAAAGATAGAGATAATATATATTGATAGATTTAGTTACTATAAAAGATTAAGAAAATATATTGTCTACATATTTTAATCCCTAAAGATATATTTGACAATAATATATATATATATATATATATATATATATATATATATATATATATATATATATATATATCCATTGTTGATTGATTTACATCTTAAAGATATAATCTTGACAATATTTATATATATATATAAGTATATGCCGAAATATATATATATAAATATATATATATATATATATATATATATATATATATATATATATATATATATATATATATATATATTAGCAATGTTGGAAATTATTTTAAATAATTAATATTTCTTGTTGGCTAAGTTAAGTTTTTAGTGGACTTTAAAACTCTACTTAGCCCACAAGACATATTTCGGCCAAAACCCTAGGGTTTATGGGCCGGTCCAATTGCTAAACCGGAGCGGGTAAAACCAATCCGGGTTTTCTTAATCGGGTCGACATAGTCGGGTCGGGTCGGACCAAGGTAACTAAAATGAACCTAACCTAACCGGTTCTAAGTGATAAACCGAACCACAATCTTATTTTATTGAACCGTTTCGGACCAAACCGGATTTTTAAAATCGGACCGACTTGAAGCGGATTTTAAATTGGACCGGACCAGAATTTTGAAATTTCTCGGAAATTTTAAAATGTTCAATAAAATAGGATGTCAAATTTTAAATCCAAAATGTTTTCGAACTTTAAATTTAGCCTAAACAGTGCTCCAAGGGTTTGCGTTTTAACACGTTTTTCGGTTAAAACCCTAATACCTAGTTTTGATTATGGGGATGGATCTCGGATATGCATGTTTTTGGGATTGGATTAAATTAGTGGGTTGAATTGCAATTGTTTACTTTCTGCTACATATATATTAGAACTGTCTTCTTGACTCAGTCAAGCTAGCTGGATATTAATTGCGAGCATTGAGCTCTGGGATTTAAATATATGTATTGCGCAATAGGATAGACATGCTATGCTGATTGAAAGTGCCTAGAATCCATGTCTGGAAATTTCGCATGATTGATTGTAAGCATGAATTGCAAAACAGCCCCTAACATTTTCAAAGCGTTTTTAAAACCGAAAATTCCAGTCACCAATTATGCATGATTTGTGCGGATGTTGCATGTTTTGACACGTATGCTAGGATGTTCAAGGATAAAAGCATGTGATAATTTACTTTACGTAGAATTATATATGCTAGGAACATTAGACGCACGACGCTTAAGCATGTTTGATTTGTTCGATGTTTATGGCGTAATATAGAATTATGCATGCGTAAATTATCGGATAATTCCTTTAAAATTATAAGGGCCTTGGGAAAGCCAAGATCGGGTATACTTGTTTGAAAATTCCCGTTCCGGTAATTTGCAATATAATAACCGTTTTCAAAAGACTGATCTATTGGATTGAAGACGACGATAGTGTGAACTCTTTCACGACACCCCCCGATGTTTGCAATTCTGTCGAAATGTTGTTGTCTTCCTAAGTTAGCATAACTATGTGTTAGAATCGATGGCTGCCACTAGCAATGTAATCTCCCAGTTGAATGAGGGAATGAGGTTGAATAGTAGTAATTATAAGATATTGAATAAACGAGTTAAGATGATAATCTCTGAAATAAGAGGTCTAGAACATTTGACCACAAAACAAACTAGGCCTGAGGGAGACCTCACGGAAGAGCAAAAGACATTCTATGATGAATGGGATGTCAAGGATCATGATGTTCGTTCCACCTTGTTATCTATGCTGGAAGATGAGATTCTCTATAGGTTTGATCATTTAGGAACTGCCAAAGACCTCTGGGATGGTCTTAAGGCAACATTTGGTGTTTACATTGTAGTCCAAAAGCGATCGTTAAACATCGCTCTTGATTCCTATAAGATGAATCCCAAGCATACGATGAAGGATCATGTTATGCATGTGTGTAACTTGATCGCTGAATTCAAGGAAGCAGGTGAAAACCTGTCTGAGGAACAACAAATCAACTACATGATCCGCTTTTTGCCCGACTCTTAGAATATCATGAAAATGAGCCTTACCCATGCCACCCATCTCGATACCCTCGAGAAGGTACAAGTTCATCTTGAACTGGAAGAGGATAGACTCAGGGCTGAAAAGTCCAGATCTGAAATGCATATTGCATCCTCCGGGCCAACCGAACAAAAGGGGAAGCGCAAGAGAAAGGGAAAAAGTTCTCAGGACAAAACTGAGAAGTTTGTGGGAAACAAATCCCAGAAGAAGTTTAAACGCAAACAAACTGTGGCAAGAAAAGGCAAGCAAAACAAACACGTAAAGAGGAAACTCGAACGTGTTTCAGGTGTGGCGTAAAATGACACATGGCTAATGCCTGTACCAATCCTACTAAGGTACGTAATGAGAAAAGATGATGAAAATCATTCATTCTCTTTCGCTTCTAAACACTCGAGAGTAATTCATTTTCTTATTACAGAACCGGGAAACAGAAGCAACAACCTGATCGAGGACGCCCCAGGAGAATAAAGATAGAATGAGAGATTTCTTTATATTTAATTTGCTAAAACTTCTTGACTTTTATTTAGGTTAAAGATGCTCTTGAATAAGTTCCATAGAGGAACGTATTATTTTCTAAGTATTGGCTAATACTTGAATAAGAGTATTGAATTCATCATCGTTCGTTCTTATCCTATAATTTACACTATTCAACACATTGCTAATGCATCATTATTTGTTGAGTACTCCATTAAAATGATAAGTATCCCAAAAAAATATGCATGTTATACCGGTTGGATTTTAAAATTTGGAGACTAAAACGATTTCAAAAACCACGGTTTAAAACTGGTATGCGCGTGGCGCATGTCACCTCGAGAGAGGGGACACATCGTTTTAAAATCCGAATTTAATGCTGAAGTATTTTAATGAATGCTAAATTTTCGTTTGTAATCCTTTGAATATAACTCATCGATAACTACTAAGATTATAAGTATGCTTCAAAGCTACTACAATCTAGTAAGCACATCAACTATGGCATTAAAGCGAACGCTTAAATACATAGCCCTTGAGGTGAATAAGTCTTTGGATGAGTTAAACAAACGAAAGGAAGAAGTCAGTAAAACGACTCTCCCACTATAAGCCTTGAACGAATAGTTTGGCTATAACAATCATTTTATTAAATACTTCAAGCAACATACTTCAAAGTTACATAATGATGAAGTTCAACATTAATTGCTCCTCCGGGATGAAATTTAGTTGATTCACATTAATGTAACTCTATGTTCCAATAAAATCGGTTGACACATCACCATAAAAGCTAAAGAATGATACGGGTAAAACCTTATCGTTAGCAGCATTAATTTGCGCATTAAACAAGTATTTATTAAGAGTACGGTCTACTCTTAAAAGAATACAAGTTTAAGATTAGCTTAGATTGATGGTATTGTGGTCAAACATGACATATTATAAAGATTTGAGGATAAAATTCCAATGTTTTGCGGAACGAACAGACATAGTACTGATCGAATCAATGAATGGTTAACGGAGATTATCAGGTCCCACTTACTTCGAATGGGAGAATTGATACAACATAAGTGATTGATATGGTATATGATGATACAAACGTTTTCATAATAAATCCAGTGAGAGGGCTCACTCCCCATCACATATAATCATCACTAAATACAAATGCGAATCAAGTCGGACCTGATAATCAAAATGCTGAATTAATACAACTGCCCATCATTCCTAGTGGAGGGGAAAATGACCAACTTGGTTCCAGATCCTAGTAATCAAGGAATACATCTCGGAGGTAAAATTCCGAGACCGAGAGGTCATCCTGAAAAGTTGTTGATTAGAGTTCAAGCACTGCCATTCTTTCCAGTGAGAGTAATGCTCCGATAAGAAGCTTATTCTGAGTGGGAGTAACGATCAGATTAGAGATGGGATTAACGAGCCTAGACATAGTCAAAGGCAACGAACTTCTCTCGAGAAGTGTCCCATTGAATAAGATGTGTTAAACATCTTGACATTCGTTCTTGAATCAGTGACGGTTCAGCAAAGCAAGGGAAGGACCTCAAAACGATGGAATGGAGGAAAACAATGGAGGATGAAATATCCCTAAATAAGAACAAATTGGGTTTTGGTCCTTAGTTGATTAATCTGCTAACCGCAGAACTAGAAAGTGAAATTTTAGAATTCACTGCTGATGGAAAGTTGAGTGGTTCAAAACTCAAATGATTGCGAAAGGATATACCCAAATTCACGGAATGGACTTTGATGAGACAAACTCACCGAATGTGCATTACACCACAGTCAGGGTCGTCCTTGCCCATGATTGCAAGCCTCGATCTCGAGCTTGCATCAAATGGATGTTAAGACTGCATTCCTCCATGGAAACCTGGAGGAAGAGATCTATATGGAGCAGCCTGAGGGTTTTATTACTCCTGGCAAAGAACGTAAAGTTTTCAAACTCCAAGGGGTCCATTTACGGTCTTAAACAGTCGTCTCGGCAATGGTATCGCAGATTCCACGAGGAAATCGTCGGAAACAGATTTGTGAATCTTCACAAGGATCCCTGCGTATACACTAAGACCTCCGGGTCTAAGTATGTCATCATAACACTATACGTAGATGACATACTCATTGCTGCGAACGACGTGAGTTTCATGAACAAATCAAAGTCCTGGTTAGCGTCAGCATTTGAGATGAAAGACATAGGAGAGGTCACGTACATCTTAGGCATTAAGATTGCCCGAGATCGTGTCGCCCGGACATTGTGTCTGTCTCAAGAATTTTATATCAACAAACTGTTGAAAATATTCAGAATGCTCGATGCCAAACCCGTGGATACGCCAATTGTGTTCGGATGCGCACTGTCAAAGCGTGATGAACCGAAAAACCAGCGGAAGCATAAACAAATGTGGGGGCAGAGTACCTAAGCATGGTAGGGAGTCTCATGTACGTCATGCTATGTACTCGGCCAAGATATCTGTTACGCGGTGGGCCTAGTAGCAAGATTCAAATCAGATCCTAGTTATCAACATCTAAAGGCCGTAAAACGAATTATAAGATATCTGAAAGGTACTGCCGACTATGTTCTGTGCTATAAGGGCAGGCAAATAGAATTGACCGTTTATAGTGACGCCGACCACGGCGGCGATCCAGATGATCGTAAGTCCACCACAGGAGGAGTTATCCTTCTTGCTAATGCTGCCATATCATGGGTAAGCAAGAAGCAATTATGTATCGCGCTTTCCACTATGGAATCAGAATCCGTTGCCCCTTTTCTAAAACGCACAAGAAGTAGTCTGGCTGAAAAGGCTTCTTACTGCATTGATTGGCGCTGGCAAAGAGAGTAATCCCGTAAAAGGTATACTCCGACAGTTAGGCAGCCATTGCAGCAGTTAAGAATCCATAGTAGGACCAAACACATTGATGAAAAATACAACTATGCTAAATATGTTTTGGAAGACAACATAATCGCTTTAGAATACTTATCCACCAACAATGTGGTCAATGACCCATTGACTAAGCCATTACGTAGAGAGATTTTAAAAAAGCACGTAAAACTGCTTGGATTACGTAGGGCTTAAATAAGTGGCTTGTATAAGCGATAATATTTTTACATTTGAAATAATAATATTTTGATTGACTAAAAGAATTGCAAACTGAGTATATGATCTATCGACGTCATAATGAGATATATAACATCGGATTTTACGGTCTATAAACTAAGTCGTAGGAAGAGGTAAAACTCTTCCACCAAAATTATGTCGAATGTGAACCATGCCTCGTCACACAGGCACCATCATCTTGTAAGGAGATGGGGACCTCTACCACAATAATATTGGCTAAGAACCAGGGGGATAAACCTGGTTAAACGAAACAATAACCTTGTCACGCTTAATGCATGACTTAATCTTCATTTTGTACATCGTCGGTCCCAGTTCATCATTAAAATCACATTCAGGGCCAGATGAAAGATTCTGCGATAGCATGATTGACATATCCCAATCCTTGCTAGTCCAGGTGTGCTATCGACGCGTGCTTCATACTGCGCGTGCCATGTTCGACCACGGGGTCATGCTCGGTTGTGCTAGCTAGAATCCTAGTGATTCAAAGGGCTCATACTTCTTCACCTTGAGCGTTGATTGATCCCGGATGTCCAAGAAGAGGCATCCAAAGTATCCTCTCGGACTTAGAACTTATACCTAAGGTCTGGCTCAATGTTTGCTTCCCGGTGTACGAGCGTAGAGCCAAAGAAAACGGCCAAGTGACCACGTCTTGGAAACCGGTTGAGTTAGACTAAGGTTATAAGCGACGGGGATGGTCAAATTCACCTAAAATTCACCGACTCTTGTGTTCACTAGGTGGCCGCCAACCGGATATTAGTTGAAGGTTGTGAACACTTGTACGGATGCCCTGGAGAAGTATTCCTATGTGGAAAACTGGGCAATTGGAGAATTATCATTTGACCAAGGATACATTGCGGTACATGTTTTATTTTAACAGGATTGATTTACGAAAGGGAATCAACGTTCTGCGGGCGCTACAATACTCCTAACAGATGAGTAGCACGATGCCCGTCGTATCCGCCGGTCGCACGGCAAACCTCGTATGAACTATTCAGATACGGAGACAAAGACTGAAGACTGAGATGTTGACGCTATTGGATAACTATATATTAACAGGCAACCTCCCATTCCGGCGAGTGGGAGCTGTTAGCATATGGTGACGTGGCGCCGTAATTGGTAGCCCGTTAATGCTAAGGAAATTAACTAAGTTATTTAGGTAATTGTCATATTAGGCTAATTGGGCCAAACCCAATCCCTAATTGACATGGGAGGCCCAAAATTGGGCCTCCCCCTTTAATAGCATGGTTCGGCCGAACTAATGTCCCACATTGGTTGGAGTGGACTTTTGTCCAATCCACCAATCCTATATATAGGGGACTCACTTAAGGGGTTTACACATCAATCTAATAAGAAGTACCTCCATTGAGGAACTTGAGAGAAACCTCTCACCCCCTTAGTTGATATTTTCGGTGCACATCTTAGTCCGAGGTTCTGTCCCCGTTGAAGAATCGATCAGAGGCTTTATTGTGGAGCTTACACTGCGTAGGACTTCTTCTCACGAAGAACTTGTACGTGGTTCCGACCGGAGGATCAGAACTCCCTCCACATCGTTCTTGGGCAGGAAAGCTAAAAGGTATGTGTACACTATTCCGTTGCATAGTTAGATTACTTGCATGTACATGTTTAGCATTCCGTAGAATTACGTCCCCGTAATCCAACAATATTCACCCATGTTTTGTTGATTTTCAGGGAGGTCCCCTTCTATCTCTGCCGCGCAGATCTTGGCTAAGATCAAGACGAAGAGGTCTAGCTTGGAGGTGGAAGCCTCTAATTCTAAGGCTCAGAAGATAGCCTCCTTCCTTTCTCCCTCCAGGTCCTCCTCTTGCCATAAAGAGAGAGAGAGAGGTCGCTGTTGAGGACGTCGCTGATGATTCTCCACTCGCCCCGGAGAATAAGGAGGTTTCGGATGATGCTGGCGAGTCTTTATCTCCTCGCCCCGTTCCCCCCCCCCCCCCACCCCGTCCCGAGGGTTGCAATCTCCGATGATAGACCTCTCGTGCCAGGTACATGATGATGTTCTCTTCTTGTATATGTATATTTATCATGTTCTTGTCACGCTTTATACTTGTTTTTCAGGTAGGATCAAGTTGCCTTTGATCTTTCCCGAGGATCTCTTTTGCCCCATCGTTGGTGATGTTAGAGGTAATGCTTGGATGCCTTTCCAGACTGCTGAGCGCCAAGCCTATGACCTGTCCGACTCCCTTTCCATTCCGGAAGTTGCTATTCCTATGATGAACTACATTATCCTCCTGGTCGATCGTTCTCTCCCCCTGTCTGATCTTGAAGAGGCTCATCACTTTGTGAAGGGCGCCTTGTCCCAGTTTGCTCCTGTGAGTGTTTGTATTGTCTTTTGCTTTGTTTTGTGAGTTTGCTGGTCCTGACTCTTTTTTCTTTTGGTAGGGCATATCTTCTGCCGTTAACATTGGTTCTCACCTGGTGAACGTCACTCGGGAGCGGGACATGTTTCGACAGATGGTGGGGACGCTTGAGGCAACTTTGAAGAGAACCGAGGAGCACTTGCGCGACGAGGTTGAGGAGCTCAGGGTGTCAGAGGTTTCTTTGTCCAGTAGTTTGACTATTGTTCAGAAGAAGCTTGATGATATTGTAGCCCGCCGGGCGGATGATGATTTGATAGTTGAGCTAAGGTTGAAGAATGCTCTCCGCGATGCTCGTGAATAGGGTAGGTTGGCCGGACTGGAGGAGGGTGAGGTTGTGGGAGTTGTGAAGGGTGAGGCCATTGGCGTCGAGAAAAGTAAAGTCATTGGAGTCCATGATTTTTTGGTTTCCAAGGAGTTTTCCGACCGTGCAGAGGAGCATTGCCAGGGTATTATGAACACATTTGGAGTGAACTTGGTTGAGAAGGTTCATGGGCTGAGTCCCAACTTCCCGTTTGCACAACTTGGAGAATATGCTATGTTTTCCTTGGATGTAGTTGGCCAACTTAACAGGAGTGCGGAGCGAGTGAGGATTGTTGCCGGATGGGTCATTGCCGACCGGTCTTCGAAAACCAATGTTATGGCTTCCACCCGCGTTGTCAAGACTTCCACCTCTTCACAAGTTCCTGCCGGAGAGGATGATACCCCCCTTGTGAAGGGTGGTTGAGATGATATTGCCTGTTGGTGCTTTTATTTTTGCGGCTTTTATTGTTGCGGCTTTGTGTTTCTCTCCTGCTTGTTTTGGAGATGTCCTTGTTTTATTGCTAGATACTCGGGTTTTCTTTATGTTGTTGTCGTACTCTTTTCCTTGATGTGTTAGTATGTTTGGATGGCTTGATGTGCTTTCAGCACTCCTTTTGTTATTGGTATGATACTCTATTAGAATGGCCTATCTTTTTCAGGACTTACGTTCCTTTTATTGTATGTTGGGTTTCTTTGTGTTGATACGGTGGCCATGTGGGTCTTATGTCCCCTTAATCGTCGGAAGGGTTATTGTTGTGGATTTTTTCTTTTCGGTTGAAAGGGAGGCCCTGCGGGACTTATGTCCCTTTTTGGTTGGAATGGTTTTCCTTATAGATATTCCTCTTTTTTATATGAAGGGGTTGTCCTTTTGGATCTTCCCCTTTTCGGTTGTAAGGGTGGCCATGTGGGTCTTACGTCCATTTTCGTTTGGAAAGGTTTTCCTTATAGATCTTCCTCTTTTTTTATATTTAGGGGTTGTCCCGTGGATCTTCCCCTATCATACTTAGAGTTGTCTTTTTGGATCTTCCCATTTTCAGTTGTAAGGGTGGCCCTGTGGGTCTTACGTCCCTTTTCGGTTGGAAGGGTTGTCCTTATAGATCTTCCTCTTTTTTATATGTAGGGGTTGTCTTGTGGATCTTCCCCCTATCATACTTAGAATTGTCTTTTTGGATCTTCTCCTTTTCGTTTGTAAGGGTCGCCCTGTGGGTCTTAAGTCCCTTTTCGGTTGGAAGGGTTGTCCTTATAGATCTTCCTCTTTTTTATATGTAGGGATTGTCATGTGGATCTTACCCCTATCATACTTAGAGTTTTCTTTTTGGATCTTCCCCCTTTCGGTTGTAAGGGTGGCCATGTGGGTCTTATGTCCCTTTTCGGATGGAAATGTTGTCCTTCTAGATATTCCTCTTTTTTATATGTAGGGGTTGTCCTGTGGATCTCCCCCCTATCATACTTAGAGTTGTCTTTTTGGATCTTCCCCTTTTCGGGGGTAAGGGTGGCCCTGTGGGTCTTACGTCCCTTTTCGGTTGGAAGGGTTGTCCTTATATCTTCCTCTTTTTTATATGTAGGGGTTGTCCTGTGGATCTTCCCACAGACGGCGCCAGTGTTTGCACACGAGTCTTCTCGGTGGGCTTCTCCTTCATGGCTTTCTTCTTCGTGGGCTTCTTCTCCCCGGATTTCTACTTCGTGGGCTTCTTTCTTCTCGGATCCTCGCTTCCTCTCCTTGGTAACCTACAAATGGGCACCGAGGGGGAGGGGGGTCCCGGTAAGCCCACTCCGAAGCTTAGGTGAGTATGAGCTTTAGAGAGAGGTAGTGAGCTTAGAGAGAGAGTGAGATATTACCTTCAAATGACTATTACGCCTACTTCGGGGGCAACACAACAGACGCCCACCGTCAATGCGCGATAAACATGAAGAATGACAACTTATATCAATGACAACGACAATGCCTAATATAAGGGCAATATGATAAAAACATACTATAAAGCACGACAAGCGAAATGATAGAAATCCCATGATGACATCAACATCGACAACCACGTCAACATCGACGCCGACACCGACACCGACATCGACGTCGACACCTACGTCGACATCAACGTCAACACCTATGTCGACATCAACGTCGACACCAACATCGACACCCATGACAACACTAGCATCGACATCAATGTCGACACACACGTCGACACAAAGGTAAACACTCATGTCGACACATTATGCCTATGACACCATTAGTGACTACAACACAGACAACACACCAACATATATACACTACAAGGTGTAACCAACACAAGTGTCAACACCTTATGGCTATGACGATTACAGTGCCTACTACGGGGGCAACACGATAAATACATGTTAAGGGAAAAGATAGACGTAAAGGTCAACACACCTATTTATTATGACTACGTACGAACACTACGAGGGCAACGTGACGTATACGCGCTATGAAGCACGATGAATGGAAAGGTCGACACCCTATAATGACATCAATAAGCTACACCTATACGGGGGCAATACAACATGAGCACGCTATGATGAACAATGAATGCAAGAGTCGCTCACATATGTCCACGACTATTACTACGACTGCCTCAAAGTATAATAACATGTACATGCCATATGACACACCGAACACAAGGGCCAATACACTATGACTAACACAACAACGACGTCTACTTCGGGGTAACACGACATTGTACCAATGACGATGACTATGACAATGCAAAGGGTAACCCCCTAAGCTATAATGATCACTTAGCCTACTACGGGGGCACTACGACACCTATGGTGTAATACATAGCGAACACGCGAGCCGAAACCCCAGGCCCGGAATGATGATACATGACGAATGACAAGGGTATCCCTCTATGATCAACATACTATGGCAATGCAAACATAGCATACGACGTCATCAACGCGAGATCAACAATTCACGTCTAAGGTACAAATAACCTCACTACGGGGGTAAATCATTACATGTCAATATTAACAATTGCAGGATAAAGTTATGATGACCAATATGAATGACAAACCGAATGGAAACAATGACATGACATTCCTACTCGAGAAAAAAGCTAAGTTCTCGAAAAATTGAAAATTTTCAAAATCAGAGTAAAGGTACCCCCTTTCCGATTATATGCAATGATTCAATTATTTTATAAGAAAACATATTGCAAATATTTGCTTAGTCTATGACTGAAAATAGGATACGAAAAGGAAAAGAATGGACCTTCAAAATAAAAAACAAGCAAGGAACCGATTCGAATAAGCAAATCTGAACAAGACCGGTTCAGACACAATCCGGTTCAAGCCAAACCGGATCAAGGGCCACCGAAAAATCCCACCGCCGCCACATGCCAAGGCCGCTACCGCCGGAATCGCCTCCACAAGAGAGGAATCCTTCCGCCTTCAACACCATGTTCTCGTCGGTCCTTCCGCTGGAAAACCGCGACACCGATGGAGCGAGCCCCTCCGTCAAGACCAATGGCTGCGAATCAAGCCGCCCGCAACTCGCCCTCTACGCCGGAAAAGAACCCCGGCCACGCCACGAACCCCAATTTCACCACCAGAGTTCGACTCGACGGAGAACCACCGCGAGCCTGCCGCGTCGTGTGCTGGAGATCCGCCCCGCCTAACCTCGCCGGAAAATTAACACCAAGGCCGTCGTGAGCTGAATCCCGCCGGGAAATACTGCGCCGGGCTGGGACCGAACTTCCTAGCTCGGTTCGGTTCAAAATTCAGTCCCCTCCAACGGACCAAGACCGAACAAAATACCAAACCGGGTTCCTAAACCGAACTAAGGTGATTTCTTGGCGATTAAGCAAGGTAAAAGAGTAAATTTCTTAAGGTTGAGGCAATGGTGGCTATGGAGATGGTAAAAGCTAAGGACCTTTATATAAATGTATTACCTTAGGGTTTTTAAGGAGATGAAATCTCCACCCTCCATTTCAAATTTTAAAGATCTAATGGCTATCACAAAAAATGCCCATTATTTACACCATTGCCATCAACTATAGTGTTGGTCATTTTTTCACTTAGGCATATACATGGTATTATTACATACATATGCATCACTACATGTCATTGATAGTGTTTCATAACACTTATAATTTTTTTCACCCATTACCATGATTACATTCATATGCATCAACACTAGTGTCATGAGACACATAGTAATTTTTTCTATGATCACCATGTATGCATCGATGTGCACTATGGCTAGTGTTATCAAAACACTTAGAAATTTTTTCATCACTATGCATTTCCGCATTTATACACGTCAACACCAATGTTGACTAGCACTCGGAAATTTTTTCCATGACCATAGCAGTACACTCACTTGCACAATGTTAAACAATTTTGTCATACCTATGCATACACATCGCATGACTGTTGATATACTCATTTACACACCTATAATGACATACAAGCATTCATATGTACACGCTCTATTACATACATATGCACATACCCATATTCACATGTTCAATTTCACTCGCATTTAGTAGCATTACCGTATAGGAACCATTACAAGCATGTATGATCAATATATATGATTACATACATGACATTACATGCTAACCTCATATACATACAAATTTTTGTCTATGAGTATGATGATGACATAGGTCGATCAACTTCCTAGCACGGAAGGAACGACCGCCGGACACCGACAATGACAATGACAAACTCATGAAAAAAGGTAAAATAAAGCCAAGATACAATCGGCTGTAAATCCTTCTAATAAATATAGTCAAGTAAATGTAAAACCTATGCTTGACTCGGGGGAAAATGATGGATATACACCTGACTAGACCTCATTAAGGCTCGATATGGTCGCGCCGTCGACCCCGAATATGGTACGAGGGCCAAGGCCTTTACTTTTACGCGATAGTCCTCCCGACTGGACTAGTTCGATGTCGAAAACACCAAACTAGTCCGGACCGGCCTAGTCCGGTATTAACACCGGACTAATCCGGTACCACAACCCCGGACTAGTCCGGTGCCACGACATCGGACTAGTCCGGCGTTACCAACAACGGACCGGTCCGGTGTCGCGGGGCCGACGCTTGTGTGACTGACACCCGGGTTGTTCCTATTTACGATACTACCCTTTTAACACGGGTCCCACCCGTAAATGTAGGCCCCTCCAGTCCCAAAATCCCAAACTCTTTTTTTTTTTGGTAATAAGGACTCCCGATCTTATTATAACGAGAAAGTACAACCAGTATTACAAAATGGAAGATATGACTTTCTGGTCCGTCGAGATAATTGGGGGTAACCAAGTTATCGAGACAATTGGGACAGAGGTCTTAAAGTAATACATAAAGCTATGAATACATGAAACATAAAATACATAGATCGTAAGTTCCTAAAAATATAACGACGAGAACATCCCAGAAAGTAGTAGTGACGCCAGAGAGGTGGTAATGCTGAAGATAAACCATGAATAGTAAATCGACTGACAGATAACCAGCCCTACAAGCGTATAATGTAAGGGAAGCCAAGTCCAAGGCACTTGGAAGGGTGACTGCGTTGAGAGTGAACCGAATAGGGACACCCATCCAAACAAGATGACAACAAAACCATTGAACAATAATCGAAAACCATATGGTAGGGATGGAAGACAATAGGGTCCTTCGGTGGCAGACAAAGCAAAAAGCCAATCTACGAATACACCGCTGACCGAGGAACATCCCATAGGGACTAGCGCTCTTCAAGGGTGTCGAAGGAGACCCCTTCTTCTCATCGAGAAGAGATTTAACAAGACAAGACTCAGTCGAAACCGAATCTAGATCCCAAACTAAAAAGTAAAGGTGGATGTGCTTTTCATCTTGTCCTAAGGATCTATATATCTATGGTAGGACGATTCCAACTCGGGGAGGAAGGGGTGGTTAGTTTTATAGGTGCATCTTGGTGATATTTTTGTTGATCGACGAAGTTTAATGCGATGGACAGAGTCGTCAGCAAAATGTTTATCTCGATCTTCCAACCAGCCAATCAATACAGAGACGTTGGATATGTATGAAATGACCAAACAGAGGTAAGGTCATCTGAGCAGAATAGAACCAAAACTTGATGGATAAATATTCGCAATGAAACCGGCATCAAAGCAGTAGATCTAGTTCTCAACACCATCAAGGAATGTCCAGACTTATTCAAGATCAAACAACAATTAACCATATTCATATGATGATAAATACATAGCGAATGAAATATCATAAACCTATCTCGTATGAGTAGTACGCACAAATGACCAGGAATGTGCGATGAAAGATCAGTGCCTATTACCGCCATGAGGAGAAGATGGAGCCGACAGTGGAGCGAGGCCACAAAATAATAAGGCCAATGTGGACTGAGGTCGGTGGAAATGAACCTGAAGAATTTAGGATAGGTGGATCGTCTCTTAAACCGGAGTGGTGGCAACAGCAATTGCTCCGGTGTGTCGATTCCGGTGCGGTGGAAAATCATCGGACCATCGGGATGGAGCAGATTTGAGTAGCAGTCGATGTTAGATAGATATTTGTGGAGTGGAGTAGACCCATGGACGGAGGGGGTGAATCCATGGACAACGGTAGTAGATCTGGGTGGGATCCGTCCGTGGCCGTCAGGAAGAGAAGAATCTGGATGGAAACCTGGGGATCGTGTTTGGATGAGAAGACTGCTCTGGATGGCGGAATAAAATCGATCTGGCCGGAAAACAGGAGCCCGACTTTGATTGGCCAGTCCGGCGACCGTAACAATCCCACTGCGGTTGAAGGCCGTAGGATCAACGGCACGGCTTATACAGAGCTTGATGAGGGAGCCCCGACGTCTCCTAGCTAGGCTGTCAGGCAAGGCGGTCGTGTGACGGTCTATGGCAACCACCAGAATAAGAGCAGATCTTTTAAAATAGATCATTGTGCCTAGACGTCTGTGAGAAGTGATATGATGATGAAGATCAGCAGCAACAGTAGTGATCGTGGGGGATCTAGGTGGCGGCAAGACTTGGTTGAGTGGGGATGATTGGTGGCGGTGGTAATAGGTATGTAAAATTAGGGTTTGCAGATATTTGGGAGAGAATGCTAACACTATGATGGGGGACGCCCGTGCACAAATCTCAAACTCTATAAATAGGGGAAGATATCCCTCATTTACAACTTGATCTCTCATTTTTCATGCTTGAGCTCTGCCTTCTCTCTACTTTCACTCTCTAGAAACCGACTCTGACTTAAGCATCAGAGAGGGTTCGCCAGAGACACCCCATCCCTCTCTGGCGCAATCCTTCGTGCAGGTAATCAAGGCAAGGAGAACAACCGACAGTGACACTACGAGGAAGGGTTACACGAAGAGGATTGGAACACGACTCGACGCAAGGCCGCCTAGTCCAGAGCCCCGACGAGCTTGTCCCATCAATGGCCGGTCGAACCTTAAGGGTGTTACCCTTGGTGGGTTTTAACCCACCAGTCTTATAAATAGAGAGTCTTAGTGATTTATTTGGTGTTAATCACTTTCTCCCTTTTAGTTGAGACCAAAGAAATATCTCCTCCCTATGCAAAGTGGTTCGGCCGAAATACATAGAGAGTAAGGATGTGCCAAATTGCTTCAAGCAATTACCCGGAGATCCATCCCAGTGACCGATTGAAAATAGGCTTTGCTGTGGAGACCTCGTAGATTGCTCCTTCACAAGAGTCCCTACAAGATCCGTCCGGAAGACTGTGAACTCCCTGTCACTTTCCCGGGACTAAGAAAAGCATTATAGATACATTTATTATATCCGTTGCGTTACATAGCATGTACTTTCTGTTATTGTTTTTGTAATGATTGTCCCCCAATTTCCAACACCTTTTGTTCCATAGTAGTTAGAACCAAAAAAAAAAAGCTTAGAGGAACAAAATAATGGGCTAAGTGGGGAAAATGGGTTGTTTCGAACTTTCAAGGAGATGGACCATGCACTATCCGTTTCGTAATTTTGCTACGTCTAAGAATTATACGACACTACTCATGTGAAGACTTGCTTATTTCATTTTGCTTAATTAATTAAACTTAACAAATTTTATTCGGTGAAACTGATAGTAAAAAAAGAAAAATTGCATCACGTCAACTTTTACATTATTAAATATTATAATTTTAATCTCTATAAAAATATAAAAATTAAAATAGTAATATTTTTCGATATTAATCAAATAGTCATAACTTTTTTTCTATACTACCCTGTTTTACAAATAATTTTTTTATTTTATTTTATGTTAAAGTAGATATGGAAACTTTCTAAAGTTTTTATATCGACTGACATATAATATAATAAATTTCTAATTTACATATTAGTGTAACAAACTAATTAATAATAAAATAATTAATGTATTATTTTTATTTATATTTATTAATTTAAAAAACGAATTTGTGAATCAGCAATATAATTTTTTTTTTTAATAATACATAGAATTATGCAATTTTGCAGATTACGATGATTTTTTTTTTATCAGGTCGAAGGTAATTGATGGGTTTCGCTATAGCCGTTAAGCCCTTTAACGACGAGTAAACGGTGAATAGGCCCACTAGGCCCTAAAAGAGGTCAAGAAGACCAATGCGAAGGGTCCCGACAAGATGGGTCCCGATGGTGAAGGGTCCCGACAAGGTCGGTCCCGATATGCGAGCTGGACGCTCCCGATGATATGCCTTTAAGTATGCCCCGATATTGAATCCCTAAGAACGATTGGCCCTGTCACGATGACGAGGGGCCCCGAGCGGTGACCTAATGAGATAACTCTGGAGTCCCCGATATTGGTCGGGACTTGCTATCAGAGGTTGAGGCCGAGAAACACGCCCACTATCAAAGTAGTGGGGAAGTGGCCCGAGATAAGCGGAACGTGGGCAAGTGGCCGAGATAAGCGGAACGTGGGCTAACTGCCCTGGCAGTTCATCAGGTAACTGGGGTACCTCCTCTCCTATATAAAGGAGGAAGTTACCTCAGAAACCGGGACAAGGGCAAGGAGCCCGCTCAGTCGGAGCAATTTGTGATCGATGGGCCTGGACCGGTGCAGCATAGGACCATTCCCCTTAATGGTCCCATCACCCCTGACCAGGTGGTGAAGATCGTGAACATCTGCATGGGGGACCAGAAGCAGATGATGTTGGAACTGAGGGATCGATCCACCTATCCCTTTGTTCCCCGATTGATAGACACCCTCGCCCCGCCAGGGCTGGGTATCCCCACAATTAAGGAATATGATGGCGAGGGAGATCCAGTTCGCCATGTCCAGAAGCATGTCATGGCCTGCTGGGCAGAGCCCCGGATGATGATACTGTGTGTATGTTGTTCCCGGCCACATTGGGAGAAAGGGCCCTGACGTGGTTCTTCAGCCTGCCCCCAGGGTGCATTTCCAGCTGGGCTGATATGCACGACCGTTTTATTCAGCAGTACCAGGGTCGTCGGCGCCTCTTGAAGAGCGTGAGGTCCTTGGCCCAAGTGGTGCAGAGGCCCGACGAATCGCTGGCGCATTATTACCAGCGGTACACTGCTAGTGTGGCCGAGATCGATGAGGAGATATCGGAGGGAGAGACTATCCGCACCTTCCTTCGGAACCTGACAGCCCCCTATGGTTCTGACCTAATGCACAGCGTGGCCGCGAAGGCCGTGTGGAGCATGGAGGCGTTGCAGACGAGGGTAAAGCAGCAAATCGATGTGCAGGAGTCGAAGATAGCTGCCGGAGAGCTTGATCCTCCGAAGTCAAATAAGGGGAAGCAGTCGTTCAAACCATTGGACGACCGTAAGTGGAAGGATAAATCCGAGGGCACTCGGAGTCGAGGCCGCTCTGATCGAAGGGAGGACAGGCGTCCCCCGAGGAAGGACAAGCGGGAGGATCATCACATTCCTCTCAATAGTTCTATGGCTGTCGTGTTAACGGTGATGGATCGACAGGGTATCTCCAGGTACCCCCCGAAGAAGGAAGGAGAATTTTTGGGAGCTCGCACCGATCGTTACTGTCGGTTCCACCGCGCCAGCGGTCACGACACTAACCATTGTCGGGAGTTGAAGAAGGAGATCGAAAAGCTGATCCAGAACGGGAAGCTTAAGGAGTTTGTGGCTGGGAGGCGGAGTCGATCCCGCTCCCGATCTCGATCGCGGTCCCGTTCCTGATCCCGCGATCGGTCCCCAAAGAAGAAGAAGTCCGAGCCGGAGTCTTCTGGTGTCCGTAAGGAGAAGCGGGGCACCATTAATGTGATTCATGGAGGATTGGCTGCCTCTAGGGAGGTCTATGCCTCTAGAATTTCCGCTGCTGTGGTGCTGGGCAAGAGGGCCCGATCCTGGACCGCGAAGGAAGAGATGGTGATTTCCTTTTTAGCGGAGGACCTGGTAGGTGTGGAGACTCCACACGATGATGCGTTGGTCGTGACCCTGGACGTCGATGGGTACGAGATGAAGCGAATTTTGATCGACGGAGGGAGCTCCTCCGATATTCTGTTTATGGATGCGCTGGAGGCCATGGGGAAAACGAAGAAGGACCTGAAGCAGGTGAACTTCCCGATGGTTGGATTCTCTGGTTCTACCTCCTATCCACTGGGAATGATCACCTTACCAGTGGAGTTCGGTAGTGGGTGGAAAGCGGAGAGGAGGAATGTGGAGTTCGTGGTGGTTGAGTCTGCGGGGACCTATTATGCGATTATCGGGAGAACTACCATCAACCCATTGATGGCAGTTGCCTCGAATGTTCACCAGAAGATGAAGTTCCCGACTGACCACGGAGTCGGGGAGGTCAAGGGCGTCCAGGTGGCTTCCAGGAAGTGCTATGTTAATGCCACACGAAGGAGAAGACGGGAGGCTATGACTATCCTCCAGACCGATGCTGATCCCAGAGAGGAGTTTGGGCGTCCCACCCCTATGGAGGATTTGAAGGAGGTCGAGATTGACGGACCTCAGAGGAAGGTAAAAATCGGGTCCGCCCTGTCTGAAGAGAGGGCCCGAGAATTGATTGAGCTGCTGAAGGAGTTCAAGGAGCTGTTTACCTGGTCCCCGAGTGACATGCCAGGAATCAGCCCCGATGTGATTGTGCATGAGTTGAAGATTGATCCCGCGATCAAGCCTATCGCGCAGAAAAGGCGTCCGATGGGCACAGACAAGAGGATCGCGATCCAGCAGGAGGTGGGTAGGTTGCTCGATGCTGGATTTATCAAGGAGCTCCGATTCCAGACTTGGGTCGCCAACCTGGTTCTGGTGAAGAAGAGCAATGGGAAATGGCGGATGTGTGTTGATTTCCGCGACTTGAATAAGGCTTGCCCGAAGGATTGTTACCCGCTTCCGAGGATCGACCAGTTGGTGGATGCCACGTCGGGGCATGAATTGCTGAGCTTCATGGATGCTTACTCTGGCTATAATCAGATCAAGATGGCTAAGGAGGATGCCCCCCACACTGCCTTTTATGCTGATAGTGACATCTATCACTACGATGTCATGCCCTTTGGATTGATTAATGCCGGGGCAACTTATCAAAGGATGGTGAACAAGCTGTTCGGGGACATGCTGGGGAAAACCATGGAGGCTTACGTGGACGATATGCTGGTAAAGTCCCGACAGGCCGAAGATCATGTAAGCAACTTGGCGGTGGCGTTTGAGCGGATGAGGCTTCATCAAGTTCGTTTGAACCCAACCAAGTGCGCCTTTGGAGTGCACTCGGGGAATTTTTTGGGCATTATGGTAAGCCAAAGGGGAATTGAGGTGAACCCCGAGAAGCTGAGGGCAATCGAGGAGATGCAGTCTCCGACAAATCATCGGGAGGTGCAAGTGCTGAATGGCCGACTAGCTGTAATGAATCACTTCCTGTCTAAGGCAAGCGACCGATCCATGCCATTTTTAGAAGTGCTGAGGGCCAACAAGAAATTTGAGTGGACTGCCAAGTGTGAAGAGGCATTCCAGGCACTCAAGCAGCACCTCCGCACCCTCCCACCATTGGCGAAACCGATTCCAGGCGAGCCGCTCTATCTATATTTGGTTGTTTCTGAGTTTGCTATTAGCTCTGTGTTAGTGAAGATTGTCGAGGGTAACCAAGTCCCCGTTTATTATGTAAGTAAGGCGTTTGCCAAATCTGAAATGAATTATCCCGCCGTTGAGAAGTATCTTTTTGCGTTGATCATTACTGCTCGGAAGCTGAGGCCTTACTTCCATGCGCATGAGATTACTGTGTTGACGAATCAGCCTTTGAAGCATTTTTTGAACCGACCTGATGCGTCGGGGAGATTAGTGAAATGGGCAGTCGAGCTTAGTGAGTTCCGCATTCACTTTGCTCCGAGAATGACTATTAAAGGTCAGGCGTTGGCGGATTTCATAGCAGATTCTACAGCCCCCGATCTGGAAGAAGCGGGTCCTGTAGAGGGGGCAACCATGGAGGTCCCGATAGCAGAGCAACCAGAAATGGCAGAGCAATCAGAACAGCCAAATGAGGAAAATACTTGGGAAATGTACACTGATGGCTCTTCGAGTTCAGACAGATCAGGAGCAGGGTTCGTATTGATACCACCTGGCGGAGGCGAGCCCCTTCGATATGCTTTGGCCTTAACGTTTAGGGCCACCAACAATGAAGCTGAGTATGAGGCTCTTATCACAGGCCTCAAAATTGCCAAAGGTACGGGAGTTGGTCACTTAAGGGTGAAATGTGACGCTAGCCTGATTGTGAATCAAGTCCAAGGACGATATGAGGCAAAGAGCCCGGTGATGAGAAAGTACCTTCGTGAGGTGCAAGTCTTGAAGGAGAGTTTCAAAAGTTTTGATATTGAGGCAATCCCGAGGGAGAAAAACGCGGAAGCGGATGCCTTGAGCAAATTTGCCTTGGGGGCACCCCTCGAGGAAAATCGGAAGGTGCACTTCTTGGAGAAGGTGATCTTGTCGACCACCGATCCATCAGAGGTGTGTGCCATTGAAGCAGGATCGGAGGAGGAGCCCACTTGGATGACCCCGATAGCCGCGTACCTGACCACGGGGGCAGTCCTCGATGATGAAGTAGTAGCTGACAGGATACGCCGGATCGCGGTTAATTACGTGGTGGTGGACAATCAGCTATACAAAAAGGGGTGGTTCTCAACTCCTTACTTGAAATGTGTGGCTGAGCCCGACGCAAATCGGATCCTTAGGGAGGTGCACGAAGGGGTCGCGGCTTGTCACGAAGGTGCCCGATCCATTGCGAGGAAAGTGCTGAATTTGGGCTATTACTGGCCTTCGATGAGCAAGGAGGCGACGATGTTAGTCCGATCTTGTGACGCGTGCCAGAGGTATACCCCGAATATCGTGGCTCCGGCTGCTAATCTGACGTCCATCAAGAGTGCTTGGCCCTTCGTGCAGTGGGGTATTGACTTGGTGGGACCCCTCCCACAAGCAAAAGGTCAGTGCAAATATTTGCTTGTAGCCATTGATTATTTCTCAAAATGAATAGAAGCTAAGAAATTGGCCAAGACAACGGGGAACCAAATCGTCAAGTTTCTCCAGACCCATATTATATCCAGATACGGGATTCCTAAGGTGTTGATCAGCGATAATGGTCCTCCGTTTAACGGGGCTCAAGTGAAGGAGTATCTGGAGGAGCTGAATATCGAGCATCAGACAACCTCTGTCCATCATGCTCAAACTAATGGACAGGTGGAGTCAGCCAACAAAATCGTGATGGATGGCCTGAAGAAAAGGGTCTATGCCTTGAAGGGCAAATGGTTGAACGAGTTGGAAAATGTGCTTTGGGCTGTTAGAACGACACCCAAACGATCAACTGGGGAGACTCCGTTTGGCCTTGTTTATGGCACGGAGGCAGTTGCTCCCGTGGAAATAGCTGTGGCGTCCCATCAGATGAGGTACTACGAGCCTTTGACGAATGATGAAATGAGACGTCTGGAATTGGACTTGCTCGAGGAAAAGAGGCGGGATGTCGATGAAGTCCAGGCTCGAATGCGTTTGGCGACGGCCAGATATTACAATCTGCGAGTTAAGTCCCGACAGTTCTTTGTCGGAGAACTGGTTTGGCGTCGGAACGAGTTCACCCTTTTGGATCGGATCAACAAGATGTCGCCAAAATGGGAAGGACCTTATAAGGTCGTGGGGATGCCGGCTCCAAATGCGTATAAGTTGGAAGACCTCGATGGCAAAGTATTGAGGCATTCTTTCGTGGTGAACACTTGAAGAAATTTCATGTTTGATATTATGTCGCCTTTAGTGGTGCAAGTTGTTATTAAGTCGCCTTCAGTGGTGCACGATGTTATTAAGTCGCCTTAAGTGGTGCAAGTTATCTATCGTTTGATTCGATGCAAGCAGATTTTGAGCCATCAATGAATAAAGAGGTTGCTTTCGATCAGATTGTTCTTAGATTTATTCTAAGTGTTGCTAAGTCGCCTTAAGTGGTGCAAGTAAATGGTCTTAAGTGGCAAAGTCGCATTAAGTGGTGCGTGGTTCTTAGATTTATTCTAAGTGTGGCTAAGTCGCCTTAGGTGGTGCGAATTGAATTGCCTTAGTTGGCACGATTAAATCGCCTTAAGTGGTGTGGGCTAAATCGTCTTAAGTGATGTGTTGAAATGTCTTAGGTGACGTGCTAAATCGCCTTAAGTGGCATAGTTAAGTCGCTTTAAGAAGTGCAACGATAAATCGGAACTAAAATAGTTTGATATTTGCGAGGGCTCAAAGGCCCGAGGATTCATTACAAAGAGAGAAAAATTACAAGGACTATAAAGATAGAGCATTAAGCTTGGTCCTCGTCAGCATCGGCAGAAGCAGGATCCACGAGATCTGTGGCAGAAGGCTCCACAGGATCGGACCCTTGGAGGTCAGTCGGTGAAGGTTCAGTTGCTGGAGGGTCGATTATCGGGGGATCAACTGTCGGGAGATCGGCACTTGGAAGCTCCGCCACGTCTTCAATACCCGCGGGGGTGTTGCCCTCATCACTCTCCTCCGAGAGGTCGAAATACCTCTTCGCAAAGGGGGCAGAACGGAAAGAGACGTTAATGATGAAATGGCCCGAAAAGTGCTTTTTCAGAAAAAGCAGACACGAGAACCCAAGCCGTCGCTTCGTTACCCGCTGCATTTAATGGCTGAGTAACCGAAGAGTCTTCTCGGATTTGGTGACTATCCTCGAGGTATCGAGGAATCGTGGACGAGAAGATCCGTGTTAATAAATTTTGTCAAGGGAAAAGCCTCCGATACCGATATCAGGAGGTCGGGAGTTGAAAGACACGACGAACTGTAAGTCCCTCATGTCTTGGGGGCAAATGATGGGTTTCGCTATAGCCGTTAGGCCCTTTAACGACGAGTAAACGGTGAATAGGCCCACTGGGCCCTAAAAGAGGTCAAGAAGACCAATGCGAAGGGTCCCGACAAGATGGGTCCCGATGGTGAAGGGTCTCGACAAGGCCGGTCCCGATATGCGAGCTGGACGCTCCCGATGATATGCCTTTAAGTAGGCCCCGATATTGAATCCCTAAGAACGATTGACCATGTCACGATGACGAGGGGCCCCGAGCGGTGACCTAATGAGATAACTCTGGAGTCCCCGATATTGGTCGAGACTTGCTATCAGAGGTTGAGGCCGAGAAACACGCCCACTATCAGAGTAGTGGAGAAGTGGCCCGAGATAAGCGGAACGTGGGCAAGTGGCCGAGATAAGCGGAACGTGGGCTAACTGCCCTGGCAGTTCATCAGGTAACTGGGGTACCTCCTCTCCTATATAAAGGAGGAAGTTACCTCAGATCACATAGACGCACCTACATACTGATACTTTTGCTTGCCTTGCCTGCCACGAGATTCTCATTTAAGCATCGGAGAGGGATTCTGGGTTACCGCCCGGTCTATTCCCTTCTTGCAGGATTACGTGGAGTGAAGGATTTCGGATTTCCGTCATGACCGTACCGGAGTTCCAACCGTGATCCAACAGTAATAAAAAAAAAAAAAAATTTACAACTAGATGTTTCGTATGTGATACTCCTCTGCTATAAAGCGACAAAAATTTCTGGTGACTAGTAAGGAAAACAAAACTTACAATTCTAAGCTCTTAACATCAATCACAACAAAATATCAATTTTTGTGAGAACAAAGAGAACAACTATTAACGGGAATCTATATTTGAGACCTGACAGGCTGCCATTTTGAAAGTGAAACATCAATACATTGACTAAATGGCCAAAATAAATGCATTGACTGAATACTGAATTACAAATATAGTCATTTAAAAAGCAAGACCCGTAACATATTAATTAATTCTTACGTTTACTGAAAACATACAAATAGTTTGGTTGATATTGCCACGATGACATATTTTAATTTCTCCTTCGCTGGCTATAAAAAAGTCTCCTTTCATTTTCTTCTCAATACATTATATTGAATTTTTTTTCCCTATTAAGATAAGATATTAGAATATAAATACCCACCTTTTGCTTATTTTTATTTATATATTTAGGTGTTGATAAACGTTATTGGCCGGCTTGATAAACTTTATTTTTTAATATTATGATTAAAAATATATAATAATCAATAGTTATAAAATTATATTTGTAATAACCTTAGATGTGTTACTGTAACAACCGTGTACCTAGGCCGTAAGCCTAGGCGTTTGTAAATACTAGTTATTTACGCGTGCGTTGCACGCGTATCAATCGTCTAAATTTCAAAATACATAATTTGTCTTCAGTTTTCTAATATTTTAATATGTAGTTGATACATGGCCAAGTTTAGGGTTGCGAGAAATGAATCTGTGATCGAAAAGAACGACACAAAGTAATTCAAAACAGGAAAAATAGAAGAGGATAATTAAGTCAAAAAATTAACTATTGTTTTAAATTACGATACTAATTTACTGTTATAACTAATAATGAGTTGGATTGAGCATGACTTGAGTTATTAACGACAAAGTTGTATCTAATTTATCAACTTGAGGAGTGAAGACTGAAGAATGTAAGCCCGTAATTAGCCACTTAGAGTCATCGGTGGAGCAGTTTGACCTATACAAACGTAACTATACACTTTTCATGCAATTTTATATCATAATACCAACAAAAATTGATTTAACGCTAAAGGAAAAAAAAATTGGCCAACGGGACGCTAAAGGAAATTTTAATTCATTAAAATCTAAAGTTTATACTTGATATGTCAATTATTTATTTAATTACTAATTAGGTTACAATTTGATTTAATTGACAGACGGAAGAACTAAATTAATGATTCGAGACTCTAAATGTTGGACAATGAGTACCAGGTTATCTGTAAAAGATCAAAATTCAAGAACCGTGGTTGACCCATATTTTGACATTTGATATGATTTGACAAGTCACTGATATATGTGATACAAAAAAATGAAGTTTGCATGAGTTGAGTACATATCATACATTATGGGTGGCTCAAATTTATAGGTATATTGTATTAATAAGTTAATGATAATTAATGTAACATGTCAGTTAAGCGACCTTAACAAAAAAGTTAATGCAATTTATCTAATGAAATTTTTAGTAATACTCCAATATTGTAGGGACTAAATCATCAATTTTTTAAAACACTAATGTCTAAAGTTTATACTTGAATTCAACTTAACTATTTACTCAACAATCAATTAGGAGATACCAAATATGATTGAATTTACAAACGCAAGAACTAAATCGATAGTTCGAGTCATTAAGTATTGAACATTGAGTAACATGTTATAGGTAAAGTCAAATTTCAAAAACCACGTTTGATCCATATTTGATATGTTATATGAGTTAGCAAGTGGCTAATTTATTTGATACAAAAATGTCAACAAGCGGAACATCCCCAAATCGGTGATATAGTGAATGGAAAAATGCATATACTTTACATTTGCACCTATTGAATGCATGTTGACTCTAATTGATAAGTATATTTGATGGAGAAATTAATAATAAATAAGGTGACCTACCAATTAAGCGACCTAAAAAACTAAAAATAACAAAATATAACTAAATGATTTTTTTTAGTAATAGTAAAGATAAATAGATGGGTCTCAAAGATAAAAAGACTAAATCGCTAATTTTATAAAAATAGGGGAACTAAATATAACACGTATATAAATATAATAAAATAAAAAATATGGAAACTAAATATAATATATATATAATAAAATAAAATAAAATAAAAATGTTTAAGAGGTACCTTTTGGGGGTGAGGACAACTCTCACATTTTATATTGGTATAAAGATATATACATATTAGTTTTTTCGTGGGTGATCCTAGTTTTTAAGGTCAAAAGAGTAACACCTGTAACATACTTACTTCATATCTATATTAGTTATCATCCAAATCGAGTTAATAAGGTGTCAATCATAAATATTTATTAATTTAAGCTGAATCACATGATATATATATATATATATATATATATATATATATATATATATATATATATATATATATATATATATTTATATATATTAGTTAAGACATCTAAGTCACTCAATTTATAAAAGGGTTTAAAAAAATAACTAGTGATATGGACATCATTTAATTAAGGGTTAATAACTAAAAAACTGTCCAAGGTTTACCCTATGTTAAAATTAGGTGTCTGAAGTTTGAAATGTTAAAATGGACTGTCCCAAGTTTCATTTTTGTTGAAATTTGGTGTCTCGGTGTGATTACTTTAGAGAAGTCAATTCCGACGAAACCGTCTGTCAAATTCGAGCTCTCATACACACTCCTTTCTCGTCTTCTTGCCGGGACCGTCACCTAAAAAGTTGATCACATTTGGGCAAGTAAATCTCGCTCTATTGTCCTTTGAAAATGGCTCTACACCACTCTTCTAGAAACTTTTTTTTTAATGTTCAATTTTTAGGTGAAATTTGACGATTTTGTGAAAAGTAAAGAGTGATGGATTATGAGTGGGTTGGTGGGTTGATGAAAATGATGAAATGAAGATGAAAAGACGCACAAAGACACCAAATTTCAACAAAAATGAAACTTGAGACAGTCCATTTTAACATTTCAAACTTCAGACATCTAATTTTAACATAGGGTAAACCTTGGACAGTTTTTTAGTTATTAACCCTTTAATTAATCTCATCTTCTAAGAAGAAAAGTCCACTTCATGATTCCGATGTACCTAATTAGTCGGCATTTACAAAACCAAATAACATTATTTTATTTATTCAATGATATTATACTAGTCACCCGAGAAAGGAACCCCTTGACCAACGTATATTTCTTAGCATGCACGTAATAAAAGTAAATAAGAGGAAAATAGTATGTTTATTATTATTTGGAACAAACAAAATGATGAATGAATGCCCCTTCTTTTGCTATACAAACAAAGATCGTAAACTAAATTTATGAGGGGAGAAATATGAAAAAAAAAAAATAAAAAAAAAATCCTCATTTGTACCCTAAATTATTATATGATACAAAAGAAAGATGATGAATGAACTAGATATAGTTTTGAAAAGCATGTATTATATATATACATTCACCGCCTTAGTTTCTTAATTAAGAAGAATCCAGAAAGGAAGAGGTTTGTAGGAGATCGTATGGAGCCCAAAGAGCATCGAGTGGGCAGGGCCGGGTGGCGTCAAGTCTCACCCACGGCTTCCCTTTTCCGCTCCAGTGCAGAAGGCTCACCGGACCTGGGTGCAGCTCCCTACACAGTCCCCGGAAATTATCCCCCCCGAGCCCATGCTGATTCCACCGGTGGTCCACCGCCCCGATTTTTCCGGCGAAAACCAGTAGGAAAGGTGGCAGCGAGCCGAGCTGGTAGATCCTCATTCTCTTCTGTATCTCCATCCACTCCTCGATCTTGGCCGTGTAGTCCCCGTCCCGCCACCTGTCAAGGTCGATCACCATAACTCCGGTGTTGAAGTAACACGGCGTACGCTCCTCAAAAGTCAACGACAGCGTCGGGTTAGACCAGAAACTCGAGGTGAAGTACGCGGTGAAGTTAGCATTGCAGTACTCCGGGGCGGCAAGGACGAGGTCGTCCCCGAGTGACGTTGCGGCGAGTTTGGAGATGTCGTCAACGAGGACGAGGTCCGAGTCGAGGTACACCGCGCGCCGGACGCAGACTGGGAGGAGGTCGGCGAGGTAGCTCCGCGCGTAGTTGAGTGGGCAGTCCAGAGCGGACCGGATCGAGGCGGAGATCAGCCCCGACACGGCGGAGACGTCGAACGGGTAGATCTGGAAAATCAGGTAGGGGAACGACGCGCTTATGGCGGCGCGTAGCTGGCTTGCGTTCGAGGACGCGGATGTGACAAAGTGGAATGCTACGTTCTGGGGGCACGACGAGTGTTGGAGGATGGATAGGATCGCCGCCATAGTTCCTCGGAGGTAGTGGTTGTCTAGGGTCATTGCCACGTGTGTGGCTGTCTCTGAGCACAGTATGTTGTCCTTACTGTCGGGAACGAACTCATCGTTGTAACGGTGATGAGGAAACAGGGGAGGACACTCGGCGGAGTTGTAGAATTCTGGGGCCTCCTTGAATTTCTTCTCATGGGCTCCGCCGGCGGAGGTGGCGGCGAAAGCTGCCGGAGACGAGGTGGAGAGGGAGAAAATGAGCAGTATTGCTATTATATGGAGAAGTAGAGCTTGATTATTAGGTTTAGGCATACTTGTCTTTGATATTTGTGTCCCCCTATATCTGCGGCATATATGTCAAGTTTTTATTTGCCCATATAGATAGAGACTGTATTGGAAAATTAACAATATTTAATATAACACGTTTTTGTTTATAATATTTTGAATTTATATATACCTACCTAATTATTCAGAGGAAAATAAATAAATAAATAAATAAATAGAGAAAGATAGCTATCGAGTATAAGTCATGGTTTGCACGGAGACCTCCTTCCTTCCTCTCGACGTTTAAATAGTTTGAAATTCAGTGAGAATTATTTTTTTCTTAATGATTTAATTAAAGAGTTCACAATTGTTAGAGATTATTAAATTTTTTGATTAAACCATATTTTTTTGGTAGTAGGTAAACCATACAATAATCTCTTATTAACGTTGGTGATCGAGTTCGAATGATCCGTTTTGATATTAGGGACTTCTAAATTTGTGGGTTCATGCATGTTTGGTTGCTTATTATTTATTGTCCAGTTGATTACTGAAAGACAAATAATATTTCATGTTGTATTTATTACTCTAATTTTGAACCAATTTCGGAAAAAACCCAATAGGTAAACCTAATAACATAAATAGTCCTATAAAAAATAGTTCTGTAAAAATAAAAATAAAAACTCATAATCACTTCCAGATGCGGAAGTGGGGAAAAACTTTGTTTTTCCTTAATCCGATACAAGGTTGTAGTGGGAAAAAAAATGTTGTTATTCGGCTACAACCATGTAGCGGTGAATAAATAACGTTTTTTTTTTTAAATAATGTCTAAAGAAAAGTTTTATTTTTAGGTTATATATATATATAGTTTTAAAAAAGAACTATTCACTTGCGCATATAGTATGATCATGTGAACTTTAGAGAGTAAATGATTTTTCGTTAGATTAATTTTAGAAATTAACTTATAGAATTTGGACCGAGTCAAAACTTAAAAGATAAATGGGTTAAGGTAATTTTATTTTAATACCCTATTGGGTGAGGAGAAATGTTTGTTTGGTGAATCTTAGTGGGAAAATGAGTTTATGTAGTTTTATGATTTTTATTCTAAAAATCTATCGGCTTGGTGGAACAGTGTGATCGGCATAAACCTAGAGTTAAAAACATGTTCATGTAGTTTTATGCTCTTCCTTTTTTATATTATAAAAACTACCTAAACTCATTTGCACTTTAGAGTTTACATGTTCTACCCATTCGTCTAATTCAATAGTTTTTTTAGAAAAAGCTATCTAAACTCATTAAACCTCTAAGGTTAACCTGACAATAGTGTTCGTGCAACCTAACTATTTTATTAAGAAAAAAAAGCATAAAACTATTTAAACCCTAATAAGGAAAATTTTGTTTCAAAATTATTTTTAATATTTTTTCCACTATTGGATTTTTTTTATTGAAAGACGATACTATTAAACAAATTCAAAGCAATTACAGTACCATAGTGTAAAAACAGCTACTCTGGGGTAGATGGTTAACACCAAATGCTTACACAAATAGAGTAGTAGCTAACTTAACAGACAAATATAAAGCAATAAAATAAAAGGCAATGTTACGACTGATAGTAAACAAACTAGAACACGAGATCGACCTTACAACAACAAAGACCCCAAACAAAGGATAACATCTTGTTGAAGACGACTCCATCTGATTCAGCAACATAGTCAAAGAGCGAAAACATAGTAACAGAGCCCCTACGCGACAAGCAATACCAAACAAGACACATAGTATAACAAAATTGTAAACACTCGATTTTGACCCGGACGTAACGACGTTACACATAATATGTCAATTCTGGACGCATCAAGCCACGAAGTCTCTAAGAAGAGTTTCAGTGCATATTCGGAAATTATTATAAATATATTTTAAAATATTTTGAATATATTTAATATTTTCAGAATATTAATATATATATATATATATATATATATATAATAATTAGTTTTTTTTTTAAATTTTTAGACAATTATCTGTAAGGTATTTATCTACATATATTATCTTTTATTTAAAGGTAATTATCTATTGAGATATATATCCCTAGGAATTATCTGTAAGCTAATTATCTGTTAGCATTTTTTATTTAGATTTTATCTGTAGTCTAGGCTAGGTATTTAGTATAAATAGGGGTCCAGTTCTACACTGTAAACACACACAGAAAAACACCACAAAGCAATAATACATTATTTCTCGGGGTCTGCGCGATTTTCGTCCTTTAGTGCCCAGAAAAAGTTTTTTTTTTCACTGGTCCCGTCGGTTTCCGGCCTTCAACCACGATCGGCCACCTCTGGCCGTCCGACCATCGTCGCGCCTCCTCATCGTCGACCTCCGGTGCCGAGCTTGTCCTGCCACCACGCCGACCCCTCTCCTTCTCTCTCTCTCTCTGTATCTCTCTCTCTCTCTCTCTCTCTCTCTACTTCTTCTTCTTCTCGTATCGAAGACCGAAGCTCAGCCTGTTCGCCGGACCACCGCCCTCGCTGTCCGCCCTGCGTCGTCCCAGACCGCCGGAGCCCCTCCTGGTCCATCCTCATCTCCTGCGCGCCGTCTAGCTCCCCTTCCCGTTGCCATCACCGAAGCCATCTCTAGCTCGCCCGACCACGACCTCCGCTTCCGTGCTGTCGTGCCACCGTGCTGCGCCGTCATCCCACCGTGCCGTGTCGTCATCCTACCGTGCCATGTTGGCTGTCCGCCACCGCCGTGGTCTTCGTCCGTGAACCATCCCCGCCGTCCTGCAGGTAAGTTCCGTGCTTGTTTTTTTTTTTTTTTTTTTTTTTTCTTTTTTATTATTTTTTATTTGTATATTAATAATTGTTTTTCTGTTTATTTATTTATTTATTATGGTGATATTAGAATAATCATGTCAATGTTAATTTAACTATGGGTCAACAATTCCAATTACATGTTACGACATTGTCTGTTTTATATTAGTAGAATAAATCAGGCATAAATAGCGTTAAATTTTGATTAGTTTAGAATAATTAAAAGATGACTGGTTAATTATGTATGTTCGTCATGTTAATTTGATTCGACTTAACTATATACGATAACTGTTAATATCATTAGATTTTATTGTCGTTCATTCTTAAAACTGATTTATAATTGATTAACGGAAAAATTGGCAAATTAAGTGAACAGAGTACCGAAAGGGTGTAGTTAAAAATTATATTTTTAATTCGTAACAAAACCCCTGAACTCGAATTTCTAATCGTAGACCGATTCAAAACCTAAGTGTTTAATTCGTTATTTGCTTAGGTAATTTAGGATTCTAGTTAGCCTTACAATTAACTAGTGGCGTCTCTTTTCAAAATCCGCGTTTTAAAACGTAATTCGCCGTAGGTTAGATTTAGGTATGACAAAAATCACATACAAATTCATTAACGAACAAAACTGACCACGTGAGGGGTGTGAATAAGGTAGAATTTTCTCCTTGGTAGGGAAGACACGAAGCCAAAATACCGAAGCATTTCTGTCCGCGGAAAATCCGCGAAGGATTAGCGCATGTAGGGAATGCCAAAGAAAATCTCTTGATCTCTAAGGAGAAGGGTTTTAAAGGGATATAATATAATTTGACCAAAACCGGATCCATATCAAAATATGCGGCAGTAGCTAATCACGTGGTTGTTTATGTGAGAAATGGATCGACGATTCTGTAAAACTTTAGTCCCAACTGGAAGGGCTAAAAAAACAAAGTTTTTTGCTACTTTCGGCACTCACATTAAAGGAAGTGATTTTTTTTAACTTTAAAAATAACACATTTCCGCTACAGGCACATGCAGAGAGTTGTATTTTGGTAAAACTCGGTACGGCTATTTCAGTTATCAGTTTACATAACATGATTTTTTTTTTACATTTTTGTGATTGCAAAAAAAAAAATGTTTTTCATTTTGATTTTTCTTTAACTTTACTTTTGGTTGTAGGTTGGTGATTTGATTGAATGGATTCGACAGGCTCTATCTTTGTATGCTTGTCTTGGGAGTAAACGATGAAAATGAAAATTACAAAAATAAGAATGATTAAGAAGGAACAACCTGTATTTTGAAGTGACAAGTTATGGTATTATTTAATTTACAACCTCTAAAGTCTAAAACAACCTTCATTGACTAAATGACCAACCTCTAAATATAGGTCTTATCGCAAGACAATGATAAAATTCAAACACCCATGAAAAATTATATTAGTATAAATAACATAACTATATAATACGATAAAAACTGCGCTAATAAATCTAATTAATAAGTATTTTTTTTTTAATATTGTTTAATAATCTAAAAAATGTCAATATTTGTATAGTTTTAAGAATTCGTTAGTTATGCATTAAAAAATTATTAACTATACATTTGGTTCACATGAAATAAAAAAATAAGAGTAAGGAAATATAAATATGAAACAACAACTCGTCATTGCCCTTCTTGTCACGAACCACACAGGGGAGGAAATGAATTTTCAACCCATCTCGCCCACCGGCCAAACACCCCCCCCATGAAGTCACTTTAGAGTTTAAAGCTTACACTGTACCATATCAGATCCTTTATGGCATAAACAATCATCACTCTGGCCAACGATGTCACCCCTGCGGCAGCCACCTTTCGAACGACGAGCTTGTCACGTCCCTGCCTTCAATGCTAGCTGCTCCTCAACTACTTGAGCTCAAATTCGAACCACAACCCCTATATACTCCCTCTAGCACCATGGGATGTCTACACAACAAAATACTTTGCCCACAGAAACCTTACCCTCCGTCGAGATTCTCACCCCAAATCACAAACTCTTACCACCATAATTCTACTCCTTCATTATCACCTGTGTTCACGAAGGATCATAACCCTCATCCCCTTCGACCACATACACACACCCACTCACCCAACCTTCCAGGACAACCTATGCACCTTCACGCACACCACGCTCCCGGAGAGTGTAATTCACGCGTCAAACCCTATATCTAACAGTCGCAACGAGGTTGACGATGGGAGAGGACTGCTTCCCGCCTCTTTCAAACTCTCCCCCATGGCGGCCCTTTAGGTTACCAGGTTTGGCCCAAATCCTCTGCTCACCTGTCTGGCCCAGCAGAACCACCGGAGATCTTGATGAAGCAGACTCAGAGAGCCAAAGTTCCTTAAGCTCGGCCCAACTCATCAAGAACGCAGCAGTGACCTGACTAATCTAGGCCCACTCCCTTGAAAAGGCTCAATCCTTGGCTCAGCAATGGAAAGAGGCCCACCCTCGCGTAGAAACTGAGTCATTGGGCCAAAAGCGAAAATCAGAGAGGACGGCCCAACCAACAAGTCCAAGAGAAGGCCGGATCAAAGACCCCCCTCCTGCACTGGGCTCGCGGGCGAAGGACGTACACCCGGTTCAGGACACACCAACCTCCAGACCAACAAATCGAACAAGAGGCTCTCACACGAACTGGTCAACTTCTACGGCTCCCGGTTCAGACCAGGAATTTTTAAAAAATCCACACCAAACCAAGGTAATGGACACTACTGAATGGTCCTTAATTTTGGCGGGGAGGTTCCTCCATAATAACCGTGTCAGACGTGATCTTATCGAATTTTGCATTGAACAAGTTTGGAAAATAGAACGGGAACCAGAGATTTTTATTAGGACATACCAAATTATTACTTTCTCGTTTGAAAATCTCCTGGATGTCAAGGAAGTCCTAGCAAATTCACCCTATATCATTGATGGTTCCCTTCTAATCCTATCTGAGTGTGTTAATAATGTCGTCCCCGATGTTATCAGCACCCATAACGTCCCATCCTGGATAGAGCCGAAAAACCTACCATCCGGCTCAATGAACCTCCAAACAGTATTTGAGATCGCTTCATGCGTTAGTGAGGTGTTACAGATAGGGGAGAATATGTCCAAACCGTAGGAAATAGCTTGTCCTAGGGTCCAGGTACTCCTAGATTTGGATACACCGGTGGTGCCCGGAATGCATCTCCCCAATAGCCCACCCGACAAGCCGGTAACTATGCAGTACCGTAATGGTCTCCCCTGCAATGCGTGCGGCCGCTTCAACCACAGGGAGAAACAATGCCCAACACCAAAACGTCTAGCTGAGGATCAACTGCTTTGCTGCAAATATTGGATTAACAGACATCCCGGGATGCGTACGATGGATCGAGTGGCAGGTACTCTTTGTAATCCTAAGAATAACAAGGGTAGCGGAAGAATTTTGAATTGGATCAAATGGGACCCAGAAATCGGTTTCAGCGCCTCGGGAAACGACACTGCTCACAGGCCCAGAAAGCCGAAACACAAACAAACATATCAGGCGGAATCCTCTCACCGGGCGAATCTAACAGCAGGTAGCCAGGCCCCTCCCTGGGGACAATAAAATGAAGCACGTTTCCAGAATTTTCTGGAGGCTGCCTTGGCAATGGTAACCCCATAGCTGGCACAGCAAAACCTGGGACCCACATCAAGGATGGCACCAACGATGCACCCTATTGAATTGTCCGTCATACCCCTAGTGGACCAAGTAATACCCTTGACTCCGACCTTTACCCCTGCATGGGATACCATCATGCAGAAACAGGACACCGGTTACTCCGGCGGCACCGCAATTGAGGATCATGGAACCTCAGGGTTTCTGATACCCTCCACTGACCAACAAACAGAATACCCAGTATCCAACACAGCTCACTCCCACCCAGAATCCACTATCCACACCACTTTCTCCACCTTCCATGCTAGCGAACCATCTCCACACTCAACAGGAAAAACCTTATCAATCCTCTTGCCCATCCCTACCGGACTTCAACTTTGAACTCAGGCTGGATGACATTCAGATACACCTACTGTCAGAATGGTCACCGCAGGATGAGTAGTACAATCAGCAGGGCAGACAAGGGACTGAGATCCTCCAGCTCATAGAAGAGGAACCATTGGGGATTGATACGCTGGCACCATCAGAGAGGCCTGCTGTGAGAAGCGAGCCCCCACCGGAGGGCAAGGACACAACAGCCCCAATGGAAGAAGAGAACCCCGAGCCCCCACCAGCGGGCAAGGAAATGGTCACCATGAGACTCCCCGGGAAGGAACCAATGTTCTCCCAGCAGGAGGCCACATATGAGGAGATACGCCCAAAAAAGAGAAACAAGAACAATCCTGCCCCAGCAATGACAATGCCAAGACGCTTCTCTCGCCGCATCGGCGCTAGGATGTCTGTCAGCTTGAGGCCCTTTCACGAGCGTGCAATCCGTCGCATGCTCATGCAGAAACCCACCATCCCGTAGGTAGTACGTTTATCGCAAAAGCATCTATTGTTTCACTACATAGATTGTGTTTTGTTATATAATTTCGAGGCGTCTAGTACGGCATGTCCCGTTGAGACCTTGCCGAAATCGTTATGATTATTTTAGCTTGGAACTGTTAGGGAGCCGGGAATAACCTGACAGACCAACATATTAGGAATATTATTAGTATACATAAACCTAGTATAGTATTCATAGCTGAAGTCAAAAGTCAACTAGACAGACTCAAGACAGCAATCGGCCGAGCGGGTCTAAGCGAAAGCTTCTCCATTCAACCAGAGGAAACAAGAGGTGGATTAATTCTAGCATGGGACGACCGCATCAGTGTCGATATCATTCACTCAAATCAAAACGCGATCCATACGGTCGTTTCAATGACTCAGAGAAACGACTCCTGGGAGGGATCCTTTGTTTATACCCCTTCCAAACCATGCAATCAGCCGCAATTCTGGAACGATATAGCCTCTTACAGAAACTCAAGACCTGACGCGTCCCCCTGGTTGGTAATAGGCAATTTCAATGATGTTTGGAGTTTCGAAGAAAAGGAAGGTGGAACCCAGGTCCCCGCGGCCAGAATATTACAGGCTCATAATCGTTCTGATTCGCTTTGCCTGTTAGACCGGGGTTTCTCAGGGCAGAAGTTCACTTGGTCGAATAGACGAGATCCCCCGAACTCAGTTCGGGAAAGACTGGACAGAGCTTTCAGTAATTCGGAATGGCAATTCCTGTTTCCACTAGCAAGAAATCGTCATCTAGAGACAATTTCCTTGGACCACTGCCCAATCCTGGTATCATGTGCACCCGACAAACACCTACCTCGGAAAAACTGCCATTTTCGCTTTGAGTCGATGTGGCTAGAACATCCATCTTTTGCACATCTGCTACAAAAGTCGTGGCACTGGTTCCTAGAAGGCAATTCACAGGAACGGCTATGCCAAAAGCTACGCCTCCTCAAATCAGATGCCAGGAAATGGAATCAAATGATATTCGGTAACATTGACACAGTCATTCGTAACTGCCTTTGCAAACTTAACACGCAGCAGGATAACAACGCCACCACGCTTCAACTTGATATTACCACTAACCATCTCACGGAACTGTACACATATCAGGAGGTGATGTGGAGACAAAAATCGAGACAACTCTGGCTCACAGTTGGGGACCGGAATACGAAATTTTTCCACGCATACACTCTGGACCGAAGAAGACTGAATGCACTTTTAACAGTCGATTTGGACGACGGGACAACCATTGACGACCCAGATGAGGTGAAGCGACACGCGACAAATCATTACCGAACCCTCTTCCAAGCACAACCAAATCTTGCTCAATCTCCCCTGCAACTAACACTTTACGAATCGAACCAGACAGTGCTACAATGCTATGCCTGAGTATAATACATCTGGAAACAGACACTGCGTTATCTCAACTTGGACCAGACAAAGCACCAGGACCGGATGGCTACCCACATCGTATTTTTTCAAAAAAACAACTGTAATCACTAAAAGCGATTTGGCAAAGGCGATCCAACACTTTTTCAGCGATGGCCGGATGGAGGCGGAAAAAAACTGCACGACAATCGTCCTACTCTCGAAATGTGAGCATCCGCGTTCCATGAAGGACTGGCGCACCATAGGATTTTGCAACACAACCTATAAAGCCGTCGCAAAAATTCTGGTAAACCGAATTCGCTCAATAATGCCAAAACTGATCTCCCCATTTCAAACGGCCTTTGTCCCAGGAAGAAGCATCACCGACAATACCTTCATAGCACAGGAATTGCTCCACACAATTAAAATGAGACGGAAAGGGCGCAAAGGCCTCCTGGCATTGAAACTAGCCATGAGCAAAGCATATGACAGGGTAGAATGGTCATAACTCAAAGCAATCTTATTCATTATGGGTTTTTCCTCAAAATTCATAAGATGGATAATGGAATGCTTAACCACCTCCTCCTTTCAAACTCTAATCAATGAGGAAGTCACCGGACACTTCAAACCCACAAGAGGGCTAAGACAAGGGGACCCCTTGTCACCTTATCTATTCATCCTGGTTGCCCAAATGCTATCCCAAGAGCTATCAAGTGCACAATAGGAGGGTCGAATACATGGGATCAAACCTGGTAAGTTCACACAGGAATTCACGCACCTATTGTTTGCAGATGATAGCTTCCTCTTTCTGGAAGCATCCCCGGAGAATGCAACCAACCTAAAGGAAATCCTAGACGTATACCAGAGGGAATCAGGTTAACTGATCATCTACAACAAGTCAAGCATTCGTTACAGCCCGAACTGTTAGCATATGGTGACGTGGCGCCGTAAATGGTAGCCCGTTAATATTAAGGATATTACCTAAGATAATTAGGTAAATGTCACATTAGGTTAATTGGGCTTGACCCAATTCCTAATTGACATGGGAGGCCCAAAATTGGGCCTCCCTCCCTTAATAGGTGGTTCGGCCGAACCCTAGTCCCACATTGGTTGGAGTGGACTTTTGTCCAATCCACCAATCCTATATATAGGGCAGTCTCCTAAGGGGTTTTACACATCAAGTAATTCATAAGTCCCTCCATTGAGGAACTTGAGAGAAACCCTCTCAACCCCTTAGTAGTGATTTTCGGCACACCATCATCTCAGTCTGAGGTTTTGTCCCCGTTGAAGAATCGATCAGAGGATTTGCTGTGGAGCTTATACCGCATAAGACTTCTTCTCACGAAGAACTTGTACGGGTTCCGACTGGAGGATCAGAACTCCCTCCACATCGTTCTTGGGCAGGAAAGCTATTGAGGTATGTGTACATTATTCCGCTGCGTAGTTAGATTACTTGCATGTACACGTTTAGCATTCTGTAGTATTACGTCCCAGTAATCCAACACGAACTTACCCGAAGTAGTGGCCGTAAATATTTCGGACATTCTAGGAGTCCGAGACATGCTACCCGACGAACTATATCTGGGTCTACCAACCAATTGGTCTAAATACAAAAAACAAGTGGGGAAAAGAATAGTTCAGAGACCCACATCAAGAATCCAGGGATGGATGAACAAACTATTATCACCGGCAGGAAGATAAGTTCTCATCAAATCAGTTGTCATCGCAATACCAACTTACATGATGTCGTGTATTAACCTATCAAAACGAACGACGATTCAAATTGACAAACTGATCAGACACTTCTGGTGGAACACGGACAATACAAGAAAAGGGATCCATTGGGTTTCATGGGAGAAGTTGTGCAAATCGAAGCAAAATGGAGGTTTGGGATTTCGCTATACTCAAGCATTTAACATGGCCCTCCTGGAAAAACACACAGTCAGAGTAATCACAGACAAGGATTCACTTTGGGTCAAATGTGTAAAAGAGAAATATCTTAGGAGCACAACCTATTTCAACACCAAATCACAACATTACCATTCACCAGTCTGGATCTCACTGACCAAACTACAGAAATTCCTCCTCACAGGAACAAGATGGCACGTTGGTAATGGTCACTCCATTCATTTCTGGACTGACCCTTGGCTTCCCAACATGGGACTTTTGAAGGACTGGGTACCCCAAAACGCGATCACCCCAAACGTCAAGGTCACTCATTTCATTTCCAACAGTCATTGGATAATGGATAGTCTGGAAAACCTTCTCCCTAATGTCATCACAAATTCAATTTCCTTACTAGAACTCCCACTCTTTAACACTCCGGACATGCTCCTCTGGCTCCACAGTGAAACCGGAATTTACTCTGTAAAATCCGGATACCACTTCATTTACTCATGTCTTCATCCTGAGACAGAAGGAATCTCGTCTGCAACCACCACGATTGCCAATACATCTTTTTGTAAGAAACTATGGACCTCCAGGTTTCCTCCAAAAATTCGTATGTTCATCTGGAAGGGTTGCAACAACGGTTTGCCACTCGGGCAGAACATCCAAAGACGAATCTCCTCATTCAATCCTAGGTGTCATCTTTGTTCTTGAGCAAACGAAACCTAGGATCACGTCATGTGGACATGTCAGTTTGCGGAAAGAGTCTGGTCTAGTTCGAATTTAGAAATTCACCCATCTGCCACATCTTCCCGATCAGTGAAGGAGTGGCTTTTTGAGAAGGACCCGAGGATTCATTTTCCTGGGCTTGAGGTTGATCTATTTAGTCAGAAATGTTTGATCTTATGGGGAATCTTGCTTGAGAGGAACCTAGTTAGACAGAAGATCCCATCCCCGATCTCTGTCATGTTCTTAATAAATAGGGCGTATTTTGATTGTGCTGACATGTTTGATCTCCGGAATGACCCGACCTCCCTTGAGACATAGAACCACAACCCCGACACATACAAGACCCACCATTGTATGTGACGGGGCAGTCAGAAGCACTACTAATATTATCTACGGAGCCGCAATTTTACTAGACGAGACTGGAAACATCTTGGCGGTCTCCATTACCTCGGCATTCGGCGACGACCCCCTCCTTGTGGAAGGATTAGCTTGCAGAGCAGGACTTTTGTTAGCACGTTCTTCACGTCAAAGTTCCCACACTTTGTTCACGGACTCGACAAACTTGCTGAAACATATACCCTCCTCCCCTGTCGGCTGTATTCCTTCCATGTTCGGTGTTGTCCATGATATTAGATTTCTTTTAAGTCTACTTTCGGTTAATATTAAGACTGTTCTTAGGGCTCGCGTTTGACTAGCACATAATATTATTTCGTTTGCAGCCACGACTGATGTAACAAGATGCTGGTTTGCCCCTGATATTCCCCATGTTTTTGAAGAATTCAGAGGCTCTTTTGTTTCTTCGAATGCGGTATAATATATGTTGCTTCTGATAAAAAAAATAATGTGAAAATAAAATGAATATTAAATACAATGTTTGGATGAATGTAATGTAAGCATATGGTGATGGGCGTCGTAAATGGAAGCCCATTATATGTATATGTTACCTAAGTTAATTGGGTAAATGTCATATTAGGGAATTGGGCCAGACCTAAATCTCAATTGACATGAAATGCCCAAAATTAGGCCTCCCTATACATGTGGCCGGCCGAAATACCTAGTAGGGGTAACGTGGACTTTTGTCCACTTTACTCCTTCTATATATATGGGGAGTTAGGGGTTTTATTCAGGTTAATCACAATTCCCTTTAAGTGGTGTTTTGAGAGAAAACCCTGTAATCATATGGTGATGGGCGTCGTAATTGATAGCCCATAATATGTATAGTTTACCTAATGAACTTGGGTTAATGTCACATTATGGTAATTGGGCCAGACCCAAATCCCAATTGACATGAGAGGCCCAAACTTGGGCCTCCCCAACTACATAGGCCGGCAGAAATATTATAGTGGGGTAAAATGGACTTTTGTCCACTTTACTCCTCCTATAAATAAGAGGTGTTAGGGAATATTTAGGGTTAATCATAATTCCCTCATAAGAGTGTTTTAGAGAGAAAACCCTCCTCCCACACCTTGAATTTTCGGCCAAACCACCACTCTCACCGAAGGTGTGCCAAATTGCTTTCGAGCAACTCTCCGAAGATTTGTCCCCGTGCCAAGAATTGATCTGAGGCTTTGCTGTGGAGCTAACACCACGTAGGGCTTAATTCACAAGAACCTCTACGGGTTCCGTCCGGTGGATCGAGAACTCCCTCGTACAACGGATCTTGGACTACAGTAACTGTTGAGGTTTGTGTAACTCTTCCACTGCGTAATTTCGATTACATGCACGTACCATGTTTTGTGTTTCCGTAGTGATTACTCCCCGTAATCTAACAAACCCTCCCCCCAGAAACACCTACATTCGGCCGAACCACTCCTCACCAAAGGGTGTGCCAATTTGCTTTATAGCAAACACTACAGAGATCTGCTTGCCAAGAATCGATCAGAGGCTTTGCTGTGGAGAACATACCGCGTAGGGCTTCCTTAACCAGAACCTCTACGGGTGCCGACCGGAGGATCGTGAACTCCATGCAGGAAGGATCTTGGGACTACGGACATCGTTTGAGGTATGTGCGAATCTTCAGCTGCTTAATTTCGATTACTAGCATGTACCATGATTTAGTATCCATAGTGATTACTCCTCGTAATCTAACAGTGGTATCAGAGCATGTGTTAGGAGTTCATGATTTTGATAAATTGGTGTTCTTGAAATTTTAGACCTTGGACCGAAAATTTTAAATGAAAAGTTTTAAAATTTGATTTTTTTAAGTTATAGGGTGGTCCGAAATTTTCATGATGTTCTTAGGAAATTTGATGTTCATGATCTTCAAGAAAAAGATGATATTTATCAAAATCAGACATTGGATTGTAGATCTTATTAAAATTTGATCTTAAAATTTGACCACTAGTTCCCAAATATGTGTTTGTGCCGAAAATTTTAGTAAATTTACAAGGTAAATTTTTTAATTTCTTGGTCTCCAAGCAAACAAATTTTGGCCATATTATTAAAATATACTGTACCCTATTTTAATTTTTAATCAAGGTAACAATATATCTATAATTGGGAACATTATGATAGATTCTTATTAATATATAGAAGTATATATATATATATATATATATATATATATAACTATCAATAAATATAAATATTTAATAGGGTTAAAGATATTATTGATAGATTTAGTTACCTAAAAGATTGAGAAAATATATTGTCAGTATATTTATTACCCTATTTAAAATATTGACAGTAAATAATTTTATATGTTAGCCGATTTTTACATATATATATATATTGTTGATTGATTTAATCTTAAAGATAGAATCTTGGCAATAAATATATATATGTTTGTAGTTGGCCGAAATATATATATATATTATTAATATTGGAAATTATTTTATATAATTAATGTTACTTGGTAGCTAAGTTAAATATTTTAATAGACTTTAAAACCTTACTTGGACTACAAGTAAACATTTCGGCCCAACCTTTCATATTTTAATTATTGGGCCGGTCCAATGTGTCTAACCGGGATGAATTAAAAACGAACCGGATTTTATCAATCAATTCGACCTAGTCGGGTCGGACCGGGGTAACTAAGTGGATCTAACCGAACCGATTTTGTGTGTTGAACCGAACTGAACCCTATTTTTGATTGGACCAGTTCGGACCGAACCAGATATTAAGATTAAAACCGGACCGAACCAGATTTTTCTGAACCAGACGCGAACCGGATTTTAATAGACCGAACCAGACCAAACCGGACCGAAATTGACTGAACCGGAATGATTTTCAAAACCGAATTCAAGTCAACTGAATAAAATAGGGTGGTCAAGTTTTAAAATCTAAATTTTTTGAACCTATAATGGACTACACAGTGCTCAAGGGTTTAATGTTATTTACATAACAGTAAAACATTTATGCCTTGTTTCGATTATGAGGATGTATCTCAGAGATATATGTTATTTGGGACTGGATTAATTAGAGGGCTGAATTGCAATTGTTTATTATTCAATATATATATATATATATATATATATATATATATATATATATATATATATATATATATATATATATATATATATATATATATTTGTGCATGATTAGAAATGATGTCTTGACTAAGTCAAGCTAGTTGAATATTGCATGTTGTGGGCGGTAGGGGTGACAATCGGAACGTGTCGTGTCTATTCGTGTCGTGTCTCTAGTGACACACGTGTCTACTCGTTTCGTGTCAAAACGTGTTCATCCTATTTTCGTGTCGTATCGTGTTTGTGTCACCAAATTATCGTGTCGTGTCCGTGTGACATGCGTGTGACATGATAAGTGATATCTCAGGAAAATCAATAATGCTAATATTACGCATTTGGCCCTTTTTTTTTTACAAATAATACGAAATGATATATAATCAACCAACATCACTTTTTGATAAATAAATTCATCAATGTTTTATTTTTAATTAGTATAAATGTTGCGGGTCCGTGGTGCGGTGAATATGGGTAATAATGTAAATATATTAGGGATGGGCATGGAACCAGTCCGGGCCGGACCGGATCTGGCCCGGATCGAAACTTGTTTAAACAGTTCCGGTCAAGTTTGGTCCGGTCCAAATTTTGTATTGGCTAAGATATAAGAGAGAAAAAATGGTATGGTTCAGGACTATTTCTCGACTATTTTGTTAAAAATAGTCCGGCTCGATCCAATCCGGTTATTCCAATTATTATATATAAACTTACACTAAACTTTAAAAAAAAAACCAGTTCAAAACCAGTTTGGTCCAGTTCAAGACCGATTCCAAAGAAGTATACTAATGGTTCTTGGTTAGGTTATCCACTTGAAAACCTTGTTTGTTTGGAACGGGTCCGAAATGTACCAGTTCTAAACGGTCTAGTCGGATCGGTTTTTTTGTCATCCCTAAAATATATATTAATTTAAGGGCTTAGTTGCAATATTAAAAATGATGAGGTCTATATATGTAAATATTCAATTTTAAATAACCGTGTCTATCCGTGTTTAGTCGTGAAATCGTGTCTATTCGTGTCTTAATCGTGGACATGTAGCTCTGAGCTACACTGACATGCTTATAGTCATGTATATTCGTGTCAGAGAGTTGTTTAGACACGGACCGTATCGTGTCGTATCAGAGATCTGAAAAAACAGCTCAGATACAGCTCGTGTATTCGTGTCGTGTCAGAAATTGCCACCCTTAGTGGGCGGAGCCCTGTTTAAATATATGGTATGCACACTAGGATAGACATGTTGTGATGGTTGAGAATGCCTAGTATTCATGTCTAAGAAGTTGCGTGACTGAATATAAGCATGAATTGCAAATCAACCCCTAATGTTTAAAATTATTTTAAAATCGAAAACCAGTCGCCAAATATGTATGATTGTTGTGGAATTTTCATGTTTGACACGTATGCTAGAATGTTGAGGATTGCATTTGATAATTTACATGGAAGTAGAATTATGTATGCAAGCATGAGTTCCTCAGAACATTAGACGTGTGACGCGTAAGCATGAATGTGGTTTGTATGATGAATGTTACTTGCGTATGATAATTTACATGAATAGTAGAATTATATATGCATGAGTGAATTCATCAGAATGTTTTTCCAAATATAGAAGTGTATATGAAGACTACATTCACTACACTATGCATACACCTAGTTACACTATGCATACACCCTACACTATGTATGCACACGGTTATACTATGCCTACACTATGCACCTGGTTCACAACTCATTGTATAGCCTTAGTTGGTGAGCCTAGTTTTACTTAGTATATATATTGTATCATCTTGCTTGTAATCCCTAATCATCAATGAAGTATGATTCAAGCTTGTATGGTATCAGAGCCATCCCTAATGGCGGCGTGCCCATCTAGTTGAAGAAGATCAAATTTCTTCAACATTGGCCTTCAAAGTTCACCTTGTTCTTGAATAGCCTTACAACACAAGCTTCGTGGATCTTCATCCCAACTTGAAATTTTCATTTCTTGTGTAAGAATGGACGTCAAGTAAGTAAAAATTCAAGAAATCACAACACTACACAAAGCTGAGCATAGACTAAGGATAGCCAACATGTCTTAGTCCTAGTTTGCTTAGTTCTTGTTGATTTCAGCCTTGTTGAGCTGATTGCGTGATTGTTCTGGATATAATCTGTGATTTGCTATGTTTCCTTGGATTTGGGTATGAATTTTGAGCTTGTTCAAGCTGCGCATACTACTTGGAAGTTGTGATTTCCCTACGTTACAACGTTTGCATACACTTTGCTCGGCTGATGAGTCATTGTGTCTTCTTCGATTTTTCACTCAATAACTTGAAGATTTCAGAGCTTTCTTCAATGGATATTTGATCCTGATCCATTCCTAGTGATTTGTGAACATTGAACTTGGAGAAATTTGTTGCGGATTGTACGGATTGTCCTGAAGAGTGAGCTGGAATTTGTCTTACTCTCAACAAACTTGGTGTGCTAGCTTTGTTGCTAGTGCTTACCTTGTGTGTGTTCTCCTTGGAATCTTTTGCATCCGAATTTCCTCTGCTTTGAATCTTCAAGCTCCTTGTGTTACTTTGCTTGCAAGATGGCTCAGGAAACCAATGTTGATGATCCCCTATATATTCACCCCTCAGACACCACTGGCCATATGCTTATTCCTTTTCAACTTCAAGGAACATCCAACTATCATGTTTGGAGCACCTCAATCAGAGAAGGCTTATTGGTGAAGAATAAGCTTGGTTTTATAGATGGCACATTCACAAGATTGGATGTTGGTGTCAATGATAGGGTGAGATGGGATAGGGCAAATGCAATTGTCAAGGCATGGTTAAGGAACACTGTGGCCAAGGACTTGGTCAATGGCTTGATCTACAACCCTACAGCCTCTTCCATTTGGAATGACTTAAAGGAGATGTTTGACAAAGTGGATGGCACTCAAATCTTTCAATTGACAAGGGAGATTTACCAAACATCTCAAGGTGTGCTCTCCATCACTGAATACTTTGCCAAGATGAAACAACTATGGGATGCTCTTGCTTCCATTGATGATTTGGTTCTCCAATGTGCTGGGGACATTGCCATTGTCAATGAACACAAAGAGAAACATAAGTTAATGGCTTTTCTCTTAGGGCTAAATGATTCCTATGGACACATTAGGAGCAACTTGCTTATGAGGCAGCCCCTTCCTACACTTAGTATTGCATTCTCTGTGTTAGTACAAAAAGAGAGTCAAAGAACCATTTATAGTTCCATTGGTGATGTGGGTGAGGCAACAGCCTTATTCACTGGGAAGATTCCATCTTATGGAGGAGGTAGAGGCAATGGAAGAGGATATGCAAGGGGTAGAGGCTTTGGAAGAAGCAATGGCATTGGAAGAGGCAGAGGCAATTTCAATGCTTCAAGTGGCAAACCACTTCCTACTTTCACCTATTGTGGCAAGAGGGGTCACAATGAGGATGTTTGCTACACCAAGCATGGCTACCCATATGATCATCCAATCCATCAAAACAATCCAAATGCTCCTAAGAGGAATTGGAACTCAGCAAACATTGTTGAAGATGGTGGAACCTCAAGTGCAATTGAGCATGTGGCAGCCAAAGACAAGAGGATCTTCCATGGCACAGATGACAAAAGGATTCAACATGTTGCTGCCCATGATGATCATTTTGATCATACACCTCTATCCTTTGAAGATTTGGATCAAGCTCATGTCAACATGGCAGGTATATCTAGTGATCCTATGGTTTGGATAGTTGACTCAGGTGCAACTAACCATATCACTCATCAAATTGAATGGCTACGTGATTTGAAGAAGAGTGACTCTGATCACCAATATGTGCACTTGTCAAATGGTCACAAGTGCAAAGTGACTCATGTTGGTTCTTGCTCTTTCTCAAGTGGATTCACATTGACTAACATCCTTTTGGTCCCTGATTTCAAGTTCAATTTGATCTCAGTCTCTAGGTTGCCTAGCCAATTAAATTGCAAAGTGATCTTTACTTATGATCATGTATTACTTCAGGGCCAGAGTGGCAAGTCCATGGTGATTGGTCAATGGAATAAAGGATTGTACACCTTGAAGGATGTGGTGCCTTCAAGCCCAAGGAAGATAGCAGCTACTTGCTTGGGGAATAAGGATGAAGTATTGAGATGGCATAGGCGTTTGGGTCATGTCTCAGAACAATATTTGAACCATTTGGATGTTTTAGGCTTGAATAAGACCTATGGTTGTATCAAACAATGCACTATTTTTCCTCTTGCAAAACAATCTAGATTTTCATTTCCAATCAGTGATTCAATTGCTTCAAAGCCTTTTGATTTGATTCACATGGATCTATGGGGACCATACAAGGTGCCTACCTTCAAGAACAATCAATATTTCTTGACCATTTTTTATGATCATTCAAGAGCAACTTGGGTCTATTTGATGAGACACAAGAGTGACACCTTCTTGCACATCAAGAATTTCTTGATCATGGTCAAGACTCAATTTGGTACAATGGTCAAGACTTTGAGGAGTGACAATGGGACTGAGTTCATCAACTCAGTTTGCAAAGACTTACTTCTTCAATTTGGAATTCTTCATCAAACAAGTTGTGTGCATACACCACAACAAAATGGCAGGGTTGAACGCAAGCATAGAGACATCCTCAACATTGCTAGAGCCATAAGGTTTCAAGCTTCTATGCCATTGAGACATTGGGGATATTGCATACTTAATGCTTGTTACTTGCTCAACAGACTGCCCACCTCTATCTTGAAGTTCAAATCACCTATGGAAGTGCTATATGGGAAAGCACCTTCTCTTCTTCATTTGAGAACCATAGGTTGCTTATGTTTTGCAACCAAATTGAACAACCATGACAAGTTTAGTCCAAGGGCTGAACCATGCATCCTTATGGGGTATTCAACTTCACAAAAAGGGTACCTTGTGATGAACATTTACAAATCAATGTTTCATGTTTCAAGGGATGTTTCTTTTCATGAAGACATCTTCCCATTCAGCATGTCCAAGGATACTTTAAAGTCTCTCATTCCATCTTGCTTGGGAGCCAAGCAATCCATTGAAGACTTCCCACAAGAGAATCCAACTTACTTTGATGAGGATGTACAAAGACACATTCCAATCAATAAAGTCCCACCACCTCAACAAATTTCAACACCTCAACCACCCATTGTGGATGATCTACCACAACCTTCTAATCTAAGGGGGAGTCTTAGAATTGCATAACTCAATCCACCACAACCAAGGAGAAGTGCAAGGATTGCTGAGCTTCAACAAAGGTCAAGTTCCAATGCCACTTTTGGCATGGAGAGGTATGTGTCATATGACACTTTAGGCCCTCAATACAAATGCTTCTTGGCTGCCATTGACAAAATCAAGGAACCAAGCTCCTACAAGCAAGCAATCAAGGATCCCAATTGGATTTTGGCCATGAAGGAAGAGATACAAGCCCTTCAAGCCAACAACACTTGGGAACTAATGGAACTTCCTCAAGGCAAATCATCAATTGGTTGCAAATGGGTCTTCAAGGTCAAGTACAACTCTGATGGATCCATTGAAAGGTATAAGGCAAGATTGGTTGCCAAAGGATTCACTCAAGTGGAAGGGACTGATTTCAATGAGACATTCTCCCCTGTGGTCAAGATGGACACAGTGAGGATCATCTTGGAATTGGCAGCTGCCAAATCTTGGGGATTATACCATATGGATGTAAACAATGCTTTCCTTCAAGGTGACTTAACTGAGGAAGTATACATGGACATCCCCCAAGGTTTTGATCCTTCCAAATCTCTTGAAGGGTCTATCAAACGAGTATGCAAGCTTAAGAAGTCCCTATATGGCCTTAAACAAGCTTCAAGGCAATGGAACATCAAGCTCACCCAAACATTGTTGAAGAATGGTTACACACAATGTGCCTCAGATCATTCCTTGTTCACCAAGATACAAGGCAAAGACAAGGTTTTTCTATTAATCTATGTTGATGATCTTCTAATCACTGGTTCTAATACCATGATGATCAATCAATTGAAACACACACTTCAAATACACTTCAAATTGAAGGATTTGGGGGACTTGAGATATTTTTTGGGTTTGGAGATTGCAAGATCATATCAAGGGCTTGTGATCAATCAAAGAAAGTATGCTATGGAACTCATTGAGGAAGCTGGCTTAGGGGCTGCAAGGCCTTCTGAACTCCTATGGAATTAAATATCAAGCTCACAACACATGAGTATGACAAAGCATCCAACTCCAACACTGATGATGTGCTACTAGAGGATGCTACTTCATTTAGGAGACTTATTGGCAAATTTCTCTACCTTACAATGACAAGACCAGACATTAGCTTCTCAGTCCAAAGACTAAGTCAATTTGTAGACAAGCCAAAGAAGTCTCACTATGAAGCTGCCATTAGGATAATCAAGTACATCAAGGGCACCCCATGCCAAGGCTTGATCTATCCTTCCAACAACAACCTTAATTTGAGCGTGTTTTGTGACTCTGATTGGGCTGCTTGAGCTAGGAGGAGCTATGATAGCATGGAAGGTCAAGAAACAAGATACTATTTCCCTATCAAGTGCTGAAGCAGAGTATAGGTGCCTTAGAGTTGCTATTCAAGAGGCACTTTGGATAGGCAGGATTCTTAAGGAACTTGGATTGCAAGTAAACCTTCCCATCCCAATATACACAGTTAGTCAAGCAGCTGTGAAGATTTCTAAAAATCCAATGTTTCATGAGCGTACCAAACACATTGAATTGGATTGTCACTTCACAAGACACCACATTGGACATGGCAGGATTGGTGTTCATTACATTCCTTCAAAGGATGAACTAGCTGACTTGCTAACCAAGGCTTTAGTGAAAAATCAACACTTAGCCTTGTTGGGACTATATGGAATCAAGGATGTCTTCCAAGAAAGAAAAGAAGAAAAGGAAAAGGATGTGAGAATATAGAAGTGTATATGAAGACTACATTCACTACACTATGCATACACCTAGTTACACTATGCATACACCCTACACTATGTATGCACACGGTTATACTATGCCTACACTATGCACCTGGTTCACAACTCATTGTATAGCCTTAGTTGGTGAGCCTTGTTTTACTTAGTATATATATTGTATCATCTTGCTTGTAATCCCTAATCATCAATGAAGTATGATTCAAGCTTATACCAAAATAAAAAGGGCATTGGGAAAGCCAAGATTGGGTATGCTTGTTTTAAAATTCCCGTTCCGGTAATTTGCGATTAAATCCGTTTTAAAAGACTGATTTATAGGATGGAAGACGACGATCATGTGAACTCTTTCACAGCCATCTTCCATTGGTTTACTGGTGGTCGGTTGGTTTAGATGGCTGAAGAATCATTATTTGTCAGATTCCATCTTAATAGATATTTGATGTATGCAATTCTTTCTCAAAATGTTATTGTCTCCCTGATTTTTGCATAATCATCGATGTGTTAGTATGAATTGGTTGAATTAGTGCGATTCAATTATCCTCGCAATCTTGATGGTGTGAATCATGATGAACAAAAGGAGTACATATTGAACTCTCTACTACGATTCCGAAAAGTGGAGAGGACAACTACGGATGAATATAGTAGTCTGTATGATTTTGACAATGAGAGACGAATGTAGTAATTTGTTTCACCAAGCATGGGAGTAGGTTCATTGTGATCTGAACGCATATGTGGTGATACATTCAACCTTGGTAAAAGGGGGTTGAAGAGGACTTCAATTGCAACCAGGCAATGTTGCAGCTTAGTATCCCTTGGCATCCGCCTCGGTGGAAGAAAGGATGCAAAAGCTAAACGTTTCGGTTGAACGTGATGGTATTCTCTCTTTCCATGGATGCTGGTGTAAAAGTCGTTCGAGACCTTCGCAATGAAAGGTCAACGTGGAAAGGATGTATATGGTTGCCTGATGTTGAAGGGACTCAATAATCTTGAGCCTAATCAAGTACAGTAACCATAGCAGTGAAAGGGAAACCTTATCTGCTCACCATACTGAGTTCGAAAGAAGCCAACCATGATACGCATAGCATGAAGAGAACATGACCGAATAGGTCCTATACGATAATTCGGAGGGTTAAACCTCGTTGATAAAGTGCGTCCCTAGTACGCCTCATATATCATGAGTATAAACTGTAAAAAAATTTATGCAGACACAAATTATTTGGTGTGATTCACTCGTGAATCTACTCAGATGTAGTGTTCAACTCAGGGTTTTCGACTATATGCACGACAAGCATGGATTAAATATGCGGCTTTTAGATCAAGAACCATACCATTGTCAAATATCAATTATTGTTCGTTTCAATTACTAAAATTTTGGTTATTTTGAGATTCAGAGTTATTGAATAAAGTAATTATAGCTCGATTCGATGCACAATTTTCTTATCAATTTAACGGCCCGGTAAAAGGGGACGATCCAAAACGAAAATACAAACCCACAGGTTTGGAACCAGATTTTCGGCCAAGTAAAAGAGGCTAAATGAAATGAAATGACACACGTGCTCCATCATCTCAGTCAGGACAACTGAACTGAATAAACCCATCGATTGCATAGCTAGATCGAAAGATTTAGTATTTCTTAATTATTAGTACTCCATTGAATGAAATAATCTGTAATGATGATCATGTGCGAAACCGATTGGATTAAATTAAATTAAATTTAGAAATGAAACGATTTAACCAAGGGTTAAAACTTCGGTAAAATTGCGCTACGCGCAAATGGACCTAGAAAGACGGAACACATCGTTTCAAAGTACGAGTTTAATAATGAAGTGTATAAATGATTATGTGCTGAATTTGCGTTTGCATTCCCACGGAAAAAACTTACTGATATCATTTACAACGGTACGAAGTAGGCTTGGAAAGCCACCACGGCCTTGTAAAATTATCAACTGACGCATAATGTGAAAACCTAAGATGCTCAGTTCAGAGATGGGATAAAACCTCTGAGATAAGTTTGCAAACAAAGACGGATGAAGTCGGTTAAACGATTTTCCTTCAGACGCCTTGAACGATAAGTCAGGCTAGGCATTCAAATTAAATGACACACTTCAACTAGCACAGTTTATATACATACTGTTGGAGTCACTCTATCAGAGGGTCCCTATGGGATGATGAAAGATGATTCACGTACATGTAAAACTGTGTTCCAATGGAATCGGTAAATACGTCGCCATAATAGCTGAAAAATGATAATGAGTTAAATCATATCACCATGCGACATTAATTTGCACATTAAACACGTATTTATGACAGAGTGCGTTAATTACTCTTAGAAAATACCTGCTTACAGCTTGGTAAAATGGTGTCGTGGTCGAACATTAGACATTACATACTTGAGGACGAATTTTCCGATGCATGAAAGTTTCAAAATAACGTAGTCTTGATCAACGGAGCAGGATATCACTGACAATCAGGTCCCACTTAATTCGAGTGGGAGAGAGATTTGAGATTTCAACCAGCAACTCAAGTTAATGACATGGTAAATGAGAATGTGAACATTTTCATAATAAATCCAGTGGGAGGAATAAACACTTACCACATGTAATCACTGATGCTGTTTGGACGAATCAAGTTGAACCTGACTATCGTTATGTTGAACTAGGATTGCCACAACTACCTATACTACCCATTATTCCCAGTGGGAGTGATACGAAAAACTTGGTTCCAGATCCTAGTGATCAAGGAATTCATCTTGGAAGTAAAACTCCGAGACCGAGAAGTCGTCCAAGGAAAGTTGTTGGTTATGGTTTAAGCACAGCTCTTGTACCCAATAGAAGTGATGCTCCGATAAGAAGCGTTATTTCGAGTGGGAGAATTGATCCCAATTGAAAGAAATGCTCCGATCAGAGGCATTATTCCGAGTGTGAGAGACGTTAAGACTCAAAGAAGGGATAAACAAGCCTAGACGAAAGTCAAAGACATCGAACTTCTCCAAAGAAGTATCCCATCTAGAAGGATGATAACATCACTCTAACAACTGTTGGCATTCATTGGAAAGACCTCAAGTGGAGAAATTGAGGAAAATAATGAATGAGAGAGATCGCCTAAATGAAAGCCATTATATTATGTAGTTGATTTACCTGCTAACCACATGGTCATAAGGATACGGTGAGTCCTGAAAAAAGGCTCACCACTGATGGAAAATCTCGAGCGATACAAAGCTCGACTTGTTCGAAAGGCTATACCCAACTTCACGGAGTGGACACTAACTGTGCGTAAAACCACGGTAAAGGCCATTTATGGTTCTGGTCGCAGGTCTCGATTTCAAACCTCACCAAATGGGTATTAAGACCGGATTCCTCCTCGGAGACCTGTATGAAGAGATCTACATGGAGCAACTAGAGGGTTTTATTACTCCTGGTAACGAACATAAAGTTTATAAACTCCAAAGGTCCATAATGGTCTTAAACAGTCGTCTCGGCAATGGTACCACAGATTCCACGAGGAAATCGTAGGAAACGGATTTATGAATCTTCATGAGGATCCGTGTGTGTATTATAAGACCTCCGGGTCTAAGTATGTCATCTTAACCTTATACGTGGATGACATACTCATTGCCGCAAACGACGTGAGTTTTATGAACAAGTCAAAGTCCTGGTTGGCATCTGTATTTGAGATGAAGGACATGGGAGATGCCACGTATATCTTAGGCATTAAGATGCCAGAGATCGGGCTACCCGAAAATTATGTCTTATCAACAAAATGTTGAAAAGATTTAGATTACAGGATGCCAAACTCGTGGATACGCCGGTGGTAATTGGGTGCGCACTGTCAAAATATGACGGCCCCAAGAACCTGGCAGAGCGTGAACAGATGAATGGTGCAAAATATTTAAGCATGGTCGGTACTTTGATGTACGCCATGCAATGCACTCGTTCGTATATCCGTTACGCCATGAGCCTAGTAGCATGTTTTCTATCAGATCCTAGCCATCAACATTTAAAGTGTGTAAAATGAACAATTCGTTATCTGAAAGGTACTGCCGACACCGCACTGTGCTATGAGGGCAGGAAGTTAGTATTGACCGGTTACAGTGACGCCGACCATGGTGGCGATCCAGATGATCATAAGTCCACCACAGGGGGAGTGATCCTCCTTGCTAATGCCGCCATTTCATGGACGAGCAAGAAGCAAACATGTGTCGCGCAGTCCACGACGGAATCAGAATTCGTAGCTCTCTCTAAAAATGCACAAGAAGCCGTCTGGCTCAAAAGGCTTCTAACTGCGCTGCTTGGTGGCGATATCGAGAATAAACCTGTGAAGGTCTTCTTTGACAGTCAAACAACCATTGCAGCAGTTAAGAATCCGAAGTACCATAGTAGGACCAAACACATTGATGTGAAATATTTCTATGCTAAATCTATGGTAGAAGATAATATAATCACTATGGAATACTTGTCCGCTGATAATAGGATTGCGGACCCATTAACTAAACCACTACGAAGGGAGATATTTGAAAAGAACGTAAAACTGCTTAGATTGCGTAGGGTTTAGAAATGGTATGTATCTGTGATAACATTTTGATATTAGAAAGTTACATTTCGTAAGCGAAAGAATTGCAACTGAGTTTATGATCAATCGACGTCATAATGTTTTGATTACGTCAGATTTACGGTCTATAAACTAAGTCGTAGGAGGATGCAATCCTCTGCCAAACTATGTCGAATGTGGGCCTTACCTCGTCACACAGGTACGGCCGTCTTGCGGTGGAGGGAGGCCTCTACCAGGCAAGACTGGCTAAGAATCAGGGGAATAAACCTAATTAAGCAAGACGATTATCTAGTTTCGAAGTAACTCGAGACGATCTTCGTTTTGCATATCGCCGTGATGAACTTCGTTCGTCATTAAACCACATTCTGGGCCAGATGAGAATCTGTGATGGCATGATTGACATATCCTTTTCTTGTCAACCCAAAAGGTTCAGGTATGCTATCAACGCGTGCTTCATACTACGCGTGCCACTTTCGACCACGGGGTCACAACTCGGTTGTGCTAAGAAGGAATCATCGTGATTCTGGCGGGCACAAACTTCTTCAACTCGAGCGTGTGATTGATTTTAGGAGCCTTATGAAGAGGCATTTAAAGTATCCTCACGGAATCAGAACTCATATCTAAGGTCAGGCTCAATGCTCGCTTCTCGGCGTACGAGTGTAGTGCTGAACAAAAAAGGCCCAGTGACCACGTCTTTGGAAACCGGTTGGGTTTGACTAAGGATATGAGCGATGGGGATGGTCAAGTTCACCAGTAACTCACCAACTCTTGTATTCACTAGGTGGCCACCAACCGGATATTAGTTGAAGGTTGTGAATACTTGTACGGATGCCTTGGAGAAGTGTTCATATGTGGAAACTAGGCAAAATTAGAATTATCAGTTGACCTAGGATACATCACGGTACTATATAAATGTTGTTTATAACATGTTGATTAGAGAAAAAGGGAATCAACGTTCCGCGGGCGCTACAATACTCCTAACAGATGAGTAGCACGATGCCCGTCGTATCCGCCGATCGCACGACAAACCTCGTATGAACTGTTCTGAAGCAAGGACCAGATCGAAGGAGTGAAATGTTGATGCAGATTTGGACGACAATACATTAACAAGCACCCTTCCCATTCTGGCGAGTGGGAGCTGTAAGCATATGGTGATGGGCGCCGTAAATTGAAGCCCATTATATGTATATGTTACCTATGTTAATTGGATAAATGTCATATTAGGGAAGTGGGCCAGACCTAAATCCCAATTGACATGAGAGGCCCAAAATTGGGCCTCCCTATACATGTGGCCGGCCGAAATACCTAGTAGGGGTAAAGTTGACTTTTGTCCACTTAACTCCTACTATATATATGGGGAGTTAGAGGTTTTATTCATGTTAATCACAATTCCTATATATATATATATAATTCGGCTGAAAATATATTAATATATATATTTATATTGTTGATTGATTTATATCTTAAAGATAGAATCTTGACAATATATATATATATATATATATATATATATATATATATATATAATTCGGCCAAAATTGTATATTAATATATATTTATATTGTTGATTGATTTACATCTCAAAGATAGAATCTTGACAATATTTATATAAATATATATACATATGCCGAATTTTTATATATATATATATATAAGCATAATTGGAAATTATTTTATATAATTAATAATTGATGGCTAAGTTACGTTTTATGGTGGATCTTAAAACCCTACTTATCCTATATAATTATTTCGACCGAACCCTAGGGTTCATGGGCCGGTCCAATTGCTAAACTGGATCGGGATAAACCTATCCGGGTTTTCTTAATCGGGTTGGGTCGGACCATAGTAACTAAATTGAACCTAACCTAACCGGTTTTGAGTGATAAACCAAACCACTATCTTATTTTATTGAACCGTTTCAGACCAAATCGGAATTTTTAAAAAACAGACCGAGTTGAACCTGATTTTAAAATTTGGACCGAACCTCTATAAAATTTTCAGAAATTTTAAATTGTTCAATAAAATAGGATGTCAAATTTTAAATTCAAAATGTTTCTGAACTTTAAAATTAGCCTAAACAGTGCTCCTAGGGTTTGTGTTTTAATACACGGTTTCAATCAAAACCCTAATGCCTAGTTTCGATTATGGGGATAGATCTCGGACTTGCATGTTTTTGGGACTGGATTAAATTAGTGGGCTGATTTGCAATTGTTTACTTTCTGCATCATATATTTTGATATAATTAGAACTGTCATCTTGACTTAGTCAAGCTAGCTGGATATTATATTTCAAGCATTGAGCTCTGGGATTTAAATATATGGTTTGCGCAATAGGATTGACATGCTATGCTGATTGAAAGTGCCTAGAATCCATGTCTAGAAATTTGCATGATTGATTGTAAGCACGAATTGCAAAACAACCCCTAATATTTTCAAAGCGTTTTATAAAACCGAAAATTCCAGTCACCAATTACGCATGATGTGTGCGGATATTGCATGTTTTGACGTATGCTAGGATGTTCACAATAGAACGCATGTGGTAATTTACTTTACGTAGAATTATGTATGCTAGGAACGTTAGACGCATGACGCGTAAGCATGTTGTGTTCGATATTTATGGCATGGTATGATGATTTGCTAGATGTAGTATAATTATAAATGTGCATGCGTAAATTATCGGATAATTTTACAAAATCATAAGGGCCTTGGGAAATCCAAGATCGGGTATGCTTATTTGAAAATTACCATTCCGGTAATTTGCAATAGAATAACCGTTTTCAAAAGACTGATCTATTAGATTATAGTGTGAATTCTTTCACGACACCCCCTTCCTCGGTTTACTGAAGGTTTGTTTGGTTTAGTGACTGAAGAATCACTATTCGTCGTATTCCATCATAATAGATAATCCGATGTTTGCAATTCTGTCAAAATGTTGTTCTCTTCCTAAACTTTGCATGATTGTCTATGTGTTAATATAGATGGCTGCAACTAGCAATGTCATTTCCCAGTTGAATAAAGGAATAAGATTTAATAGCGGTAATTATAAAATATGGAATAAACGAGTTAAGATGATAATCTCTGAAATAAGAGGTCTGGAGCATTTGACCACAAAACGAACTAGGCCTGAGGGAGACCTCACAGATGAGCAAAAGACGTTCTATGATGAATGGGATGTCAAGGATCATGATGTTCATTCCACCTAGCTCTCTATGCTGGAAGACGAGATTCTTTATAGGTTTGACCATTTGGGGACTGCCAAGGACCTATGGGATGGTCTTAAGGCAACATTTGGTGTCTACACCTTTGCCCAAAAGAGAGCGTTAAACATCGCTCTTGACACCTATAAGAAGAATCCCAAGCATATGATAAAAGATCATATTATGCATATGTGTAACTTGATCGCTGAGCTCAAGGAAGCATGTGAAAACCTGTCTGAGGAACAACAAATCAACTACATGATCCGCTCTTTACCCGACTCTTGAAATATCATGAAAATGAGCCTTACCCATGTTACCCATCTCGATACTCTCGAGAAGGTACAAGTTCATCTTGAGCTGGAGGAAGATAGACTCAAGGCTGAAAAGTCTAGATCTGAAATGCATATTGCATCCTCCGCTCCAACCGAACAAAAGGGGAAGCGCAAGAGAAAGGGAAAAAGCTCTCAGAACAAAACTGAGAAGTTTGTGGCGAACAAATCCCAGAAGAAGTTTAAACGCAAACAATCTGGTGGTAAGAAAAAGCAAGCAAAGCAGACACGTAAAGAGGAAACTCGAACGTGTTTCAGGTGTGGCGTGAAAGGACACCTGGCTAATGCTTGAACTAATCCTCCTAAGGTACATAACGAGAAAAGATGATGAAAATCATTCATTCTCTTTTGCTTTTAATCACTCGAGAGTAATTCATTTTCTTTTGAATTACAGAACCGAGAAACAGAAGCAACGACCTGATCGAGGATGCCCCAGAAGAATAAAGATGGAATGAGAGATTCTTTATCTTTAGATTTGCTAAAACTTATACTTTTATTTCTATTTGAAAATACTCTTAAATAAGTTTCTTGGTGGAACACATTATTTTCCGAGTATTTACTAATACTTGAATTGAGTATTGAATTTATCTTCGTTCGTTTTTAACCTATTCACGCTATTCAACACATTGCTCAAGCATCCTTATTTGTTAAAGTACTCCATTATAGTTTATATCCCAAATAATGTGCATGTTTAAAACCGATTTTGCTTTTAAATTTGGAGACTAAAACGATTCTCAAAACCACGGTTTTTAACCGGGTATGCGCGAGGCGCATGTCACCTCGAAAGACGGGACACATCGTTTTAGAATACGAATTTAATAATCAAGTATTTTTATGAATGCGGAATTTTCGTTTGTAATTATTCAGATATAACTCATTGATAACTACTTAGATTTTATGTAAGCCTTCCAGCTACTACAATCTAATTAGAATATCAACCATGGCATTAAAAGTGACAGCTTAAATGCATGGTCCATAAGATAGATAAATCTATGGATGAGTTAAATAAACGAAAAGAAGTAGTCGGTAAAACGACTCTCCCACCATTAGCCTTGAACGAAGAGTTTGGCTAAAACATTCATTAAAACACTTCATAAACATAGCTTAACATTATATAATGTTAGAGTTACACATTAATTGTTTCTGCGGGATGAGATTAATTTAACTCACATTAATGAAAAACACTATGTTCTGACAAAATCGGTTAACACGTTACTATAAAAGCTAATGAATGATTCGGGTAAAACCTTATCACTAAACGCATTAATTTGCGCATTAAAACGAGTATTCATTAAGAGTACGCACTACTCGCGAATAATACGAGTTTTAAAATTAGCTTGGAACAATGGTTTCGTGGATAAACATGACACATTATAAAGGTTTGAGGATGAATTTCCAACGCTTTGCAGAACGAAACAAGCTAGTACTGATTGAGTTAACAGATGGTTGATGGAGATTCTCAGGTCCCACTTACTTCGAGTGGGAGAATTGATATAGCATAAGTGATTGATTTGGTAAATGATGATGGAAACGTCTTCATAATAAATACCGTGAGAGGGCTCACTCCCCCTCACACATAATCATCACTAAATTTCAAAATGCGAATCAAGCCGGACCTGATAATGATGATAATGAACTATTTCAACTACCCATTTTTCCTAGTGGGAGTGGAATAACCAACTTGGTGCCAGATCCTAGTGATCAAGGAATACATCTCGGAGGTAAAAACCCGAGACCGAGAGGATATTCCAAATAAGTTCAACCACCACCATTGTTCCTAGTGGGAGTAATGCCCCGATAAGAAGCATTATTCCGAGTGGGAGTAACGATCAGACTAAAACATGGGATTAACGTGCCTAGACATAGTCAAAGGCAACAAACTTATTTCGAGAAGTATCCCATCAAACGAGATGTGTTAAACATCTTGATGTTCGTTCTTGAACCGGTTACGGTTCAGAAAGCAAAGGAAGGACCTCAAAATGATGGAATGGAGGAAAACAATGGAGGATGAAATTGCCTAAATAAGAACTAATTCAGTTTTAGTCTTTAGTTGATTTATCTGTTAACCACAAAACTAGAAAGTGAAATCTTAGAATTCACTTCTGGTGGAAATCTCGAGTGGTGCGAAACTCGAATTGTTGCGAAAGGATATACCCAAATTCACGGAGTAAACTTTGATAAAGACGGACTCACCGACTATGCATTACACCATAGTCTGGGCCGTCCTTGCCCATGACTGCAAGTCTCGAACTCGAGCATGCATCAAATGGACATTAAGACCAAACCTCTCCAAGTAAAACTGGAGAAAGAGATCTATATGGAGCAGCCGGAGAGTTTCATTACTCCTGGTAAAGAACGCAAAGTTTGCAAACTCCAAAGATCTATATACGGTCTTAAACAATCATCTCGGCAATGGTATCACAGATTCCAGGAGGAAATCATTGGAAACGGATTCGTGAATCTTCACAAGGATCCCTGCGTGTACACTAAGACCTTCGGGTCTAAGTATGTCATCATAACACTATACGTGGATGATATACTCATTGCTGCGAACGATATGAGTTTCATGAATAAATCAAAGTCCTGGTAAGCATCAGCATTCGAGATGAAAGACATGAGAGAGGCCACGTACATCTTAGGCATCAAAATTGCCCGAGATCGTGCCGCCCGGATATTATGTCTATCTCAGGAATCATATATCAACAAACTATTGAAAAGATTCAGAATGTTGGATGCTAAACCCGTGGATACGCCGGTTGTTTTTGGGTGCGCGCTATTGAAACGTGATGGCCCGAAAAACCAGCAGGAGCGTGAACAGATGAAGAATGCAGAGTATCTGAGAATGGTAGGGAGTCTAATGTACGCCATGCTCTGTACTCGGCCACACATCTGTTACGTTGTGGGCCTAGTAGCAAGATTCCAAGATCCTAGTTATCAACATCTAAAGGATGTAAAACGAATTATCAGATATCTGAAAGGTACTGCCGACTACGTTCTGTGATATGAGGGCGATCGGCTCGAATTGACCGGTTATAGTGACGCCGACCACGGTGGCGATCCGGATGATCTTAAGTCCACCACATGAGGAGTTTTCCTCCTTGCTAATGCTGCCATATCATGGGTAAGCAAGAAGCAATCTTGTGTCGCGCTTTCCACTATGGAATCAGAATTCGTTGCCCTCTCCAAAAATGCACAAGAAGCTGTCTGGCTGAAAAGGCTTCTTACTGCATTAATTGGCACCGACAAGAAGAGTAAACATGTGAAGGTGTACTCCGACAGTTAGGCGGCCATTGCGGCAGTTAAGAATCCAAAGTACCATAGTAGGACTAAACACATTGATGTGAAATACAATTATGCTAGGACGGTTCTGAAAGACAACATAATCACTTTAGAATACTTGCCTACAGAGAATATGGTCGCAGACCCTTTAACTAAGCCGTTACGTAGGGAAATATTTGAAAAGCACGTAAAACTGCTTGGATTACGTAGGGCTTAAACTGTGTGGCTTGTAAAAGTGATAACATTTTGACATTTGAAATTATGTTTCAATTGAATAAAATAATTGCAATTTGATTTTATGATTTATCGACGTCATAATGATTAACAACATCGGATTTTACGATCTATAAACTAAGTCGTAGGAAGAAGTAAAATTCTTCCACCAAAATTATGTCGAATGTGAACCTTGCCTCGTCACACAGGCACGATCATCTTGTAAGGAGAGAGGGACCTCTACCATAACAAGATTGGCTAAGAATCAGGGGGTACACCTGATTAAGCAAAATGATAACATTGTCACGCTTAACAGCATGACTTAATCTTGTATATCGCCGAGTTGGACTTTGTCCATCACTATATCACATTCAAGGCCAGATGAGAGATTCTGCGATAGCATCATTGATATATCCCATCCCTGGCTTTACCAGGTGTGCTATTGACGCGTGTTTCATACTGCGCGTGCCATATACGACCACGGGGTCATGCTCAGTTGTGCTAGCTAGAATCCTTGTGATTCAAAGGGCGCATACTTCTTCACCTTGAGCGTGTGATTGATCCCGAATGTCTTATGAAGAGGCATCCAAAGTATCATCATGGACTCAGAACTTATACCTAAGGTCTGGCTCAATGCTCGCTTCCCATCGTACGAGCGTAGTGCCAAAGAAAATGGCCAAGGACCACGTCTGGGAAACCGGTTGAGTCAGACTAAGGGTATAAGCGATGGGGATGGTCAAGTTCACTTTTAATTCACCGACTCTCGTGTTCACTAGGTGGCCGCCAACCGGATATTAGTTGAAGGTTGTGAACACTTGTACGGATGCCCTGGAGAAGTATTCTTTTGTGGAAAACTGGGCAATTGGAGAATTAACAATTGACCAAGGATACAGTGCGGTACATAGTTTTATTTCAAACAGGTTTGGTTCATGAAAGGGAATCAACGTTCTGCGGGCGCTACAATACTCCTAACAGATGACTAGCACGATGCCCATCATATCTGTCGGTCGCACGGCAAGCCTCGTATGAAATATTCGGAGACGGAGACGAAGACTAAAGACTGAGATGTTGATACTATTGCGTAACCGTATAGATTAACGAGCACCCTCCTATTCCGGCGAGTGGTAGCTGTGAGCATATGGTGACGTGGCGCCGTAATAGGAGCCCGTTAATTAAGGGAATTACCTAAGTTAATTAGGTAATTGTAAATCTGGGCTAATTGGGCCAAATCCAATTAGTAATTGACAAGGGAGGCCCAAAATTGGGCCTCCCCCTTATACATGCAATTCGGCCAGCCACCCTATACCACATTGGTTGGAGTTGCCTTTTGGAAACTCTACCAATACTATATATATGGTTTCTGCTAAGGGTTTATTCACTCATTCATAATAACAAGGATCTCCATTGAGAACACTTGTTTCCCTTAGTTAAATTTCGGCACCATCACATCTGGTCTGAGGTTCCATCTCCGTAGAATAATCGATCAGAACTCCCTCCACATCGTTCTTGGGCAGGAAAGCTAAAAGGTATGTGTACTAATTCCGCTGCGTAGATTAGATTTCTTGCTAGTACACATTTAGCATTCCGTAGTATTACGTCCCTGTAATCCAACAGGTCTGACCCGACCCGATTAGGTCGAACCGATTGAAAAACCCGGTTCGATTCAATTCATCTCGGTTTGACATATTGGACCGGCCCAATAATTAAAACCAAAAGGATTGGGCCGAAATGTTTACTTGTGGCCTAAGTAGGGTTTTGAAGTCCATTAAAAATATTTAACTAAGCAACCAAGTAACATTAATTATATAAAATAATGTCCAATATTAAATATATATATATATATATTTTGGCCAATTTATAAAATATATATATATATATATATTTATTTTCAAGATTCTATCTTTAAGATTAAATCAATCAACAATATATATATAAATATGTAAAATTCGGCTTCAATATACATATAAATATATTTTATTTATATTCAATATCTTAATAGGGAAACCAATATACTGACAATATATTTTCTCAATCTTTTAGGAAACTAAATCTATCAATAATATCTTTAACCCTATTAAATATTTAGATATATTGATATAGTTATATATATTTCTATATATTAATGTGAATATATCCTAATGTTTTCAATTATAGATATATTGTTACCTAGAATGAAAATTAAAATATGGTAAACAATATTTTTTATTGGGTTTGGCCGAATTTAGCTTTCTTGGTGCCTAGGAAATTAATAAAATTTACCTTGTTAATTTTCTTAGGGTTAGGTCGAAACACTATATTGGAAACAAGTGGTCAAATTTTAAGATCAAATTTTAATAAGATATACAATCCAATGTTCGATTTTGATAAATATCACATTTTTATTGAAGAGCATGAAAATCATATTTACTAAGAACATCATGAAAATTTTGGACCATCATTAACCCAAAAATTTTAAAACTTACACATTAAAATTTTCGGTCCAAATTTTAAATTTTCAAGTACATCAATTTATCAAAATCATGAACTCCTAACACATGCTATGATACCACTGTTAGATTACGGGGAGTAATCACTTCAGATACTATAAACACGGTACATGCTAGTAATCAATATTACGCAGCGGAAGATTCGCACATACCTCACAAGTAGTCTGTAGTACCAAGATCCTTGCAGAAGGGAGTTCACGATCCTCCGGTCGGCACCCGTAGAGGTTCTTGTGAAGGAAGCCATACGCGGTATATTCTCTACAGCAAAGCCTCAGATCGATTCTTCGCAAGGGACGGATCTCCGGAGTGTTTGCTCAAAGGCAAATTGGCACACCCTTGGTGTATGTGGTAGGTTTGGCCGAAGTGGCTGTTTTGGGGGGAGGGTTTTCTCTCTAAAATACTCCAAGGAAGGATTAAGGATCAACCTAATAAAATCATTAACACCACATATATATAGGAGGAGTAAAGTGGACAAGTCCACTTTACCCACCTATTAAATTCGGCCGGCCACTATGCATAGGGAGGCCCATATTTTGGCCTCTCATGTCAATTGAGATTTGGGTCTGGCCCAATGTCCTAATGTGACATGTACCCAATTAACTTAGGTAACATATACATATAATGGGCTTCCATTTACGGTCTCCATCACCATATGCTTACATATACAATTCTACTTCACAAGTAGATTATCATAGCAAGCCAAAGTGATCATCCAAACCACACATCATGCATACGCGTCATGCGTCTAATGTTCCGAGGAACTCATGCTAGCATATACATAATTCTACTTTCTAAGTAATAACATGCGGCTACATCATCAACATTCAAGCATACGTGTCATACATGAAACTTCCACATCAAACATGTATATTTGGCGACTGGATTTTATTTTAAAAAAAATTTAAATATTAGGGACTGACTTGCAATTCATGCTTACAATTAATCATGCGTGTTTCTAGACATGAATCCTAGGCAATCACAACCATCACAACATGTATGTCCTAGTGCGTAAACCATATATTTAACCAGGGCTCCGCCCCCAACATCCAGCTAGCTTGACATAGTCATGACAACAGTTCTAATAAATATATATGAAGAAAAGTAAACAATTCTAATTCAACCCTCTAATAAATTCAGTCCCTAAATCATGCATTTCCGAGATCCATCCCCATAATCGAAACTAGGCATTAAGGTTTAATCAAAACGTGAAAATTTTAAACCTTCGAGCACTCGAAAATATTTGGATTTTAAAACTTGACCATCCCATTTTATTAATTGACTTGAATTCGATTTTGAAAAATCCGGTTCGGTTCAGTCAATTTCGGTTCAACCCGGTTCGGTTCGGTCCCATAAATCCGGTTCGGGTTCGGTCCGGTTTTATTTAAAATCTGGTTCGGTCCGAACCGGTTCAATAAAATAGGATTTCGGTTCAACACTTAAAAACCGGTTCGGTTAGGTCCACTTAGTTACCCCCGTTTGACCCGACCCGACCCGACTAGGTCGAACCGATTAAGAAAAACCAGTTTGGTTTAATCCTCTCCGGTTTTGCAAATTGGACCGGCCCAATAAATCCCTAGGGTTCGGCCGAAATAAGTCTTGTGGGCTAAGTAGGGTTTTAAAGTCCACTAAAAACTTAACTTAGCCACCAAGAAATATTAATTAAGTAAAATAATTTTCAATCAACAATATTTATTTATTTATTGTCAATATCTTTAATAGGGAAACAAATATATGACAGTATATTTTCTTAATCTTTGAGGTAACTAAATCTATCAACAATATCTTAATCCCTATAAATTAGCTAGATATATTGATAGTAATATACATTTCTATAGATTAATGTGAACCTATCCATATATTTCCAATTATAGATGTATTGTCATCTTTAATAAAAATTAAAATATGGTAAACAATATATCAATATATTTCGGCCGAAATTTACAAACTTGGGGCCTTAGAAATTAAAAAATTTACCTTGTAAATTTCCTTAGGGTTCGGCCGAAAACACTAATTGGAAACAAGTGGTCAAATTTCAAGATCAAATTTTAATAAGATCTACAATCCAATCTTTGATTTTGATAAAAGTCATCTTTTTCTTGAAGATCATGAACATCAAATTTTATAAGAACATCATGAAAATTTCGGCAGCAACAATTATAACAATCATAAATTTTCATTCTTTAAAATTTCGGCCAACACATGTAAAAATCAAGAACATCAATTTATCAAAATCATGAACTCCTAACATAGGCTCTGATACCAGTATTGGATTACGGGGCTAGATACTACGGAAACATAAACAAGGTACATGCTTGTAATCAGAATTACGCAGCGGAAGATGTGCACATACCTTAAACCTTTTCCGTAGTCCCAAGATCTTGCTGAGGGAGTTCTCGATCCACCGGACGAAACCCGTAGAGGTTCTTGTTAAAGAAGCCCTACGTGGTATGGTCTCAACAGCAAAGCGTCTGATCGATTCTTGGCAGGGACGGATCTTCGGAGTGTTTGCTCGAAGCAAATTGGCACACCCTTGGTGTCTCAGGTGGTTCGCCCGAAACTTGTGTCTAAGGGGAGAAAGGTTTTCTCTCAAATCACTACTCAGGAGGAATTGTGAATTACCCTAATAAAATACCTAACACCCCTTATTTATAGGAGGAATAAAGCGGACAAAAGTCCACTTTGCCCTCTCCTAAATTTCGGCCGGTCTATAGTGTATAAGGGAGGCCCAATTTTGGGCCTCTCATGTCAATTGGGATTTGGGTCAAGCCCAATTTCCCTAATGTGACATTTACCCAATTTCCTAGGTAACATATACATCTTAATGGGCTTCCATTTACGGCGCCCAATCACCATATGCTAACAAAGGTTTTATCCACCATGGAACGTGCATTAGGTCTTGACCATATGCTCGTTTGAAATTCTCTACGAGAATTTTGTATGAGTAAATCCCTAGAATGGGTGTTCATGCAAATGAAATTTACTTTATGCACTAAATCAAGAACATACTCTATATTGAATTTTCTAATTTGAATCGATGTGTTCCATCTCTCGAGGAACACGCTTGCAGTGTGCGCGCATCACCAGGTTTCACCCATGGTGAAATCGTTTCGTTTTCAAAAAATCCAGTTTAATCGGTTTTGTACATGTTCATCATTAAGATTTTAATTATATCATGGAGTACTGAAAAATAAGGAATTTTAAATCGGTTCACATTCTAACTACACAATCGATGGGTTTATTTAGTTCGGTCGACCCGACACGAACGACGGAGTATGTTTAATCGTTTTATTTTGTTCGATCATTCGATCTGGTCGGAATTTTGGTATCTAAAACGTAGGTTCGAATTTTCATTTCGGATCGTTCCCTTTGACCGGGCCGATAGATTGATAAGTAAATTGTACGTCGAATCGAGTAACAATTACTTTATTCAATAATTTCGAATCTCAAATAACCAAAATGTCAATTCAAATGGGCGATGAAAGAAGAAACGACAATGATGAGATTCTTGATCTGAGGGTCGCGTATTCTATCCATGCTTATCGCACATATAGTCGAGAACTTTGAGTCATGTCGAACACCACATCTGAACAAATTCACGAGTGAATCACATCAGATGATATGTGTCTGAATAAAGCCCTTGTGTAGCTTCGCATACATGACAAACGAGGCGTACTTGTAAAGCACTTTATCGACGGTGTTTGTGTTAGCATGTGGTGACGTGGCGCCGTAATTGGTAGCCCGTCAATGTTAAGGAAATTACCTAAGTTAATTAGGTAATTGTCACATTAGGTTAATTGGGCCAAGACCCAATCCTTAATTGACATGGGAGGCCCAAAATTGGGCCTCCCCCTTAATAAGCATGGTTTGGCCGAACCATGTACCACATTGGTTGGAGTGGACTTTTTTCCACTCCACCAATGCTATTTATAGGGGGTCTCCTAAAGGGTTTAACACATCAATTAAATTAATAAGTCCCTCCATTGAGGAACTTGAGAGAAACCCTCTCACCCTTAGTTGAGATTTTCGGTGTACATCAGTCCGAGGTTCTGTCCCCGTTGAAGAATCGATTACAGGTTTTGCTGTGGAGCTAATACCGCGTAGAACTTCTTCTCACGAAGAAATTGTACGGGTTCCGACCGGAGGATCAGAACTCCCTCCACAACGTTCTTGGACAGGAAAGCTATTGAGGCATGTGTACATTATTCCGCTGCGTAATTAGATTACTTACTAGTACACGTTTAGCATTCCGTAGTATTACGTCCCCGTAATCCAACAGTGCTATCAAAGCTTGGTTAGGAGTTCTTAAATTTTTGATAAACTGATGTTCTTGAATATTGAAAAACCGAAATTTTTAAGTTTACAAGGTATTTCCGAAAATTTAAACAAGAAATCATGTGTTTGATCTTTAAAAACTTAAATTTTTTGAAATTTACATGTTTTTATAGATCAAAACCGAATTTTAGGTTTGAATTTAAGTTTGATATTCATAATCTTCAAGAACACGATGAGTTTTATCAAGAACACTTTTTGGATTCTTGATCAAGTTATGGTTTGATCTTAAAATTTGACAACTTTTTCAATTTTTCATGTTAGTGCCGAAAACCCTAGGGGTATTTTAGGTAAAAAAAATTAATTTCTTAGGGTGCAAGTAAGTGAAATTTCGGCCGGCCTAGCATATAGATATATTTGTTACCATATTTTAATTTTGTTAAAAGGAGACAATATATCTATAAATTGGAAAGATAAGGAAAGATTCACATTATATAGTAAAATATATAAACTATCAATATATTTAGCTAAAAGATAAGGATAAAGATATATTGATAGGATTTGGTTACTTAAAAGGATTAAGAAGATATATTGTCTATATATTTTATCCCTAAATATATATTTGACAATATATATATATATTTATATTGTGTTAATTGATTTACATCTTAAAGATAGAATCTTGACAATATTTATATATATTAATAATATATGTGCCGAAATATATATATATATATATATATATATATATATGCAATATTGGAAATTATTTTAAATAATTAATATTTCTTGGTGGCTAAGTTAAGTTTTTAGTGGATTTTAAAACCCTACTTAGCCCACAAGATATATTTCGGCCGAACCCTATGGGTTTATCGGGCTGGTCCAATTTGCAAAACCGGAACGGGTTAAACCAATCCGGGTTTTCTTAATCTGGTCGACCTAGTCGGGTCGGGTCGGACCAAAGTAATTAAGTGAATCTAAACCGAACCGGTTTCGAGTGATGAACTGAACCACAATCCTATTTTATTGAACCAAACCGAATTTTTAAAATTAGACCGACTCATACCAGATTTTAAATTGGACCGAACCAAATTTTAAATTTTTTTCGGAAATTTTAAATGTTCAATAAAATAGGATGTCAAATTTAAATCCAAAACGTTTTCGAACTTTAAATGTTAACCTAATCAGTGCTCTTAGGGTTTACATTTTAACACGTTTTCGGATAAAACCCTAATACCTGGTTACGATTATGGGGATGGAACTCGGATATGCATGTTTTTGGGACTGGATTAAATTAGTGGGCTGAATTGCAATTGTTTACTTTCTGCAACATATATATTAGAACTGTTGTCTTGACTTAGTCAAGCTAGCTGGATAATAAATTGCGAGCATTGAGCTCTGGGATTTAAATATATGGTATGCGCAATAGGATAGACATGCTATGCTGATTGAAATTGCCTAGAATCCATGTCTAGAAATTTCGCATGATTGATTGTAAGCATGAATTGCAAGCCAGCCCCTAATATTTTCAAAACTTTTTTAAAACTGAAAATACCAGTCGCCAATTATGCATGATGTATGCGGAAGTTGCATGTTTTGACACGTATGCTAGAATGTTCATGAATGAAAGCATGCGGTAATTTAATTCAAGTAGAATTATGTATGCTAAGGAACATTAGACGCATGACGCGTAAGCATGTTGTTTTGATTTGTTCGATGTTTATGGCGTGATATAGTATTATGCATGCGTAAATTATCGGATAATTTTTACAAAAATAAAAAAGGGCCATGGGAAAGCCAAGATCAGGTATGCTTATTTGAAAATTCCCGTTCCGTTAATTTGAAAAATAATATCCGTTTTCAAAAGACTGATCTATTGGATTGAAGACGACAATAGTGTGAACTCTTTCACAACACCCCCTTCCCTCGGTTTACTGGCGGTCGGTTTGGTTTAGTGGCTGAAGGATCACTATTCGTCGTATTCCATCTTAATAGATAATCCGATGTTTGCAATTCTGTCAAAATGTTATTGTCTCCCTAACTTTGCATAATTATCAATGTGTTAGTCTATGCAGTCAAAAACGAGTTTCTAAGTAGAGACGGAAAATGGTAGGTAAAGTCGAGTCGTAAAGACGGAACGTAGAAACGTAAGTTTCTACCTAATGCTAAAATTATTAGTAATGAAATGTATAAATGTACATATATGTAATTATGCAAAAGAGATACGAAAATAATTAATATACTCGTTAATAGCCTATAACATTTTTTCAATAAAAGATATGACCCCACCAGTAGTCACCTCAACCGTCACGGTGAGCAATTGTTGTGGAACCGTGAGAAGAATTGACGGGTCAATTGTAGTGTGGGCCAGTATCTCAATTGATATTTTATTATTTTAGAAGTTTAAATGAGAAAGAGATATTGATGGGGTCTAAGACTCTTGCATATTATTAACTAATTAATGGATATTGAACTTGAATAGAATAAGAATAAGTTTTGAATTAATAAAAGATGATTTGACCCACAAATTAAGATCCATGAAAAAAACTCTCGTGGGTTTGGTTGATAAATTTTGTGGGATTGGCATAATTTATTAGATTTGAGTAATTTTTAGCAAATTAAGGTAAAAATTCTAGAAACGGGTAGAAACTTACGTTTTTACCGTTTCTACCCGTTTTTACGACTCTACTCGCGTTTCTACCCGTTTCTACTCAGAAAGCGATTCTGGTACGTTTTAACTCGTTTATTATGGTAAAAACGTAGAAACGTGCGTTTTTACGACCTAGAAACGAGTTTTTAACTACATAGGTGTTAGTATCGATGGCTGCAACTAGCAATGTTATTTCCCAGTTGAACAAGGGAATAAGGTTGAATAGTAGTAATTATAAGATATGGAATAAACGAGTTAAGATGATAATTTCTGAAATAAGAGGCCTGGATCATTTGAACACAAAACAGACTAGACCTGAGGGAGACCTCACAGAAGAGCAAAAGACATTCTATGATGAATGGGATGTCAAAGATCATGATGTTCGTTCCACCTTGTTATCTATGCTGGAAGATGAGATTCTCTATAAGTTTGATCATTTGGGAACTACCAAAGACTTCTGGGATGGTTTTAAGGCAACATTCGGTGTTTACACCATAGCCCAAAAAACAATCGTTAAACATCGCTCTTGACTCCTATAAAATGAATCCCAAGCATACGATGAAGGATCATGTTATGCATATGTGTAACTTGATCTCTGAACTCAAGGAAGCAGGTGAAACTCTGTCTGAGGAACAACAAATCAATTACATGATCCGCTCTTTGCCCGAATCTTGAAACATCATGAAAATGAGCCTTACCCATGCCACCCATCTCGACACCCTCGAGAAGGTGCAAGTTCATCTTGAGCTGGAGGAGGATAGACTCATGGCTGAAAAGTCTAGGTCTGAAATGCATATTGCATCCTCCGCGCCAGTCGAACGAAAGGAGAAGTGCAAGAGAAAGGGTAAAAGTCCTCAGAATAAAAATGAGAAATTTGTGGCAAACAAAACCCAGAAGAAGTTTAAACGCAAACAAACTGGTGGCAACAAAAGGCAAGCATAACAAACACGAAAAGAGGAAACTCGAACGTATTTTAGGTGTGGTGTAAAAGGACACATGGCTGCTGCCTGTACCAATCCTCCTAAGGTACGCAAAGAGAAAATATTATGAAAATCATTCATTCTCTTCCGCTTCTAAACACTCGAAAGTAATTCATTTTCCTTTTGAATTACAGAACCGAGAAACAGAAGCAACGACCTGATCGAGGATGCCCCAGTAGAATAAATATGAATGAGAGATTTTATCTTTAAAGTTGCTAAAACTTCTTGACTTTTATTTTAAGATACTCTCAAATAAGTTCCGTAAAGGATCATATTATTTTTTCCTATGTATTCGAGAATACTTAAGTTGAGTATTGAATATTATCATCGTTCGTTTTAGTCTTATAATTGACGTTATTCAACACATTGCTAATACATCCTTATTTTCTATATGAGTACTCCATTAAATGATAAATTCCCGGTTAATGTGCATGAAAAACCGATTTGATATTAAATTTGAAAATGAAACGATTTAAACCACGGAATAAAACTGGTTTTATGCGCCATAAGCGCGTGTACCTCGAAATACGGAACACATCATTTTAAAGTACAAATTTAATAATGAAGTGTTTTTAATGTATGAATGCTAATTTTTGTTTATGATTCCTTGGAAATAACCCATTGATGACTACCATGGTTAGAAGTACGCTTTAATGCTACTACGATCGAGTAGTACATCAACTATAGCATTAAGCACGAGCTCAAATGCATAGTCCATGAGGTGGATAAGTCTCTAGATGAGTTAATAAACGAAAGGAAGTAGTCAGTAAAATGACACTCTCACTATAGGCCTTCAACGAAAAGTTTGGCTAAGCAATCATATATTAAATACTTTAAGAAACATAGTTTAAAAATTACATTATGTTAGAAGTCAACATTAATTGTTCATATGGAATGAAATTAAGTTGAATTCATATTAATGTAACACTATGTTCCAATAAAATCGGTTGAAACGTTACCTTAAAAACTAAGAAATGATTCAGGTGAAATCTTATAATAAAGCAGCATTAATTTGCACATTAAACATGTATTTATCAAGAGTACGGTCTACTCTTAAAGAATACAAGTTTAAGATTAGCTTGGATTAATGGTAACGTGGACGAACATGACACATTATAGAAATTTGAGGATGGACTTCCAATGCTTTGCGAAACGAACTAAAGTACTGATCGAATCAAAATGGATAACGGAAATTCTCAGGTCCTACTTACTTCGAGTGGGAGAATGATATAGCATTAGTGAATGCATTAGTGAATGACATGGTAAATGATTATGGAAACGTCCTCATAATAAATCCAGTGGGAGGGCTCACTCCCCCTCACATAATCATCACTAAATGTTAATGTGAATCAAGTCGGACCTAATAATCATAATGCTGAACCATTGGATGAAAATCCAATAGTCTTCGCAACTTTCCATTATTCCTAGTGGGAGGAAATGACTAACTTGAGATTCCAGATCCTAGTGATCAAGGAATAAATCTCGAAGATAAAATCCCGAAACCAAGAGGTCATCCTGAGGAAGTTGTAGACCAAAAATTCAAGCACCGCCATTGTTCCCAGTGGGAGTAATGCTCCGAAAAGAAGCATTATTCGGAGTAGGAGTAACGATCAGAATTAAGATGAGATTGTCGAGCCTAGACTTAGTCTAAGGCAACGAACTTCTTTTAAGAAGTATCCCATCAAAGTGAAACATTCGTTCACGAACCAGTGACGGTTCGGCAAGCATTGGAAGAACCTCAAACGTTGGAATGGAGGAAAAAAAATGGAGGATGAAAATGCCTAAATTAGAACGTATTCGATTTTGGTCTTTAGTTGATTTACCTGCTAACCGCAGAGCAATAGGAGCTAAGTGGGTTTTGAAACTCAAACTCACTGGTGATGGAGAAGTCGAGCGATACAAAGCTCGATTGGTTGCGAAAGGATATACCCAAATTCAGGGAGTGGACTTTGATGAAACATACTCACCAACTGTGCGTTATACCACAGTTAGGTCCATCCTTGCCCTTGTTGCATGTCTCGATCTAGAGCTGCACCAAATGGATGTTAAGACCGCATTCCTCCATGGAAACCTGGAGGAAGAGATCTATATGGAGCAGCCAGAGGGTTTTATTTCTCCTGGCAAAGAACGTAAAGTTTGCAAACTCCAAAGGTCTATTTACGGTCTTAAACAATCGTCTCGGCAATGGTATCGCAGATTCCACGAGAAAATCGCCAGAAATGGATTTTTGAATCTTCACGAGGATCCCTGCAATTACACAAAGACCTCTGGGTCTAAATATGTCATCATAACCTTATACGTGGATGACATACTCATTGCTGCAAACGATGTGAGTTTCATGAACGAATCAAAGTCCTGGTTATCATCAGCATTTGAGATGAAAGACATGAGAGATGCCACGTACATCTTAGGCATTAAAATTGCCCGAGATGGTGCCGCCCGGAGATTGTGTCTATCTCAAGAGTCATATATCAACAAACTGTTGAAAAGATTCAGAATGCTCGATGTTAAACCCGTGGATACGCCGGTTGTGTTCGGGTGTGCACTGTCGAAGTCTGATGGCCCAAAGAACCAGCATGAGCATGAACAGATGAAGAACGCAGAGTATCTAAGCATGGTAGGAAGTTTAATGTACGGCATGCTATGTACTCGGCCAGACATCTGTTACGTTGTGGGCCTAGTAGCAAGATTCCAATCAGATCCTGGCTATCAACATTTAAAGGCCGTAAAACGAATTATAAAATATCTGAAAGGTACTTCCGACTATGTTCTGTGCTATAAAGGCAGGCAAATCGAATTGACTGGTTATAGTGACGCCGACCACGGTGGCGATCCGGACGATCCTAAGTCCACCACAGGGGGAGTTTTCCTCCTTGTTGATGCAGCAATATCATGGGTAAGCAAGAAGCAATCATGTGTCGCGCTTTCCACTATAGAATCAGAATTCGTTTCCCATTATAAAAACGCACAATAAGCAGTCTGGCTGAAAAAAGCTTCTTACTGCATTAGATTGGCACTGAAAAGAAGAGCAAACCTGTGAAGGTATACTCCGACAGTCAGGCAACCATTGCAGCAGTTAAGAATCCAAAGTACCATAGTAGGACCAAACACATTGATGTGAAATACAATTATGCAAAATCAGTTGTGGAAGACAATATAATCGCTTTAGAATACTTGCCCGCAGACAATATGGTCGCAGACCTATTAACTAAGCCATTACGTAGAGAAATTTTCGAAAAGCACGTAAAATTGCTTGGATTACGTAGGGCTTAATAAGTGGCTTGTATGAGTGATGGCATTTTGACATTTGAAATAATATTTCGATTGAATAAAAGAATTGCAAATTGAGTATATGATCTATCGACGTCATAATGATAAATAACATCGGATATTTTCGGTCTATAAACTAAGTCGTAGGAAGAAGCAAAAATCTTCCACCAAAATTATGTCGAATGTGAACCTTGCCTCGTCACACAGGCACGGTCATCTTGCAGGAGAGGGGAACCTCTACCACAACAAGATTGGCTAAGAACCAGGGGGATAAACCTGGTTAAACGAAACGATAACTTGGTCACGCTTACAGTATGACTTAATCTTCGTTTTGTAAATCGCCGTGTTGGACTCTGCCCATCATTAAAATCACATTCAGGGCCAGATGAAAGACTCTGCGATAGCATGATTGACATATCCCACCCCTGGCTTGTCCAGGTGTGCTATCGACGCGTGCTTCATACTACGCGTGCCATGTTTGACCACGGGGTCATGCTCGTTTGTGTTAGCTAGAATCCTTGTGATTCAAAGGGCGCATATTTCTTCACCTTGAGCGTGTGATTGATCCCGGGTGTCTTATGAAGAGGCACCCAAAGTATCCTCTCGGACTCAGAATTTATACCTAAGGTCTAGCTCAATGTTCGTTTTCCGGCGTACGAGCGTAGAGCCAAAGAAAACGGCCAAGTGACCACGTCTTGGAAACCGGTTGAGTTAGACTAAGGGTTTAAGCTATGGGGATGGTCATGTTCACCTACAATTCACCGACTCTTGTGTTCACTAGGTGACCACCAACCGGATATTAGTTGAAGGTTGTGAACACTTGTACGGATGCCCCGGAGAAGTATTCATATGTGGAAAACTGGGTAATTGGAGAATTATCAGTTGACCAAGGATACAGTGCGGTACATATTTTATTTTTGACAGGATTGATTTACTAAAGGGAATCAACGTTCTGCGGGCGCTACAACACTCCTAACAGATGAGTAGCACGATACCCGTCGTATCCGCCGGTCGCACGGCAAACCTCGTATGAACTATTCGGAGACGGAGACAATGACTGAAGACTGAAATGTTGATGCTATTGGATGACAATACATTGACAGGAACCCTCCCATTCTGGCGAGTGGGAGCTGTTAGTATGTGGTGACGTGGCGCCGTATTGGTAGCCCGTCAATGTTAAGGAAATTACCTAAGTTAATTAGGTAATTGTCACATTAGGTTAATTGGGCCAAGACCCAATCCCTAATTGACATGGGAGGCCCAAAATTGGGCCTCCCCCTTAATAAGCATGGTTCGGCCGAACTATGTACCACGTTGGTTGGAGTGGACTTTTGTCCACTCCACCAATGCTATATATAGAGGGTGTCCTAAGGGGTTTAACACATCAATCAAATTAATAAGTCCCTCCATTGAGGAACTTGAGAGAAACCCTCTCACCCTTAGTTGAGATTTTCGGTGTACATCAGTCAGAGGTTCTAACCCAGTTGAAGAATCGATCAGAGGTTTTGCTGTGAAGCTTATACCGCGTAGAACTTCTTCTCACGAAGAACTTGTACGGGTTCTTGACTGGAGGATCAGAACTCCCTCCAGAACGTTCTTGGACAAAAAGATATTGAGGTATGTGTACATTATTCCGCTGCGTAATTAGATTACTTACTAGTACACGTTTAGCATTTCGTAGTATTACGTCCCCGTAATCCAACAGTTTGACCCACCGGATATTCGTTCGTGACATTTAAGGTCATGTTCTCTCCACGCTATACGAAATCAAGGTTGAAAACCTCAATGTCCTACGGTGATTTGTGAAGTCGGTTTCCTTTTCGCCCTGGTCACTGCACTTGAAAACACTCATGGTAAGTGAGTCCCATCAATGCCAGTCAACCATTAAAGGGGATACCACTTCTCCATCTTGAACTTTTATTCAAAGATCTCGAGCGGCTCTTACACCAGCATCCATGGAGAGGAGACCATCAATCACAACCAAATCATTTCTAGCTTTAGCGGCCTTGCTTCCACCGAAGCGAATGTAGAAGAGACTCTAAAAGCTGTAACGTTGTATGGTCGTAATTGAAGTCGTCTCCCTCTACCTCTCTATCCAAGGTTGAACATATCACTACTAACAATTTCAGATCATGAACGAACCTCTTTGTCCAAGGTTCAACTCCCATTATTGGGAAACGGATTACCACATTCATCTGTTAACATCAAGGTCATACGGACTACCACATTCATTTGTAGTTGTCCTCTCAGCTTTCGGGATGGTAGCAGAGAAGAGTTTAACACATACTCAACCATCATATTAAACACCATCAAGATTGCGAGGAATACCGAATCACACTTATTCAGCTAATTCACACATTGATAATTATGCTAAAGCAGGAAGACAATAATATTTTGAAAAATAATTGCGTCCATCGGATATCTATGAGATAGAAGATGACTAATAATTATTCCTCAGACATCTAACTCAACTGACCGACAGTAAACCGAAGGAAGGGGGGTCGTGAAAGAGTTCACATTACCGCCGTCTTCTTTCTAATAGATCAGTCTTTTAAAAAAGTTTAATCGCAATCACCGGAACTTGAGGTTTTTAAAACACCCGATCTTGGCTTTCCCAAGGCCCTTTTTAAAATGTTTTCTAGGATTTCAAGTTTGCACACACAATTCTACTACACAAGTAAATAATCGTGCGCAGATCACATCCAAGAAACAACACACGTCATGCATACGCGTCATGCGTCTAATGTTCCGAGGAACTCATACTTTAGCATATATAATTCTACTCCTCAAGTAAATTATCACATGCCAACTCATCCTCAACATTCATGCATACGCATCATGCGTGATCATACCATTCAAGCATGCATATTTGGCGACTGATTTATGCTTTTAAAACATTTGGGGCTGACTTGCAATTCTTGCTATAAAAACAATCATGCGTACTTCTTGACAGGTATACTATGCAATTGCAACCATCACAGCATGTCTATCCTAGTGCGCAACTCATTAATTGAAAACCAGGGCACTGCCCACAATATGCATAATCCAGCTAGCTTGACATAGTCAAGACGACAATTCTAATCATGTATTAATATCAATTAAATAGCAGTTGCAATTCAGCCCACTAAATGACTCAGTCCCAAAATCATGCATTTCCGACATCCATCCCCATAATCGAAACTAGGCATCAAGTTTAATTAAAACGCGAATAATTTAAACCTTTAGGCAATGTGTAGGTAATTTAAAGTTCGAAAACATTTGGATTTAAAAATTTGACCATCCTATTTTATTTTTAACTAATTCGGTTCGGATTAATCCCGGTTTGGTTCAGACCGGTTCGGTAAAATAGTTCGGTTGGACCAGTTCGGTTTAAAATAGGAATTCGGTTCGACACTCAAACCAGGTCGGTTCGACCCATATTAGTTGCCCCGACCCGACCCGAATGGGTCGGACCGATTGAGAAAACCCGGCTTTTGACCCGCTCCGGTTTGGATCCGTGGAACCCGACCCGATTCGGTTGACCCGGTTCGGGTTCCCTTGGTCACCCGAGTTGGTTGACCCAACCCGGTTGTGCTAAATTGGACCGGCCCATTACCCAATGGGTTCGGCCGAAATTGAGACTTGTGGGCCAACTGGGGTTTTAAAGTCCATTAAAAACTTAACTTGGCCACCAAGTAACAATTAATTATTAAAATAATTTCCAATTTTCTGCACATGTATATAGGCCCTCGTTCTCTAAAGCGACATCCGAAGGAGCCTCAGAGCAAGGAAGAGATTCCCAAGTTGACTTTGGCCTTGCCCTTATTTTGCAAAGACTCTTCGGGCGATTCTTCAACAGGAGGGATAGCTTTGTCATCAATGGGAGTCTCAATGGATGCCCCACATTTATCCTCCTTTAATTGAGCAGCAGAAGAAAAAGCCCCGGCCATGGCTCGACGATGAGTCTGGAGTATCATCTTGATGAAATCCGAGGATGGATTAGTAGCCATGCTACCCTTTACTCCATTCCGAAAACTATAACTTGAAGATACAAACAAGAAAGAGAGCAAGCACTATGAGGGGATAAGAATGACTGAAATGAAGCCTCAATATTTATACTGAGTAAATTCCAGAGGAGTATTGTTTTACAAGTTATCCTTAAAAGCTTCTCATTTGGGCAGAAAATGTGGAAATTACCGTTGTAAATCCACAAACAACCTTTGAGCTTCTCCAAATCTCTCAACGGTCGAAAAACCAAGAGCACGGATCAAGGACTCGACTAAAGATCCCAATCTTGACTCAAGAGGTCAACAAGAAGACTCAAGACTACAGCCCGACCAAATACGAATTCCGCCGGAAAACCTCTAAATCAGTACTCAACTTAAGACCTCTTCTTCAAATGAAGCCGACAACTCAAGTCTCGGGGGGCAAGTGTTGGGTTACGATTAATGAGGATCGGCTAAAGAAAAATCTTGTATGTCTGATTCGAGACCTAAAAGAAAAATATCGACGACCAATCATCATCTGGATAAGAAGACATAGATGGTCGACACTAACATTAAGAGGCGTCAACAACCAATGTGATACTCGAAGAATGTCGACAAGTCCGCTCAAAACTCTCCCTCTTAAGGTAAGAGTTGAGTCGACACCCAAGCACTATTGAAGAAACCCTTCCTCTTAAGGAAAGGGACAGGTGGCGACCTGCTCCGACCGCCATGAATAAACCTTCCTCTTAAGGAATGGTGAGGTGGCGAATAGCTTGTCACCTGTTTCGACCGCCAGAGGTAAGCCTTCCTGGCTAAGGAAAGATGAGGTGGCGACCTACTTGTCACCTGCTTTATACCGACTCTGGACAGAAACCCTCCGAAGAGGGTAGCCGCCATCTAATGTCAGCACTTTCCCCCTATAAATAGGGGAGCACTCTCATTACTTAAGTACATTCTCTCTGATATACTTTTTTTTTCCAGTATTCTCTCTAAAATTACATTACAGACTTTAAGCTTCAGAGTAAAATCAGGGGCAAATCCCCAACCCCTTTCCAGGTTCTCACCTGCCAGACGCTCAAAAGGAAACTAAGCACCCCTCGAGGTCGAGATAGAAACCTAGAAGAGCTAGTCAAAGGCGAAACCTCGAAGTCCATTACCAAAAGCTTTAGGCCACGTCATTTTGATCCCAACAGGTTGTTAATCAATGTAGTAAGAACGCGAATAATTTTAAATTATTCCTTATTTGTTAGTACTCCTTGAAATATTTAAAATCGTAATGATGAATATGTGCGAAACCGATTAAGTTGAATTTTGGAAACGAAACTACTTCACCACGGGTAAAAGCTGGCGAGTTACGCGCGCGAAGCGAGAGGTTCCTAGAAAGATGGGACACATCGATTCGAAGTACAAATTCAATACGAAGTGTATTCTTAATTTAATGCTTGTAATATACTTTCATTTGCATTTATGACCTATTACGGGTTATACTCATTGATTTATCATAAATCGAGAAGAAGTATGCTTTAAAAGCCACCACGATCTCGTACAGAATCAAATGTTGCAATAGGTGAAAATCGAATGCACAATTCAAGGATGGACAAAACCCTTGAAAATGAGTATGCAATGAAAAGGAACGTCCGTTAAAGTGACGACTCCCACCATACGCCTCTAAAGATAAGATTGACTCAATCATAATTAAAGATCATACACTTATAGGACAGTCTGAAACATGATGTATTTAACCCAACTTCCGATCTCCTCAAAGGATGATATGATGTTGACTTTTACTCATGTAGAACTATATTCCTATAAAATCGGTTATCACAACACCACGTGAGCTATTAACTGGTAATAAAAGGGATCTTACCAAATGAGACATTCCAGTTGCAAACATAAACACACATTGTACCAACAACTACGAAAGTAGAGTTGGAACCTAGAATACTGAAAAGTATCTCTATGGCATGCATGTGTACAATAGCTCAGGAGAATAGCGGCGTGGTCGAACATGAGACTTTACGATACTTGAGGTAGAATTTCCATTAATTTATAAACATCAATCGAACGAAGTCTTGATTGAATTAGAACAGGATGATGATGATCGGGCCCCACTTGCTTCGAGTGAGATATTTGAGGCAGCAACACCAGTGAACGATATGGTAAATGAAGATGAAGACATTTTCAATGTAAATCCAGTGGGAGGAGTCAATCCAACCACCCAGTTCACTGTTGCTGCAGATGCAAATCAAGTCGAACCTGATAATCATGTTCCTGGGTCGTTGGATGAAAATCCTATGATGCTGCAACTACATACTGGTAACAGTACGAATAGTACAACCAACTTGGTTCCTGGTCCTAGTAACCGTGGAATTAATCTCGGAGGTGGAAATCCGAGACCAAGAGGTCGTCCTAGAAAAGTTGTTGGTGAAGTTTCAAGTAACGCTCTTGTTCCCAGTGGGAGAAATGCCCCGATAACGAGCATTATTCTGAGTGGGAGCGATGTTCAAGTTCATGATGGGATTAACGAGCCTAGACGCAGTCAAAGTCATCGAACTTCTCCCAAGAAGTATCCCATTGAAAGAGGAGAGTTATTCACTCTGACTTCAGTTGATGAACCGGTAACGGTTAAACAAGTCATGGATGGACCTCAAGCGAAAGAATGGAGGATGAGATCGCCTCTATGAAAGCTAATTTGGTTTGGTCTTTGGTTGATTTACCTGCTAACCGCAGAGCCATAGGTGCTAAGTGGGTTCTGAAATTGAAACCCACTGCTGATGGAGCCGTCGAGCGATTCAAAGCTCGACTCGTTGCGAAAGGAAATACCCAAATTCACGATGTAGACTTTGATGAGACATATTCACCGACTCTGCGTTACACCATAGTCCGGGCCATTTTGGCTTTGGTTGCAAGCCTCGATCTAGAGCTGCAGCAAATGGATGTTAAGATTGCATTCCTCTATAGAAACCTAGAGGAAGAGATCTATATGGAGCAACCAGAGGGTTTCATTACTCCTGGTAATGAACGTTACGTTTTGAAACTCCAAAGATCTATCTACGATCTTAAACAATCATCCCGGCAATGGTACTGCGGATTCCACGAGGAAATCGTCGGAAACGGATTCGTGAATCTTCACGAGAATCCATGCGTGTACACCAAAACCTCTGGGTCAAAGTACGTCATCTTGACATTATATGTAGATGACATACTAATTGTTGCGAATGATGTGGTTTACATGAATGAATCAAAGTCCTGGTTAGCATCTGTATTCGAGATGAAGGACATGGGAGAAGCCACGTACATCCTAGGCATTAAGATTGCTAGGGATCGGGAAGCTCGCAAACTATGACTCTCTCAAGAATCCTATATCAAAAAATTGTTGAAAATGCCCAGATTACAAGATGCCAAACCCGTGGATACGCCGGTTGTGTTAAGGCGCGCGTTGTCGAAACGTGACAGCCTAAAAGACCTAGCTGAGCGTGAAAAGATGAAAAGGTGCAGAATACCTTAGTATGGTTGGCAGCTTAATGTATGCCATGCATTGCACTCGTCCAGACATCTGTTACACAGTGGGTCTAGTAGCACAATTCCAATCAGACCTTGCCTATCAACATTTAAAGGCCGTGAAACGAATTATTCGATACTTGAAAGGTACTGCCGACTATGGACTGTGTTATGCAGGTGGAAAATTAGAATTGACTGGGTTCAGTGACGCCGACCACGGTGGCGATCTGGATGATCGTAAGCCCGCCTCAGGAAAAGTATTCATCGTTGCTAATGTCGTCATTTGATGGATGAACAAGAAGCAATCATGTGTCGTGCTGTCTACGATGGAATCCGAATTCGTGGCCCTCTCTAAGAACGCACATGAAGCGGTCTGGCTTAATAGGCTATTAACTGCATTGTTTGGCGTCCAGGACGGGAGTAAGCCTGTAAAGGTGTACTCTGACAGTCAAGCAGCAATTAAGAACCTAAGTACCCTGGCGGGACAAAACACATTGATATGAATTATAATTATGCTAAGAATATGGTTGAGAACAAATTAATCACTGTAGAATACTTACCCACTAAAAGTATGATGGCGGACCCATTAACTAAACCTGCAGGGATGTTTGCAAAAAGCATGTTAAAATGCTGAGACTGCATAGGGTTTAAGTGGCTTGTACTTTTATGATAACATTTTGAGATTTTAAGTAATATATGAATATAATGAATTACAAGTTGAGTTTATGATACTTACGACGTCAAAATCTTTAAATTACATCGGATTTTTACGGTCTATAAACTAGTCATAGGAGGGTCAACTTCCAAATTGAAATAATGTCGAATGTGGGCCAAGCCTCGTCACACAGGTTCAGCCGTCTTAACGGAGAGGGGGACCTCTACCATATCAAGATCGGCTAAGAACCACGGTGGCAAACTTGGTTAAGCAAAACTATCATTTTTCGGGGTAACACGACATGATCTAAGTTCTGCAAATCACCGTGACGAACTTTGTTCGTTAAATATCCACATTCTGGGCCAGATGACGAATCTGCGATAGCGTATGACATTTCCCACTCCTGTCTAAATTCAGGTTATGCTATCGACGCGCACTTCATACTGCGCGTGCCATGTTCCACCACGGGGCTAGGCTCGGTTGTGCTAGATAGAATCCAAGAGATTCGAATGGGCAAAAAATTCTTCACCTTGAGCGCGTGACTGATCCCGGGTGCAATATGAAGGAGCATCCAAATTATCCTCACGGACTCCAAACTCATACCTAAGGCCAGGCTCAATATTCGCTTCCCGGCGTACAAGCGTAGTGCTGAACAAAAGGGCCAAGTGACCACGTCTTTGGAAACCGGTTGGGTTTGACTAAGGGTATGAGCAATGGGGATGGTCAAGTACACCTATGATTCTCCGACTCTTGTACTCACTAGGTGGCCACCAGCCTGATATTAGTTGAAGGTTGTGAATACTTGTACGGATGCCCTGAAGGAGTTTTCCTGTGTGGAAACTAGGCAATTGGAGAATGACAGTTGACTTAGGATACAGCGCGGCACTTTATTATTTTTCCACAACTTGATTAGACATGGGGAATCAACGTTCCGTGGACGCTACAACGCTCCTAACTAATGAGTAGCACCATGCCCAGCGTGTCGCCGATCACACGACAATCCTCATATGAACTATTCGGAGCAGGGATTGGATCGAAGAAAAAATGCTGATGTGTTGGACGACAACATATTAATAGGCACTCTCCCATTCCAGCGAGTGGGAGCTGTTAGCATTTGGATAATGGGCCACCGTAATTGGGAGCCCATTAATATAAGCTAGTCACCTAAGTAATTAGTTAATGTCACATTAGAGATTTTGGGCTAGGCCTAAAATCCCAATTGACATGAGAGGCCCAAAATTGGGCCTCCCTAGCTAAGTGGCCGGCCGAATTTCACTAGGGGCAAAGTGGACTTTTATCCACTTTGCTCCTCTTATAAATAGGGAGTGCTAGGAGGGTTTATTAGGGGGCTAATCCTCTCTTCATTTGTGGTGAGATTAAAAGAAATCCCTTTTTCCTATTTACTCCTAGTTTCGGCCGAACCACCCACACACCTAGGAGGTGCCAAATTGTGTCAAACAATTTACTCCGGAGATCCATCCCGCGAAGAATCGACTGAGGCTTTGCTGTTAGGCATAATCCGCGTAGGTCTTCTCTAACAGAAACCTCTACGGGAACCGTCCGGTGGATCGAAACTCTACTTGAAGCGATCTAAGGTAAACGGAAGGAAAGTAGGTATGTGCACTATCTTCCGCTGCGTATTAGTTACCTAGCACATATCTTGATATTGTTTCTGTTGTATCTACCCCCGTAATCCTACAAGTAGTTGAAGAAATATAGGATTCTCATTCAACGGTTCAGCAACATGATGATCATGTTCCATTTTATTCACACCCGCAGCAACTATGATATGCGTGGTTGGATCGACTCCTCCCACTCGATTTATTATGAAGATGTCTCCATTAAAATTCTCATTTACCATGTCGTTCACTATAGGTGTTGTTGCCTCAAATCTCTCACTCAAATTAAGTGGGACCTGACTATCATCTTCCTGTTCAAGTTCTATTAATACTTCTTTCGTTTTGATGTTACCAAGCTTTGTAAATTTTTCCTCAAGAAACGTAACGTCTCTAGACTAATGTTCGACCACGCCACCATTTTTCTAAGCCGCCGCAAACACGTATCCTTTAAATGTTTCAGAGTACCTGTGTTTATGTTCCATATAGCAACAAGGAGGTGCTGAATTATGACAAGCAATTCACCCCAGCGATCCATCCAACAACCGAACTGAAGAGGCTTTGCTGTTGAGATCATTGCTTGTGGATTGCTCCTTAATCAGAGTTCCCGCAGGACACCATCCGGCAGATTGTGAAATCCCTCGTGACGTCCCTAGGCTACAGACTGCATTATCGTAAAAATAGGTATGTGCACTCTTCCTCTGCGTAATTCGTTTACCAAGCATGTACCTGTGTTTATGTTCCGTACAGTTTATCCCCTAGAACCCAACACCAACTTTACTGTATATTTTATTGTAGCAGATCCACTTTAATGAGTTGGCAGTGACGTGACAATTGATGTGGAAGAGATATGAACTCAGTATTGTAAAAGCGTTTACAATGGTGAGTTCCAAATTCGTCCAACTAGGATATATTTTCCACATCAACTGTCAAATCACTGCCAACTGATCAAATTGAAACTTCTACAGTAAAATCAACAGTAAAGTTAAAATTGTCTTCAATGTTGGATACAAAGTTTCGTAACTATATTGGGATCCACATAAATTTCATACTCTTATATGGGTTTTTTTTAAATATTATATATAATTTAAATGCTCATGTTTAAATTTAAATTAAAAAAAAAAGTACAAACATGACCTTTTTTTTTCTCGTTTGTACAAATAAATAAGATTTGAGATTTTGACTGGTTTAATTAATAAAAAATCTATAAAATATATAAAAAAATATATACAATTTTGACTAAAGTGTGGTCAATTTTATCTTAAATATTCGGATTTCAACTTTAACTGATGTGCGTGGTCTTCTAAAACCAGAAAACGGTTACTTTTTTAGTACTATTAAACAACATTTAGAAAAAATCCAACAAAAAAATAACTTGTAGCACACCATCGATAGGTACGAAAAAAAGGCTTTAAACATTAATTTATTTTGTAATCATATTTTAATTTTAATATACTAGATATGAACGCGTGCGTTGCACGCGTATTAATCGTCTAAGTTTTAAAATACATAATTTATCTTCAATTTTCTAATATTTTAGCATGTAATTAATACATGACCAAGTTTAGGGTTGCGAGAAATGAATCTGTGATCGAAAAGAACGACACAAAGTAATTCAAAACGGAAAAAATAGAAGAGGATAATTAAGTAAAAAAAAAATTAACTGTTTTTTTTTAAATTACGATACTAATTTACTGTTATAACTACTAATGAGTTGGATTGAATGATGTGAGTTATTAACGACAAAGTTGTATCTAATTTATCAACTTGAGGAGTGAAGAATGTAGGCAGTAATTAACCACTTAGAGTCATCGGTGGAGCAGTTTGACCTATACAAACGTAACTATACACTTTTCATGCAATTTTATATTATAATACCAACAAAAATTGATTTAACGCTAAATGGAATTTCAATTCATTAAAATCTAAAGTTTATACTTGATTTTATGTCAATTACTTATTTAACTAATTAGGTTGTTGATTTAATTGACAGATTGAAGAACTAAATTAATGATTCGAGACCCTAAATGTTGGACGATGAGTACCAGGTTATCCGTAAAAGATAAAAATTCAAGAACCGTGGTTGACCCATATTTTAACAATTGATATGATTTGACAAGTGACTGATCTTTGTAATACGAAAAAAATCTCAACATGTACTCGAAGTTTGCACGAGTTGAGTACATATCTTACTTTATGTTTGGCTCAAATTTATAGGTATATTGTATTAATAAGCTAATGATAATTAATGTAAGATGTCAGTTAAGCGACATTAACAAAAAAGTTAATGCAATTATCTAATGAAACTTTTAGTAATACTCAAATATTGTACAGACTAAATTATCAATTTTTTAAAACACTAATGTCTAAAGTTTAACTTGAATTCAACTTAACTATTTATCAACTACCAATTAGGAGATACCTAATATGATTGAATTTACAAACGCAAGAACTAAATCGATAGTTCGAGTCAATAAGTATTAAACATTGAGTAACATGTTATAAGTAAAGTCAAACTTCAAGAACCACGTTTGATCCATATTTGATATGTTATATGAGTTAGCAAGTGACTAATTTATTTGATGCAAAAATGTCAACAACATCCCTAAATCGGTGATATAGTGAATGGAAAAATGCATCTACCTGACATTTGCACCTATTGAATGCATGTTGACTCTAATTGATAAGTATATTTGATGGAGAAATTAATAATAACTACAGTGACCTATCAATTAAGCGACCTAAAAAACTAAAAATAAAAAAATGTAACTAAATAGTTTTTTTAGTAATAGTAAAGATAAATAGATGGATCTCAAAGATAAAAAGACTAAATCGTCAATTTTATAAAAATATGGGAGCTAAATATAACATGTATAAATATATATATATATATATATATATATATATATATATATATAATAAAATAAAAATATATGAGAACTAAATATAGTATATATATATAATAAATAAAAATAAAAATTTTCTAGAGGTACCTTTTGGGGGTGAGTACAACTCTCACATTTTATATTGGTAGGTATGGTATAAAGATATATAAAGGGTTAAAAAGGTACTTTTCATACCACATGTTTGACCGAATGTGGCTTTTAGTACCAGATTTTTAGTTTTGTATACTTTTGGTACCAAACGTTTGAAAAAATGTGGCTTTTGGTACATCCGTTAGTTGGCCGTTAGTTTTGGCCGTTAAATGACATGTGCAAGTCACGTGATCGACTCTAAACTTTTAACTTTGTTCAATTTAGTCCCTAAAATATATTCATTAATTTTATTTCGTTTAATTTAGTCCTGAAGCTTCAAAATCGAACCCAATTGGGACCTATCCCCAATTGGTTAAATTTGACCCAAATTGGGCTATGTCAATTGAATTCGATTGGTTTAATTGGGTCCGATTTTGAAGTGTTGTGACTAAGTTAAACAAAATAAAAGTTAGGAATATATTTGAGGGACTAAATTGAACAAAATTGAAAGTTTAGAGTCGATCATGTGACTTGCACATGTCATTTAACGGCCAAAACTAATGGTCAACTAACGGATGTACCAAAAGCCACATTTTTTCAAACGTTTGGTACCAAAAGTATACAAAACTAAACATCCGGTACTAAAAGCCACATTCGCTCAAACATGTGGTATGAAAAGTACCTTTAACCCATATATAAATGATGTAGTTCATGGTCCTATGAGTTCGTGGCACAACGGTAAGCGAACCTTCTAATTGAATCAATTGGATTTCTTATATTAATGAATCATGGATAATATATATATATATATATATATATCAATTAACTTAGGAAGCTCACCTTGACTTGGTTTCTTGCCGGATCATGTCGCATGTTCTGCTAATCTAGTTCATTTACACGGTGATGGTGAAAAAATAATAGAATTACCAAAAAAAAATCTTCAAAGTAATTAAAGAATCTATATACATTATAAATTCTGAATGAAAGATAATAACAGAGTGAATGTGGAGCTGAGAATTTTGTTTTTTAAATTAATCGATGCATTTATGACAATTGAGCTAAATGTTTTGTAGTCATTAACTCCATAGCATTGATTGCACTAGGGAGCTGAGGGTTTTTAAATTGCAATTAATCGCACTTAAAATCTCGCTGATTTTGAACTGTTCAAGATTCAATGTATACAATTAATCGCAATTAAAATTTCGGACCGTTCAAGATTCAATGTATGCAATTAATCGCAATTAAAATTTCATTTATTTCGAACAGTTCAAGATTCAATGTATGCAATTAATCGCAATTAAAATTCCAAACCATTCAAGATTCAAAGTATGTAATTAATCGAAATTAAATTTCCCTAATTTTTAACAGACGCTTGACGCAGAGCCGGCGAACGAAGATACCAGGCGGTACGGGCGGCTGACAGTCTCAGTGGTAGAGCCATCTCTATCTCCGGCGAGATATCGCCGGTGATTATCGAAGCCATATCTGTTAAAGAACAGACGCTTGACACGGGTTCGACGACCAAATGTAGTGCGGTACGGACATCTAAAATTTATTTGTGAATTTGCGCAATGGTATTTTATGGTTCAAAATTTTCAGTCTTTCATTTACTTTTTCAAATTTTAGACTGATATTTTATTTAAAAATAGTGTTATAGCATATTACAAAATGTTAGTATAAATATCATCGAATATTAGTTTGTTAATTATACATATTTGGTAAGTCACCCCGCGCGATGCGCGGGAAATGCAACTAGTCATTAAAAAAATTAAGCTAGTCAAATAAAAATCTATACAATTGGAATAACAATTAAATTTTTCTTTTTACACAAAAGAACTAAGTAATTTTATTTTTTTAGAATAAAGAAAAAATAAATAGTCATATCACAGTTTAATCGTGTCTAGTTGTCATAGTAAAAATTATATACCATATTACCTAAAAAAAGTCAGAGCATTAAAGATTATTTAACTTGCAAACGTCTTGGGAAGTCACTGTGCTAAAAGGTTAGAGTAGGAGCTCACTCTCCGGCCAACGCCATCGCCACTTGCCCGATCCTTGCCACTCGTTGTTCTTCGTTGCTTACGTATTATGTCTATTTCCATAGCCAGGACAACCTACAACCCAACCCCCAAGTCACGTCGGCCATTACTCCCATCCACCCTCCTCTGCAAAGCCATAAAGCTAAGAACCATCATTAAGGAAGACTTTCCTTCTCCGGCGACTGTAGCACCTCGGGTGATGGAACTGTTTACTCCATGTATTCATTACACCACTCTTCCCTCCATTTGAGCAGCATATCTCATTCCTCACTAAACCAACATAAACCACTGCCAACTTTCATCCTCCCCACCATGTCTGCTCTTCGCCACCTCACCTTGACCTCCCTTGCTCTCCTCTCCTACAACGCCCACGTCCACTCGTGAACTACCAACCTCCACCCCCAACCCAGTTATACGTATTCGTCCTTATTCCAGCCAAGTAAGAAATCTCACGCGCTCCTTATCTGTACGTATCAACCCTACGCGCCACCAACTTAGACGCTATGCTCCCAACTACTTGTCTTCGTCAACTCTCCTGCAAGCACGATCCCATCTCTTCAACACAGGCCCTAAAGTCCTAAAGTGCTTCTGAACACCCGTGACGGACCTCTTTTTAGAATTGGGAGACCCGGCCCAGCTAGGAGTGGATGGAGACGCTGGCCCAGCTTCACGGAATCCCAAGCTAAGAGCAGCCCAGTAGCACCACTGCCCAACAAATCGTCGTCCGGACCAGCGTGCAAGAAGCCTACCTCCGAGCCCAGCATTCTGCACAGCGAAGAAAGAACCCAAGCCCAACCTACTGAGACACAGACCCGCTCCAGAATTCAAACCGGTGTCTCAAGGTCTGAATCGGACCGGTTCAACTTAACAAGCAACCTCGAGGAATTGAGCCGACCCTTCCCTCCTAACCGGCCAGAGGTAATGGATAATACTAACTAGTCTCTTATTCTTGTGGGCCGTATTCTATCTTCGTGGAACATTAGAAAAGATCTTGTTGAAAATGCATTTAAGAAAATACTGAAAAGTCGCTATAGCGCCAATTGTTCAATGTCGTGAAGATCAGAAATTCACTTTCGTGTTTGAACGTCATTCTGACGTTATGGAAGTCCTAACCAACACACCCTTTAATGTCAAGGGGGCCCTACTGGTGATTAACCAATGTACTGATGAAGCGGTCCCTGATAGCATACCGGTTCAGGAAATCCCTTCTTGGATCGAAATCGGGAAGATTCCCCCAAAAACGTTCAACATGAAAACGATAGAGTGGATTGCCTCGTGTGTAGGTACTGTGGTCCAATTCGAAGACGGCCTCTCCAAACCCTGGGAGATTTCTTATGGATCTTGACAGACCAGTTCCCCCCGGAATGTTCCTCGAGGATAGCCCCCCCCCTCCAGATGAACCAGTGACGATCTGCTACCTTAATGGGCTACCATGCAATGAATGCGGCAGATTTGGCCACCATTCAAGAAACTGCGACATTCCGACGCAGCTAGCCAGAGAACAACTGTTATGCTTAAGCAACTGGATAAACAGCCACAAAGGAATGCGGGCCATCACCAGAGTAGGGGGAGTTCTGTACACTTCGCACAACAATAAGGGCGGGTGCAGACTCCTCCATTGGATCACATGGAACCCAGAAAACTCTCTCAACACCCCTATCAGAAGAAGCACGGTCAAACCCAAAACCCCGTCCCAGGCGTGCCAGGCAACATGCGGAATCCTCCTCTAGCCAGACTCACCCATACCCTACTTTGGGAGGCGCTTATCAGGTCCCAGAAGTTGAAACCCGGGTCCAGGATTTCCGACACACTTTCACCCATGCTGCTCCTCCAGAACCCCAAGTTCCCACCCGTGTTCCCTTCGGATTCAAAATCCCGTACCATATTACGATTCATTATCCGCCCCTTCGTCTTGGTCGGGACCAAACATCCACCACTCTCTACCTCAGATCGAGTATGCCAACCAGATCACCGCCCCTTGTGGCCAGCGAGTCAGCTCCCGAGATGGGAATCTTTTCAGACACACCACTACACAAACACTTTCCTAACCCAGGAACAAGGATCGACTATCCCTTTCTCGACCCGACCGGAACCGCCAAACCTAGCCCTCTGGAAAACAACGGCGGAATACAACGTGACAATCCTGGACTCCCCCACGACACAGTACATCTCCCTCCCTACGCCCTCCACTCCCCCCCCCCCCCTTTTAAACCTGGCAGCAAGATTCCAAGAACAACAAATATCCTCCCGTGGAACATTTTGCCCACCCTTACCTGATTTCAACTTTGACCTATCTCTGGATGAATTGCAAGCACATATCCTTTCTGAAACCTCACCTGGGTTTGATCTCGACACTTGCTGGGGTGCCACACCATCCGAGCCCCCTCAAGTGGGCAAGGAACGGCCACCTCTTTCTATCTAAATCTGAGCCCCCTCAGGCAGGCAATGATCTAACTACCCTCCCAGACATGGTATCCGAGCCTCCTCAAGCGGGCAAGGATGTCCATATCTCCCAAGATCTGGTATCCGAGCCCCATCAGGAGGGCAAGGACAAAAAAACTAACCGTCGAGCCGACAAGGAGTCAATGGTGGAGATTGAGGATGCTCAGGAGAATCTGCAGGGCCCTCGAAAGAGAACTCGTCTTGACACATCAACAAATATTCTCCCGCCTCGCCGGAATTCCCCACGCCGCGGAGCCAGGATGTCAGTAAGACCTAGACCTTTCCGACAGCGCGCCCGCATACTGTTCCTCATGCTACAGAATCCCACTAAGGAGGTACATCAACTTCATCACAAGTGTTTTTGTTTTCACTGCCCTTTCTGTGATTATAATGTTACTATAGACTACGCAAGTATGGCAAGCGCTGCTCTGATCCTGCCAGAAACACCATGAGGATCCTAGCTTGGAACTGTCAAGGTGCCGCAAATCGCCTGACAGTTCAACATATTATGAATATTATTACTATACGTAAACCTAATATAGTATTTATACCTGAAGTCAATAGCAAAATGAGTAGGTTAGAATCCATAGCGATTAATTCTGGCTTATCCCCTAGGCCTGGTTAAGGAATGCTTAGATAGAGCCTTCTGTAATGTGGAATGGAAAGCTCTTTTCCCTTATGCTTCGAACCGCCACCTGTAAAACAGTTACTTCAGGCCATTGCCCCATCCTCCTCACCTGCACTCCAAACAATCAAACTCAAAGGAAAAACATCCCATCCCACTTTGAATCTACCGGGCTGAGACACCCGAAATTCCCAATCCTACTCAAGCGAGCGTGGTACTGGACCCCAACGGGAAAAAATCAATCACAAATATGCCAGAACCTGAGATGCTTCAGGACGACGGTTGGAAAATGGAATCAAACCACCTTCGGTCAGCTCGACTCCTCTATCTGTAACACGTTGGCCAGACTCAACAATCTACAGTGATCAAACGCCCCCAAAGCCAGTTATGACCAAGCATCAGACGCACTACATAACCTTTATGCAGCACAAGAAACCATGTGGAGGCAGAAATCGAGACAACTCTGGCTACTAGCGGGAGATCGCAACAGAAAAATCTTCCATGATTATGCTCTAGCTCGTAGAAGAAAAAACTTGCTAATCTTGATCGAAGCAGAAGACTGAGTCACACTGGAATCCCCAGCATTAGTCGCAGAGCACGTCCGTCAGTAATTCCAACTCATATTTCAGGCCTAGTCGAATCTTGAACCCCCAACTCTACATTCCACAACACCCTCAAAATTCCACCTAGATTAATTCCATCTCTTAACGCCCATACCACTCTGTCAAAAATATCCAAAGCCTTAGCCCAACAGGGTCCAGAAAAAGTTCCAGGTCCAGACGGCTACCCTCCAATTTTCTTCCAAAACACCGCGGATATTACCAGCCCAAGCCTAGCCAAAATTATCTTCCTCTTCTTCGCCTCGGGCACACTTGAACCAGATATCAAAGCAACTAATCTCATCCTCATACCCAAGACAGAGCAACCCCGTACGATGAAAGATTGGCGACCCATCGGTCTGTGCAACACGATCTACAAAGTAATAGCAAAGATACTTGTCAATCACATTCGACCTATCATAGCAGATCTCATCTCCCCTTTCCAAACAGCCTTTGTCCCAAGGAGGAACATCACTTACAATACTCTCTTAGCCCAATAACTACTCAATGATCAAGCGAACCCGAAAAGGTCGTATTGGTATGTTTGCTCTAAAACTCGACATGAGCAAAGCCTACGACAGAATTGAATGGCCATTTCTAATAACTTTTCTACAAAGTATGGATTTTCCACTAGGCTTCACCCATTGGATCATGGAATGCATTACCACAACATCCATGAGAGTATTGACAAATGGAAACCTGTCAAGCCCATTCAAATTGTCCAGGGTTCTAAGACAAGGCGATCCACTTTCACGTTACCTATCTATCCTTATAGCCCAAATATTCTCCCAAGAATTGTCCCGGGCACAACAAGATGGACGTATTTAGGGTATCAAGCCAGGCAAGCATATGCAAGAATTCACCCACCTTCTTTTCGCGGATTACAGATTCTTATTCCTTGAAGCAACCACCTCAAACACCCGGAACCTGAAAGAAATTCTCAACTCCTATCCAGCTGAATCCGGCCGACTAATCAACTACTGCAAAATCCAGCATACGATTCACCGCCAACGTTGAGGAATCCGTAGCATCCGCTATCGCCTTAGCCTTAGGAGTCAGGGACATGCTCCCTGACGAAAGAGAACTCATCTTGACAGCAACAAATGTTCGCCGGAATTCCCCACGCCATAAAGCCAATATGTCAGTAGGACCTAGACCTTTCCGACAGCGCGCCCGCATACTGTTCCTCATGCTACAGAATCCCACTAAGGAGGTACATCAACTTCATTACAAGTGTTTTTGTTTTCACTACCCTTTCTGTGATTATAATGTTACTATAGACTACGCAAGTACGGCAATCGCTGCTCTGATCCTGCCGGAAACACCATGAGGATCCTAGCTTGGAACTGTTTCGGAGATCGCCTGACAGTTCAACATATTAGGAAGATTATTACTATACATAAACCTAATATAGTATTCATAGCTGAAGTCAATAGCAAAATGAGTAGGTTAGAATCCGTAGCGATTAATTATGGCTTGTCCCCTAGGCCTGGTTAAGGAACGCTTAGATAGAGCCTTTCGTAATGTGGAATGCAAAGCTCTTTTCCCTTATGCTTCGAACCGCCACTTGTAGAACAGTTACTTCAGGCCATTGCCCCATCCTCCTCACCTGCACTCCAAACAATCTAACTCAAAGGAAAAACATCCCATTCCACTTTGAATATATCGGGCTGAGACACCCGGAATTCCCAATCCTACTCAAGCGAGTGTGGGACTGGACCCCAGCGGGAAACAATCAATCACAAATATACCAGAACCTGAGATGTTTCAGGACGACGGTCAGAAAATGGAATCAAACCACCTTATGTCAGCTCGACTCCTCTATCTGTAACACGTTGGCCAGACTCAACGATCTCCAGTGCTCGAACGCCCCCAAAGCCAGTTCTGACAAAGCATCATACGAACTACATAACCTTTATGCAGCACAAGAAACCATGTGGAGCCTGAAATCGAGACAACTCTGGCTACAAGCGGGCGATCGCAACAGAAAACTCTTCCATGATTATGCTCTAGCTCGTAGAAGAAAAAACTTGCTAATCTTGATCGAAACAGAAGACTGAGTCACACTGGAATCCCCATCGTTAGTCGCAGAGCACGTCCGCCAGTACTTCCAACTCATATTCAAGCCTAGTCGAATCTTGAACCCCCAAACTCTACACTCCACAACACCCTAAAAATCCCACCTGGATTAATTCCATCTCTTAACGCCCATACCACTCTGTCTGAAATATCCAAAGCCTTAGCCCAACAGCGTCCAGAAAAAGTTCCAGGTCAAGACGGCTACCCTCCAATTTTCTCCCAAAACACCGCGGATATTACCATCACAAGCCTAGCCAAAGCTGTCTTCCTCTTCTTCGCCTCGGGCACACTTAAACCAGGATTCAACGCAACTACTCACATCCTCATACCCAAGACAGAGCAACCCCGTACGATGAGAGCTTGGCGACCCATCGGTCTGTGCAACACGATCTACAAAGTAATAGCAAAGATACTGGTCAATCACATCCGGCCTGTCATAGCTGATCTCATCTCCCATTTCCAAACAGCCTTCGTCCCAGGGAGGAACATCACTGACAATACTCTCAAAGCCCATGAACTACTCCATACGATCAAGTAAACCCGAAAAGGTCGTATTGGTATGTTTTCTCTAAAACTCAACATGAGCAAAGCCTTCGACAAAATTGAATGGCCATTTCTAATAACTGTTCTACAAAGTATGGGTTTTCCACCAGGCTTCATCCATTGGATCATGGAATGAATTACCACAACATCCATGAGAGTATTGAAAAATAAAAACCTGTCAAGCCCATTCAAATTGTCCAGGGGTCTGAGACAAGGCTCTCCCAAGAATTGTCCTGAGCACAACAAGATGGACTTATTCGGGGTATCAAGCCAGGCAAGCATACGCAAGAATTCACCCACCTTCTTTTCGCGGATTACAGATTCTTATTCCTTGAAGAAACCACCTCAAACACCCCGAACCTGAAAGAAATTCTCAACTCCTATCCAGCTGAATCCGGCCACGAGATCAACTACTGCAAAATCCAGCATACTATTCACCCTCAACGTTGAGGAATCCTTAGCATCCGCTATCGCCTTAGCCTTAGAAGTCAGGGACATGCTCCCTAACGAAAGAGAACTCGTCTTGACACAGCAACAAATGTTCTCCCAACTCGCCGGAATGCCCCACGCCGTGGAGCCAATATGTCAGTAGGACCTAGACCTTTCCGACAGCGCGCCCGCATACTGTTCCTCATGCTACAGAATCCCACTAAGGAGGTACATCAACTTCATTACAAGTGTTTTTGTTTTCACTACCCTTTCTGTGATTATAATGTTACTATAGACTACGCAAGTACGGCAAGCGCTGCTCTGATCCTGCCGGAAACACCATGAGGATCCTAGCTTGGAACTGTCAAGGTGTCGGAAATCGCCTGACAGTTCAGCATATTAGGAATAATATTACAATACATAAACCTAATATAGTATTTATAGATGAAGTCAATAGCAAAATGAGTAGGTTAGAATTCGTAGCGATAAATTCTGGCTTGTCCCCTAGTCCTGGTTAAGGAACGCTTAGATAGAGCCTTCTGTAATGTGGAATGGAAAGCTCTTTTCCCTTATGTTTCGAACCGCCACTTGTAAAACAGTTACTTCAGGCCATTGCACCATTCTCTTCACCTGCACTCCAAACAATCTAACTGAAAGGAAAAAATCCCATTCCACTTTGAGTCTATCGGGCTGAGACACCCGGAATTCCCAATCTTACACAAGCGAGCGTGGGACTGGATCCCAGCAAGAAACAATCAATCACTAATATGCCAGAACCTGAGATGTTTCAGGACGACGGTTAGAAAATGGAATCAAACCACCTTCGGTCAGCTCGACTTCTCTATCTGTAACACGTTGGCCAGACTCAACGATCTCCAGTGCTCGAACACCCCCAAAGCCAATTCTGACCAAGCATCAGAAGAACTACATAACCTTTATGCAGCACAAGAAACCATGTGGAGGCAGAAATCGAGACAACTCTAGATACAAGCGGGCGATTGCAATAGAAAACTCTTCCATGATTATGCTCTAGCTCGTAGAAGACAAAACTTTCTAATATTGATCGAAACAGAAGACCGAGTCACACTGGAATCCCCAGCATTGGTCGCAGAGCACGTCCGCTAGTACTTCCAACTCATATTCCAGGCCTAGTCGAATCTTGAACCCCCGAACTCTACACTCCACAACACCCTCAAAATCCCACCTGGATTAATTCCGTCTCTTGACACCCATACCACTATGTCGGAAATATCCAAAGCCTTAGCCCAACAGCGTCAAGAAAAAGTTCCAGGTCCAGACGGTTACCCTTAAATTTTCTTCCAAAACACCGCGGATATACTAACCCAAGCCTAGCCAAAGTTGTCTTCCTCTTCTTCGCCACGGGCACACTTGAACCAGAAATCACCGCAACTACTCACATCCTCATACCCATGACAGAGCAACCCCGTACGATGAGAGACTGGCGACCCATCGGTCTGTGCAACACGATCTACAAAGTAATAGCAAAGATACTGGCCAATCACATCCGGCCTGTCATAGCTGATCTCATCTCCCAAAAAGGTCGTATTGGTATGTTTGCTATAAAACTCGACATGAGCAAAGCCTACGACAAAATTGAATGGCCATTTCTAATAACTGTTCTACAAAGTATTTCCACCAGGCTTCACCCATTGGATCATGGAATGCATTACCACAGCATCCATGAAAGTATTGAAAAATGGAAACTTGTCAAGCCCATTCAAACTGTCCAGGGGTCTGAGACAAGGCGATCCACTTTCACGATACCTATTTATCCTTATAGCCCAAATGCTCTCCCAAGAATTGTCCCCAGCACAACAAGATGGACGTATTCGGGGTATCAAGCCAGGCAAGCATACGCAAGAATTCACCCACCTCCTTTTCGCGGATTACATATTCTTATCCCTTGAAGAAACCACCTCAAACGCCCAGAACCTGAAATAAATTCTCAACTCCTATCCAGCTGAATCCGGCCAAGAGATCAACTACTGCAAAATCCAACATACGATTCTCCACCAACGTTGAGGAATCCTTAGCATCCGCTATCGCCTTAGCCTTAGAAGTCAGGGACATGCTCCCTGACGAAAGAGAACCCGTCTTGACACAGCAACAAATTTTCTCCCAACTCGCCGGAATGCCCCACACCGCGGAGCCAAGATGTCATTAGGAGCTAGACATTTCCAACTACGCGCCCGCATACAGTTCCTTATGCTACAGATTCCCACTAAGGGGGTACATCAACTTCATCACAACTGTTTTTGTTTTCACTGACCTTTCTGTGATTATAATGTTACTATAGACTACGCAAGTACGGCAAGCGCTGCTCTGATCCTGCCGGAAACACCATGAGGATCCTAGCTTGGAACTGTCAAGGTGCCAGAAATCGCCTGACAGTTCAACATATTAGGAATAATATTACTATACATAAACCTAATATAGTATTTATAGATGAAGTCAATAGAAAAATGAGTAGGTTAGAATTCGTAGCGATAAATTCTGGCTTGTCCCCGAGGCCTGGTTAAGGAATGCTTAGATAGAGCCTTATGTAATGTGGAACGGAAAGCTCTTTTCCCTTATGCTTCGAACCGCCACCTGTAAAACAGTTACTTCAGGCCATTGCCCCATCCTCTTCACCTGCACTCCAAACAATCTTACTGAAAGGAAAAAATCCCATTCCACTTTGAATCTATCGGGCTGAGACACCCGGAATTCCCAATCTTACTCAAGCGAGCGTGGGACTGGACCCCAGCAAGAAACTATCAATCACTAATATGAAAGAACCTGATATATTTCAGGACGACGGTTAGAAAATGGAATCAAACCACCTTCGGTCAGCTCGACTCCTCTATCTGTAACACGTTGGCCAGACTCAACGATCTCCAATGCTCGAACACCCCCAAAGCAAGTTCTGACCAAGCATCAGAAGAACTACATAACCTTTATGCAGCAGAAGAAACCATGTGGAGGCAGAAATCGAGACAACTCTGGCTACAAGCGGGCGATCGCAATACAAAACTCTTCCATGGTTATGCTCTAGCTCGTAGAAGACAAACCTTTCTAATATTGATCGAAACAGAAGACTGAGTCACACTGGAATCCCCAGCATTGGTCGCAGAGCACGTCCGCCAGTACTTCCAACTCATATATCAGGCCTAGTCGAATCTTGAACCCCCGAACTCTACACTCCACAACACCCTCAAAATCCCACCTGGATTAATTCCGTCTCTTGACGCCCTTACCACTATGTCGGTAATATCCAAAGCCTTAGCCCAACAGTGTCAAGAAAAAGTTCCAGGTCCAGACGGCTACCCTTAAATTTTCTTCCAAAACACCGCGGATATTACCAACCCAAGCCTAGCCAAAGTTGTCTTCATCTTCTTCGCCTCGGGCACACTTGAACCAGAAATCAGCGCAACTACTCACATCCTCATACCCAAGACAGAGCAACCCCGTACGATGAGAGACTGGTGACCCATCGGTCTGTGCAACACGATCTACAAAGTAATAGCAAAGATACTGGCCAATCACATCCGGCCTGTCATAGCTGATCTCATCTCCCATTTCCAAACAGCCTTTGTCCCAGGGAAGAACATCACTGACAATACTCTCTTAGCCCATGAACTACTCCATACGATCAAGTAAACCCAAAATGGCCGTATTGGTATGTTTGCTATAAAACTCGACATGAGCAAAGCCTACGACAAAATTGAATGGACATTTCTAATAACTGTTCTACAAAGTATGGGTTTTCCATCAAGCTTCACCCATTGGATCATGGAATACATTACCACAACATCCATGAGAGTATTCTGTCAAGCCCATTCAAACTGTCCAGGGGTCTGAGACAAGGCGATCCACTTTCACGATACCTATTTATCCTTATAGCACAAATGCTCTCCCAAGAATTGTCCCCAGCACAACAAGATGGACGTATTCGGGGTATCAAGCCAGGCAAGCATACGCAAGAATTCACCCACCTTCTTTTCGCGGATTACAGATTCTTATTCCTTGAAGAAACCACCTCAAACACCCCAAACCTGAAAGAAATTCTCAACTCCTATCCAGCTGAATCCGGCCACGAGATCAACTACTGCAAAATCCAGCATACTATTCACCCTCAACGTTGAAGAATCCTTAGCATCCGCTATCGCCTTAGCCTTAGAAGTCAGGGACATGCTCCCTGGCGAAAGAGAACCCGTCTTAACATAACAACAAATGTTCTCCCAACTCGCAGGAATGCCCCACGCCGCGGATCCAAGATGTCATTAGGACCTAGACCTTTCCGACAACGCACCCGTATACAGTTCCTCATGCTACAGAAACCCACTAAGGAGGTACATCAACTTCATCACAAGTGTTTTTGTTTTCACTGCCCTTTCTGTGATTATAATGTTACTATAGACTACGCAAGTACGGCAAGCGCTGCTCTGTTCCTGCCGGAAACACCATGAGGATCCTAGCTTGGAACTGTTAAGGTGCCGGAAATCGCCTGACAGTTGAACATATTAGGAATATTATTACTATACATAAACCTAATATAGTATTTATAGCTGAAGTCAATAGCAAAATGAGGAGGTTAGAATCTGTAGCGATTAATTCTGGCTTGTCCCCTAGGACTGGTTAAGGAACGCTTAGATAGAGCCTTCTGTAATGTGGAATGGAAAGCTCTTTTCCCTTATGCTTCGAACCGCCACCTGTAAAACAGTTACTTTAGGCCATTGCCCCATCCTCCTCACCTGCACTCCAAACAATCTAACTCAAAGGAAAAACATCCCATTCCACTTTGAATCTATCGGGCTGAGACACCCGGAATTCCCAATCCTACTCAAGCGAGTGTGGGACTGGACCCCAGCGGGAAACAATCAATCACAAATATGCCAGAACCTGAGATTTTTCAGGACGATGGTCAGAAAATGGAATCAAACCACTTTATGTCAGCTCGACACCTCTATCTGTAACACGTTGGCCAGACTAAGCGATCTCCAGTGCTCGAACGCCCCCAAAGCCAGTTCTGACCAAGCATTAGACGAACTACGTAACCTTTATGCAGCACAAGAAACCATGTGGAGGCAGAAATCGAGACAACTCTGTCTACAAGCGGGCGATCGCAATAGAAAACTCTTCCATGATTATGCTCTAGCTCGTAGAAGACAAAACTGCTAATCTTGATCGAAACAAAAGACTGAGTCACACTGGAATCCCCAGCATTAGTCGCAGAGCACGTCCGCCAGTACTTCCAACTCATATTTCAGCCCTAGTCGAATCTTGAACCCCGAACTCTACACTCCACAACACCCTCAAAATCCCACCTGGATTAATTCCGTCTCTTAACGCACATACCACTCAGTCTGAAATATCCAAAGCTTTAGCCCAACAGCGTCCAGAAAAAGTTCCAGGTCCAGACGGCTACACTCAAATTTTCCTCAAAAACACCGCGGATATTACCAGCGCAAGCCTAGCCAAAGCTGTCTTCCTCTTCTTCGCCTCGGGCACACTTGAACTAGAAATCAACGCAACTACTCTCATCCTCATACCCAAGATAGAGCAACCCCGTACGATGAGATACTGGCGACCCATCGGTGTGTGCAACACGATCTACGAAGTAATAGCAAAGATATTGGCCAATAACATTCGGCCTGTCATAGCTGATCTCATCTCCCCTTTCCAAACAGCCTTATTCCCAGGGAGGAACATCACTGACAATACTCTCTTAGCCCAAGAACTACTCCATACGATCAAGCAAACCCGAAAATGTCGTATTGGTATGTTTGCTCTAAAACTCGACATGAGCAAAGCCTACGACAGAATTGAATGGCCATTTCTAATAATTGTTCTACAAAGTATGGGTTTTCCACCAGGCTTCACCCATGGGTTCATGGAATGCATTGCCACAACATCCATGAGAGTATTGACAAATGGAAACCTGTCAAGCCTATTCAAACTGTCCATTGGTCTAAGATAAGGTGATCCACTTTGACGATACCTTTTTATCCTTTTAGCCCAAATGCTCTCCCAAGAATTATCTCGGGCACAACAAGATGGACGTATTCGGGGTATGAAGCCAGGCAAGCATACGCAAGAATTCACCCACCTTCTTTTCTCGGATGACAGATTCTTATTCCTTGAAGCAACCACCTCAAACGCCCGGAACCTGAAAGAAATTCTCAACTCCTATCTAGCTGAATCCGGCTAACTGATCAACTACTGCAAAATCCAGCATACGATTCAGCCCCAACGTTGAGGAATCCGTAGCATCCGCTATCGCCTTAGCCTTAGGAGTCAGGGACATGCTCCCTGACGAAATTTACCTTGGTTTACCCACATATTGGACCAAACAAAGACGACAAGTTCAGGAGAACATAATCCAAAGAACTACCACCAAGATCCTAGGTTGGATGAACAAACTACTATCCCCGGCAGGGAGGGAAATCCTTATGAAGTTGGTGACTAGCACAATACCTACGTATACTATGTCTTGCATCAACTTATCCAAGAAGACCACGGGACACCTCAACAAGCTTATCCTGCAATTTTGCTAGAATTCAAGCCCCGAAAAGACAGGCATAAACTGGATAGCTTGGGAAAAATTTGTGCAGATCAAAACACGGAGGAGGTCTTGGTTTCTGAAACTGACCTATTTTAACCTGGCCCTCTCTACCAAGCATGGAATGCGTCTAGTCACCAACAAGGACTCTCTATGGGCCAGATGCATTAGAGACAAATATCTGAGGAATTCCACCTTCTTCAATGCCAGGGCACATTCTTATCATTCGCCAGTCTGGAGAACATTGGTCAAACTTTAGAAATTCTTACTCCACGGTGCACGATGGCTTGTAGGTAATGGGAACTCAATCAATTTATGGACTGATCCATGGGTCTCGAACATAGGTCTCCTAAAATACTGGATCCCCCCACCCACCTCGCGCTCGCGCAAACCTTCAGGATATCAAAGTCAGCCAATTCATAACCAACGGTCGTTGGCGGCTGGACGCTTTATCAGCCCTCCTATCACCGGTCTTAACAAACGCGATCTCCCTCTCTACAATATTGCTGATATGTTCCTATGGCTCCACAGTAGTACCAGTCTCTACACAGTAAAGTCAGGGTACCACTTCATTTACTCAATTCTCAATTCTGAGAAAGATAGATCTTCGTCTACAGCCACTACGATCGCTAGTTTGTCTATTTGGAAAATACTTTGGAACTCCAAGATATCCCAAAAAAAATGAATGCTCATTTGGATAGTTTAATCCTAATATTATAGTTAGTAATAAATAGACTTTTATACAAGTATTCATTCACTATTATCAACTTATATGTTAAGTAAATAGATAAATCAGTTGTACTGATTTTTTTAGTTCATTTGTGGTGTTTTATATTGTGGTAAAAGTAAATTAAAAAAATAATATAACATATAAACAATAAGCTATTTTTATTTGTGATTATTAGGTGATAGGATATATGAGTATTCTTTTTTGTTGAAAGGACAATTGAGTATGGATCACAACTTTTAAGTTTTTAGGAAATTCAAAAACCAAAATATATAGATTTTATACGATATTATTGTATATTACGCAAGTGAATTATGTTTTAAGGCCCAACAAGAAAGTGAGGTGTGTCAAGCTATTTGTTAATACTTTTCTATTTGAATTATTATATATGAAATGACATAATAAAAAAGTGTAATTTCCTCACAAGTATTATGAGAAGAATTTACATAGTATTGTTTTTTACTCTCTCAAGACTATATAAATAAAAAGGTTACTTACTAATAAATTGTCTTAAGTTTGTCCCATGTAAAAGTTTGGTGTCTAACGTTTAAATTGAGTATCCCAGGTTTCATTTTGGTTGAAATTTGGTGTCTCGGTGTGATTATTTTAGAGAAGTCAATACCTACAAAATTGACTGTTCAATTCGAGAACCCATGCACGCTTCATTCTCGTCACTTTTCCGGGACCGTCACTTAAGAAGATGGACTCGTCTACGCAAATAAATCTCGCTTCGTTATCACTGGAAATCGTTTCTCACCACTTTCCTGGAAACATTTTCTTTTGGAAGTTCAACTTTTGGGCGAAATTTGACGATTTTGTGAAAAATAAAGAGTGATGAATTATGAGTAGGTGAGTGGGTTGATCAATTTGATTTAAATAAGAGGAAAATACGCGTCGGGACACCTAATTTCAACAAAAATGAAACCTAGAACTATCCATTTTAACATTTCAAACTTAAGACACCAACTTTCAACATAGGACAAAATTCAGACAGTTTATTAGTAATTACTTTAAATAAAAATTGTATATAGCATTGTATAAACTATTTCTCTTTTGGTGAATAAATAAAAAAAATAATGGAAAAAAACCCGATAAACAAAAAAAAATCATCGTTACATTTGTATTTGTTAAATCTATCATCTTAATTAATAATTCACCATCGTGCGGAGCGCTGGATGCATAAAGATGACACCCTATGCATATGTTCAAATAATTATTATCCGTTTTTTTTTTATTTATTTTTATCAAAAAAGGTATACAAATTTCAGAATAAAGTTTTTTTTTAATAGAAGTCTTGCTTTGTAAAATCAATATACACAAATAATTGATTGCTATAAGTTTTTTTCAATATTTCTATAATGTTTGAATAAATGTATTTTAAATCTAATGAGATATAATATTTTCTTCCATATAAGTATCATTTTTTTGTAAAAAAAATATAATAATAATTAATTTTATTTTAATTTTTACACAATCACACTTTGCGAGGGTTCTGCAACCTAATTTATATAAAACTTAAACTTAAAATAGCAAAATGCTGAACACAAACTTCAATTTAGCTATTTGGTGGAGTGCCCAAACAACATATATAACTAACTCTGCTTAATAAATATCAAACATATCAAGCTCTGCAATTTACTAAAACATGCTCATTATTGAACCACAAAACCTATATCTATATGTTTCAAAATTTTCATCGAAGATCCTGATTAATGTACAGAATAATTCTTTACAAAATCTACGAGCTATAGAAATAACTCCATTTCCGAATTTGACGAAAGACACTAACTAATCTCTTCAATCGATAAACAGAGTAATAATAATTTAAGGGGGGGAAAAAATCTTAACTTTGCTTCTTCTCTTTGGAATTAGGGTTCCTAATTAATTGGCCCTCATCGTCTCTCTTTGACAAGTGGGTCGTGACGTAGAACTTGAGAAATAGCAGCAGAATTGCGCCGTTGAGGACGGAGTTGAACACCCACGCGCCGATTCCGTTGCATCCGCCCTTCAAGAGGTGGAGGAAGAGCACTCCCACATGGCAGACTAGATGGCACCCCAACATCGCCACCTGACAGTTCGCCACAAAGGAGAAGCACGCGCCGGGGAGTCCCAATGAGGTCCAGAATCGGTAGCCGTACACCACGGTGTACAGCAGCGTTGTCGACAGTATCGCCAGAATCTGGAACGACTGCGAGAATTCCAGCCAGAGGAACGACATGAATAGCAAGATCGATTGATTGAAGAGCTGGAAGAAGGTGAGGCGGCGCCGGCGGAGGATCGTCAGGAACGTGCGGCCGAGATGGAGGAATCGCGACAGGTAAAACGCGTACGACCAGAAGAAAACACGTCCGGAGGGGCGCGTGCCGATCGGAAAGCAGAGGAGCCATTGGATCGGAGTGCTGGTCCTGGTGCGGCGCCAGAACCATCGCGTGTCGCGGATCTCCGCCGCGGCTGAGAGGAGGATACCGGCGAAGATGATGGCGGAGGCCAAGGCAACCGTGAGGCTGTGCAGGGCGGGGATTGGGCCCAGCGGCACCGGCTTCCTCCCTCGGATGAGAAGGAGGAAAAGGTGGAAGACCAATGCGGCGACGATGTAAGCAGCGATGGCAGCGACGAGGAACGACCAGGTGGAGCCCCAGAGGTGGGAGGTGCTCCACCGGAAATTGACGATCATCGGGTGCTCCGACAACCAGAATCGAAGGGTTTCTGTGTATGGGATCTCCATTATTTCACGGATTCTTCTGCTCCAAAACAGATTTTGTGGAGCGCGGAGAGAAGACGAGTCAAGAGACTGCGCGGAGGTTTTTCCTTCCCTTAGAAGCAGAAAGTATATATATATATATAGCTGAAATGATATGATTATAGATATATTATATTCCTATATATATTCGAATAACTAACAATATTACCCAAAAAATAATAACTAACAAGGAAAAGACAATAATGATGCAATCAGGGTGTTTTTCTTTTCTGCCTAAATAAAAATCGGAGTTAATTCAGTAACTAACACCGACACGGCACAACCAGAAAAGAGGAACTACCTTTTTAATACTCTTTTAACATATAAATTGACTAGAATCACCCCCCCTTAACTTTCTGAAAATTTGAAACGGTTCATTTCTTAAAAATTTGACCAAATTTAACTACCTCCAGCTATAAGTACTGGGTCTTTCTACCATGCTTGCAGAGTACTATATTTGTGTTTTTTCTACTAGAACATATTGAAGTTTGGGCTTTTGTTTGGTTTATTTTATTTATTGCAATCTGGACTTGTTATTTAGGGCCTTTGTATTTCCTTTTTTGGCCCAGTTCGTGTGTGAACTTATTTGAGACATTTGTTTTTCTTGTGGGTAAGTTTCCTTCATATGTAAAACTGTGAGATAAAACTGAGCCTTCTTTGAAGGGTTGGTTTCCTTTAGTGTTAAAAGGTGATCGGGGTCCAATTGAAGGAACACTCCGAAATGACCCGCAATTGCTTCTTGTCTTTCTCTCTTCTCTGAAACGGCGATTCTAGGGTTTTGTCTAGGGTTAGCAATTTCCACATGGTATCAGAGCTTCAAGCTCTGCTTGATACACGATCCGACCTTCGTTGTTTCCGCTGCGTGATTCTGTTACTCTTGGTGCACTGATTGTTTCATCATTCATCTGAGATGATTCGTCTCCCTGTCTCGTCTCAGATGTCTCCGAGTGTTTAGCGATCTTTCGTTTTTTAGAGTTGCTGATTACGGAAGTCTCCTTCCCTGTCGATTGAGATCTTCTGTTCCTGATTCTTGCAACCATTTTACCACCATGATGGAAGAGACGAAGCGGACAGAAGGCGAGAATTCTCAAGTTTTCGCAACTGATTCGACGCCTCTTGCTGATGTCTCCTCAGAGGTTCATCCCTTTCATCCTCTCTATCTTCATAGCTCAGATAATCCTGGACAAAGCCTGCTATCGCTAAAACTGAGTGGTCAAGAAAATTATCGTAAATGGAGCCGCGGTACGCAGATTATTTTTCTTGGAAAGAATAAGATTAGTTTCATCACTGGTTCATGTGTTCGTAGCTCTTTTGATAAGAAACTGCATTTTCTTTGGGATCGTTGTGACGCGGTAGTTCGTGGATGGATCATTAATACTGTAACTGATGATATTTCTGATAGCATCCTTTATTTGGAAAATGCGTTTCGGGTTTGGAAGGAACTGAAGGAGAGATTCGATAAAACCAGTGGCTCCAGGATTTATCAGCTTCACCGTGATGTTGTTACTTGCAGACAGGGATCTGATTCAATCTCTGCCTTCTTTACCAAGCTTAAGAATCTTTGGATTGAGTATGATGGTGCTTGTGCCCTTCCCCATAATTCTTTCAAGCCATATATCGATCACAAGGAAAATGAACGCTTATTTCAGTTTCTAATGGGGCTCAACGACAACTTTGCCAATGTTCGAAGCAATCTCTTGCTATGGACCCCCTTACCCACGTTGAACCAAGCATACGACATTTTGCTTCAAGAAGAAAGCCAGAGAGACATCTTTGCTGGTCTTTCTGCCTCTGATGGGTCTTCCCTTAATGCAAAGATGTCTCTCCCAAGTGAAGTCAAACTGAAGAGGCCTCCCAATAGCAATTTGGAATGCGATTTTTGCAAAAAGAATGGACATACCATTGATCGTTGCTATGCTAAAGGCTGTGATTTCTGTAAAATAAAAGGACATCGTAGGGAAAATTGCTTCAAGCTCAAGGAATTGGTCAAGCCCACAGCTGTTATGGCTAAATCTCAATCAACTCTTGCTGGAAGTTCTGATTCTGATCTTGATGGTGCTTTGGTCTCTGGAGTCTCCAACACATCATGTTCCCAAGGAAGCGTGACCATCACAAATGAGATGTTTGATAGGCTCCTTCAAAAGGCAAGAGGTAATGGCAACATCATCAATGCTGGCACTGCAACCACTTTGCTGGAGAATGACACTCAAGGTGCTGGTATGGTGACTTCTTCCCTTGTAGATAATAAAACTGATTGTTGGATTTTGGACACAGGGGCTAGCAACCATATGACTAAGAATCTGACTTGGTTAACCAATTATAGAACTTTAGCTAACACTAAAGTTCAGTTGCCCAATGGTTTTTTTCTGAGGCTGTTCGTATTGGAGATTACTATTTTTCTAAAACCCAAAAGTTGAGAAATATTTTATATCTTCCTGATTTTACTTACAATTTAATCTCAGTTTCTCAACTTACAAAGGACCTGAATTACTCTGCCACTTTTTTGAAAAACTCTGCTGTCCTGCAGGACCTTTCAAGTGGGAGGGTTTGGGCAAATGGTAGGCTTGATTCAGGTATATATCTTCTCTCTACCAACAACAATGATGAGAACTCTGTTGCTTTGAATTCTGTTAGTGATAATAAAACAGCTTTACTTTGGCATAGGCGTTTTGGCCACGCTTCTGATCAATCTTTGAAACATTTGGAGTCTCTGAAATGTTTTAGGAATAAAACTCCTGCTATTGATGATTGTACTGTTTGTCCTTTGGTAAAGCTTACTCGCCCCTCTTTTCCCAATTCTAATTCAAGAGCTGAATCCAATTTTGATCTTATTCACAGTGACGTTTGGGGCCCTTACAAATCAGTCACACATGACAACAACAAATATTTTCTAACCCTAGTTGATGACTTTTCCAGAGTTACCTGGGTTTTTTGATGCAATTCAAGCATGAAGTGACTGAATTGATAAAGGCTTTTACTTTGATGGTTCAAACTCAATTCAACAAAACCATCAAAACTTTTAGAAGTGACAATGGTGGAGAATTCTTTAATGATGCTTTAACAGATTTTCTTAAAAATAAGGGAATCCTCCACCAAAGTTCTTGTTCTTATACTCCACAGCAAAATGGGAGGGTGGAACGTAAACATAGACATCTCTTGGAAGTTGCCAGAGCTTTGAAATTGCAAGGTTTTATTCCTAACTGTTTTTGGGGGAGAGTGTGTGTTGGCTGCGTGTTATTTAATCAATCATATGCCTACAAGGATTCTTCAATATAAATCTCCTTTTGAGGTCTTTTCTGGAAAAGCTTCTTCTATTAGCCACTTAAGGGTTTTTGATGTTTAACTTTCGCAAAGAAATTGGCAGTATCTGATAAGTTTGTTGCTAGGGCTATTCCTGCATATTTTATGGGGTACTCTGAATTTAAAAAGGGTTACAAATTATATAGTTTGGAAAGTAAAAGTTTTTTTATCAGCAGGGATGTCAAATTCATTGAAAATGTGTTTCCTTTTTCTAGCAACAAACAGAACACTCTACCTTTCTTTTGCAAAGAATATGCAACCAGCCCAGTTAATGATGATGTGGCTGTCCAAAACACATCTGAAACACAGTTTCCTTTTGATACAACTGATTCCCATGATGATGAGGACATTATCTCTGTCCCTGATATTGGTGATGATGTTGATCTTAGTATAGCAAATGATTATGCTTTTGATATCCCATCATCTGATGCGACTCAGTCTGTTGCCCCTCAAACTGTTTGGAGGTCCACCAGGACCAAGAAGGCACCAATTCACCTGAATGATTATGTGGTATCTGTGAGCTCCACCAACTACCCTATTTCAGATTATCTCTGTTATGATCATGTCTCTTCTGAATACAAATGTTATCTAACAGAATTTTCGAAGTTGGTAGAGCCCACTTCTTTTGCAGAAGCTCAGATGGATCCTGGATGGGTAGCTGCAATGCAGGAAGAGATTGCAGCTCTTGAGGCAAACAAAACTTGGGATTTGGTTTCTCTACCCCTGGAAAGAAGGCTATTGGCTGTAAGTGGGTATTTAGAATTAAATATAACTCTGACGACTCTCTTGATAGATATAAAGCTAGACTTGTCGCTAAAGGTTTTAAACAAAGATATGGGATTGATTATTTTGAAACTTTTTCTCCAGTAGTGAAAATGAATACAGTCAGGGTTATTTTATCTCTGGCTTCTATTAAAAATTGGCCCCTTTTTCAAATGGATGTTTCAAACGCCTTTTTACAAGGAGACTTAGATGAGGAGGTTTATATGTCTCTTCCACAAGGATTTTGTAATCAGGGGGAGTATCCTCATAACACTGTTTGTAGATTACAAAAATCCTTGTATGGTTTAAAACAAGCTTCTAGGCAATGGAATCTCAAGTTGACTAAGTCTCTATGTAATGCTGGTTTCAAACAATCTGCTCATGACTATTCCCTTTTTACTAAATCAAAGGGATCTGAAATTGTAATTTTGTTGGTTTATGTTGATGATTTAGTAATTACTGGTAATAGCTCTGAGCTCATATCTGATTTGAAGCATGTTTTGCAATCCCATTACAAAGTAAAAGACCTTGGTGACCTGCAGTATTTTCTGGGCATTGAAGTTATCAGGTCTAAAAAGGGTATAGTGTTGTGTCAGAGGAAATATGCACTTGAGATGATTGCCGAGGCTGGTTTGACTGGTTCTAAGCCAGCTAAAACCCCTATGGAAGTCAATCTCAAGTTGACTAGTAAGAAGTATGATGATCTCTTGTCTGTTAATCTTGATGATAAACTCCTAGATGATGTTTCAAAGTATAGGAGACTGATAGGAAAGTTATTGTATTTGACCCTTACTCGTCCTGAAATTGCTTTCACTGTCCAGCATCTTAGCCAGTATTTGCAGGCACCCAAGCAGTCACATTATCAGGCTGCATTGTGTGTAATTAGGTATGTAAAGCTTGAGCATGGGAAATGTATTTTCTTATCTTCTAGCAGTTCTATTAATCTGTTTGCATATTGTGATTCTGATTGGGGATCTTGTTCAGAATCTAGGAAGTCTCTTACTGGTTATTTTGTTATGATGGGAAGTTCTCCCATTTCTTGGAAGGTTAAAAAACATGATGTTGTGTCTCTTTCTTCAGCAGAATCAGAGTATAGGAGTATTAGACATACTATTTCTGAGATTGTTTGGTTGAGGGGTTTGCTTGATGAATTAGGTTTTTCACAAAGTTCTGCTTCCTTGTTGCATTGTGACAATAAAGCAGCTCTTCAAATTGTTTCAAACCCTATTTTTCATGAAAGAACCAAGCATTTAGAGATAGATTGTCATTTTTCTCGTCAAATGATTCTGAAATGTTTTGTGGAGACTTCGTATGTTAGAACATGTGAACAAACTGCTGATTTATTCACGAAGCCTTTGCCAGTTAAGCAGCATTACTACCTGGTTGGGAAGCTGGGAATGTTGAACTTATTTCAAGGAGCACAAAGTTTGGATGATTCAGAAGTTTGAAGACTTCTCTGTCCAGATTGAGGGGGAGTATTGAAGTTTGGGCTTTTGTTTGGTTTATTTTATTTGTTGCAATCTGGACTTGTTATTTAGGGCCTTTGTATTTCCTTTTTTGGCCCAGTCCGTGTGTGGACTTATTTGAGACATTTGTTTGTCTTGTGGGTGAGTTTCCTTCATATGTAAAACTGTGAGGTAAAACTGAGCCTTCTCTGAAGGGTTGGTTTCCTTTAGTGTTAAAAGGTGATCGGGGTCCAATTGAAGGAACACTCCGAAATGACCCGCAATTGCTTCTTGTCTTTCTCTCTTCTCTGAAACAGCGATTCTAGGGTTTTGTCTAGGGTTACAATTTCCACAAAACGGACTTAATTGTACCATATGTAAAACTTTAAAATTATAAAAAAGTATGATTTTCTTTTTAACTACACCTAATATCTGTATCATATTATGAATTTTCCTAAAGGATTTACATTTAGAACAATAAAAAAATGTAACAAAAGCTATCACAAACATGGTGCTTGTGGAGTATAGTAAAAATACGTAGTATTTTTCGGAATTAGGGTAGGGTTGGACATTTAAAGCAGTATGGTCTGTCTGATTCAGAACTAGTTCGAAAACTGACAGTTAAGAATTGGTCCAGACCATATCGGTTCCAAAAAACCAGTTTTTGTAAGTGTTAAATCAGTATCAAAATCATAAGTATATTTATTAAGAACTAGTTTGGAGTAGGATCAAAACTGGTACTGGATTTTTTATTTTATAAAAAAATGTAATATATATACCATACCAAAAAAAGGTCAGTCCCAGTTCGGAACCAAATAGTTTTTTTATTTTTCAAAATTAGTTCTCAACCGATTTCGAACCGTTTCTAAAAAAAAATTTCTAGGGAAGAACAAGAGTCAATTTCAAATTGAGTTTGATAAACCGGAATTGAATTAAACAGTTTCGATTAGGGTTGGACTAGTCCGATGCCCATCCTTAATTAGGGTTGTAAACTTGGGCTTCATATGGAAGTTTTTTTTATCTCAAGTGTGCCAATTTTATTGAATTAAAAAGACTATTACAATCTACCAATGAGACCGTAACTGCTCCAGAGGTATTGGTTGACGTCCAATACCCGAACAAGTAGAACAGATGCGGCCCAAACAAAGAAGACAAAAATAACAAAGCAGGAAATAGAATTATAGCTAAAGATGAACAAACTAAAACAGCAAATCGGCTTATTGATGGATAAGACCCCAGGCAAATGATAGAAGTTTGGAGAGGAGGGACCGTCTGAAACAGCAGAGTACGCAATCCTTCGGAGGGTAAGAGAACCTCCCTTGAGACTGATATAGCCAACAGATGACCTGCACACCAAGCGATACCAGACCGGACCCATAGTATATCCGAAACGTAGACAACTTTGTACATAAACGACGTTTACCGCATGACTGGTGTAGAGTATTTCTGTAAGACGCCCCAGCCATAGGAACATCCGCGGAGGACTGGCGCAAGGGGGAGGGGGTACCAAAGAAATACTCTAATTCTCCGCGATGAGAGGAGGGAAATGAGATACGACCGCAGTCATATCGTGGATACCCCGAAGGGTATAAGTCATTCGATGGGACGTTCGATGTACATAGTATTGGTTCTGACGAACTATGGGTTCGACCGGAAGGGGTTAGAGGGGTGGAAGTAGTGGGTTGTATCGCCAAGATGTAGTCACGTTTGATCTTAAAACGGTGAACAACATCCACGAAAGCGCGTGGAGGGGCGTAGGCGACCGGCGCACGACATTGGGGCAGCAGAGGTGGGCCGTGACGGCAGGTGGAGGCGCGTGCTAGCGCGTACGGCCGCGCGTGGATGGCACGCACCGCTGCAGTGAGCGCGTGAGTAATTGGTGGACGACGTGGGCGCGTGTGGAGGCGTGTGTGTCGCGCGTGTCGGTGTGTGACGGTGCGTGTACGCGCGTGGTGGCGCGTGGGACCCCGTGGAGGTGGTTGTAGTTGTGGGGGGGGGGGGGGGGGTCCTTGTGCGGTCTCGGGGGTGGTGGTTGTGGTGGTGAGGGTGTGCGGGAGTTCGGGGGCGGTGGTGGTGGTGGTGCCGAGGCGTATACGGAGAATTGGATGATTGCGAGGTTGAACAAAGCCATCCGTTGTGGTGGGGCTTCCGGCTTTGGCTTGGGCGTGGATGCTCGTGGGGTGGGTGGAAAGGCTCGACTGGGGGTTGGTGAGAGTGGTTGCGTTTCTTGTGGTGGTGGTTGAGGGGGTATCGGGGGGTTCTTATGCGGGCTCGGGGGAGGTGGCTGTGTCGATGTTGGGGCGTTGCGGAGGAATAGGGAGTAGTATGTTCCTCGGTTTGAGGCGACGACGGCGGAAGATCGGGTGAAAGCGAGGTAAAGCAAGGCCATCTTTGGTTTGTAGGCTTCGGGCTTAGCTTTAGGCGTAGGCTTGGCTTTGGCTGGAGATGGAGCTCCGCAATTGACCTGGACTGAGTGTGCCGAGGCAGTGACTTTTGTCCGTGGCTCTTCCTGTTGAGAGCATCCAAATAGTGACATCTATTTGGCTCCCTTCCAAAAGTTCAAAATAATTGTTGTTGTTCATATGGAAGTTAAATTGGGCTATTACAAGTTCAGATTATTTGTATTTGTTTTTTTTTTTTTGCTCTTATTTTTTTTAGCCTATTTATGTTGGTATATTTTTTCTTTTTGGGTTGGACTCGTTTACTTCATATTTTTTTTTTTTTTTTTTTTTATGGATTGTAGACTTAATATGATAGTCTCTCCATGGTTGTCTTAATGTTATAAGGTAAGGAGCTACCAGTTGAAGGAACTAGTTATCATGATATCAGAGCGGCAACGGTTTCCTTACTAATTTTGATCATTTTTACTGATCACCCTTCATTGTGACATTTTGCGATCTCTCAACCTTAGCGATTCAGTGATTCATTGATCCTGACGATTCCTCATATGTTAGTCGAATCCTCACAGAGATTCGACTCCTCTATTTTTGCTTCATCATCAGTGTTGGATTCTGATCTCCCGTGGTTGATTTGAAATCGACCGTTGGCACGTCCAAACCCACACGGAGGGATGAACCTGGGTTTTTCTCGGTGATCCCCCTCTGAAGCTTCAGTCAGTCCTAAGAAGTTAATATCTAAGAATTGAATAATATAGTGAAGTATATGAGAGTGTGTAAAAAAATGAGAGAATACTTGTGATTTTATTTATAGGGAGGGGCCAGTATGGTAACTGACCTACGTATTAATGGTGCACCGGCTCTCCGTAATGAAAAGTTGCCCATCAATACTTATCTATCGAGGATAATCATTAATTTTACACGAAATCATTGAATGCTCTGTTATTCTCGGGAATGAATCAAACCTCTTATTGAGTAAAAAACGGAGAACACCTTGTTAAGGAAAGATGGTAAACCCTGATTTATCGGCAGAGAGAGGCCGACCCAGATTTATCCGGAGAGAGAGGTCGACACTCTCTATCTAGGAGAGGGACCGACCTCCTCTCTATTGGAGAGGGGTCGACCCTCTCTCATTTGGAGAGGGATCGACCTTCTCTCATTTGGAGAGGGTCGAAGAGGGGTCGACCTTCTCTCTTAGGAGAGGGGTCGACCTTCTCTAATTTGGAGAGGGTTGACATTTTCTCCGTGAGAGAAGGGTCGACCCTCTCTTTTTAGGGGTCAACGATTTCTCCACCTAAGACAAGAAATCATCGACTTAACCCTTTTGGAAGAGTTCATCAACTACTTTAATGTAAAATGGCCTTTTGAGGATTCATATGTTTGTCTCGAGTCAGTTGAAGGTAATCGTTCGCACCATCCTTAAACCAACATTCATCATTTGCCCCCGAGATTGATGTAGGTTTTACATGCATTAGGCTCTACCCTGCATTAGCGCGTAAATAATTATTGTCTAGTCGTCCTTTTTAAAGAATGTGCAGTGTCTAGAATTACTGTAAATGGATTAAGATAGTTAATTTCTAGAGATTTAATTTTATCCATTGGATGAAAAAAGGGTGATGCTAGAGCCTGTGAAAAAAACTGTGAAAAATCCATAGAAAGCACTTTTAGGTCCACTTGGCAATGCATAATAACATTCTCTTTCCATTTTATGAACAATCATCACTTGACATGTGTTACTTGACAACTTTCTATGGATTTTTCACAAAAAATTTCACACTTTAAAGATTTATCCATGAAAAAAACATCTAAAGGCTAATGTTAAAACCCTAGCCACCCTTACTCCTCTATATATCTCCCTTAGCTTTTTCCCCATTCTCCTTCTTTCTCTTTTCAAATTTTCTCCTCATTCTCTTTGCAAATTCTCCTCAAGATGAAACCTTTAGAGATTTGATCTTTATTTAGTGAGTTGAATAGAGGTGAAGGTAAGGCCGGAGTCGTAGCCATAGAGGTACCCGCCGCCGTTAGAGGTCGCCAGGGTCGAGAGGGCCGAAGCTGTCGGAGGTAGCTGGCGTCTCGAGGGGTCGACTGGGCTGTTAGGGTTCACCGACGTCCAGGGATTCAGAGCTATCACCATCGTCCACTGCCTTTGGAGGTCGCCGGGAAGAGGCTCGTGGTGACAGGCGGTCGACTAAGCTAGGTCGTCGCCGCTGCCAAGAGAGGAGGTCGACTGGTCTCGAGGTCGACTGCGTCGCGGGGTCGACTGGTTGGAGGTCGTCCGGTCGACCGGTTGGTGGTCGGTAGGGTTAGCCGCGGGACTTAAAATTCACAGAGAATGAGGTAATTTACCTAGTTTTGAATGCTATAACTGACAAACCACCATTTCTTGATGAAATGTCTTAATGCCTCGGTTATGAATTGCATTTGAATTGTGTGGTTGATGCCATGGATTGTGATATAACATCTGTAAGTGATTAACTTACTTGGTTGTTGAAAAGTTATAACCCATTACTGAATGCTTATATGTCTCCTGTTGTTCTTAAGTCATTAATAAGAACATATAGATTTCATCATGAATTGGGGCTTTGGTATTTAGTGTTTATCTCCCTCGAAATTAGTTGGGCATTATAATTACATGACTATTCGTATCAATGAGCCACTCATTCTACTATTCAATATTTTATCTTGTAGGTAGAGCACGAGGTTGTTGGGTCGTATCCAAAGCTTGATTACGTTCGGTGGTTAAAACGGTTGGACTACTCTCATTTCGTGACTTGAGGGAGCAACACGAATTTCACTTAGACCTTGATTATCTTACTCGTAGTAATATCATGAGTGAGTCTTCTTCCACTATATATTTTTGTTCCGTCAGATTTAAAGTCAAATAATAAGCTCATCAAAGTGAACTATCATAAAGTCGTTAAGCTGTTAAATACTGACGCATACTTCAAACTCGTGATCCCTCTGGACTCAAATGTCGATGAGATCCTTCCTGCCACTCCACCCGATTAAGGGGAATCAATTGTCTTCTTGACCCAAGCTCATGCAGGTCTCTGTTTTCCTTAATGTCCTGAATTGTTAGAGGCATGTCGTTATTGGAGAGTAGCTCCCACCCGATTAACTCCTCATGCTATTAGGATGGGGTAACCCGTGTTATTTGTGATATCCACTCTTGAACGTATTTGTCACCTCTGTTCCGACTCTTTTATCAATTTTCCCAAGGTTTTCAAATGAAATCAAGAACACTCACTGCCCGCTTTCCCAAGTTTGTTGATAAGTTTAGCTTACGAGAGAAAGCTCCCAAATTTGAATGGTTTTCTGGCCTCCCCTCTTTGACAGTTCGAAGCGGAAGGAGTGTTATTTTCTATGTGAAAATGAAGAGGTACTTTGGAAGCTTGACCCCCTCAAGGATGACCCTATTCCACTTTATTCCTCCTTGAACACTAAGGAGCTGGAAGTTTTATCCTTCATACATCAATACTAAAGTTTCGCGAACTTTCTCTCTTTTGACTCCACGTTGATTGATGATGCTTCTCTAGCTAGTGTTGGAATTCAGTCCCCTGTGCCCATGAATTTGGTACGAATCTCATTACTCTAATTCGTCCCACTTCTTTTGTAGAGGGACTTGTTGATGCTTTCGTAAAACCGTAGGATACCGATTGTAAGAAACGTAAATCATAGGTACCCAAGGATTCCGAAGTACCAGTTGTTGCTTCTTCGATACATTCAATGGAATCTCTTCAGGTTCAAAATTGAAGAAACATCACTCCTCGAAGCCTAAAACTTCTACTCCCAAGCCTCTTAATGACGACCAATGTATTTTTACTTGCTTTCTTACTTGAAGAATTTTAATTGACCATCCTTTATGAGTTATTTTGTCGTATGATTTCTCATTTTACTTGTAGACTCAAAAAAGAAGGTGACTATTGCCTTAGATAAATGCAAAGGCATAGTATCTTCTAAGAACCAATCCTAAGTGTCTAAGGATAAGGCGAAAGGAATTACTGGTGTCCGAAAGGATGTGAATGAGGATTCTTGGAACAACACCGTGAAGGAAGCCAAGGAAGTTGTTCGAGAGCTGTTGAGTTATGAACCTGCCTCACACAAAGATTCCCTAGCCTTTTTGGACGCCGCTTTAATTTCCAGGAGGGCTTGTTCGAGAAAGAGTGCTCCTCACGTAGAGCCGAACACTTTTATGAAGGTTGGAAGCCTTTTGACACCTGGAAGGATGTTTGCACACGTTCTCTTCGAGTGCCTTTCTTCTTCCAATACTCGATCCTATCCCCTCTCGAGTACCCGCAAAGGGCACCAGGGGGGTCCCGGTAAGCCCACTCCGATGCTAAAGTAAGGGCTTTAGAGAGAGAAAGTAAGCTTAGAGAGAGATTGAATACCTTCAAATGAGGGATGGAGAGCTCAATTTATAGAGTTCATGTTGAACCGTTCTGGTTCCGGTGCTTTTCCGGTCCGGTTATGGCAGTCTAGTAATATAATTCAGTGTAGACCGTAAATAAAGTGCATTTGACCTTGGTTTGACACTATGAGAGCTTTATAGCTTAATTATCCCGATAATGGTTTCTAAATGCGAGCCCCGGGTGAAATATCGTCCGGGGATAACGGTCCGGATGAGCGAGACTCGTCCGGATGGAGGGGGAGGGGGTACCTGAGTGGGTACCCACAAGGGAGCACTCGAATTACCCAAGTGCTCCACTTAGGTTGCCTGAGCAAAGGACCTGTCTCGGGGAACCCGAGCGAAGGACCTCGCTCGGGTAACCCGAGCAAGAGGCCTCGCCGGGTAACCCGAACCCAAGCGAGAGGCCTCGTTCGGGTTACCTGAGTGAGAAGCCTCGCTCGGGTTACCCGAGCGAAAGACCTCGCTCGGATACCTCTGAGTGGTTTTTCCACTCGGGGTCTTCCCGAGTGGATTTCGCCACTCGGGGTGTTTTTAGGCGTAAGTGTTAGGCCTCGGGTGTCCGTTTTTCCAAGTTTCGAATTATAATCGAATGTGGCCTAATTATAAGGTCCAATTTACAATAGCTTGGGGGCATATATCCACCACTTTCCCCCGAGTCAAGCACTGGTTTAACCTCTACTTGACTTTTTTTTTTTTTTTTTTTGCGGAGTATCGCCCAAGCGAGTTATGAAATGTACCTTAGTGACTATCACGACCTTCATTGAGTGCACGAGGAATGTTATAATTTTCCATGCCCCCTATTTAAAGAAGCTGGATACACAAAATGCTATTATTAGGAAATTTGTGCCATATGTAGATATCGTATGAGGGTAACAATTACGAGCATTGGTCTCGTTATACTTATCATTTTGACTGCGTCCATTTATTTGCATCTCCATTTTAATGGAGTTTCTTGTAGAAACACTTAATACATCTCTATATAAGAGAGGCTATGGGTCACCCTATGTTGGAAGGGTGTTCATACAACATGTGAGTGTTAATCGACATGGACGTGTGTGTTAATACAGGTACGTACATGAACAATGTAAATGATTATAAGTATGAAATATAGGCCTTAGACCCATTTTACTTAGCATTTAGATCTATCTCCTTATTGGAGGGACCTCCTTCTGGGGTTCCTGGAACTGATAGGGCGCTTGGAGCGGTGTTGCACTATGTTCGTGAGAGTGTGAGTATGGTTTTTTTTTGCCCTGACCTTCGATAGGCATGGCGTTTTTCTCTCCGTTTGTCGAAACGTTAGCATGGTCTTTTAACCTTATCCCTGCAATTCACTTTATAGATGAAGGTGAGAATATTTAAAATTCCTCCTCTTACTATTCATATAAAAGAGTCTTTATAAATATATGTAGAATGTTGTTCACTTCATATATGTAGGAGTGTTACTCCCTTTGTGTAGGCTAAGGGGTTTCTTCCCTTGTAGATATACTTTGTAATTGACATCGGGGCTTCCCCAATGGTGATTTTGCCTTCGCGACTCAATGCTGAGGTTGCTTCCGCGGTATACATACCTTGCACCTCCATAAGTGGGGGTTGGCCCTTGTGTTAACCATGCTCTATGACCTGTGTATATAGAGTTGTATGTATATGGTAGCCCCCGTAGTAGGCATGCTTCGGACATTGGGGGGTTAGCCCTTGCATTGATTGTGAAACCTGCATATATGAGATTGTATATATTAGTTGTCCCTTATAGTGGACGTGTTTGGCGTTTCAGACACGGGGGATCATCCCTTGAAATGGCTACACTTGGAAGCTCATGTATGTATCATTACTCCCGTAGTGAGTATTTCGATATCTTTACATGTAGGGGTTTACCCTTGTGCTGATTACACTTGGTAACTAATGAATGTATGAGTGCCCCCTTGGTGGACAAGTTGTTGTATGTAAATGGATACTCATTGTATTGGCTACGCTTGGTAGCTCACATATAAGGCTGCTCCCCTAGTGAGCATGCTTTGCATCTCGAGTGTGTGAGTGGAGATAGTACGTATTGGCTTGTAAGTTGGGGTGTTGTCCTCGTGATAGCTGATGAGTTCCGTCATTACTGTAATTTGAGAAGTTACTTTGTTTTTAGTGGAGATTGTCCATCCACCTGATATCATTATGCATCGGTCTCTCCATGGGTTGGCGTAGGGAGACGGTTGTGATTATGAGATCCTTCCTTGTAGCTTGAAAAATGGGGTTACTCTTGGTGATGGGTATGCTTTGAATTTTGAGCAAGGGAGGCTTAACCCACTCCTTGCTTGATTTCTTCTTTTAAGTGTTTCAGATTTTGGTGTGTCTAATCTTCTTTCCTGTTTGGGAACCTTTATCCGAATGGACGAGCAAAAAATTGCGAGTGGTACCCTTGATGGCGAGACGTGCATCTAGTTTAGGCGAATGTTGATAGTCAATTTCCTTTTTACCTTTGCTCCATCCCGATGTTGAAGTCGCGTACGTCTCTAGGGGTGTCATTAGTTGGTCGTTCCTTCCATGCCACTAGTGATACATAGCTTGTTGTAGGTGCTTGATTCCTCCATTGACTACACTAGGTAGCATTGGGTTTATTTTGTTTGCTCCCCTCTTGTGAGCGTTTGTGATATTTGCATATGCATCAGAGACTTTCTCCTAATGATTATTTATCATCCATGCATGTGTCTTTTCCCCCGTAGTAAGCATTTGATCTCCATGCACTTTGGGAAGTACTCTTGGGTAGGTTGCTGTTGATGGCTTGCATAACACCTTATGGGGTGGTTGATGGTTTCTGATGTGTTATTGTTCCTCTTCATAGGGGTACTTGTTTGCTATGTGATTCGTCTCCCTGGTTTGTTGTGGTTGACGGTCTCCTTGTGTTTGATTGCTACTTTCTTGAAGTTTCCTTACTTGCTTTTGAGGGATGTTGGGGGTGATCCTTAGTTGGTTTGAATAGGTATGGCTTGGATTTTGAATATGGGGGGTTTGGAATTTGAAAAGGTTTGCTCCAACCTCGCGTGAGGGTGGTGATTTTGAAGTTGTCGTTTTACTGTACCCATAGGGTATGCGCTCAGTTCTTGCGTTGAGGCTTTTTATCTTTGACGACGGGTGCTATTATCGCACTCTCTTTAGAAATCTCTTCTTCTTGAATAGCAAATGCCTGTTTCTTAATTGGAAGGGCATCCAACATTGCCCCCGAGTTAAGCAATGACTTTAACCTTTGCTTGTCTCTTATGATGAATGTCAAATGTCCGTTGCTTAATTGGACGAGTATCCCAAATTTCCCCCCGTTAAGCAATGGCTTTAACCTTTGCTTGACTATTATGATGAATGGAAAATGTCTGTTGCTTAATTGGGTGAGTATCCCACAATTCCCCCGAGTTAAGCAATGACTTTAACATTTTCTTGACTCTATAATGGTCAGATAAACGTCTGGTTGAGCTATAGATAGTTGCTTGAAAGTTTGGTGGAGTCTATTTCTTTAGTTTTTTTCTTTGACCTTTGATGCCGCGGTTGTTGGACTTCGTGAAATACGGAGGATGTATTCATGGTGATGAAGCTTCGTGCTCGGCTATGCCGATTATAGTTGAATTAAGGGTACAAGCCCTTTTATGAGGAGACATAGTGTACTGTCTTTCTATTTGCGTTTAACCTTTTTCCCGTGGACATGATAGCCACCCTTGAGATATAAGGGGTATGGTATCCTCCTTTGATATATATGGACAAGATAGCCATTGCTGAGGGCCAAGAAACATGTTGATCTTCACCAATCTCGGATTTCCTTATCAATCTCAGGGGCTTGGACTTGTTCCTAACCGATTCCGGACTTTGTAACCTTCGCTGGGCCAATTCAGTCTTTTCTGGACGCTGCACTTGCAAAGCACGGGCTGAGCACACCAAAAGCACGGGCCATGCACACACAAAGCACAGACTGAAGCATGTACCAAGCACTGGCTGGCAGCTCGTATGGGAGGTTCTACTGGACACTGGGCAGACACTTGCCAGACACAAGAAAAGCATGAGACAAGCACAGTCAAAGCATGTGACAAACACACCTGAAATACGGAAAAGCAGCTACGGGATAAGCAACATCTAAGCACGGGACAGACACACACAATGCACGGGACAAGCACTTGGGCAGGTACGAGACATTCACTTCGCTGGTACGGGACAAGCACTTGACAAGTACGGGAAATCTAGGGATGGACACGGGACACACACTCTATGGACGCGGAGCAACTCTTGACCACGGATTGATTCCCATCAACTCCACTTCATGCACCAATTATTCCAAACGCCCCAAAACCATTGCACACCGCTACGATTCACCACTTTTGCCCTCCAAACGCTTGTTGGGCTTGGGAAGCATGTCTATCATTGAAAAATGCATACTTCCCAATAAGTCATATTTTACGGGTCTGACAAACCTCCCCCACTACTCGAAGTCGACGCCTCGTCGACACAGATTCGAAGCACTCTTCAACTCGGGGCCCATACTCCCTTCGAAAGCGCACCATCTCCTCTGCCCCATCACTCCTCATGCTAGCCTCGTAATGATCTTCATGAGCAAACGATGCAGATGCAACTTCCAAGCTCTTTCCTTTGTGGAATGCTTCAACTCCTCCGCGAGTTGAATGCTTCTTTGGCGCAGGCAAACACGCCTTTTCCTTGAACTTTCCGCGCATCTTTTCGCATATTCGTCGAAGTAGTCCCGTAACTTCGCGCCATGCTCCTTTGCCTCCTTGTCTGGAATTTTTCTCGCCCGGGACCACGCTTTCCGCGTCGGCTGCAACCTTAACAATCTCTCAACTTGTTAGGACGGTCTTCTCATCACTCGATGGCAGCTCACTTTTCACTTTTAAGTCGCGCACTTCAAGCACAAGTGCCGAACTCCGATCCAATCCATTCAACTACAACAAGCTGGTTTCTCCACGCACCATTCCACCAATGCGCTCCGTGAATCTGACTTCATAACTGTCTGATTCGCACGACTCCGTGCAAGACCGCTTTTTCCACGCTTGTTGTACTACTTCGCTGCGCCTTGACTTTCTCAATGCACTCGCACCTGTCTTGGCCTTCATTGCAACTTTATTCCCATTGTGGCTCCCCCTTCTTAGTTTCCCACGCTTGTCCGGTTTCAGCTGAATCGGATCACGGACACAAACTACATGCTCCAACTCTTGCGCTAGCTGCAAAATTGAAACATACTCAATTGACATCATTGCCTTTGGGACTTCGCGGTGACCTATCACAAAATAGGTTCCCTTCGGGTCATTGAACTTGACTCCGCAAACATCAGGCCTCGCCATTACTTCACTCCTAGGCGAACAAATACGGGCTTTGTGCTGCCCCCTTCCACGAAAGAACCCGGGGTGGGTTTCCGAATCCTTCCAACTCGTCGCCTTGGAGTCGCCTATATTTTGCTTCCCACGTTCAGGTTGGGGCTTGATTATTGCCTTCCCTGTTTTGTCACGAGGCTTGGATGCCCTCTGCTCTTCACCGTCGCGGCTAGCTTCTTCCAACATACTCGGGGCCCGAAGCTCGATCCATCCGTCCGCAGCAATGATCACAATCTTCAAATCCTTAGCTCCCCAATGCTTTAGCTCCACCTGAGTCCAAACTTGCAAACTCATAACATAATTAAAGAGTCTACTCACCTCTTCCGAACTCGGGATCACAATGATGATAGTTGAAAATTGCTCGTTGTGCCCACAAATCGAACATGTCTTCTTGAAGTCCAAAAGCTTCCCACGAGGCAACGCTGCCCAAGCTCCTAACTTTGACGTCAAATCTGACCAAGTAGACAGAGGTTCACCTCCCAACACGACACAAGAAGTCACACAACTTCTCCACCAAGCAATTCCACCACCGTCCAAGTACGCCGTTGCGCACCACTCTTTTTCCGACTCAGGGAATTTAGCATCTTCAAAGTATTGATCCACATGCAACAAAAATTCTTCCAACGTCCGGGAATCAAGAACAATTGGAAAGGATTTTGGATCACATACCTTTACTTCCGGAGCGACATACGAGTGACTCTTCCCACGATTCTTGATCTCCTTCGCGTATTCGTGCGTCGAATCCGCAAAACCTTCCAACCCTGGAATCTGATTTCCTTGTGCCCTCATCCTTGTCTCGAAATTAGACAACCGATCAGCAAATTCTTGCACCTCCTTATGGACACGGACCAGCAACAACAACACACACATCGTCGAAGCTGACCCCTCCTCGAGCATAACCACAAGAATTCTGCAGATCCACGCTAACAACCCTTCGAGCATCATGATCCTTCAAGGGCAGCTTTCTTCTTCTCCAAGAAAACTAACCAACCCCACGCACAACTCTCTTTTCCGTCAAGAAAGTTCCTCCCTTGCACGCGACTCCTTCTCTAAGAAAGATCCAATCTTGAACGCAATTCGGGCAACGTCGTCTTCTACAACTTGCAGCTACCAACGCAGCTACAAACGCAGCTCTGATACCACTGTCACAAGGGCTAAATTAGGGCTTATTTTTCGCCTAAGTATAGCACTTGCTGGCGTGATTCACTCCACAAAAACCACCAGCCAAACTCGAAGCCAACGCAGCCAACACGATCACGAACAAGCCAAAACGCAGCAAAGGACTTGGGACACAGCAAGGATCTTGAATAACAAGGTAAAAACGCAGCAAACACAAAGGAAATTCACAACAACACAATCAATAAAGTGGAACACCTTGCCTTTATTACTCAATAGAGGTTACGCGCCTGAATGACACACAGAATTTAGACGCTCACAATCAATCTTCAATTTTGCCCTAGATGGGTGAGGAAAAACTTGATTACAACACAAGGGACACTCTATAGATTTTCGAATTTCCCAGCTCTCCTAGGCAAAACCCTATCTAAATCTATATATATCTAGATCCTATCTTCCCAGCTAAAATATATTTATCCATATATATCTATAGCTGGTTACAACACACACACACACACACACACACACACATATATATATATAAGTGCCTTTAAAGATATAAACATAGCCAAATATATCTAAGTTCCCTAAAGATATATAAAGATAGGATCTTGAACAATCTTGGGCGGATTTGGATTGGCTGCCAAGAAACATGTTGATCTTCACCAATCTCGGATTTCCTTATCAATCTCGTGGGTTTGGACTTGTTCCTAACTGATTCCGGACTTTGTAACATTCGCCGGGCCAATTCAGTCTTTTCTGGACGCTGCACTTGCAAAGCACGGGCTGAGCACACTAAAAGCACGGGTCATGCACACACAAAGCACGGACTGAAGCATGTACCAAGCACTGGCTGGCAGCTCGTCTGGGAGGTTCTGCTGGACACTGGGCAGACACTTGCCAGACACAAGAAAAGCATGGGACAAGCACAATCAAAGCATAGGACAAACACACCTGAAGCACGGACAAGCAGCTACGGGACAAGCAACATCCAAGCACGGGACGGACACATACAATGCAGGTACGAGACATTCACTTCGCTGGTACGGGACAAGCACTTGACAAGTACGGGAAATCTCGGGATGGACACGGGACACACACTCGATGGACGCGGAGCAACTCTTGACCACTGATCGATTCCCATCACCTCGACTTCATGCACCAATTATTCCAAACGCCCCAAAACCATTGCACACCGCTACGATTCACCACTTTTTCCCTCCAAACGCTTGTTGGGCTTGGGAAGCATGTCTATCATAGCAAAATTCATACTTCCCAATAAGTCAGATTTTACGGTTCTTACAGTACCCTCCTTTGAGATATATGGACCTGATAGCCATTGTTGAGGTATATGTGGATGGTACCCTCCTTTGAGATATATGGACATGATAGCCACTGTTGATGTATAGAGGGATGGTACCCTCTTTTTAGATATATGGACATGATAGCCACTATTGAGGTATAGGGGGATGGTACCCTCTTGAGATATATGGACATGATAACCACTGTCGATGGCAACACTTGGTTTTTCCAAGATATGGCGTATTTTTCTGCCTCAACGCGGATGATTTTGATTTGTGCCCTCTATTTGGTTTTTCATAGATAGGTTGCATTTTTGGGGTATGAAGGGTAGTGAGGTTTAACGTTGACTCTAGTACTCCTATTTCCAAGTAGGGATGTTCATCTTGATGCCTCTTGAACTTATTGTTGTGGAGGATGCGGTTGATGTTAAGAGTGGCGTGGATACAGTGTCCAAAGGTGTTGGTGATGGAGGGGTGGGTACCGAGACAGAGGGTTTGGTTACTGAGGGTGTAACTTAGTTGGCCTCTTCTTCCGATTGTAGATGCATCCTTGATGTCTGGTTGACCCATGTTGTATTTTTATGTGTATGCACCTATCTTGTAGTAGCATCTTCCATTTTCTTTCAAGAATTCTTGTTCTTGGCGGTTGAGTTTTATCTTCTATTTCTTGAATATATGCATTCATGCTTTTGCATTTGGTGTTGAACCTGATATTGTATTCATATACTATAATATGTTTATTCGGGTAGTATCTTGTACCTTTGAGTCGTTAGTTGTAGCTTTAGAATAGCCTTTAATATGATTGCCCTTTGATATGGGGACTTACACTCCATATCTTGTTGGAAGGGTTGCCCTTTGGTTGGGGGACTTACACTCCATATCTTGTTGGAAGGGTTGCCCTTTGATTTGGGGACTTACACTCTATATCTTGTTGGAAGGGTTGCCATTTGATTGGGGGACGTACACTCTATATCTTGTTGAAAGGGTTGTCATTTGATCGGGGGACTTACATCCCTTTAATGGATGATTGGGTTGCTCATCTATGTAAATATTATGTACCCATATCATTATGAATAAGGGTTGCTTATTGGGTCTTACTTCTCTATAATGGATTATTGGGTTGCTCATCTATGTAAGTTTTATGATCCCATATCATTATGAGTAAGGGTTGCCACTGGGTCTTACGTCTCTGTAAACACCTATTTTTGGTCCATGAATGACACGTTCAAAATGTCATATGTGACGCGTTAAAAAAATGAAGTATTTAAATATGGAAGGTCGCGAAATTTCTAAAGATAGTACTAGCTTAAATTAGGATAGTTATTTTTATTTATTGCGGAGAATATTTGTTGAATATTTAGAGTATATTTTCTGAATATTTAGCATTTATGGTTAGAATAAATCTGTAATATTTATTTCATATTTAACTTAGGCCTAGATTAGTATAAATAGAGGTGATTTACAATGTAATGGGACACAAGATAAAATTAATAAATTTTTTTTTTTTTTTTTCCGTGCAAAGCCATTCCACCCTTCTCTCTCGTTTTTATTTCCATCTGACCAGTAGCTGCTCGACACGCTCATCATCACCAACCTCCGGCGAATGCCTTCCAGCCCCTACAGACCGTAGCTCGACTTGTGCTGCCACCTCCGCCGGAGTTCCGCCATCGAACGACCGACATATTTTGACTCAATCAGCTGAGTTCTTTTCTAGAAGAGATTTTGAATTATAAATTTTCAATTTGCCACTTAGGGGGCATGTACATAATTGTTGTTGGTTATTTTCGTTAAATTTTCTTTTTCAAAAATGAAGCAAAAAAAAAAAAAAAAAATCACTTTTTTCTTTAGGGTCACAGCCGCCCTTTAATCGGCTACAGAAAACTAAAGAGAGTGTCCATGCAAATCTTGTGAGAGCATGAAGAAATAAAAGGGTTATAGTTTTCCCTAAATCAACTACAAATAAAAAGGGTCACAGTCGTCCCTAAAACGACTACAAAGAAAAGGGCCACAACCACCCTTCAAATGGCTACAGATAAAGAGTGTGCTCCCACAACATCAAAAGCGGGAAATAAGTGAAAGGGCCACTGCCACACTCCAAACGGCTACAAATAAAAAAGTGACCCTGCGAACCCTGTGAGGGCGGGAGAATAAAAAAGTCCACAGCCACCCTTAAAAAAATGGTTACACAAAAAGAGTGATCCTACGAACCCGGTGAGGGTGGGAAATTAAGGAAAGGGCCACAACCACCCTCCAAATGGCCACAAATCAAAAGAGCTCCCACAACATTGAGGATGGGAACAAAGGGTCTCAGCCACTCTCCAAACGACTACAAATTAGAGGTGCTCCCGCAACTTCGAAGGTGTGAAATAAAAGAACGGGCCACAGTGAACCCGAAATTGACTACTCAAAAAGAAGAGCTTCCGCAACGGAGGATGCGGTAATCAATTGAGAGGGTCATAGCCACCCTTTAATCGGCTACCAAATAAAGAGTGCTTCCGCTAGGTTGAAAACCCGAAAGCGCAGCCTGGGAAAAATTAGGAAATGAGAGGCATGGTTGCAAAATCAGAAATTGCAATCATGGAAAAAGGAGAGAAAATAAAAAATCGAGGGGCACGGTCGGAAATCTCTCAATCGATCGTGGCAAAAGAATAGAATATGAGAGATAAAAAAGAAAAAAGGAAAAAAAAAAACAAAAAAAAAGATCCCGCTAAGTTGTCGCGTCATGCGCAGTTTAGGCAAAAATTAGGGACAAACATTCATGCATAGTTGTATTTTTCTACGATACAGCGTCTTCCAAGTCAACTTCACGGCAAGCGGGACGGTTGCAGTCTAATCTCGCAAATCACCATTCAAAGATGAGTAGGACTGTTACAGTCTGTTCCTACAAGTCACAACTGAAAATCAGGACCTAAAGTTTTCCAACTTTCTGAGAGTCACACCCGACGAACGGAGCATTTGATGTTCAGCCTTCGCGAGTCACAACCGACAATTAGGACCTGAAATTTTCCAGCTTTCTGAGAGTCACAACCCGACGAACGGAGCCTTTGATGTTCAGGCTTCGTGAGTGACAACCGACGATCAGGACCTGAAGTTTTCCAGCTTTCTGAGAGTCACAACCCGACGAACGGAGCCTTTGATGTTCAGCATTCGCGAGTCACAACTGGAAATCGAAATCTGTAGTTTTCCAGCTTTCCGAAAGTCACAACCCGACAAATGGAGCCTTTGATGTTCAGCCTTCGCAAGTCACGCCACTGGAGGCTTTTCCTTATCGCTCGCCACTGGAGGCATCGTCGATTGAGGTTTTACTTTACTACACGCCACTGGAGGCTTTTCTTTCCGCACGCCACTGGAGGCCTTTCGTTACTGCACGCCACTGGAGGCTTTACTTTTACGCACCGCAAACGGAAGCACCGTCAACAGGGGCATCGCCGACCGAAGCTTTTCGTTATTGCACGTCACTGGAGGCTTTACTTTTACGCACCGCCAACGGAAGCACCGTCAACAAGGGCACCGCCGACCGATGCTTTACTTTTCCGCACCGCCACTGGAGGCTCTTATTTATAGCACTGCCGCTGGAGGCTCTACATTCTGCACTACCAATGGAGGTTTTCTTTCGCACCGTCCGAAATAATCTAGGAGTTTTCCTTGAAGATTCGAAGACTCAAAATAAGATATACTTCCCAACCAAAATTAGTGTTTACTCGTCTTTGGACAAATCCCCTCGAACATGTTCTACGGGAATTCGCCCAAAGAGGGGCAAGCTGTAAACACCTAATTTTGGTCTGCGCATGACACGTTAACAATGTCATATGTGACGCGTTAAAAATGAAGTATTTAAATATGGAAGGTCGCGAAGTTTCTAAAGATAGGACTGGCTTAAATTATGATTGTTATTTGTATTTATTGCAGAGAATATTTGTTGAATATTTAGAGTATATTTTTTGAATATTTAGCATTTATACTTAGAATAAATATGTAATATTTATTTCCTAGTTAGCTTAGGCCTAAATTAGTATAAATAGAGGTGATTTACAATGTAATGGGACACAAGAGAAAATTAATAAAAAAAAATACAGTTTTTTTTTATTTCCGTGCAAAGCCATTCCACCCTTCTCTCTCGTTTTGATTTCCATCGGACCAGTAGCTGCTCCACACGCCCATCACCACCAACCTCAGGCGAATGCCTTCCAACTAGGGATGGCAACGGGTCTCGGGGCCCCGCTGACCCGCGGGGCCCCGACCCGGTTTTGACCCGCCGACCCGCGGGTCACGGGTCGGGTCCGGGGCGGGTCGGGCTCGGGTTGGGGCGGGTCCGGGTCTAGAGACCCGGGGCCCCGTAGACCCGCCCCGAAATCCATATATATATATATATATATTTTTTTTAAAATTTTTTTATGTTAATATGATCTAACATTTAATAAAAAATATGGTTAATAATAGTACCTATATAAATAACATGGACCAAATTACAAATAGATTTATATTTAGATTATTAGGATTTGTTAATTTGGTGTTTGGATTTGAATTTGTATTTGTAATGAATTTGATGTTTTGTTGTTTATATTTGATTGATGTTTTGAATTTATATATAATGTAATATTTTGACAAAAAAAATTGTATTTCATATTGAAAAGTTAAAAAAAAAAAAAAAAAAATTGTTCATATGACGGGGCGGGTCGGGGCCCCGCGGGTCGACCCGCGGGATTGTTGACCCGACCCGACCCGACCCGAAAGGCCCATTTGGCCGGGGCCGGGTCAGCCAGGCCGACCCGCGGGGCGGGTCCGGGGCTGCGAAAACCCGCCCCGACCCGCCCCGTTGCCATCCCTACTTCCAACCCCTACAGACCGTAGCTTGACATGTGCCGCCAAATCCGCCGGAGTTCCGCCATCGAACGCCGGTCATCTCCTGCTGCTCCTCGTCTCGTCTCACTCTCTCTCTCTCTCGTTCACTCCAGCAGCAGCTCTTTCCGACCGACTCCTCCAGCCGTCCTCACTAAGCCCCGGTCATCGACCCTCACTCCGACCATACTGCCACCCACCCACGTCCGGTCGCTCAGCCATCCCACTAGTTATCCTCCGGGAGCCACCATCGGCCCAGACGCATATAGTCAAGCTCCGAAATCCAGTCCCAATCAACCTCTATTTAGCCAGGCTCCGACGTGCTCAACTCACGCAAACTCCGATCTCCTGGTCCTGCGACGTTGGCACCGCTCCGACGATGTTTGAAGTTTTGCCATGATACTCTCTCTGGTCGCTGGTAAGTTTTTGCTTTCTTTTTATATTATATTATTTTGTTATTATATTATCATATATAGTATAGACTAAACATATATAACTTTACATTGTTATATTATTATATATAATAGTACATAATAAAGATAAATATAGATAACGTTATATTATTCTTATTATTATAATATGTAATATATATTTAATATGATATATGTACATATAATGTATTATGACTTAAATATTCTTATAAGTATTTAGCAAGTAGAAATTACATTATTTATTAATGTTGGTTTATAACTGATAAAAACTTGGTAAATAATTTTGAATTTTGAATGAGTTACTAATGTTATAAATTTGAATATATTAGGGTAGTGGCAATTTGTGAATTGAGTAACGAAAAGGCGTAGTTACTTTTTTTTTTTTTTTTAATTTGTAACAGAACCTCCGAACTCGAATTTCTGATCGTAGGCCGATTTTATACCTGGGTGTTTAATTCGTTATTCGCTTAGGTAATTTAGGATTCTAGTTAGCCTTAAATTAACTAGTGGCGACTCTTTCGAAAATCCGCGTTTTCAAAACGTAATCGCCTTAGGTCAGATTTTAGGTCTGACAGTCCCTATAATGGATGATTGGGTTGTTCATCTATGTAAGTCTATGTTCCCATATAATTATGAGTAAGGGTTGTCCATTGGGTCTTATGTCCCTATAGTTGATGACTGGTTTGCTCATCTATGTGAGTCTTATTTCCCATCTTTTTATGAGTAAGTGTTGCCCATTGGGTCTTACGTCCCTATAGTAGATGGATGATTGGGTTTCCCTGTGGGTCTTATACTCCCATATCATCATTTTGGTAGAGTTTCCATTTGGGTCTTACGTCTCTCCATTGTTGTATGATTGGGTTGCCAAGTGGGTTTTATGTTCCCATATCATTATGTGCTAGGTTGGCATTTGGGTCTTATGTCCCCTTCAGTATATGTGTGTGTTTTTCTCACTTCGTGTTACTTCCCTTTGACATTTTCAGGTTGCTCATCGTGTGTACGTCCCTTCGGTATATGTGCGGGTTTTGCTCACTTCATTAGGCGTACTTCCCTTCTTCTTTGTATAAATAAGCTTTCAGATGTACGAACGACACTTTCTCTTTTATGAGTAATAGTGTGTCCCTTTTTTCTTTCATTTGTATGCACTGAAAGACATTCATTTCATTAGCTTACAAATTATTTACATTGATTAAAGCAAAGTGGAGTCCGTGGATCTCCTTCATGTAGTAATAAATATAGCAAATAAAATTGGATACTCTCCTCCACTTTTTTGAGGTTGATACTTGGAGGGGTTTCCTTTTTCAAGTATAAAACTTCTTCCAGTGTTCTCCACTAAATGTGTTAGTTGATATCTGCCCATTTTCTAGGCGGTATGTGTCAATTGCTGGTATGGATGCTATCATATAGGGCTCCTCCTATGAACGACACATTTTCCATATGTTTTGCAAATAGTGGTGTGTTTATTCCATATCTCTGTAATGGAACACCAAAGTCTGTATTAGCATTAAATTATTTATCGTAGTACTTACAAGTTATGGAGATCGTCTTATGAGAGCGATCATTGTTGCTTTCCGCATAGGGGCGAATCCATGTAGTGGTTTGTGTTGTGTTCTTCTTTTGTAGTTTCCTTTGGAAGGAGTTATGCTACGTATTCGCATGGCCCTCTATTTTCGGTGGTAGTGTCAAGCACTAGCTCATGTGGTGCCCCCTAGTTGCTTGGCAGTTGCACCGTTTGTTCTTGTTTAACATGTGAAGGCTCATTCTTTCATTTCTCAGTTAGGTGTCGAGCACTTGTTCATTTGATGCCCCCCAAGTTGTTCGGTCTCCTTACTCTTTTTTGGTCCTTGAGCATGCATTTCCTATATGCATCCTTTAGAATCAGTGGGTGAGTTTATTGCCTTTGGGTGGGTGTAATTTTGATTTTCTTTGCTTGATTTGTCTCAAAGTTTTTTCATTTGACTCTTCATAGGTGTCGGTTTGGTGCGGTGCCCCTCATCATGTGCGACTTGTGGTATTCGCACTTAGTTTATGATGATTGTTGTTACCTCTCGATGGGTGCCCCCACTTGTTTAGCTTATTCCACTTTTCGAGTAGAATGTTAGATCTCAGGCACCCTTAGGTGTAATATGTTTGATAAGAGGTGTCCCTCAGGGGATGGTTTTCCTTTTCATAGGAATGTCCGTTTTGATTTTAGGCTTGCTGCTGCCCCTTAGCGATGACGTTGGGATTTTTTGTTCACGGCGGTGGTGATTTTGGTTCGAAGGGTCTCATCATTTTGCCGCTTGACATTGTTTAGCGTGGAATTTCTCTTGAACAATTGTTGCTTGAAGTGACACCGCTACTTGTTTATCAAACGAGGTGTTTTACTTTAATAACGACACCAAAATATGATGAATAAAATGAGTATGTGTTGAACTCTCTGCTACGATTCCGAAAAGCGGAGAGGACAACTACGGATGAATATTGTAGTCTGTATAACTTTGACAATGGGAGATGAATGTGATAATTTGTTTCCCCAAGAATGGGAGTAGGTTCTTTAATGATCTGAACGCGTATGTGGTGATACATTCAACTCTGGATAAAGGGGTTGAAGAAGACTTCAATTGCAACCATACAATCTTACACTGGTATCCCTTTGCATCCGCCTCGGTAGAAGCAAGGATACTAAATGTTTTGGTTGAATGTGATGGTCTTCTCTCTTTCCATGGATGCTGGTGTAAAAGCCGCTCGAGACCTTCGTGATGAAAAGTCAACATGGAAAAGATGTATATGGTTGTCTTATGTTGACGAGACTCGCTTACCATGAGTCTAGTCAAGTAAGTAACCACAGTAGTAAAGGGATAACCTTCTCTGTTCACCACAGTGGGTCGAAAGAAGCCAACCATGATCCGCATATCATGAAGAGAACTAGACTGAATAGGTCCTATACGATAATATGGTAGGTTAAACCCCGTTGATAAAGTGCGTCCCAAGTACGCCACGTATGTCATGATCATAAAGCTGGAAAATGTTTTATACAGACACAAAACATTTGATGTGATTCACTCGTGAATTTACTCAGGTGTAATTTTCAACATGACTCAAAGTTCTCGACTATGTGTGCGACAAGTGTCAAACCTAAAATCTGATCTAATGCGAATAACGTTTTTTAAAACGTGGAATTTTGAAAAGAGTCGCCACTAGTTAATTAAAAGGATAACTAGAATCCTAAATTACCTAATTAAATAACGAATTAACACCTAGGTATACAATCGGTCTACGATCAGAAATTCGAGTTCGTGGGTTCTTTTACGAATTAAAAATATTAATTTTTAACTACGCCATTTCGGTACTCAATTCACATAATTTGCCAATTTTATTCTCATGTTACAAATTAATCTAGCACTGTCAAGATTCAATTAAATTTCTATCATATGCAAAATATTATCTAAGTCTAAAAATAAATTGTAATCTATAAATCCTATTAAGAATGAAACCTAAAATACTAAAATTATCTAACATGCTAAAATCGACACACAACCTAACATATACATACATAATTTACACAACTAAATTTAACCAATTACATTTAAAACTAAATAATAATAATAATATAACAGAATAATGTATAAAATATAATAAATAAATAAAAAAAATGAAAGAAAGACAAGACCTATGATGAGCTACATGCGGGGAGGGGGACAGCGACACAGTGTCGGCGAGGGGCGGCGGAGGAACTTCGGTGGACAGGGGGCCTGGTCGTCATGGGTCAAGCGGGCGATGGTGGCCGTCGTGGTGGCTGTGGCTGAAACAGGATGTCGGAGCGGCACAGTGAGGCGAGAGAGAGAGAGAGAGAGAGAGAGAGAGAGAGAGAGAGAGAGAGAGAGAGAGAGAGAGAGAGAGAGACGGATGGGCCAGGCCGATGTCGGGCGGAGCCGAGGGGCGGTCAGGCGTGGCCACCGGCGGGGCTATCTGGCTGACGGGAAGACCAAAGAAAAAAAATAGAATAAAAAAATAATAATAAATAAATAAAGCACGAGAAGACAAAATTTGTACAGAGCTCGAGAAAAGTGATGTATTATTTCTTTGTGGTGTTTTTCTGTGTGTTTACAATGTAGAACTGGACCCCTATTTATAGTAGAAACCTACCCTAGATTACAGATAAAATCTAAATAAAAAATGCTAACATATAATTAACTTACATATACTTCCCAGAGATATATATCTCAACAGATAATTACCTGTAAATAAAAGATAATATCTGTAGATAAATACCTTACAGATAATTGTCTAAAAATAAAAAAAAAACTAACTATTATATATATATTTTTAAATATTCCGAAAATATTAAATATATTCAAAATATTTTAAAATATATTTATAATAATTTCCTAATATGCACTTAAGCATTTCTTGGAGACTTCGTGGCTTGGCGCGCCCAGAATTGACGTATTATGTGTAACGTCGTTACGTCCGAGTAAAAATCGAGTGTTTACAGTTTGCCCATCTTTGGACGGACTCCCGTAGAACGTGTTCGAGGGGTTTTTCCAAAGACGAAGAAACACTGATTTTAACCATAAAGTATATCCTCTTCCAATTCTTCGAAGTCTTCAAGGTGGCTCATATGTTTATTCTGGTGCGGAAAAGTAGAGCCTTGGTCGGAGGTGCCCCTGTTGGCGGTGCCTCTGTTATTGGTTCAGAAAGTAAAACCTTTAGTGATGAGTGGTAACGAAAGACCTCTACGTCAGACGGTACCAACAAAACCTCTGGTGAAGCCTCTGGTGGCGAGTGGTAACGGAAGACCTCTACGTCAGACCGTACCGGAAAACTTCTGGTGATATCTCTGGTGGCGGAAGAGCTCTACGTCGGACCGTACCGGAGAACCATTGGTGATTCCTTTAGTGGCGAGTGGTAACGAAAGACCTCTACGTCAGATCGTACCGGAAAACCTCTGGTGACGCCTCTGGTGGCGAGTGGTAACGGAAGACCTCTACGTCAGACCGTACCGAAAAACTTCTGGTGATATCTTTGTTGGCGGAAGACCTCTACGTTGGACCGTACCGGAGAACCCTTGGTAATGCCTCTAGTGGCGAGTCGTAACGGAAGACCTCTACGTCAGACCGTACCGGAAAACCTCTGGTGGTGGAGGACCTCTACGTCGGACCATACCGGAGAACCCTTGGTGATGCCTCTAGCGGCGAGTGGTAACGGAAGACCTCTACGTCAGACCGTACCGGAAAACCTATGGTGATATATCTGGTGGCGGAAGACCTCTACGTCAGACCGTACCAAAAAACTTCTGGTGATGTCTCTGGTGGCGGAAGACCTCTACGTCAGACCGTACCGGAGAACCCTTGGTGATGCCTCTAGTGGCGAGTTGTAATGGAAGACCTCTACGTCAGACCGTACCGGAGAACCCTTTGTGATGCCTCTAGCAGTGAGTGGTAACGGAAGACCTCTACGTCAGACAGTACCGGAAAACCTCTGGTGATATCTCTGGTGGCGGAAGACCTCTACGTCAGACCGTACCGGAGACCCTTTGGTGATATCTCTGGTGGCGGAAGACCTCTACGTCAGACCGTACCGAAAAACCTCTGGTGATATCTCTGGTGGCGGAAGACCTTTACGTCAGACCGTACCAGAGACCCTTTGGTGATGCCTCTAGCGGTGAGTGGTAACTGAAGACCTCTACGTCAGACCGTACCGGAAAACCTCTGGTGATATCTCTGGTGGCGGAAGACCTCTACGTCAGACCATACCGGAGACCCTTTGGTGATGCCTCTAGTGGCGAGTGGTAACAGAAGACCTCTACGTTAGACCGTACCGGAAAACCTCTGGTGAAGCCTCTGGTGGCAATGACTAAAACGTCGTCTTGAGTTGGTACCTGGATTGGCATGGCAACAAGCAGCGTAATCACGAAGCTGCTGGAGACCGTTTGGAGTGGAGTCTGTGCATCCATGGCGACTGGCATATAAGAAATTGCGATGCGTCGTACAATCTGTACATAAAACATGTGTCCCTAATTTTTGCCTAAGTTATGCATAGTGCGACAACCTAGCGGGATCCTTTATTTTTTAATTTCTCTCATATTCTCTCATTTTGCCACGGTCGATTGAGAGATTTCCGACGTGCCTCTCGGTTTTTTTTTTTTTTTTGCAATTTCTGAATTTGCAACCATGCCTCTCATTTCCTGATTTTGCCCAGGCCGCCCTTTCGGATTTTCAACCTAGCGGAAGCACTCTTTATTTGGCAGCCGATTAAACGGTGGTTGTGACCCGTACTTTATTTCCCGTCTCGATGCGAGAGTATTTGTAGCAGTTTGGAGGGTGGATGTGACCCTTTCCTCACCATCTTCAATGTCGCGGGAGCTCTTTTGATTTGTAGCCATTTGGAGGGTGGCTGTGGCCCTTTCATTTATTTCCCGTCGTCGATGTTCTGGGAGTGCTCTTTTGATTTGTAGCCGTTTTAAGGGTGGCTTTGGCCATTTCAAATGATTTCTCGGCCTCAATGGATTCACGGGAATACTCTTTATATGTAGCCATTTTGAGGGTGGCTGTGCCCTTTCAACAATCTCGCATCCTCTCAGGATTCGGGGAACACTCTTTGTAGGTAGCTATTTTAGGGATAGCTGTGGCCCTTTCACTCATTTCCCGCCTTCAATGTTGCGAGAGTGTTCTATATCTGTAGCTGTTTGAAGGGTGCCTTTGGCCCTTTCAAATAATTTCCCGGCCTCACAAGATTCACGAGAATACTCTTTATATATAGCCATTTTGAGGTTGGCTGTGGCCCTTTCAACAATCTCTCCTCCTCTCAGGTTTCGGGGAACACTCTTTGTAGCCATTTTAAGGGTGGTTGTGGCCCTTTCACTCATTTCCTGCCTTCATTGTTGTGAGAGTTCTCTATGTCTGTAGCCATTTGAAGAGTGCCTGTGGCCCTTTCTTTTGTAGTTCGTTTTAGGGACGACTGTGACCCTCTTTATTCCCCCTCGCAGGGTTTGCGGGGTCACTCTTTTTATGTACACATTTTAAGGGTGGCTGTGGCCCTTTTTTATTTTCCCACCCTCATAGGATTCGCGGGGTCACTCTTTTATCTGTAGCCATTTGGAGGGTGGCCGTGACCCTTCCACTTATTCTCCGCTTTTGATGTTGCAGGAGCGCTCTTCATCTGTCATTTGAAGGGTGGCTGTGGCCCTTTCTTTATAATCATTTTAGGGATGACTGTGACCCATTTATTTGTAGTTGATTTAGGAACAATTGTGACCCTTTTATTGCTTCACTGCTCTCTCAAGATGAACATTCTCATTATTTTTCTATAGCCGATTAAAGGGCGGCTGTGACCCCAAAGAAAAATGAGTTTTTTTTCATCTCACCTTTTTCCATGACTGCCCCTGCGGGTTTTCAATCATGCCCCTCTCCCTAACTTTCGCGCAGTTCGCCTTTACAGTTCAACTTAGCGGGAATTTTTTTGCTTTTTTTTGTGCTTTTTTTTTAAGAAAATTTACTTAAAATAATCAACAACAATTATTTACATGATTTGGAAATTTCTAATTCAGAACATCTTCTAGAGAATGACTCAGTTGATTGGGTCAAAATACGTCGGTCGTGTCGACGCCCTGGATGGACCCTACGACCAATGGATGACATAGACAACGATTTCTTTTCTCGGCTTCTAAAGTGCCCCGGCTATTGCTTAATCTCGTCTGGGGATGCCCCATGGCTAGCACCTATCGGGTTAGGCTCTTCGCATACAGTATGAGCGGTCTGGTTGAGGAAGGCCGCAGATGGTAGGTAAACCTTCATAGGCTTGAAACTTGTCTGAAGTATCTAGGACAAACTCGGCGGTCGACATCAGAACGGTCGGCGAGCAAAGGCTCGTGCGCGAGATGTGCTCTTCAGGAGCCTTGATTTGGATAGTTATCCAAGCTGTTGTATGTTCCGACTTTTTTCATCTGGCAGTTGTGCTTGATCTGAACGGGAGATGCCATTTGGTTACCCCTGACAGGTTTAGACCTCACCGTAAAACGGATGTGCGGCTTGGTACAGGGACGCGTATGAATTCCACACAAGATAGGTGGAATTTTGGCATGGAAGTTCTCTGAAACAGTCACGTTTAACGTGGTTGCGACCTCGGTCGAAGTAGTCGTCTGATCAACAAAAAGAGTAGGGACACTCAAATCTCAAGGAAAAATCAAGTAAAATTTTTCATACCTGAGTGCTGGATATCTCGAATGCGAAATTTGTTCTCTGTGCAACTCGACGGCTGTATGTTTTTTTTTTGTTGCCCCATGGGTACAATTTACAACCAGTTTTCCTAGATAATACATATGGAATGCATATTTTGAAATGAAAATTTCAGGTGGACCCTTTTTTTTAAATAATAATAATGCAAATGTGATGCATGCGTGAATTTGAAAATTTCATAGCTAAAAAGCTTACAATTTACCTTAATTTTTTTTTAAATAATGCATATTGAACGCATGCTTTAAAAAAAATCAGGTAAAAGGTTTTTTTGAAAATGATGCATATGCGATTCATGCTTGAATTTAAATCTAAGAGCCAAAAAGGAATTACAATTTTTCTTTTTTCTTTTTTAAATGACGCACATTGAATGCACTAACAGAATTTACAACTTACATGAAAAGTTTTTTTTTTCAAGAAATAATGCGTATGAAACACATGCTTGAAATAAAACATTCAGGTAAGAGGTTTTGAAAACAATGCAATATGGAATGCATGTTTGAAATTAAAATTTCTACGACTGAGAATGTGTACAATCTATCAACAAATTATTTTTTAAAAAAAACAATGCATATGAGATGTACATGAGATGCATACTTGAAATGAAAATTGTACAGTTAAGAAAATTTAAAAGTTATGTGAAAAGATTTTTCTGTTTTTTTTTAACGAGGAAAAAAAAATCAATTCATCTTGGTTGCTCAAATTTAACATTGAGACGAAAAGTTTTTGAAAAGAATGCATATGAGATGCATAAAACTAAAAGATGCTAACTTAAAAAGAAAAGTTCTACAACTAAAAAAATATTATAATCTACCTGAAAAGTTTTGTTCGAAAATAAATGCATATGAGATGCACGTTTTTTAATTAAAAATGTCAGGTAAAAAGTTTTTTAACAAAAGAGCCCTAAAACTAAACGCTTACGATTTATCTAAAAAGTTTTTTTTATTGGATATCATACATATGGTATCATACATATGGGGTCACTATCTAATTATGCTAAGTTATGTTAGTTCTAGTATTTGCACATTAGTCCCTATTGTATCTAGGGTTTGGCATACTAGTCCTAGAGGTCTCCTATATAAAGGAGCCTCCACTCTATGTAATCACTAAGCAATTCTATTACAATGTTTCATATTAGTAAAGGATTGCTCTCTACATTCTCTCCCACCACTCTTCGATTATAACGTTTTATATGGTATCAGAGCTAGTTTCGATCTTGGTATTTTGATTTCAATTTAATTTTTCAGTTTTTCCAGAAATTTTCCAAAAAATTCTGTTCTTGCCGTAAGTCAGTCCCTAGCCCTGAAAATTACCCATTCGATTTAGACATCTTCTTCCAAAATTTACATCACCAATCGACCCAGAGACCTCCGGCGACCATTCTGCTCTTTCCGACGCCGCCAGAAGCCGCCGGACGCGCCACCGCCACAAGCCGTTGTCATCGCCGGCGCGTGGGGACCACGCGCCGCCTTCCACTACTCCGTTGGCCTCGAAATTTAGTTTTTCGGAATCGTCTCGGTCTCACGATTCCATTGATATATTATACGTCAAATTCCGAGGTGATTTGGATTTTCGAATCTTATTGTCAAAATTCTGCTGCAATCCCATTTTCTGCTGTCACTGTTACATTAGTTTCTGCTGCTGTATATGCACCTATTGCTGCTGAAACTTCAGATTGGGGTTTTTGTTGATGCGTTATTGCTATTGCGGGAATATTTGTTGTGATTGGCTGCGATTTTCAGTTGTTATATTGCTGTTAAAATTCTGCTGTTGCTGAATTTTGCTGAAAGTTGCTGAAAAGTGCTGAATTTTGATGAAATTACTGATTTTTGGATTGCCGGTTGGATATTCTGTGGTTTTGATGAGATATGATGCATTCAAGCATTGGATAGCTTTGATTGCTGGGATTTCAACTATCTTTCAGTTGAATTTGTTGAAGAATGGAGCATTGTGTTGCTCGTTTTGATGGGATTTGTTGATACTAAGCTTCGGTTTTGCTTGGATTGTTGGTTTAACTGATTTGCAGTTGAACTTGCTGATAATGGTTGCTCCGAGGACAGATCTTATATTTTGAAGATTGAAATGACTGTTTTGTGATTACCGGGTTGTCATACCTTGGTATTTTGAAGACTGAAGTGTGGAGCTTCGTCTTGGTGGATATTGTAGAAGGTTGAAACATTGGAACCTCATCACCTGAGACATAGGAACTTCACCTTCTGGGAGATTGAAACATAGGAACCTCAGCTTCGCAGTAAGACTGAGACATTGGAACTTCATCCTCCTTCCAACTCTTTTTGAAGATTCAATGCCATAGTTGGCTGTCATCACTCCGATGAGAGCATGATGAAGACCAACCGATTGTTGCTACACGTGGATTATCACACCTCTGAGAGACCACGAAGGCTACAAGTGGATATTCACCTCTGAGAGCACGGTGGACCTTGATCTTATTTGTCACAATTATCACAGTCATTGATTCTTTGGAACTGTTGCCTTGGACCATTTGTTGAAGATTGGAGCTTTTAGCTCTATTTTGAAGATTGGGAACCTTTTTAGCTTTGTTTTTAAGATTGTGATGCACTTCGGATTGAAGAAGGAAGAAGAAGGAAAAGATGGGGGAATATTGGATATCATACATATGGTATCATACATATGGGGGCACTATCTAATTATGCTAAGTTATGTTAGTTCTAGTATTTGCACATTAGTCCCTATTGTATCTAGGGTTTGGCATACTAGTGAGGTCTCCTATATAAAGGAGCCTCCACTCTATGTAATCACTAAGCAATTATATTACAATGTTTCATATTAGTAAATGATTGCTCTCTACATTCTCTCCCACCACTCTTCGATTATAACGTTTTATATTTTTTTTTAAAATTAATGCATATTGGATGCATTATTCAAAATAGAACAATTCAGGTAAAAAGTTTTTGAAATGATGCATATGGAATGCACGTTCGAAATTAGAAGCTCTAATAGCTAAAGAGTTGCAATTTTTTTTTGCATGCGCGACGCGCTAACCAAAATTACAACTTACCTAAAGAGTTTCCTTTTAAAAAAATGTGTACGAAACGCGGGTTTGAAATGAAAAATTCAGGTAAGAGGTTTTTTTTAAAAAAACTAATGTATACGAAATGCATGTTTGGAAAGAAAATTTCTACAACTAAATGACTAACTACTTAGCTGAAAATGTTTTTTTGAATAGCTAAAAATGAGTTAAATTTCTCATAAAACAGTTTTTGAAAATAATGTGCGAAAGATGCGCTAATTATGAATTACAACTTACCTGGAGGTTTTTTTTTTAAAATAATGCGCGTGGAACACATATTTAGAACAAAAATTTAGGTAAGAGGAATTTTTGAAAATCGTGCATAAGGAATATACGTTTGAAAATGAAAATTCTACCTTAGAGACCTAATGCAAAGATGATTTTCTTTTGTTTTTTAAAGTGCAATGGGATGCATGCTTAGAAATAAAGTTACACAGTTAGAAAACTTACAGTTTACTTGATAACCCTTTTACAACAAAAAAATAGATAAAACACGACATGTTAGGGGGGTAAAAATGTGTGGCTTTGCTCTACAAGGTAGGTTCCATTGATAGGCTCCCGACAAGGTGGTTTCCTCCCCCCATCATAGGGATCACTAGACATTCACAAGCGAGTGGAGTTTTACGGAGTCGTACCGGCGGCCCAGCCGCTCCGGTCGTATCGTACTAAACCTCCGGGGTTCCTAGTCGCCATGGGTTTTAAGCGTTTTGGACATTAGACTAAAGTTCAAATAAATATCAACAAAAAAAAGGTTAGTCATAAAAAATTAACTTCACAACTAAAATCACAAAAAACAACTAAGTTAGAATAACAAAGTCAAATATAAATAAAAAAAAAATTAAAACATGGCAAATAAGCAAATATAATGAGCCCGAACCCTCAATTGTCCCAGCAGAGTCGCTAAATTGTCAGACCTAAAATCTGATCTAAGGCGAATTACATTTTTGAAAACGTTCAATTTTGAAAAGAGTCGCCACTAGTTAATTAAAAGGCTAACTAGAATACTAAATAACCTAAGAAAATAACGAATTAACACCTAGGTATACAGTCGGTCTACGATCAGAAATTCGAGTTCGGGGGTTCTATTACGAATTAAAAATATTAATTTTTTTAGCTACGCCCTTTCGGTACTCAATTCACATAATTTGCCAATTTTATTCTCATGTTACAAATTAATCTAGCACTGTCAAGATTCGATTAAATTTCTATCATATGCAAAATATTATCTAAATATAAAAATAAATTATAATCTATAAATCCTATTAAGAATGAAATCTAAAATACTAAAATTATCTAACATGCTTAAATCGAAACGCAACCTAACATATACATACATAATTTACACAACTAAATTTAACCAATTACGTTTAAAACTAAATAATTAAATATATAATAATAATAATATAACATAATATAACATAATAATATATAAAATATAATAAATAAATAAAAAATAAAAAATGACAAAAAGACCAGACCTACGATGAGCTACCTGCGGGGAGGGGGACAGCAACACGGTGCCGACGAGGGGCGGCGGAGGAACTCCGGCTGATAGGGGGCCAGGTCGTCACGGGTCAGGCAGGCGATGGTGGCCGTCGTGGTGGCTGTGGCTGAAACGGGTGATCGGAGCGGCACAGTGAGGCGAAAAGAGAGAGAAAGAAAACACACACACAGAGAGAGAGAGAGAGGGACGGCGGGACCAGGGTGGCGTCGGCGATGTCGGGCGGAGCCGAGGGGCGGTTGTCAGACACTAAAAATCCGACCTAGGGCGAATACGTTTTGAAAACGTGGATTTTGAAAGAGTCGCCACTAGTTAATTATCAAGGCTAACTAGAAACCTAATTTACCTAAGGGAATAACGAATTAAACATCTAGGTATAAAATCGGTCTACGATTAGAAATTCAAATTCGGGGGGTTCTATTACGGAAATAAAAATATTGTTTAAAATTCCGCAATTTTGGTACTCAATTCACAAATTTGCCAATTTTATCTTTTAAATATATATTAATTAGAACTTCATATTAAATTTAAAAAAATTGTCAAATAAATAAAAACGTCATTACTAAGAAATTATCGACTAGAAACAAATTCTAAATGACTAAAACGATGATTCGTTATCAAAGTAAACCTAAGAATAGTAAGAATTAACAGAAATATTTAAATTAAACACAACATAATAATATATCTAATTCTTATTAAACAAGTCTCCATTATCGCTACTCAATTAAAGAAAAAAAAAAAACTAAGTCCACATTATTAGCTAAGTTTACACTGTTACCAAAAAAACTAAGTCTACATTAGATAGAATACATTAGATATATAATACAATAGTAATTAACATGACAGAACAGAGAAAGGATTACCTGAAGAGCGGAGGTGACGACTTAGTGAAGACCAGAGGTCGTGATCAGAGGACGAAAACAATCAGGATCGATCGGAGCGCGGTTGGAGGATGGAACGAGTCGAAACCAGTCGATATGGCGGTGAATCGAACGTAGCGTAGGTGTTGACGTGGGTGGATGGGCGAGATTAGTGTCGACCATGAGCGACCTGAAACAGGAGATGGACATCGCTTTCTTTCATTGTTTTATATATAAATATATACACATATATTACAGGGAATTCAGTGAATTCAATTCACACATGTTATGATTATGCAGATGACAATGTTATGAGAATGAATAATTAGAATAGAAAAATAATTTAACTAAGTTAATCCATAACAACAATGTAAATGCTAAAGAAATCACGGGGGAACAATTTGGTCGATAGTTTGGCCAAGAATGCTTTCTTTTATTATTTCTCTCATTCATTTCCATTACATTGTAAATCACATATATTTATACTAATTTAGGCCTAAACTAACTAGGAAATAAATATTACAGATTTATTCTAACCATAAATGCTAAATATTCAGAAAATATACTCTAAATATTCAACAAATATTATCTGCAATAAATAAAAATGACTATCATAATTTAAACCAGTCATATCTTTAGAAACTCCGCGACCTTCCATATTTAAATACTTCCTTTTTTAACCTGTCACATATGACATTTTGAACGTGCCACGCGCGGACCAAAGTTAGGTGTTTACAGCGGTCAGGCGTGGCCACCGGTGGGGCTGTCTGGCTGATGGGAAGACCGAAGAAAAAAATAATAATAAATAAAGCACAAGAAGACAAAATTTGCACAGAGCTCGAGAAAAGTGATGTATTATTTCTTTGTGGTGTTTTTCTGTGTGTTTACAATATAGAACTGAACCCTATTTATAGTAGAAACCTACCCTAGATTACAGAAAAAATCTAAGTAAATAATGCTAACAGATAATTAGCTTACAAACTATTCCCATGGATATATATCTCAACAGATAATTACCTTTAAATAAAACATAATATCTGTAGATAAATACCTTACAGATAATTGTCTGAAAATTAAAAAAAACAAAAAAACTAGTTATTATATATATTTTTTAAATATTCCGAAAATATTAAATATATTCAAAATATTTTAAAATATATTTATTATAATTTCCTAATATGCACTTAACATTTCTTAGAGACTTCGTGACTTGACGCGTCCAGAATTAACGTATTATGTGTAACGTCGTTACGTCCGGGTCAAAATCGAGTGTTTACAACAAGCATGGATCAAATACGGGACTTTCGGATCAAGAACCATACCATTATCATTTATCGTTCGTTGTTCGTTTCAATTACTAAAATTTTGGTTATTTTGAGATTCAGATTATTGAATAAAGTAATGTAGCTCGATTCGTAGCACAATTTTCTTCTCAATTTAACGGCCCAGTAAAAAGGGAACGATCCGAAACGAAAATTCATACCCACGGGTTTGGAACCAAATTTTTCGGCCAGGTGAAAGAGGCTGAATAAAACGAAACAATTCACATACTCCGTCATCTCAGTCAGGAAAACTGAACTGAATAAACTCATCGATTGCGTAGCTAGATCGAAAGATTTAGTATTCCTTATTTGTTAGTACTCCATTATATGATAAATTACGTAATGATGAACATGTTCAAAACAGACTTGATTAAAATTAAATTGAATTTTGGAAACGAAACGATTTATACCCTGGGTTAAACCTGGAATAGGCGCCACGCGCGCGTGTACCTCGAAAGCCGGAACACATCATTTCAGAGAACGAATTTAATGATGAAATGTTTTAATGAATGAATGCCGAAATTTTTATTTGCCTCCCTTTGGGAATAAGACATTTAATACTTATACGAAGAAAAGAGGTATGCTTCACGAGCTACGACGAACTCGTAAAAGTATCAACTGACGCATAAGGCGAAAGCCCAATGCACAGTTCAGAGATGGATAAGTCGTTGAAATGAATTAGCAAATGAAAATGATGATGTCGGTAAAATAACTCTCCCACTAAATGCCTTGAACGAGTAGTTTATCAAGACATTCATATCGATAACACACTTCAACTAGCATGGTTTGAAAACATAATGTTAGAGTTCAACGACCGACGTTCCCTATGGGATGAAAAGTAGTTGACTCACATCAATGTAGAACTATGTTCCAATTAAATCGGTCAAACACGACGCCACAAAAGTTAAAAGGGAATGATAACGAGTTAAATCTTATCATCATGCGACATTAACTTGCGCATTAAACAAGTATTTGAAACGAGAGTACGATAACTACTCTTAGAGGATACATGTTTAAATTAGCTTGTGTCGTGGTCGAACAAGAGATGTTACATTCCTTGAGGACGAATTTCCAACGCTTGGTGAAATCAAAACAGACGAAGTCTTGATCGAATTGGAGCAGGATAACAATGATAGTCAGGTCCCACTTACTTCGAGTGGGAGATTTGAGGCAACAACACAAGTGAATGAAATGGTAAATGAAGATGGAGACATTTTCATAGTAAATCCAGTGGGAAGATACAATCATACCACACAAATCACTGTTACTGCAGGTGCGAATCAAGTTGAACCTGATAATCACGTAGCCGGACCGCTGGATGAAAATTCAATAATGCCACAACTACCCATTGTTCCCAGTGGGAGTGGATCAACCAACTTGGTTCCAGGTCCTAGTGATAAAGGAATTAATCTCGGAGGTAGAATCCCGAGACCAAGAGGTCATCCAAGAAAAGTTGTAGGTCAATGTCCTATCACTGCCCTTATTCCTAGTGGGACTGATGCTCCGATAGAAAGCATTATTTCGAGTGGGAGCAACGTTCAGACTCAAGATGGGATTAACGAGCCTAGACGAAGTCAAAGGCATCGAACTTCTCCCAAGAAGTATCCCATCGAGAAGGGTGAAATATTCACCCTAACTTCTGTTGACGAACCGGTAACGGTTCAAGAAGCGTTGAAAGGACCTCAAGCAAAGGAATGGAGGAAAGCTATGGAGGAAGAGATCGCCTCAATGAAAGCCAATTCGGTATGGTCTTTAGTTTATTTACCTGCTAACCGCATGGCCATAGGGGCTTAGTGGCTTGTGAAACTGAAACTCACTGCTTATGGAAATGTCGAGCGATACAAAGCTTGATTGGTTTCGAAAGGATACACCCAGCTTCACGGAGTGGACTTTGATGAGACATACTCACCGACTGTGGGGTAAACCACAGCAGGGCAATCCTAGCCCTGGTCGCATGCCTCGATCTAGAGCTGCAACAAATGGATGTTAAGACCGCATTCCTCCACGGAAACCTGGAGGAAGAGATCTATATGGAGCAACCAGAGGGTTTCGTTACTCCTGGTAACGAACATAAAGTTTGTAAACTCCAAAGATCCATTTACGGTACTCAATTCACATAATTTGCCAATTTTATTCTCATGTTACAAATTAATCTAGCACTGTCAAGATTCAATTAAATTTCTATCATATACAAAATATTATCTAAGTCTAAAAATAAATTATAATCTATAAATCCTATTAAGAATGAAATCTAAAATACTAAAATTATCTAACATGCTTAAATCGAAACGCAACCTAACATATACATACATAATTTACACAACTAAATTTAACCAATTACATTTAAAACTATATAATTAAATATATAATAATAATAATAATAATAATATATAAAATATAATAAATAAATAAAAAAATGAAAGAAAGACTAGACTTACGATGAGCTACCTGCGGGGAGGGGGACAGCGACACGGTGCCGGCGAGGGGCGGCGGAGGAACTCCGGCTGATAGGGGGCCAGGTCGTCACGGGTCAGGCAGGCGATGGTGGCCGTCGTGGTGGCTGTGGCTGAAACGGGTGGTCGGAGCGGCACAGTGAGGCGAAAAGAGAGAGAAAGAAAACAGAGAGAGAGAGAGAGAGAGAGAGAGAGAGGGACGGTGGGGCCAGGGTGGCGTCGGCGACGTCGGGCAGAGCCGAGGGGCGGTTGTCAGACACTAAAAATCCGACCTAGGGCGAATACGTTTTGAAAACGTGGATTTTGAAAGAGTCGCCACTAGTTAATTATCAAGGCTAACTAGAAACCTAATTTACCTAAGGGAATAACGAATTAAACACCTAGGTATAAAATCGGTCTACGATTAGAAATTCAGATTCGGGGGTTCTATTACGAAAATAAAAATATTGTTTAAAATTCCGCAATTTTGGTACTCAATGGACGAGCAAGAAGCAATCTTGTGTCGTGCTGTCTACAATGGAATCAGAATTCGTTTCTCTCTCCAAACATGCACAGGAAGCGGTCTGGCTGAAAAGGCTTCTTACTGTGTTGCTTGATGGCGATTTCGGGAGTAAACCTGTGAAGGTGTTCTCTGATAGTCAAGCAGCCATTGCAGCATTAAAGAATCCAAAGTACCATAGTAGGACTAAACACATTGATGTGAAATATAATTAGGCTAAATCTATGGTAGAAGACAATATAATCACTTTAGAATACTCGCCCACTGATGACATGGTAGCGGACCCATTAACTAAACCATTACGCAAAGAGAGGTTTGAAAAGCATGGTAGACTGCTTGGATTGCTTAGGGTTTAAAAGTGGGCGTATATTTGTGATAACATTTTGATAATTGAAATTTACATTTTTAATAAAAGAGAGAATTGCAATTCGAGTTTATGATTCATCGACGTTATAATGTTTGATTACACCGGATTTTACGGTATAAACTAAGTTGTAGGAGGATGCAATCCTCTGCCTAAATTATGTCGAATGTGGGCCTTGCCTTGTCACACGGGCATGGTGGTCTTGTAGGAGAGGGGGACCTCTGCCGCAGCAAGACTAGCTAAGAACCAGTTGGATAAACTTGGTTACGCAAAACGATCATTTGGTTTCGGAGTAACACGACATGATCTTCGTTTTTCACTTCGCCGGTGATGAACTCTGTTCTTCATTAACCACATTTTGGGCCATATGAAAATCTGCGATAGCATCATTGACATATCCCACGCCTGACGTTGTTCGGGTATGCTATCGACGCGTGCTTCATACTACACGTGCCATGTTCGACCACGGGGTCATGCTCGGTTGTGCAAGGTAGAATCCTCGAGATTCCGATGGGCGCAAACTTCTTCACCTCGAGCGTGTGATTGATCCTGTGCGTTTTTTTGTCTATAATTTTTTTTTCCCCGTGACTGCTGCAGCTAGAGGTCTCGCCAGTGAGGCTGCCCCGCCCTCATGTCCGCCGCCCGGAGCAGATCCACCTAAATCGCATCAACATTCCACTCTTTTAATCCTTCCCCTGCTTCCGAATAGTTCATACGAGGTTTGCCGTGCGACCGGCGGATACGACGGGCATCGTGCTACTCATCTGTTAGGAGAGTTGTAGCGCCCGCGGAACGTTGATTCCCTATCTTAAATCAACTTGTTAAAAACATCAATATGTATCGCGTTGTATCATTGGTCAACTATTAATTCTCCAATTGCCCTGTTTCCACATAGGAATACTTCTCAAGGGCATCCGCACAAGTATTCACAACCTTCAACTAATATCCGGTTGGTGGCCACCTAGTGAATACAAAAGTTGTTTAATTACAGGTGAACTTGACCATCCCCATCGCTCATACCCTTAGTCAAACCCAAACGGTTTCCAAAAACGTGGTAACTTGGCCTTTTTCTTCAACATTGCGCTCATACGTCGGGAAGCGAACATTGAGCCTGACCTTAGGTATGAGTTCTGAGTCCATGAGGATACTTCGGGTACCTCTTCATAAGGCTCCCAAGATCAATCACACGCTCGAGGTGAAGAAGTTTGCGTCCGTCCAAATCACGAGGATTCTATCTAGCAGAACCGAGCATGACCCCGTGGTCGAACGGGGCACGCGTAGTATGAAGCACGCGTCGATAGCATACCCAAACATTTTCAGGTATGGGATATGTCAATGATGCTATCACAGACTCTCATCTGGCCCAAAATTTGGTTAATGACGAATAGAGTTCATCACCGGCGAAGTGCAAAAATGAAAATCATATCGTGTTTTTACGAAACCAAATGGTTGTTTTGCATAACCAAGTTTCCCAACTGGTTCTTAGCCAGTCTTGCTTCGGAAGAGGTCCACCTCTCTTACAAGACGACCGTGCCCGTGTGATAAGGCAATGCCCACATTCGACATAATTTATGCAGAGGATTGCGTCCTCCTACGACTTAGTTTATTGACCGTACAATCTGATGTAATCAAACATTATGACGTCGATGAAACATAAACTCAAATTGAAATTCTCTCATTTATCAAAATTTAACTTCCAATTCACAAAATGTTATCACAGATACATGCAAAAACCTACGTAATCCAAGCAGTTTCACATGCTTTTCAATTATCTCTCTACGTAATGGTTTAGTTAGTGGGTCCGCCACCATATCATCAGTGGGCGAGTATTCGAAAGTGATTAGATTACCTTCTACCATCAGTGGGTACTGCCGCAATGGCTGCTTGACTGTCAGAGAACACCTTCAAAGGTTTACTCCCAACATCGCCATCAAGCAGCGCAGCCTTTTCAGCCAGACCGCTTCATGTGCATTTTTAGAGAGAGCTACGAATTCTGATTCCATCGTAGACAGCGCGACACATGATTGATTCTTGCTCGTCCATGAAATGGCGGCATCAGCAAGGATAAACACTCCTGTGGTGGACTTACGATCATCTGGATCGCCACCATGGTCGTCGTCACTGAATCCGGTCAATTCTAACTTCCTGCCCTCATAGCTCAGTACGTAGTCGGAAGTACCTTTTAGATATCGTATGATCCACTTTAGAGATTTTAAATGTTGATAGCCAGGGTCTGATTGGAATCTTGCTACTAGGCCCACAACGTAACAAATGTCTGGCCGAGTGCAAAGCATGGCGAACATAAGACTCCTAACCATGCTTAAATACTCTGCACTCCTCATTTGTTCACGCTCTTGCTGGTCCTTTGGGTCGTCACGCTTTGACAACGTGCATCGAATACTACCGGCGTTTCCACGGGTTTGGCATCCTGTAGTCTAAACCTTTTCAACAGTTTGTTGATGTAGGCTTTCTGAGATAGACATAACCTCCTGATGGCACGATCTCTCGAAATTTTAATGCCCAAGATGTACGTAGCCTCTCCCATGTCTTTCATCTCAAATACAGATGTCAACCAAGACTTTGATTCATGTATAAAACTCACATCGTTCGCGGCAATGAGTATGTCATCTACGTACAAAGTCAAGATGACGTACTTAGACCCGGAGGTCTTTGTATACACGCATGGATCCTCGTGGAGATTCACAAATCCGTTCCCAACGATTTCCTCGTGGAACCTGCGGTACCATTGCCGAGACGATTGTTTAAGACCGTAAATGGATCTTTGGAGTTTACAAACTTTACGTTCGTTACCAGGAGTAATGAAACCCTCCGGTTGCTCCATATAGATCTCTTCCTCTAGGTTTCCGTGGAGGAAAGCGGTCTTAACATCCATTTGGTGCAACTCTAAATCGAGGCTTGCGACCAGGGCTATGATTGCCCTAACTGTGGCGTATCTCATAGTCGGTGAGTAAGTCTCATCAAAGTTCACTCCGTGAATTTGGGTGTATCCTTTCGCAACTAGTCGAGCTTTGTATCGCTCGACATTTCCATCAGCAGTGAGTTTCAGTTTCAGAATTCACTTCACCCCTATGGCCTTGCGGTTAGCAGGTAAATCAACTAAAGACCACACATAATTGGCTTTCATTGAGGCGATATTTTCCTTCATTTCTTTCTTCCATTCCTTCGCTTGAGGTCCTTTCAACGCTTGTTGAACCGTCACTGGTTCGTCAATAGAAGTTAGGGTGAATATTTCACCCTTTTCGATAGGATACTTCTTAGGAGAAGTTCGGTACCTTTGACTTCGTCTAGGCTCGTTTATCCCATCTTGAGCCTGAACGATGCTCCAACTCGGGATAATGCGTTCTAACGGAGCATCACTCCCACTGGGAACAAGGGCAGTCCTAGAACCTTGGCCTACAACTTTTCTTGGACGACCTCTCGGTCTCAGAACCAAGTTGGTTAACCCACTCCCATTGGGAACAATGGGTAGTTGTGGCATTATTGGATTTTCATCTAGCGGTTCGGCAACGTGATTATCAGGTTCAACTTGATTCGCACATGCAGCAACATTGATTTATGTGGGTCCTCCCAGTGGATTTACTATGAAAATGTCCCCAACTTCATTTACCATTTCATTCACTTGTGTTGCTGCCTCAAATCTCCCACTCGAAGTAAGTAAGACCTGACTATCATCGTTATCATGCTCCAATTCGATCAAGACTTCGTCTGTTTTGATTTCACCAAGCGTTGGGAATTCGTCCTCAAGGAATGTGACTTCTCTGGACTCATGTTCGACCACGCCGCCATTTTCCTAAGCTGACACAAACACATAACTTTTTGAGTTCTTTGAATATCTTACGAAGATACTCTTGAGTCCTCTTGGTCCCAACATGCCAAAACGGCTATCTATTGTGTGTGTATAGGCCGCGCAACCCCACGGTCGCAACCTGGTAAGGTCTAACTCTCTACCAGTCCATAGCTCATATGGTGTCTGTTAAGACGTGTGCCTCGGGTTGATGTGTCTCTGATCCGAGTGACACCTCTCACGGGTATTTCGCTCTTCTTTCTGATCCGCTTAGCTTGTCGGTGTGATCCATTCCTCTGCTCCTCGCAAACCTGCACAATGGGCAGTACCGAGCACGGAGAGGGGGTGGTGCTCGGTGAACCCTCTCTGATGCCTAAATAAGTTTGGGCTCTTTAGAGAGAGAAAATCCTAGAGAGAAGGCAGAGCTAAAACGTGCGAAGATGTAAACTTTCCCCAATGAATAGAACTTGCGAAGTATATATAGGCTACGGGGGGATTAAGGTGGCTTAATGACAACGTTAATCCCTAAACGTACTTTATTAACACATAACAGTAGGACTAACCCTTTAAAAGCGTGGAGAGGTGGGTGAATAAGTCTGAGTATGAGTCGGGTAAAATGGATGTCAGGACCCTCAGGGTCGGACGGAAAATTCGTCCCCTAAGGCCTAGGATCGGGTCAGCTTGCCCGACCTCTCTTGGGAGAGGCTGGGCCAGCTGACCCGATCCCTCCTAGGAGAGATCGGGTGAGGCCACCCGATCCCTCCTGGGAGAGATCGGGCTGACCCACCCGATCTCCCCTAGGAGAGATCGGGCCGGCTAGCCCGGTGTCACCTAGGTGAGACCAACGGACCGGTCCGGAGGAATGTTTTGGCTCGTCCAGGCCGTTCGCGTTGCGAGTGAAGTACTCGGGTCCAAATTTCATTTTATAATCGTAAGTGGGGTGATTAAAATAAGACAACTCGTAGGGAGACGGGTTCAAATTGGGTGTATATCCATCACATGCCCCCGAGTCAACCATTGGCTTAACCCTTGATTGACTCTCTTTTACGATGGGATGATACGCAAAATTTGAAACCGTGTTGTTAACTCTTGATGAATCCTTTGCTTGTCTGTAGGCGCCTTTTCCGGGACTTATCCTCAGTTTCTCAAAAATAGAGGAAGAATAAACGTTAGAGCAAAAGGGGACGTGCCTAGACACGTGTCCGGAAAATGTGGATATAAAAATCTGATATTCTCTTCTATACGTTTTAAAAACATGTACATGCGTGGGGATTTAATGCAACCATGAGTATGGACTACTGCAATCTAGCTTCGTGTCATCATATTCAATACGTGATCATATGGGGTGAATCCTGTTCGTGAAAAAATATTTAGACCGGGTCCAAAAATTTTATAAGTATGGGAAATTGAGATATATGCCTATGGAGTGCTATCTTGAAAAAATATGCCTAACCATAGTTAAAAAGGGGGTAAAGATGATAGTTTTCTATCTAACCCTTAGATCTCCTTTAACTAAAATTGATGGTGGTGATTACGTCTCTTTAAAAAACCCTACACATCTTTACTTATAAGGTAAAGGAAGAAGATTACCTCACTTAGAGCCTCCATCATCTTTTTCTATAAGCTTGAATCATACTTCATTGATGATTAGGGATTACAAGCTAAAGAGTGCACTATATATACTAAGTGAGACTAGGCTCACCAACTAGGACTATACTAGGTTTACTAGTGGCCGGGTGTATACAATCATTTGTAAGTGTCTACACTTGCCCTATGTATGCTACTATGTGTATGCAACTATGTATGCAACTAAGAGTGAGTGTGTACTACATTCTATATTCTCCCATCCTTTTCTTCTTCTTCTTTTCTTTCTTGGAAGACATCCTTGATTCCATATAGCTTCAACAAAGCCAAGTGTTAGTTCTTCACTAAGCCTTGGTTAGCAAGTCAGCTAGTTGATCCTTTGAAGGAATGTAATGAACACCAATCCTGCCTTGTCCAATGTGGTGTCTTGTGAAATGACAATCCAATTCAATGTGTTTGGTACGCTCATGAAACATTGGATTTTTAGCAATCTTCACAGCTGCTTGACTATCTGTGTATATTGGGATAGGAAGGTTTACTTGCAATCCAAGTTCCTTGAGAATTCTGCCTATCCAAAGTGCCTCTTGAATAGCAACTCTAAGGCACCTATACTCTGCTTCAGCACTTGATAGGGAAATGGTATCTTGCTTCTTGACCTTCCAAGCTATCATAGCTCCTCCTAGCTTTACACAATAGGCACTCACTGATTTCCTACTAAAAGGGCAAGCAGCCCAATCAGAGTCACAAAACAAGCTCAAATTAAGGTTGTTGTTGGAAGGATAGATCAAGCCTTGGCCTAGGGTGCCCTTGATGTACTTGATTATCCTAATGGCAGCTTCATAGTGAGACTTCTTTGGCTTGTCTACAAATTGACTTAGTCTTTGGACTGAGAAGCTAATGTCTGGTCTTGTCATGGTAAGATAGAGCAATTTGCCAATAAGTCTTCTAAATGAAGTAGCATCTTCTAATAGTACATCATCAGTGTTGGAGTTGGAAGCTTTGTCATACTCATGTGTGGTGAGCTTGACATTGAATTCCATAGGAGTTTCAGAAGGCCTTGCAGCCCCTAAGCCAGCCTCCTCAATGAGCTCCATAGCATATTTCCTTTGATTGATCACAAGTCCTTGATTTGATCTTGCAATCTCCAAACCCAAAAAGTACCTCAAGTCCCCCAAATCCTTCAATTTGAAGTGTATTTGAAGTGTGTGTTTCAATTGATTGATCATCTTGGTATTAGAACCAGTGATTAGAAGATCATCAACATAGATTAATAGAAACACCTTGTCATTACCTTGTATCTTGGTGAACAAGGAATGATATGAGGCACATTGTGTGTAACCATTCTTCAACAATGTTTGGGTGAGCTTGATGTTCCATTGCCTTGAAGCTTGTTTAAAGCCATATAGGGACTTCTTAAGCTTGCATACACGTTTGGTAGACCCTTCAAGGGACTTGGAAGGATCAAAACCTTGGGGGATGTCCATGTATACTTCCTCAGTTAAGTCACCTTGAAGGAAAGCATTGTTTAGATCCATATGGTACAATCCCCAATATTTGGCCTGCCAATGCTAAGATGATCCTCACTGTGTCAATCTTGACCACAGGAGAGAATGTCTCATTGAAATCAGTCCCTTCCACTTGAGTGAATCCTTTGGCAACCAATCTTGCCTTATACCTTTCAATGGATCCATCAGAGTTCCACTTGACTTTGAAGACCCATTTGCAACCAATTGATGATTTGCCTTGAAGAAGGTCCATTAGTTCCCAAGTGTTGTTGGCTTGAAGGGCTTGTATCTCTTCCTTCATGGCCAAAATCCAATTGGGATCCTTGATTGCTTGCTTGTAGGAGCTTGGTTCCTTGATTTTGTCAATGGCAGCCAAGAAGCATTTTTATTGAGGGCCCAAAGTGTCATATGACACATATCTCTCCATGCCAAAAGTGGCATTGGAACTTGACCTTTGTTGAAGCTCAGCAATCCTTGCACTTTTCCTTGGTGGTGGTGGATTGAGTTGTGCAATTCTAAGACTCCTCCTTAGATTAGAAGGTTGGGGTGGATCATCCACAATGGGTGGTTGAGGTGTTGGAATTTGTTGGGGTGGTGGGACTTCATTGATTGGAATGTGTCTTAGTACATCCTCATCAAAGTAAGTTGGATTCTCTGGTGGGAAGTCTTCAATGGATTGCTTGGCTCCCAAGCAAGATGGAATGAGAGACTTTAAAGCATCCTTGGACATGCTAAATGGGAAGATGTCTTCATGAAAGGAAACATCCCTTAAAACATAAAACATTGAGTTTGAAATGTTCATCACAAGGTACCCTTTTTGTGAAGTTGAATACCCCATAAGGATGCATGGTTCAGCCCTTGGACTAAACTTGTCATGGTTGTTCAATTTGGTTGCAAAACATAAGCAACATATGGTTCTCAAATGAAGAAGAGAAGGTGCTTTTCCATATAGCACTTCCATAGGTGATTTGAACTTCAAGATAGAGGTGGGTACCCTATTGAGCAAGTAACAAGCATTGAGTATGCAATATCCCCAATGTCTCAATGGCATAGAAGCTTGAAACCTTATGGCTCTAGCAATGTTGAGGATGTCCCTATGCTTGCGTTCAACCCTTCCATTTTGTTGTGGTGTATGCGCACAACTTGTTTGATGAAGAATCCCAAATTGAAGAAGTAAGTCTTTGCAAACTGAGTTGATGAACTCAGTCCCATTGTCACTCCTCAAAGTCTTGACCATTGTAACAAATTGAGTCTTGACCATGATCAAGAAATTCTTGATGTGCAAGAATGTGTCACTCTTGTGTCTCATCAAATAGACCCAAGTTGATCTTGAATGATCATCAACAATGGTCAAGAAATATTGATTGTTCTTGAAGGTAGGCACCTTGTATGGTCCCCATAGATCCATGTGAATCAAATCAAAAGGCTTTGAAGCAATTAAATCACTGATTGGAAATGAAAATCTAGATTGCTTTGCAAGAGGACAAATAGTGCATTGTTTGATACAACCATAGGTCTTATTCAAGCCTAAAACATCCAAATGGTTCAAATATTGTTCTGAGACATGACCCAAACGCCTATGCCATCTCAATACTTCATCCTTATTCCCCAAGCAAGTAGCTGTTATCTTCCTTGGGCTTGAAGGCACCACATCCTTCAAGGTGTACAATCCTTTATTCCATTGCCCAATCACCATGGACTTGCCACTCTGGCCCTGAAGCAACACATGATCACAAGTAAAGATCACTTTGCAATTTAACTGGCTAGACAACCTAGAGACTGAGATCAAATTGAACTTGAAATCAGGGACCAAAAGGATGTTAGTCAATGTGAATCCACTTGAGAAAGAGCAAGAACCCACATGGGTCACTTTGCACTTGTGACCATTTGGCAAGTGCACATATTGGTGATCGGAGTCACTCTTCTTCAAATCATGTAGCCATTCAATTTGATGAGTGATATGGTTAGTTGCACCTGAGTCAATTATCCAAACCATAGGATCACTAGATATACCTGCCATGTTGACATGAGCTTGATCCACATCTTCAAAGGATAGAGGTGTATGATCAAAATGATCATCATGGGCAGCAACATGTTGAATCCTTTTGTCAGCTGTGCCATGGAAGATCCTCTTGTCTTTGGCTGCCACATGCTCAATTGCATTTGAGGTTCCACCATCTTCAACAATGTTTGCTGAGTTCCAATTCCTCTTAGGAGCATTTGGATTGTTTTGATGGATCGGATGATCATATGGGTAGCCTTGCTTGGTGTAGCAAACATCCTCATTGTGACCCCTCTTGCCACAATAGGTGCAAGTAGGAAGTGGTTTGCCACTTGAAGTATTGAAGTTGCCTCTGCCTCTTCCAATGCCATTGCCTCTTCCAAAACCTCTACCCCTTGCATATCCTCTTCCATTGCCTCTACCTCCTCCATAAGATGGGTTCTTCCCAGTGAATAAGGCTGTTGCCTCACCCACATCACCAATGGAACCAGAGATGGTCCTTTGACTCTCTTCTTGTACTAACACAGAGAAGGCAATGCTAAGTGTAGGAAGGGGCTGCCTCATAAGCAAGTTGCTCCTAATGTGTCCATAGGAATCATTTAGCCCCAAGAGAAAAGCCATCAACTTCTGCTTCTCTTTGTGTTCATTGACAATGGCAATGTCCCCAGCACATTGGAGAACCAAATCATCAATGGAAGCAAGAGCATCCCATAGTTGCTTCATCTTGGCAAAGTATTCAGTGATGAAGAGTACACCTTGAGATGTTTGATAAATCTCCCTTGTCAATTGAAATATTTGAGTGCCATCCACTTTGTCAAACATCTCCTTTAGGTCATTCCAAATGGAAGAGGCTGTAGGGTTGTAGATCAAGCCATTGACCAAGTCCTTGGCCACAGTGTTCCTTAACCATGCCTTGACAATTGCATTTTCCCTATCCCATCTCACCCTATCATTGACACCAACATCCAATCGTGTGAATGTGCCATCTATAAAACCAAGCTTATTCTTCACCAATAAGCCTTCTCTGATTGAGGTGCTCCAAACATGATAGTTGGATGTTCCTTGAAGTTGAAAAGGAATGAGCATATGGCCAGTGGTATCTGAGGGGTGAATGTATAGGGGATCATCAACATTGGTTTCCTGAGCCATCTTGCAAGCAAAGTAACACAAGGAGCTTGAAGATTCAAAGCAGAGGAAATTCAGATGCAAAGGATTCCAAGGAAAAAAACACACAAGGTATGCACTAGCAACAAAACTAGCACACCAAGTTTGTTGAGAGTAAGACAAATTCCAGCTCACTCTTCAGTACAATCCGTACAATCCGCAACAAATTACTCCAAGTTCAATGTTCACAAATCACTAGGAATGGATTAGGATCAAATCTCCATTGAAGAAAGCTCTGAAATCTTCAAGATATGGAGTGAAAACTCGAAGAAGACACAATGACTCCTCAGCCGAGCAAAATGTATGCAAAAGTTGTAACGTAGTAAAATCACAACTTCCAAGTAGTATGCGCAGCTTGAACAAGCTCAAAATTCATATCCAAATCCAAGGAAACAAATAAAATCCCAGATTATATCAAGAACAATCACGCAATTATCTCAACAAGGCTGGAATTAACAAGAACTAAGCAAACTAGGACTAAGACATGTTGGCTATCCTTAGTCTATGCTCAGTTTGTGTAGTGGTGTGATTTCTTGAAATTTTACTTACTTGACATCCATTCTTGCACAAGAAATGGAAAATTCAAGTTGAGATGAAGATCCACGGAGGACGACCCATAAGCCCTACTTTAAACAGATCAAAGCTTATCTTGTAAGGCTATACAAGAACAGGGTGAACTTTGAAGGCCAATGTTGAAGAAATTTGATCTTCTTCAACTAGATGTGCACGCCGCCATTAGGGATGGCTCTGATACCATATAAGCTTGAATCATACTTCATTGATGATTAGGGATTACAAGCTAAAGAGTGCACTATATATACTAAGTGAGACTAGGCTCACCAACTAGGACTATACTAGGTTTACTAGTGGCCGGGTGTATACAATCATTTGTAAGTGTCTACACTTGCCCTATGTATGCTACTATGTGTATGCAACTATCTATGCAACTAAGAGTGAGTGTGTACTACACTCTATATTTTCTCTTCACTTTACATTCTTGGGGACCAAGAAAAATTTTCAGCCCTAGAATTAGGAGGTGGCCGACCAAATTTTCCGGTGAAGGAAGGGAGAGCTTCGGTGCGGCGGCCCGGCACGGCGAGAGCGAGACCAGGCGAGGCGCGGCTGTGCTGGCCGGGTGGCATGGTGGTCGACAGGGCGGAGGGAGCGAGCCCCGTCCCTTCACGCGACGCGGCGTCGAACGGCGAGGTCTGGCCATTCTTCCAGCCGGCGAAGGCGAAGCAGCACCGGGGCAGCTCCGGCGTAGCGTGGAGGCATCTCCGGCGATGGCGAGCTCCTTTTTCCGGCGACGACGGGAGTTAAATTCCGAGCCCTCTCTTCGAATCGGTTCGGGATTTCCCAAGGTTCTATCTTTTCCTCCTTTTGTGAACATGTGAAATGCTCGTATCTGGATTGCCTATGCTTGATTTGTGATAATTTCCCGAATGCTTGAGTCATGATGGTCGTGTTGAGTAGATAGTTGTTTGTTTGGAATGGTCTTTTGCCCCGTTGGATTTTTCTTGTTTTGTTTTGATGTCATAAAATTGCTCGTAAGTAGCCGTTGTTGTTGGGTATCCTTGAGCCTTGATTGTTGCTTGTAGATCGTTATGTGGCATAGTTGTCGATATGTCGATATTAGGCTATTTCCTAGCTTTCCTAGGAAATCGCTATGTTCTAACACTTAGCTTGGTATGGCAGGTATTATTCTCGTGGTGGTGCCCCAAAACTCGGACTTTGCAACGGCACTACATTCTTCGCAGGATGAGTAAGTTTTTCATCCCCTCCATTCGTCGCGTTACTTTCTTTCCTGACGTTAGCTCAGAGTCGGATTTTGAGTAAGATGTTGAGTTTGAATATTTGTCTAAGTCGGAGTCTATCTCAAGTTTGGAATTTCCTACTGCTTTCGAGTTAGGTCTTGCGCCATTTTCGGGGAGCCATTTGGGTCGGAGTGACTATAACGAGCATGTTGAGTTAGGTGACGTTAGTCCCTTAGATGAACCTTTATACCCCTTCATTCCGTATCTGAAGAATATTCGAGAGACCGTGACAGTTCCCCTGGAGGGGAAGGTTGTAGTGTACACCTCCCAGATTCGATACGGGTTACGCTTCCCCTATTGTGACTACCTCATCCAACTCTGCCGGTTTTTCCGGATTTCCCCTATGAACCTTGCCCCCAGTGCTATCCGTGTCTGGGTAGAATTTCGAGTATTATGCCAGTGGTACTCCTACAAGTACTCCTTGGTTCTATTCCGGTGTTTTTATCGCTTCCAATATCAGAAGAAGATCGATTTCGCGAGCTTGGTGACTCGTTATCCTCTTCTTATGTACACCTGATTTGATGATTTGGGGTTGGGTGAGGTCGAGTGGAACAGCGACCTTCGCTTTGCGGCTCCCCTTGATAATTCGTCGAGTCATTGGTCTAAGTATTATTTCTTCATCACCGATCGCTATGTGACTTGGACAGTTTTTCACGAGAGTCAGTCGGATGGCTGGCCTTCCTTTGGGGACTCTTCCTCAGATATAAAGACCATGAAGGTTATTTATCAAGGCCATCAGACCAAGTCTTATTTTCCTATGTCTATGGTGAACGAGATGGATCTGTATGAGGCAGTAGATTCGCTTAACCCCTCCCTCCGAGGGTTTGGTATGTCGCTTAGTCTTCTTGTTTTCATTCATCTTTTGTTTTTCCTTTGTAGGTTGGTTTCACGGAAAAACCTATAATGTGCAGGCGGAGCCCATTGATTTGAGCAAGAGGAAGGGACCCTCCAGCTCTGCTCCCAATAAATCTTCTAAGTCGGGGAGGGCTGCAGAGGCTTCCAGTATGTTCTTCCTTCTATTCTTTTTCTTTTATGATATACTTATAACCGTTCTCATGTTGTTTTCTTTATGTTATTAGGGCACTCGCCATTGGTCACCGAGCGTGTCGTTCCTGTGAGCAAGAGTTCGAGCCAATCAAAGTCTAAGGCACGGAAACCTGACTCTGAGGTCGGTCCCTCGGCTGTCAAGAAGAAAAAAACTGCAAGAGACTCTCCTTCGAATGCCCGTTTGCCGACACCTTCTCATGATAAAGAGATAGTGGTCGAAGAGGCGCCTTCCTTGCTTGACAAAGGGAAGCGACCTGCCGATGGTGGTGGGATGGCCATAGGTGTTGATGCATCTTCTCCATCCCTTGCCTCCCAGCCGAGGGAACGAGTCTCAGGTTTGTTTCTACTTCATAACTTGTAGATATATTGTTACTTGTTGCTTGTGTTCATTTTCTAACTTGTTGATACAGTCCGACCCTGCCTTGAGTTGCAAAGACTTGGTTCCCATAGACGGCGCCAAGTGTTAAGACGTGTGCCTCAGGTTGATGTGTCTCTGATCCGAGTGACACCTCTCATGGGTATTTCACTCTTCTTTCTGATCTGCTTAGCTTGTCAGTGTGATCTGTTCCTCTGCTCCTCGCAAACCTGCACAATGGGCAGTACCGAGCACGGAGAGGAGGGTGGTGCTCGGTGAACCCTCTCCGATGCCTAAATAAGTTCGGGCTCTTTAGAGAGAAAATCCTAGAGAGAAGGCAGAGCTAAAACGTGCGAAGATGTAAACTTCCCCCAATGAATAGAACTTGCGAAGTATATATAGGCTACGGGGGGATTAATGTGGCTTAATGACAATGTTAATCCCTAAACGTACTTTATTAACACATAACAGTAGGATTAACCCTTTAAAAGCATGAAGAAGTGGGTGAAAAAGTCTAAGTATGAGTCGGGTAATATGGATGTCGGGACCCTCGGGGTCGGACGGAAAATTCGACCCCTAAGGCCTAGGATCGGGTCAGCTTGCCCGACCTCTCTTGGGAGAGGCTGGGCCAGCTGACCCGATCCCTCCTAGGAGAGATCGGGCCGGCTAGCCCGATCTCACCTTGGTGAGACCAACGGACCAGTTAAGACGAATGTTTTGGCTCGTTCGGGCCGTTCGCGTTGCGAGTGAAGTGCTCGGGTCCAAATTTCGATTTATAATCGTAAGTGGGGTGATTAAAATAAGACAACTTGAAGGGAGACGGGTTCAAATTGGGTGTATATCCATCAGTGTCATGTCTACCGCTTTCGTTGGAACAAGGTTTACTATATGAGTAGCAGTCATCAACGCGTCCCCCCAAAAGGAGATCGGAAGTTGTGCCTGTGTCATCATAGTTCTGACCATGTCCAGGAGTGTTTGATTATGACGTTCGACCACACCATTTTGTTGAGGTGTGTTTGGGATTGTCATTTGACGAGCAATTCCCCTTTCTTTGCACAACTTATTAGACTCATTAGAGAGATTTTCTCCACCTCTATCAGTGTGTAGGGTTTTCACCTTTCGCTCCTGCTGATTCTCGACAAGCTTTGGAAAACTCATAAAGCAATCTATAGCTTTGGATTTGCGAGTAATCAGATGAGTAAACCCATAACGGGTAAAGTCATCAATGAAAGTTACGAAGTATCGTTTACCACCCCAAGCGGTTACATTCATTGGTCCACATACGTCAGAATGAATCAGATGCAATGGATACTCGGCTCGTTGAGCTTCACCAGCTAGACAGTCATGGCAAGTATGCTTAACCACGTTGTTGGTTCCGGGCAGAATCCCTCGTCGAGCTAACGACTGAACCCTGTCATAGCTTATATGTCTGAGCTTCGCATGCCATCCAGCGACGTCAGTTTCTGCTTCCCTGGAAGACATTGCATACATGCTATTCGAATTTATGCTACCATTCAAATCCCTGATAATGAGACCATTAGAGGAAAGTGCATGTTCATACAGGACGTTGCCTTTATTTATCCGAACAAGGGTCTTCTCAAATGATAAAACAAAGTTATTATTCATAAGAGCGGAAACAGAAACAAAATTTGTACGGATTCTAGGAGCAAAAATGACATTTTCAAGAAGTATGGTTCTGCCATTGTTCATAGACAACTTGCAGTTCCCTACTCCTATGACTTCAACTTGTGAGTTGTCGCCAATGTATATCCTTTTAGAATCCTTTGGCAAACGACTAAACTTGGCAAATAGTCCTTTGTCATTGGTTATGTGGTCCGTAGCACCTGAATCAAGAATCCAAGAAGGATTTGAGTCAGTTAACATGACGGTAGAGGAAACTAAAGTTTCCATAACCAACATCGCATACCTTATTAGAGTGCGATTTGCTGGAACCTGCCTCATCGACTATGCGGCATGGGATGGAGTTCCCGCAGACTATCTCGGATTTTAATATGAGACTGCCCTGTTTAGGCTTAGTCAATGTTTTATCATCGACAACCTGTTGTTTCTTTCCCTTGTTTTTGTTCTTCCTCTTCCTCTGCCCAGCTTGTCCTGGCATCTTTGTATCTTTCGATATTGATGCTAATCGAGATTCTTCCATCTCGATCAATTTAAGGAAAGATGCAAGATCTAGCACGGAACCACTAATAGTAAATAAAGCCTTGGCTGCTCTCCAAGACCTCGGGAGAATCCCGATTATGGATTGAATTTTATCTCATTCGCCCATATGACTATCTTCTTCTAATGGTTTCCACATTCGGAGGAGCTCGTATACCTTTTCAAGTACACTTTTGCTGTTGTTGTTTAGACAATCTTCCATAGTTAGTATAAGTGGGTGCAGTATGACTACTATGCCACTTCCGTATTTCAGGAAGAGTGCATCCCAGATGTCCTTTGTCATTGGAACATCCTTATACTCGTCATGGAAGTCCTGAGACATCTCAGACAGCAGCACCTCATTTGCTTTCTTATCATCTTGCTCCCATTGGAAATGGGCAAATGCTAGTCCCTTAGTGAGACCATTATCTGGGCAGCTCATTTTCTTTTGAATGTGGTCTATAAGACCTTGTCCTTCCAGCAGTGTGCTGACACGTTTGCTCCACGAGTCGTAGTTCGCCTCAATCAAAAGCTCATTAGCACATGATGAAGCCATCTATGCTGTAATTCGTTACTAACACATTGATAATCATGCATAATCAGGGAGATAATAACAATTTGAGAAAGAATTGCATACATCGGATATCTATTAAGATGGAATACGACAAATAATGATCCCTCAACCATCTAAACCAACCGACCGCCAGTAAACCGAGGGAAGGGGGTTCGTGAAAGAGTTCACATTACTGTTGTCTTCAATCCAATAGATCAGTCTCTTAAAAACGGTTTTATTCGCAAATTACCGGAACGGGAACTTTGAAATAAGCATACCCGATTTTTGCTTTCCCAATGCCATTTTATATTTAAAAATGTTCCGATGAACTTACGCATGCCTATATAATTCTACTTCACTAGTAAATTATCATAGCAAGCCAAAAATTCATCAACCAAACCATATATCATGCATACGCGTCATGCGTCTAATGTTCCGAGGAACTCATGCTGGCATATAATTCTACTTTCCAAGTAAACTATCACATGAAGCTACATCCTCAACATTCAAGCATACGTGTCATACATGAACACTTCCACATCAATCATGCATATACGGCTACTGGCTTTCGTTTTTAAAACATTTAAAATATTAGGGGCTGAGTTGCAATTCATGCTTACAATTAATCATGTGTGTTTCTAGACATGAATCCTAGGCAATCACAACCATCACAGGATGTATGTCCTAATGCGCAAACCATATATTTAACCAGGGCTCCGCCCCCAACATCCAGCTAGCTTGACATACTCAAAACAACAGTTCTAATAAATATATGTGATAAAAAGTAAACAATTGCAATTCAGCCCTCTAATTAATCCAGTCCCTAAATCATGCATTTCCGAGATCCATCCCCATAATCGAAACTAGGCAACAAGGTTTAATTAAAAACTTGAAAGTTTTAAACCTTCGAGCACTATGTAGACTAATTAAAGTTCAAAAACATTTGGATTTTAAAACTTGACCATCCTATTTTATTAATTAACTTGAATTCGATTTTGAAAATCCGGTTCGGTTTGGTTCAGTCCAGAAAATCCGGTTCGGTTCAGAAAATCTGGTTCGGTTCGGTCCTTTTTTCAAAAATTGGTTCGGTCAGAACCAGTCCAATAAAATAGGGTTCGATTCATTCACTCAAAATCGGTTTAGTTAGGTTCACTTAGTTAACCCGGTTCAACCCAACCCAACTAGGTCGAACCGATTAAGAAAATTCGGTTTGGTTATATTCCTATCCGGTTTAGCAAATTGGACCGGTCCATTGATCACACAAGGGTTGGGCTGAAATAATCTTGTGTGCTAAATAGAGTTTTAAAGTCCACTAAAAACTTAACTTAGCATCCAAGAATTATTAACTATACAAAATAATTTCCAATATTGCAAATATACATATATATTTCGGCACACATTCATATATATATTTATTGTCAAGATTCTATCTATAAGATGTAAATCAATCAACAATCATATATATAAATTTCAGCCCCAACATATATATATATATATATATTGTCAATATCTTTAATAATGAAACAAATATTTGACAGTATATTTTCTTAATCTTTTAGGTAACTAAATCAATCAATAATATCTTTAATCCCTATAATTTAGCTAGATATATTGATAGTTATATATTTCGATATATTTAATGTGAACCTATCAATATATTCCAATTATAGATATATTGTCACCTTTAATAAAAATTAAAATATGAAACAATATTATCACCTATTTCGGCCGAAATACACATTACTTGGGGCCTAAGAAATTAAAAAATTTACCTTGATAATTGGAGACACGTGGTCAAATTTTAAGATCAAATTTTTATAAGATCTACAATCCAATGTTTGTTTTGATTAAAAAACACAATTTTTCTTGAAGATCATGAACATCAAATTTTACTAAGAACATCAAGAAAATTTCGGCCCTAACAATTGTAAAAATAGGAAATAAATTTTAACTCTTTAAAATTTCGGTCATCACCTTTAAAAATCAAGAACGCCAATTTATTAAAATCAAGAACTTCTAACAAAGGCTCTGATACCACTGATGGATTACGGGGTTGACTACTATGGAAACATAAATAAGGCACATGCTTGTAATCAGAATTACGCAGCGGAAGATGTGCACATACCATAAACCATTTCCGTAGTCCCAAGGATCCTGCTAAGGGAGTTCGCGATCCACCGGACGGAACCCATAGAATTTTTTGTTAAGGATGTCCTACGCGGTATTAGTTCCACAGCAAAGCCTCTGATCGATTCTTGACAGGAACGGATCTCCGGAGTGATTTGCTCCAAGCAAATTGGCACACCCTTGGTGTAGCTATATGGTTCGGTCGAACTATGATATTTGGGGGAGGGTTTTCTCTCAAATCACCACTTAAGAGGAATTGAGAATTACCCTTAAGAAAACCCTAACACCCGTTATTTATAGGAGGAGCAATGTGGACAAAAGTCCACTTTGCCCCTAATACCTATTTCGGCCGGCCATGTATAAGGGAGGCCCAATATTTGGGCATCTCATGTCAATTGGGATTTGGGTTAAGATCAATTACCCTAATGTGACATTTACCCAATTTCTTAGGTAACGTATACATATTAATGGGCTCCTAATTAGAGCCCTATCTCCATATGCTAACATCTTGGTTATAAGGATGAATGAAATTTATGATGGTATTTAGGACACTTTGAGCTCAAACATATGCTTCTGACTTATGTTTTGTTTTCTTGTTTATTATGACAGTATATACATGATGCGTTACGTAACAAGAAAATATTATTTCAAAGCATTAGGTGGAACTTGATGTGTTTATATATATTACTTACAGGCTTACATTTGATAAGATGTGACTGTCGTGGTATATGGAAGGGAGTATGATGCTTAAATAAGTGTATGACCGCCATATCTCGCATTTACAGATTATTGAATGTAAGTGATTATGATGAACAGGAAGATTAGATCTTTACACGTCTTATGTTATTCCATAAAGATGTAAGAATTGTGTGATTATCTGGTCAAGTGGGAGAATGTAAGAATATATATATATATATATATATATATATATATATATATATATATATATATATATATATATAAAAAGTTATGGTATATATATATTCTAATTATATGTGGCCAGATAATATTAAGGGACATAAATATATTGAATAATATAATATGTATTATATTATACTAGATGGCTGACCCACGCGTTGCGCAGTGACTAATTTGTGTATGTAATATTAGGATATTATAAGGTTAATTCAAATTTTATATTGATAATTAATTTGATTGATCTTTGTTATTTTAGAAAAATTAGTCAATGCAAAATAAGAAAAGAAACGTTTAATATTTTATAAAGGATGAAATTTTTTTGTAAATTTAGATAATAACGTATGTTAATTATTTGTTTATTTAATTTTACTCGTGGTTGTTATTATGTTATTTATATTTATGAAATTACTTAAAAATATATCTACTTTCATTTATTAATATATTGTAATATTGTTAATTTATTATTTGATTTAGTCATTTTATTTTTTCTAAGTATTTTTAAATGTGTTTTTTTTATCGTGTTATTTATATTTAGAAAAATTATTATTATATCACCTAAATAATATTCCCTTGTAATTTTATTACTTCATTGTTTATTTATGTGAATAATATTTTATTATGTTTTCATTTTTTCTGAACAAATTTTATTTCACTTTTCCAATTTAATTTGTTAGAGTGTAAACCTTATATTCTTCTATTATATGGGGTTCAAAAATTCAATTTCACTAACTTCAAAATGAATGGTTTTTGAAACATGTATTAATTTTACTTGCTAAAGTATATTTTGTATTAACTTACGTACAAATACGTCATTTTTTTCATAGTATATGTGTTTTAAAAATTGTGCTTTTTTATTTTTTTTGTTAGGATACTATTTTAAATTATGTAAATGATTAATTTAATTTTTTATGTTTTCACTTTTAGTATTTTTTTTCCATTTTGTAAAAATAAAATTAATTTGTTAATGTGTAAAACTTGCACTTTTCTATTGTTAGGGTTCTAAACTTAATTTTATCAACTTGAAAATGTAACTGTTTTTTAAAATGCTTGAGGAGCTTTGCCTTACATCCAGAGTTCTATGTGGATGTGTGAGATTTGTGACATTGATGTAACTTTATCAAAACTTGATATGGACCAATTAAATTGAATTTTTTTAACATTCAAGTAAGATAAATTTGTATACAAATCTTATATGTCAATACTACAATAACAACATCAAAGATTAATATTATATATACATTCTATAAGATTTATCATCACTACATTAACTCTAATCGAATTATACTATACAACATATATTATTGAAAAATAATATATATATGTTCATAAAGATAAAAACGGCATCTATGGATGAATGTGGATGCTTGGAGGTCATCTAAACTATTAGAGATGCTTAGTTGGACATATACAGATGATCTATGAGAGTTAATGAATGACATAGTCCAATTATATTGAATTTTTTGTACACATCATCATTCAAATTTAGTACTTGTCAATCACATGTTAAACTCATCCAAATTATATTATATATAGATAGATTATATCAATATATATATCTTTATGATATGATTTAATCTCGACCGTTCGATTGGTTACTCGATGGACGTACCAGATTAATGCTAATATATTAAACGGTCATCTCTCCCTGCCAGTAACGTATGTAGAGATTAAAAGGGTAACTCCATCTAACCGTCTCCGCACAGAAAGAGTGGACAGGGAAGAGAAATGGAATCGTTCTTCTGGGAAAGCAGATTGACTAATCAGAGACTAAGAAGATCAACGGAACCGAAGCATATACCAAGTATGTTATTCCGCACTATACTTCAACCCTCATAGAGCATGATTAAGATCCGGACAATTACAAATTTCAAACTTACAATCCAAGAAACACCAACATAGGGGAACCTCTAAGAGGCGGATGCTTGGAGATTCAACGTTTAGTTTCGTTTGATTATGCAAAACTCATCGGTATGTGAAATGAATGAAATCATCATGTTCGAAGTATCAAATCCTTGTAATTGCTCTAATACGTACTTGCCACACGCTAATCTTACAATATACAATTTTAACACAAAAAAAATCATAACATACAAGATGAGGATATCCTAAACAATATGTCAACAAAATATATAGATCTAATTATTATAGAGTTGTTGGCCAAAAAAATTATTACATAGTTGTTGGCAAAAAAATAAAAATAATTTTGTTAGGGTGTTTAGCTTTTTTTTTTTTTTTGGCCAAAGGGTGTTTAGCTTAAGCTTTAGTACCGGGCAGTTTGTTAACTTATGCTTTTTTTTTTCCAAACAATTTGCTAACTTAGGATCTTTAATTTGAACGAAATGGGTCATTTATTCAGCACGTGATAAATAAAATGCAAAAAATTCCTAGTTGATATTTGGGCAAATGGATACATTGCTAGCTAATGTTTTGACAAACAGGCAAATTGCTAACTGATCGTGGGGGTGTTTCTTTGTAAACGTTGGAAACTTGAGCTAGCAAAATGTTGGAGAGAAACTTCTTCAATTTGCAATTTGACCCAAGGTTGATTGGACCTAATAATAAAAGGAGTTGCGATCTCCAAGACGACCCAAGTTTGAATCTCATTAATTAGAAAAAATGCTTTGAGAAGACTTTAACCTTAATGCTCGCAATACAAACATACGGATGCAATGTTGTTTATGAAAAATAAAAAAGAAAATTTTCTTATATAAAATTAGCAAAATTGGACTATTCCTACGTACGTAGCTATTTTTCTTTATTGGACATTGATTAAAAGAGTTTGTTGTAAGTTGCGGGAAGATAGTTACCCACCCTCTCTGATTGATGCGGAGCAGAGGATGAATGCACTCGCCGTGTTAGAGGATGTTGGGGTGGAAAGGCGCTGCCGAGGCATTGACTTGTGGTGGAGTGGAAAGGAGTCGAAATTGAAAATTTTGATTAAATCAAATTGGTCAGTCAATTTGCAACAAAGTCGTTGTAGTATAGTGGTAAGTATTCCCGCCTGTCACGCGGGTGACCCGGGTTCGATCCCCGGCAACGGCGTAAATTTTGTTTTCTTTTTTGCCAGTTTCAGCAAGTTGCTATTATTGAAAAACAAATGTAGTATAGTCTGTTAGAGTTTTGAGGCTTGCTTAATCAGAGCCATATTGTAGGAGTATGATTAAAGAAAAGAAGATGAGGTTTACTTTGAAGTCAAAGAAGAAGAAGCTTGCTGTCAAAGCTGAGGTTCTGGTAAAACTGTTGTGGCAACTAGATGAAGTTAAGAGACAGTTCTCATTAGAGCTTTTAGGCAGCTACTTGCAGTTTAAGACAACAGAGTCTTGTTTATTAAGTTACTGTAATATTGCAGAGTTAGAATGAAGTAGAACAATTTGATCAAAACAAACAGAGTAAGTTTCAGTCTGTTACAAAATCTGATCGAACAAAACGTAAAATCAAAGATGAAACCCGACTACAACTTGATCTCTCACAATCACCTCCAACCAGTCAACCCTACTACACGTATCCCCAGTAACACAAGTACATCGTTAGACTACCACTGAGAACCATCCGGGAAGGCCTGCAGCGCGTCTTTTTTACCATTCACGTAAAATTCCACAACCGCTTTCATCCTCGGAAGCTTGTCAGGGTGGTAATTGACGTGAACAATCACGGGTTTCATTGCACTTAGTTTACTGTCCTTCCTCACCACCTTAAACAGAACCTTGCTGTTCATAAATTGGTACAAATCCAATGTCCTCTTAGCAGCATGAAGCCCCTCATACCCAGGATGGGACGGGAAAAACAGCTCCTCATTGAACACGGCCTGGTCCCACGCGTTTGCCTCGCTGGACAGCCGAGCCGCCACGCGGTCTAGAAGCTCGATTGCGGGAATAGTCGGCCTTATGTAGAAGAACCCGGAGTTGTACACCCAGATTCTCATCGTATGTGCATACCGAGCCCAACCCATTGCCGGTTCATCGAAAACATCGTTGTACCCGTAAGCTGTCATGTTGTTATGCCCATCTGTCATGGACTCGACATCGGAATCCCGAGCAAGGAAATCAAATGGGTTCTGTAGGTACACTATATCAACATCTGAGAGAAGAACACTGTAACCCAACTGCAGAAACTCTCTCAATATCCGGAATTTCAACCCAGAAACAGCGTGGTTGCCTCCTGATTTACCCACCTGGTCGATTCCTTCGTCGGGATCTCTCTTATAGACAGGGACATCGTTCTCCTTGCAGAAATCCAAAATTGTGTCATCAAGTGCCACAACAAGGTAGTTAGGGATACCCACCTTTTGGATGCTTGTGAACCAAACTTCCAACATGTCTTTCACGTTTGAGTTTGCAAGTGCAACTATGATTTCTTTTCCAATGGCGACTTCCTCTAGTAGCTTGGCCAATCTGGGGTTTACCGTTTCGTCAGGAACCACATTCGGGCTTGTCCTCAGAGCCTTGACGGTGCCAAACGGTCCTACTTTGAGCTGCTCACCTTGTACCAAGAACTGCTTCTGTGCTTGGTCTTTTCCTTGTTCAGCTAACCTCAGCTTTTCGGTTAAATCTCTGACATGCTTTTTCAAATCTGTGTTTTTCTCAGATAATGATGCGATATCAGACTTTAGCATGTTCACTCGTTCTGACGACTCACATGAGGATGAGGAGACCTGATAAGTGGTATCACAAATCAATACAAAAAAGAAAATTGAGGTGTAAACACTGCATTGACATGAAGAACTAACAAAAAAAGTCTTAAGTTGTAGTAACTTTGAGCACACAATTCTTAGGTGCTACTGAAGAAGGTCTCACAGAATGGAACAACTGCGCTCAAGCTACAAACTTGGATAGCAACACAGGAGGAATTTCAAGTCAACAACATTTAGTTCATTTACAACAGAAGAATCATGAATGGAGCAGCATTCTCAAAATTAACTGTTAAGAACTGTATTGGTCTCAAACAGATGCAGTTATTTCATCCCTTGTGAATTTACCCTATTTGATCCTCTCAATAGCAAACGAAAGCAGTTTGTGAATCGCCTAATCAAAGCTACATTATCAGGGGATCCTTCTAAAGAAGCAGCTATTGTATATGGCAGCAGTGCAAGATTCAATAAGTTCATCTACCAACCGTTGCAATTGTACCAGATATACATATCATGTAGTCAACGTTTAAATTCGAAAAGTCAAACCACACGAATTGGCAGAAATTCCAAAACACCAACTAGCACGATTTCTGAATCAAGCAAATTACTTAAGCTCAATCAAGTAAAGAAGTGGAGCGGGTGGTACCTGGAGATCCGATTTGTGATCCAATCGAGAGGGGCGATCGGAGTTCAACAAGCCGTTAGGGTAGAGGAAGGCTAGGACGCAGCCAAGCAGGACTCCGACAGCAATGGCGATGGCGATCCGCGATCCACGGAAGGCAGTACCTTTCTCCCGCATTAGCGACCCTTCTCTTCGACCCGCCATGGCTGGGTACTGTCTAAGACGACCAAAGTTGGAAACTCCGATTTGAAGAAGAGTAGGAAGCGGTGGAGGCGCCCCTTTCTAGAGCATCTGAAATGCAGTGAGAATTGAGGAATCTCTGCTTAGATAAAGGGAGAGGAGACGGTGAAGCTGAGTGGTTTCTCTCTATGCTTGCTGTAGCAAAGTCGTTCACAGAGAAATGGGAGATGATGGAGCATTCTTTAATTATACCAACTTTCATGACGTACGTTATTTGTCGTGCCCCTCCCTCCCAGTACGGAACCATTCATCTGTGTGTTTTTCAGGATAGTCCAAGATTATATTGTTGGCTGCCTTTAGAGAAAAAAGTATATATATAGACTAGGGTTATATTTCCTTTTGGTACCACATGTTTGCAAAAATTACACTGTTCATACCACTAGTATTTTTTCGTACCGAATTGGTACCATATGTTTACAAACCTTACTGTTTTGGTACCTCCGTTAGGGTTCCGTCAAAAACAGCCGTTAAATGGGGACCTTTCTACCATGCTTTGGGAGCACCATGCTTTTGCCACTAATTTTTTTATTTTTCTATTGCCCTAAAGGTGAACCTCATAGGGAAATTGATATTATTAATAGTATGACATCTTAGGTGTAGTTAAAAAAATTCATATTTTTTCATACTTTTAAAGTTTTACTTATGTTACAATTAAGTCCACCATAGTATTAAAAAAACCAAAAGCATGGTGCTCCCAAAGCATGGTAGAAAAATCCGTTAAATGGCATGTGCCATGCACGTGACCAGCCCAAAACTTTCAATTTTGTTACAATTTAGTCCATCTAATACATCCCTAACTTTTATTTTGTTCAATTTAGTCCTAAAACTTCAAAAACAAACCATTTTCCCAAATTGACCTAGCCGGACTTAGCCTAGGGCTAGGTCCAACCCTGGGTCATGGTCGCCGGACCCAGGCGACCCCGACCCAGGGTCGGACCTAGCCCTAGGCTAGGTACGACTAGGTCAATTGGGACCTAGCCCCAATTGAGTTAAATTGGGGCTAGGTCCAATTGACCTAGCCGGACCTAGCTTAGGGCTAGGTCCGACCCTGGGTCAGGGTCCCCTGGGTCCGGTGACCCCGACCCAGGGTCGGACCTAGCCCATGACTAGGTCCGGCTAGGTCAATTTGGGGAAATAGTTTGATTTTGAAGTTTTAGGACTAAATTGAACAAAATAAAAGTTAGGGATGTATTAGATGGACTAAATTGTAACAAAATTGAAAGTTTTGGGCTGGTCACGTGCATGGCACATGCCATTTAACGACCGTTTTTTACGGAACCCTAACGGAGGTACCAAAACAATAAGGTTTGGAAACATATGGTACCAATTCGGTACGAAAAAATACTAGTGGTATGAACATTTTAATTTTTGCAAACATGTGGTACCAAAAGTACGGATCTTTCTATCATGCTTTGAGAGCACCATGCTTTGGGTATGTTTTTTTTGTATTTTTCTATTGCCCTAAAGGTGAACACTAGAGAGAAATTGATATTATTAATAGTATGATGAAAATATTATGTGTGGTTAAAAAATTTCATATTTTTTCATACTTTTAAAGTTTTACATATGTTACAATTAAGTCCACCATAGTAATAAAAAAACCCAAAGCATGGTGCTCTCAAAGCATGATAGAAAAATCCCAAAAGTACCTTTAACCCTATAGACTATATAGTTGTTAAAACTTAAAACCAGCAGTAGTTGTTAAAAGTATATATATTGTACATAATTTATATTTTTAAGTATGGATAATTATATATAGTTTATTAAACTAGGTGTGGGTGGCAATTTCTGACACACGACAACACAATTCGTAACATTTTTTTTTTTTTCATGTCCTGATCTGCACGAAAATCTATATTGTGTCTGACAAGTTGCTGATACTACTAAACACGATTTTAAGCATATCAATGTAGCTCAGAGTTGTAGGTGCATAGATAAACACGTATAGAGTATAAACACAATTTCTCTGAAACTTAATATTTATATAAAGACCCGATAATTTTAAAAATATTGCAACTATTTATTATATTGATATATATTTATAGTATTACTCATACTCAGTTTAACGCAAACCCACATTTTAATCTTTATATAAATATATATAATCTTTATATAAATATATATAATGTTATATAAAAATATAGAAGTTATATTATCCTAATAGAGACACTAGGGTTAGTATGCAATAACAAAACTTAAAGTGTAAATAGTAAAGTATATTTTTTTTTTACCATGTGTTTACAAACTATTGAATTTAGGGTTTAAACTAATTGACAGTGTGGACTTAATGAGAGATAATTTGAATATGAAGAATGCACTTGTAGCAAGAGGTATATATTTGTATAAAAATATTGTGCCCACATTACTAACTTAATTGTTCTAGATGGATTGAAGACAGTAGATGTTTCAGTTTCAGTTGAAAATGTCAAAGAAATAGTGAAATATATTAAAGGATTTCAAGCTAGAAAGTAAAAGTTTCTTGAATCTGTGAGTTATGCGTCTTTAAATCCCAAAAAAGGTTTAGGGCAAGATGTGCCTATTCGTTGAAACTCCACTTATCTGATGCTTGATTCTGCGTGCTACTTTCGACGTGCTTTGGTTCATCTAAATATGTTACACCCCAATTACCACAGTTGTCCTAGTGATGAAAAATTGGAGAAAATTGCGAAGATTACGAGGTTTTTGACTACGTTTTTTGAGACTACTCGTATCTTCTCTGGCGTGAAATATCAGACTGCAAATTCATACTTTCCAGCAGTTTTTAAGGCATATATGACGCTTAATGACGTTGTGGGTGGATATGATGGTTGTTTGAAAGTTATGGCTTACTTAGTTTGTAATGTTTGATTTTTAATATTTAAGCAATTTTTTCTGTATGAAGTTGTTATTTGTATGATGTGAAGATTTCAAATTATTTGTCAAAATATGATAGTGCTTGATTTAGGATGGTTTTGTAGCATTTGTAAAAGTTTTGCGCTAAAAGTGTAATATTTATCGTGCCAAACAAATCTCGTGTTGACACAACATGTCGTGTCAAAACAGATCTTGTGTAGACATGAGATCTGTTTTGACATAAAAATTATGTGTCTTGTTTGACACGAGATCTGCCATGTCAACTCCCGTGTTTAGAAAACTAGTGACACATTTAGGGGTGATGTGTTTTGACACGAGAGTTGTGTTGACACGTATGTCACTAGGAACACTACACGAATCAACACGACACAACACGATTTGCCACCCCTAAGTTAAACTAATACTTACTCTTTAATCTTTTACTTAAAACTACTAATGCTTATACATATTTTATTATTAATTAATAAATTCTCCAACAACTTCAATAACTTCAATAAGCTATTAACATTAATTATAAAATGAATTAAATTTAAATATATAAAAATTAAGATACATGATGATTGATTAAAAAATTTTAGGTACCTAAGTAAAAACAGTTTATTAAATTAGTACTTGAGATATAAATTTTTCCTTTTTAGGTAGATCAGAAGTCCGAACGATTGCACTATCAATTTAGTCATCCATTTTAGACGGGAATTGATCATGTGTTTGACATGTGATCTCGGACAAAAATAACCATATCTTCTTCCTCCTCCTCTGGTGACTCCTCCTTCTCCGACAACTCCTCCTCCCACGAAGACGATGAAGACAACGACTTCTCATCTTCCTCCTCATCCCTACTCCTTTGATTTTACCTATTGAGTTGCTGGAGGAAGAATTGTCAGATGAGGATTCGTCGTCGAAAGAGAAGGAAGAGAAGGAAAATGAGGATTGTCGTTTTCCAGCCACCGCTGGTCAATCCCCACTAAATCGGAACCATATTTGTGTTGAAACCCGTCTGAAGTTACTTCAATGGTGAAATTCCGGCTGCATACAACTCGTTCAAGAACCTTAAGTTCATATATTTGGTTGGGAACTTTTTGAGTGGCATATGCTGTCGACGTTCAACAATAATCTGACCTACGCACATGGAGATCACGTATCTCGACATCGCTGGCTCAAATCTCACTGGTTACATCCCCTAAGAATCTCTCGAATATCATGAAGCTTGAATATTTCTTCATCTTTAAGAACCAATTGGTAGGTTCGATTATGTGGAATCGGATGAGGGGGTAGGAGGAGATTTGTTGGAGGAGAGGGAGGAGGAAGAAGATGAGTCGTTTTCTTCGAAAAATGGGAGTTGTCGAAGAATGAGAAATCACTAGAAGAGGAGGAGGAAGGAGACATGGATATTTTTATCCATTTGAGATCACATGCCAAACACATGATCATTTTCCGTCCAAAATGGATGGTTAAAGTGACAGTGTAACACTTTGAACTTCTGAGCTAGCTAAAATTCACAAAAATTATCTTAGGTAGAAATTTGTCAAACCGGATTTTCTTAGGTACTTGAAAGATTTCAATCCGTATGTGATAATGTGTCAACATACTTTATTTGTTACCACAATGTTTCAAAATGTATAGCCTGAAGGTAATTTGTACTTCCTTCAACTCTTGAGATTGAGATTTTACCTACCCAGATTACAACTCATTTTTATAATATATTTGGCACATCAAATGTAAACTGTAAAGAAACAGATATAGCCGTGACTAGGTCAAACAGATATGTTCCCCACCAAGTAAATGATACAAGTTGCAAGCCAAAAGATAAAAAAGAAATAGTTGCAAGCAACACATAGTGAAGTTTGACTTTTAAATGCTAATCTTTAGTAATAATAATTGCATAAAACTGTACAAAAAGAATACCAACTCTCTCCTTATAAATAAATTCATAATAATATAAATATTGAATGCTTCCTCCTGTCTCCAGAAAATGAAGATCTGTTCAGATGCACACATGAAAATTCTACAAACTTACAACAACAGAAGATAGTAATACTTTCATCTTATAAGCTAGTGCAGAGCTTTTTTTTTACCCCCTCTACATAAATAGCTCCTCAACAAACAAGTAAATGATACAACAGGCATCAGTAGGATTTTATATCAGAATCCCAATGTGGTTTCCGCAATTACCTTCGGCTTCTTCACTTCATCGTCAATGTTTATAGAAGCTGTAATCTGCAAAGAGTGTACAACATAGAATTTCCACTATTAAGGCGCAAGCCAGCTTCTCTCAGAAGGTTAAGAGCTTAATCATGAATGATCCTTGCGAACCGTGTTGTGCAAAAGAAAATTCATATTGCTTAAATGGTGCATTGTTCATTAATATTGCCTAGACAGGTGAAAAAAATAAATTTATTTAAGACCGATTAAAACTACAACATTTTTTTCCCTGGTGTATACAGTGAATGGTGTTAAGAAACTCCTATCAGTTTTAATATCATGAAAAATCACTTCCCGGTTGGCCTCAAATCTCATACAGTTATATGTAAGTTGAGTAGCTCAATAGTTTGAACAACATAGTGAAAGGAGAAGCAAATCCCAGTTTATTAAAGGTAGTGCTAACAAAATAAGGAAAATGAAATGAAAGGTCTAAATTAAAACTGATAAGAAATCAAATTAACTAGGTTAAACGTTAAAACATAACAGATATTACTATTACCTTAAAAGAATTGTTTGCTTTGGAACTCCTTGACCACTCCAGCGCCAGTGCTTTACTTGACGGATTGTAAATTGCTTTGAAAACATCATTGTCATCATCATAGACCTTGCGAGAAATGGCAAAATCCCATGCACTTCTATACACGTCATAGGATGGCTCGAAAGTTGTCTTTCCTTTATGTATATATGTGTACTTCAGTTTGCAGTTTCCAGGACCCATTACGTAATTAGCTGAGACTTTGTTAGACTGATTGAACACAAGGGTGCCGTTCAAAATGGTCTGGTTTTCCCCTCTACCGTGTATGTAGGTCAAGTTCAGTGGCTTGCTCAAGACGTGAACTTTACTCATAAACTGAAACCGAAAATCCTGCAATGCCACGTGAAAGAATAATTTAAATGAGATTCAAGTTCTTAACATCAATAAGTGGACATTACTCTGTTCAGAAAACTACAAAAAGAAGGTAAATGAAAGATCTTTTCCCCTTGTTGATAAGGCAACAGAAAGTAGAAAAACGCTAAGTGACAGAACAAATAGATCTCGATAGTTTTATCCTCGAACAGATTCAACTACACACTGATGGCGATTTCACAAAATTGAACATTTCTAAGTGAAGGAAAGCATATCCAAGCATGTCATCTCCAAAACATCTTGTATAATCTTCCATAAGTACGGCCAAGTAAATCTTAGCACTACGAAATAGCAGACAGTTAAGATGGGATCTGGAAGACTGGAACAGGTACTAGGGATTGACTACATTTGTTGGTACGGAAGACTTGAATTTTTTTTCTAATTAACAGCACTGCAAATGTTACTACCGAGGGTTTGGAGCGAAAAGTCATTGCTTTGTCACTGATATTAGTGGATCAAATTAACACAGAACACTCAATTCAAAATATACAACAGCCCTTGAAACTCGCACACCTTCAATTTTTAAGAAGCACTACCCTGGAATCAAGACATCGTACCCGTACTGATCCCAAACTACTAAGAACAAATAGAGCTTCATTCTTCAATAACCCAGCAATTGCTTGATTACGAGCACAAGGTAATCAACAAGTACAAGGGAACTAGGATTTACCTGTTTGGGGACATTGTAATCGACGATGAAGGAGCCAGGTTTCTCAATGGCTAGAGCCAAGCCGTTCAAGCTGGGGCCGTTGACTATGGTGGCATCAGTCAGTGAACCTCGGAGCTTGAGGTCACCAGCACTGACACCGATGGTGGCTGCGGCACCGTTGTTGTCGACGTCGTAGCGGCACTTCAAGGATGCCTTCATTTTCCAGGAGAGAACAGGGATGGAGAACGCGGGCTGTGGAAACTAGAGGGATGGAACCAGAATTTCAAATTTAGCTGTTCAAAATTAAATACTGGGACCAAATTGGATTTATACTAAGTTGTCGGACCAATATTTTTTTATATTAATTATAAGGTTGTTTTCTTAATTTCGTTTTTTTTTGTCAAAACCATTAAATTAATAACGATCATGTATTTTCTTAAAACAGTGCTTATGTATTTATTAATAATTTTTTTTTGGCCAAGGTATTTAATGATAATTATTTTTCACTTTTCCCACAGTAATCTGTTATTTAAATTTAGGTTTTTTGAAATTTTATCAGATTTATTTTCATTTATTTTGTTATTACTATCAAAATCAACTATATAGCGATGATTTTTCGAGCCATCAGAATGGAAAACCTTGGCAAACTATTTTTGCATATGTCATTTGGACTATATGGAAAAATAGGAATAGTTGGGTTTTTATCCGGTTCTGTTTTGACTAATAATATACATCTTTTCATTCATGTGCAGGTAGACCACTATTTGGAGGCAATGGACAAGCAAACATCCGAGAAGAGATATCAGATCATCTTTGTTTCTTGGAAGCCTCCTGAGCTAGGATGGTGCAAGCTAAACACAGATGGTTCATCTGAAGGCAACCCCGGAAATTCTGGAGCAGGGGGAGTCCTCAGAGATCATAATGGGGTTTGGATAAGAGGGTTTAGTAGAAATTTAGGATGGACCAGTAGCATTTCAGCTGAACTATGGGGACTCAGGGAGGGTTCTTATCATGGCTAAGAACCTTCACTTATATTCTCTTCATGTTGAATTGGATGCTATGTATATCTGTGAACTAATATATAATGACAGACATGATTGCTTAGCCCTAAAATCTATTATTGCAGAAAGCTTATGGAGGGATTCAGAAGATGTAGGATTCGACATACTTATAGAGAGGGTAACGCAGTTGCAGATGCACTTGCTCGTAGAGGAGTTGCTCAAGAAAACACACTGTCCTATTTTGATAGCCCTCCTGAGGGTATCGGTAGTATTGTTACTAGAGATTACAACGGCACTGCGTTGCCAAGAATTGTGGCGATGGCCAACATGTAATTAGCACTTTGGAGTCTTTTTTACTTAATATAATCCTTCATTCACAAAAAAAAAAAAAAAAAGATTTTTCTAACGAATTCATGCTTTTTTATTATTCATTATAAACTTATTAATAATTTTCTTTTAACCGTTCAAGAAATTATATTATTTTGAAGTCTTGAAAGATAAATCTTATTCTTTTGGGAAAAGAACATATTTAGTGTCTCAGGTTTGCCTCATGTTTCAGTTTGGTGTCTCAGGATTAAAGTGTTGATATGGATTGTCTCAGGTTTCATTTTTGTTAAAATTTGGTGTCTCCGCCCGTTTTTTCCTCTTCTTTCAACCATTCCATCAACCGACTCACCCAATTATAATCCATCACTTTTTACTTTTCAAAAATCGTTAAATTTCACCCAAAAGTTGAACATTAAAAAAAAAAAAAAAGTTTCCAGCAGAGCGATTTCGAGCGACAACAAAGCATGATTTACTTGGGCAAATGTGGCCAACTTCTTAGGTGATGGTCCCGACAAAGTGACGAGAAGGGAGCATGCTTGGGAGCTCGGATATGACAATCGGTTTCGTCGGGATTGGCTTCTCTAAAGTAATCACACTGAGACACCAAATTTCAACCAAAATGAAACCTACGACACTCAATTTAAACGTCAGACACCAAACTGAAACATGAGACAGTAAATAGGTTCTTTACCCTATTCTTTTAGTAGTCATTTGTTATTTAAATAATAGACAGTACTACTAATAAAGACTAGGTGCTGACTCCGCGCTACGTGCTGGGCAACGTGCTAAAATGTAAACGTTAATATGAATATAAAATTTTAAAATATTTTATTGGATTGTGATGGAATATATAGATGCACAATTAGTTAACCAGTTGTATAGTATAGTTTTGATCGGTTAATATAAATTATTACACAATGTTTCCGGAAATTTGTGTCTCAATGTTTATAGCAAAGTCGCCACTCTCTCTATATCTCTCATAGTGAAAGAGGCACTTTCTAGCGTACAGATTAGCTCGTTCCTATGCATAATTGATATATAATTTATAATTTGACAAAACCACATTAACCAATTAGTTGGATTACTTAGGTTATTGAAAAGAAAAAATTCAAGAATTTAAAAAAATTATTGACCAAATTTATAATGAATATGACTTATATTATTAGTAAAATATATAATCAAGTGATCAAGTTTGTCGGTTAAGAAGTACAATTCACACTTTAACTTTATTCAGATAAATCATTTTATAAAAAAAAATATGAAGAAAATCATTATTAACTGATAAAAGAGAATTAGGAGTTTTTAAATGCATAAAACTAAATTAAAATATATATATTCAAAGTTTTAAAAAAAATGAACCGATGAGATTTGTTTTCTTCATAATTCAGAGTGTAATAATCACTCTGTAAATTACCACCCTTGTAAATCACTGTCTGTTTTTATATAATGAGAATTCAACAAACTGATTACCTTTTTATTGATGGATATATGCCAATTCGGGTTCGTATTTACATTCCGGACTTCGCAAACACGTCAAAATCACGTAAATCGTTAAAACACGCTCCCGAGGTTTAAAAGGGTCCGGACGCGCGACACACGCGTCCGGACCGGACCTCCGGATTGCCCTAAGACGACCCGGATCACGCCAAGATCGTCCGAACCCGACGTGACCCGAGTCGTCGTCTACAGTGCGTGTATCCCGTTTGAGACCTCACACCGAGTTAGAGTTTTCTAATAGCCAACTTCAATCAAACCAGACAACGGTTCACATTTTCCTTTAAACCGGCGTCAAACCGCATAAAACCGGGATCGTTTCTAAGGTTGCATACAAATAGGGAGCCTAGGCCATCCATTTTAGACTCATTCACTTGAGATAGGCTTTAGAACTTTGACTTCTCTCTAGCTTTCTCTCTCTAGAATACTCATTTAAGCATCGGAGAGGGCTCAACCAGCACCCCCCCCCCCTCTCCGTGCTTGTTATTGTCCCTGTGTGCAGGTCCGGACGACAAGCTTGAAGTCAAGAGCACAATTCGAAGGATCGAACACAGTGAACGATGCGAAGATTCGTCAAGTCCGTCAGAACAAGCGGGTTTGGACGAAACATTTGGCGTTGTCCGCAGGATTCGAACAAGAAGCTATGTTGCACCACAAGCTATGACGAGCAATCATCCTCCTCCTGACAGTGTCAACCTGCAAGAGAAGAAGAAAGGCCCATGCCCTCCAAGAAAGACAAGTGTCGAGCAATCAAGCAGACAGGTACCAGCAAGGAGTCAGCCGGGACCATCTCACATCCATGAGGCAACCTCGACTGCTTCCTCTATACCTGCAAGAAGCGTGCCGGCACCACAGCATGAACCAGGAGTGCACAACACAACTCCGCCAGGGTACGAGCATGAAGCGTATGGAATGCCTGCAGGAAGCACGCAAAGAGGTGCAAACCCAGCTCCAGTAGTGACTCCTGCCATGATGGCTGCGCTGGAAGAGCTGTTAGCTTTCAGGGAGACTTTAAGAAGCCAAGGATATATGCCACCTCCTCCACCACCGCCATCATTCAATGGTCAGGCCATGCCTGCAAGGGCAATGTCAGGCAATACTGCCCGTCAAGAGACCCCCTTCCACGGAGGAGAACAATATCCGGAAGATACATTCCAGTATCACCAAGCAAGGAATGAGTCCAGACAGGGAGCGACGCGTTCATACACTCCCTACGATAGGGCGCAGGGTCAGCAACCCCCGCTTCCACACTCACAGCAATACTACAAGGAGAGTTCCTTCTAGGAAAAAAGCCAATAGCATGCAGGGATGCATCGCAATACCGGTTGGAGAAAACCAATTATCAATAATGACGTTCCGATCGCAGGGCTCACGTCAAAGGGTATAGAGGCCATGATTGAACAAAAGATGAAAGAATCTAAAATGAAAGGCATGCACGCGTTGGCTGAGAACGCGTCTCACCCCTTCACGGATGAACTTGTGCACAGCCGTGTGCCTGATGCGCTCTACGGAATCCGGATAGACAAATATCGAGGAAAGGGAGATCCAATCGAGCATGTGCAGCAGCACAAAGCCTCTCTACTCGGGAGAACCGATAATCCTCATCATGTGGCAATGACATTTACCCAGACTCTGGCAGGAACGACAGCGCAATGGTTCTTCTCGCTTCCATGCGGGAGCGTAACCTCTTGGCCATATTTGAAGGCAAAGTTCATACAACGATATATGGGAGAGCGCACGCTCCTAAAAGGATCGAATGCGTTGAATGATGTACAACAGCAGAACGAAGAATCATTGGCGGATTACTACATCCGTTTCAACCAAAACATCGCTGACTTTCAAGGCAATTTGACCGAGGGGGAGATAGTTCGAGCCTTTATAAACAACTTAGGTCGTAAAGGGTATGCACTCGCTGAGAAGATTTCTAAGCGCCCTGATGAGACACTTGAAGAGTTGGCATCAAAAGTAAAAGAGTTCGTGGACCTGGAAAGGTTCAGGCAACAAAACAAAGCTAAAATGAGCGCTGCTCGTGCAAAGGACAACAACAACAACAAGCCAGCGAGGCCAACGCAAAGCAACCAGAAAAATAAGCATTGACGAAATACTTGGAGATCAGACAACAACACGAAAGTGTTATGTCAACGAACTACGAAGCAGACAACACGTCACCATATCGTTGGTCGACACATTCATGAAGAGAAGACTGAACCTTGAGTCTGGTGAGGGAGAAAGTAAAGAACAAGTCTTGTAAGTTTGCCAGAGAGAATCTGCTTCCCAGCATGGCAAAGTGTTTGGGATGTCAAGCAGGGACAAGATGAGCCAATAATGAGTTATTTCAAAAGGTTTGCCTACAACGCTGCTCTGGTTAGAGCAACAAAAGGAGATGTGATCAACGCATTCTTCTTGCACATGAATGCTCCATCTTTCCTCCTTTTTGGAAGAATCTGTGGATGGCAAGCCACTCACACAATGGCAGACTTAAAAGATAAGCTGGACACTGCTATCACATGTGAACGAGAGATGGGATGGGGTACACCTCTCAGCCAGGAAGGGGAAGTTCAAGTCAACAAGCAACCAAACAGAGGCATAGGCCTCAGCAATGATTACATCTTCACTCCACTAAACACGGAGGTTGAGAAGATATATGTTAACCTCCTAGAGAACAAGCTTCCCTTGCCACTCGAACCAAAGACAGCTTTTCTAGGAAAGGACATTGATGAGTGGTGCAAACACCACAAGACATGGGGGCACGACACCAACGATTGCCTGTCTCTAAAATTAGAGATTGAAGAGATCATCACGCTAGGCGCATTGAAGAGTTATGTGGCACATGATGGATATACGCCCAATTTGAACCCGTTGACTTCCGAATCGTTGTATGTTTATCATCCCATTAATGATTATAATTCGAAACTTCAACCCGAACACTTCGCGAAAACACCAACGGTTTGGATGAGGCCGAAGCGCTCGTCCGGCCGAGTTAAACTCACCTAGGTGAGGTTGGGTGGCCACACCCGACCTCCCCTAGGGGAGATCGGGTGGACCAACCCGATCTCCCCTAGGGGGGATAGGGTTGGCCAACCCCATCCTCCCTAGGAGGGGTTGGGTGGCCTCACCCAACCCCTACCCTTGGGGGCCGGATTTCCCTTCCCCCCAAGGGCCCCGACACCATTCTTGGACTCCCATACTCGGTTTATTCCGCCTACCTTCTCCGTATCCCAAGGTCTTAATTATGTGTTTAAAGGTTAATTAACTGTGTTTAAAGGTTAATGATGTCATTAAGCCACCTTAATGACACCGTTGCCTATAAATACCCCACCTCCACTATTCATTTGATCATCTTGGCAAGTTGGATAATTTTGCTCTGACATCTCTCTAGCTTTATCTCTCTAAAAATCGTACTGACTTAGGCATCGGAGAGGGTTCATCAGGCACCACCCCCCCCCCCCCCTCTGTGCCTGGTACTAGGGATGGCAACGGGGCGGGTCGGGGCGGGTTTTTGCAGCCCCGGACCCGCCCCGCGGGTCGGCCTGGCTGACCCGGCCCCGGCCAAGTGGGCCTTTCGGGTCGGGTCGGGTCGGGTCAACAATCCCGCGGGTCGACCCGCGGGGCCCCGACCCGCCCCGTCATATGAACAATTTTTTTTTTTTTTAAAAACTTTTTAATATTAAATACAATTTTTTTTGTCAAAATATTACATTATATATAAATTCAAAACATAAATCTAACATCAATCAAATATAAACAACAAACACATCAAATTCATTACAAATACAAATTTAAATCCAAACACCAAATTAACAAATCCTAATAATCTAAATATAAATTTATTTGGTCCATGTTATTTATATAGGTACTATATTAACCATATTTTTTTATTAAATGTTAGATCATATTAACATAAAAAAATTAAAAAAAAAATTATATACATATGGATTTCGGGGCGGGTCTACGGGGCCCCGGGTCTCTAGACCCGGACCCGCCCCGACCCGAGCCCGACCCGCCCCGGACCCGACCCGTGACCCGCGGGTCAGCGGGTCGGCGGGTCAAAACCGGGTCGGGGCCCCGCGGGTCAGCGGGGCCCCGAGACCCGTTGCCATCCCTACCTGGTACTGCCCCTTCTGCAGGGCGAAAGGAGAAGAGAAGCTAAGGACGGAAGGACGCAAGCTAGGACAGCACAACCCGAGATCACCCGATCCACAACATCTCCAGTGAGGAACGAGACTTGAGTCGACCGCCCGTTGACCCTAGACTCTGAACCTAACACTTGGCGCCGTCAGTGGGCTTCGGACAGAAAGCCTGGCAATAACAAGAGCAATGACGAACAGCAGGGTGTCTAGGCACCACCGCCCACCTGGGGGCAATAGGCGAGGGAGGCAGCCTATACCTCCAGGGAGGCAGCCTAACCCAGGGAAAATGCCAGTGCAACCAGAACCTCAAGGAACCCCACAGCCTCCTCAACACAACCACCAGGAGGGAGGACCCTCACGCCCAGCTGGGGCTGAGTCCTCCACAGCCTCAACCCCTTTGGCAAGAAGGCCACAGAGAGAAAGGGAGCAACAGAGAGAGCAGCAGGGAGTGCCATCCCAACACACAGCACCTCCTGAGGGATATACTACGAGGCCCAGCCCCAAGGATACCCGTATGGGATGCCGGGCCAAGGGAATAACAACCGCGCCCACACAACATACACAAGGCCGGTATACACCCAGGGGACAAATACAGAAGCTCATGAAGAGGAACAGATCCCAACGGAAGAGCACCACTCGCACCCCCGAGCAGGGCAGCGAGAGGAGCAAAGAAGAAATTACCAGGAGCCACCCCCAGAGGGAAGGCAACAATTCGTGCCTCCTAGGCAACAGCAGAGCGCCAGGGCTTACACCCCACTGGGGGAGGAAAGACAAGCAAGACCTCCAAGGAGGCAAGAATTCTATGAAGCACCCCAGCAGGGACACCAAGGATACACCTACAGTCCGTATCAATACGGACAAGGGATCCCGGCAAGCCCTATCTATAACTACGGAGGCTATCAAAGAAATTACACTCCGACACCGATATTGATCACTCCGGAAGAAATAGAGGCAATGATAACAAGGAAAATGAACGAGTCAAAGAAACATAGCTTGCATTGTCTAAGTGACAAAACGAACCACCCTTTCACAAGGGAATTGGAGATGAGCAAGGTGCCGGACTCCCTGCATACGGTCCAGATTGCAAAATACAATGGCAAGGGAGACCCTTTGGAGCATATTCAACAGCATGAAGCCTCCTTATTTGGGAGCACTACTGATGAGAGATACAAGGCACTCCTATTTCCAAACACCCTATCAGGGGTGGCCTCACACTGGTTCTTCAGCCTACCCTCTGAAAGCATCCACTCATGGGAGCAGCTAAAGGCGAAGTTCCTTCAGAGATATCTAGGAGAAAGGAAGCTCCTCAAAGGAACAGGCTCCATCGATGACGTGAAGCAAGAAAATGATGAATCCTTGGCCAGTTACTACACTAGGTTTAACCAAAACATAGCAGACATCCAGGGCGACATCACTGAGGGTGAGATAATACGAGCCTTCATCAGAAACCTAGGCCGCTTCGGGTCAACGCTGGCAGAAAAAATGGCCAAGAAACCAGCGAGCACCTTAGAGGAGCTTGCAGGAAGAGTAAAAACTCATATAGACCTGGAGAGGCACAGGGCAAGTAAGAAAGCCAAGATCCAAGCAGCTAAGGAAGACAATGCAAAGCCTAATAAAGGAAAGCCACCTCAAGCACCTCAACACACAAGGCAGCAGGAATGGCGTCCGCCCCAGCAAAGAAATCAAATGGGCGAACCACTGAAAGCTAGGGAAATCAACGTCATCAAGTTCATTCCATTGAACGCCACTCCAGCTACTGTCCTCAGAGAGATGCGGAATCAGAAACTCTGGTCACCCCCTGCAAGGTGGAGAGCCCCAATGGTGGGGACGCATAAGGATAGATGGTGTGATAACCATGAAGCATACGGGCACGACACGAATGAATGCTTCAGCCTAAAGCTAAGCATCAACAATGTCATCCAAAGGGGAGAACTAAAGAAGTTCGTGGACCATGGGGGCAACAACATACAGTTAGGGTCATCATACAGGGACAAAGGCAAGAGCAAGGTAGACTACAATCCTCCACCCGACAAGAGAGGAACCATAAACATGATACACGGAGGAGTGGCATCAGGTGGCCCGACTGCTAATGCAAGGGAGGTTTACGCATCAAAACTGAGTTCAATGCCAAGGTGGAGGAAAAGGCCACGAGAAGGAGAGGAGATGAAGATTGAATTCTCGGAGAAGGACAAGAGCCACATTGTCTTCCCACATGACGATGCATTAGTCATCACGATAGACATTGACAATTTTGATGTAAAGAGAATATTGGTGGATGGGGGCAGCTCAGCAGACCTCCTAAGCCTAAGGGTCCTAGAGGAGATAGGGAAAACAAAGGCAGACATCAAACCAGTCAACTTCCCTCTGGTTGGCTTCTCAGGGGCAACAAGCTACCCCCTAGGAATGATAACCCTGCCAGTGACCATGGGCCAAGGATGGACACAGCTGAAGGTGAACATTAACTTCTTGGTGGTTGAAAGCTTGGGAGCCTACAACGGGATCCTAGGAAGAACAACCATAAACCCATATGAAATCGTGCCATCCACCGTACACCAGAAACTGAAGTACATTACTGAGAATGGAGTGGGAGAAGTCCTGGGTGACCAACGCACTGCAAGGCAGTGCTACGTCAACTCCATGAGACGGGGATCACTCAGGACAGACACAGTGGCAATGGTCATGGTAGGAACCAACCAAGACAACAAGAAGGTGATGAGGAAACAAAGGCAAAGGAAAATAAAGAATGGAGTTGCACTCCGCTTGAGCATGCAGTTTTTTCAAGTAATGCCTAAGAAGAAACACACGAGCAAGGCTGTGAAGGTGACAGCCATACCTTGGCAGCCAGAAACCATAGAAGGGAAAAGAACAAGGGACTCCATCATAAGAGGCTTCCGTCACATCGATGATATTAAGCAAATGCCGCGGGAGCCAATATCAAGCTACTTCCAGAGATTCTCCAGTTATGGTGCCAATATGGACATCACATGGATTCGTTCGATCCAAAACTTGAGATAATGGGTGTAATCCAAGAGGAGAAGCCGTCAAAGCATTCATTCGAAACATGCATCCAAACTCATTTGAGGCTTATGGAGGGCTCTATGAGATGGTCATGACAAGCACGATAAGGGAGCTCAAAGAGAAGCTAGACAAAGAATTTGCAAAGGAGATGGAGCAGCCGGAGGAAGTTCCGGAGAAAGAAGGAGAGACTGATGCACTGCAAGGAGGTGTAAACTTCAAATTCACACCCCTTACAGTGAGCATAGAAGAACTTTTTCAGAAGTACCTCAAGGAAGAGCTACCCACATGCAGGGAGGAGGGCAAGGCCTTCCTAGGAAGAGATGCACAGGAATGGTGTGAGTACCATGGAACCTGGGGGCATCAAACCAACAACTGCATGGTGCTGAAGATAGAAGTGGAGGAAATGATTTACAATGGAGGCCTAAAGGAGTACGTGGCAATGGACAAATTGACCACCCCATATCCTTAGTTTCATATTTAGCACTCTGCATGTTCAAGTTTTTTAAGTTTTCCAAAAACAACTTTTGAGAAGGAGAACTCACGAAGTTACTCCAACTCTACAACTATCTTTGATTTCCTCCAAAGGGTGTCTGGATCCCCCCCAAGGCACCCCATGTGTACAAAAAACATGAATGCTCTTAAAGGAGTAGGATTTCCTTCAAAGCTATTTTCCAATGAATGTGGTGATATAATCATGAAGTTATCCTTACACAGATATGACTTCAAGTCAACAACAGATTCGACGCCCCCAAGAGCGTATCTTGAGAGTAGTTCTTATACTACGACCTTCGACGCCCCCAAGAGCGTATCTTGAGAGTAGTGTTCATACTACGACCTTCAACGCCCCCAAGAGCGTATCTTGAGAGTAGTTTAAACACTACGGCCTTCGACGCACCAAGAGCGTATCTTGAGAGTGGTTTCCAAAAACTACGAACTTCGACGCCCCCAATAGCGTATCTTGAGAGTGGTTTCCAAAAACTACGAACTTCGACGCCCCCAGGAGCGTATCTTGAGAGTAGTGTTCATACTACGACCTTCGACGCCCCCAAGAGCGTATCTTGAGAGTAGTTATTATACTACGACCTTCGACGCACCAAGAGCGTATCTTGAGAGTGGTTTCCAAAAACTACGAATTTCGACGCCCCCAGGAGCGTATCTTGAGGTAGATTTGCAACCTACCAGATTCGACGCCACCAAGAGCGTATCTTGAGGTAGAAAAAACACTACCAGATTCGACGCCCCCAAGAGTGTATCTTGAGGTAGATTTCAAACTACCAGCTTCGACGCCAACCAGGAGCGTATCTTTGGTCTAACCTGTGCCCTCCGGGAGCCTATCCTGTGAAACGTTAAGTGCCCTCCGAGAGCCAGTCTCGTGAACATATTTCGACGCCAACCAGGAGCGTATCTTTGGTCTAACCTGTGCCCTCCGGGAGCCTATCCTGTGAAACGTTAAGTGCCCTCCGACAGCCAGTCTCGTGAACAGATTTCGACGCCAACCAGGAGCGTATCTTTGGTCTAACCTGTGCCCTCCGGGAGCCTATCCTGCGAAACGTTAAGTGCCCTCCGAGAGCCAGTCTCGTGAACAGATTTCGACGCCCACCAAGAGCGTATCTTTGGTCTAACAATACCATACATACCATGCAAAGGGTATCAGAAGAGAGCTTTACACCATACTGAGAAGGATCCCATGAGATAGTAATTTCAAAGTAAAGTGCTATGAAGAACACATAATTTTTTTTCTTGAATGAAATAACAGGTATGGCATGAAGGAAAACACGAAAGAAGGATAAGTAAAGGAAACACACCAAGAGAAGAGTCCATAATCAAAGGAGTACATACAAAAGCATATGAAGTACTAATATAAAGGCAAGTGAACCACACAGCCAACGAAAAAATACGATAAAGGAAAGCAACACAAAACCCCACAACAATCTCAAAAGATACTCAACCCATCAAAGGGGAGAAAGAGTATGGTTATATATACAAAGATAGCAAGATGTAGATACATCAATCAGAGCCTTCGGGAGAGTCACCCTGACCCCCTGAAACTGAACCACCGGCAGAGATGGAGGAAGAGGAGGAGTCTGAAGTATCGATATCCACAGGCGTAGCATCCACCTGTGTAGGGGCAGGCTCGTCTGCAACAGCAGCCTGACCCCTAAGGATAGCCATGTAGCCAGTAGCGTATGGCCCGAAGTCACCAAGATCGCCAACTGGAAACTGAGGATCAATGCGGAAAATATGATCAACCAGATACTCACCAAACTGGTTCATCTCCTGAGTGAGCCGCACGCTATAGTCAGCAGTGAAGGCAGAAGAAGCCTTGTACTCAGACACTGTGACAGTCCTCTCTTCTGCCCGACACCTAGCCTCCAATTTCCGCAACTCCTCAGAATGGAGTGAAGCTGCGACCTCAGCCTCCCGGCGCAAGCTACCTACGGTAGTCTCAAGTAAGGACACTTGGTCCTTGAGCTCCTGCATCTTCAGATCTGATAGGCGCGCCTTCTCAGCAACAGTGGCGAGCTCCGCCTTTAGGGAGACCTGGCTGTCCTCTAGAGTCTTCTTCTCGTCAGATAGCTCGAGAACGAGGGATGACATGTTCACCATGTCAGACATACACTGAAAATTTAAACAAGAGATGAGTACCTGAAAAACCAACCACATAAAAGTATAAAGAAGAAAGCAAGGAACAACTCACAGGTGCATAACGAGAGAGTACACCCTGCACGAAGCGCCGAGTCTCCCCAGGAGACCTAGGCTGGGCAACACGATCGCCAGGGGGGACGGCACCGCGAAGTACGCGGATGCCAACCTCAGGAGTCCGCAAAGAGGAGCCGCTATCAAGGTGGAACTCCTTCAAACCAGCGAAAGGAGTCCACTCAGACCCAACGACATCTTCATCAGTAAGACGTGCGAAATCCTTCCGACTCAAAGCCGGAGGCCCACCTATACAAACGAAGCAAGTCAAAGGAAAATATAAACATAGAAGCATCAGTGATAAGGTAGAGATCGAACCTGATGACCGTGCCCTCGGCTGGGGGGCAGGGGAACCACCACCAACAGGTCGCTTCCCTTTATCAGTATGGGAAGGCGCCTCTTCGACCACCATCTCTTTATCGCGAGATAGGGTCGGGGGACGAGCAACAGGCGAAGGAGGATCCGCAGCTTTCTTCCTCTTGACAGCCGAGGCCCCGGCCTCAGAGTCAGATCTCCGCGACTTGGACTTAGAGGGTCCAGAGTCTTTGCCTACGGAGACAACCCTCTCGGTCACCAAGGGAGAGCGCCCTAGCAATGTAAGAAAAACAAGATAAGGAAAACACAAGTATACCATAAAGAAGCAAACAGGAGGAAGTATACCAGAGGCCCCAGCCTTCTTCCCAAGCATGGGGGATTTCTTCAGAGTGGAGCTAGAAGGAGCCTTCCTCTTGCTCAGGTCAACAGGTGCTCCCTGCACGTTATAGGTTTTTCCGTGAAACCAACCTACAAAGGAAAAGCAGAAAGTAAATAAAGATGAGAAGACTAAGTAACATACCGAACCCCCGGAGTCAGGAGTCAAACTGATCCCGGCCTCGTAAAGATCCGTCTCAGTCACTAAGGACACGGGGCAGTATGATCGAGTCCTGTTGCTCTCATGAATGATCTTCATAGTCTCTAAATCAATAGGAGAGAACTCCCCGAAGGCAGGCCAACCATCCGACCGATCCTCATTCAAGACCGACCAAGTTACGTATCGATCCGTGATGAAGAAATAATGCTTGGCCCAGTGACTGGCCGAGTTGTCACTCCGGGCCACGAAGCGAAGGGAGGTATCCCACTCGACCCCACTCAACCCGAAGTCAGCAAATCGGGAATCCTTGAAGGTCGGATGGCGAGTTACAAAACTCGCAAAGCCCACCTTCTTCTGGTATTGGAACCGGTAGAAGCATCAGAACAAAACTAGGGAGTACTTCCAGGAGTACCAGTGGCACAACACCCGGAAGCCCACCCAGACACGGAGGGCACTGGGAGCAAGGTTCACAGGAGAAATCCTGAAGAACCTGCTCAACTCTACGAGGTCATCGCAGTAAGGCAACCTCAACCCAAATCGAATCTGGGAGGGGTAAACGACGACCTTCCCCCTAGGAGGCTCCGTCACCGTCTCGCGGGTATTCCCCAAGGAAGGGAGGAAAGGATATAGAGGCTCATCTAAGGGACAGATATCTCCTAAGGTAACGTGCTCATTGTAATCAGACCTAGTTAGGTGGTTCTCCGACAGAGCAGCAAGACCTAAGGCAAAGGTAGCAGGAAATCCCAAAGTTCGAATCAAGTTTCGACTAACACCCCAGCTTAGATCGCAACACTAAGCTAATGATAGGAAAGGAAGTAATGCGACAAAAAGAAGAAAAAAGGAACTCACTCATCCTTCGGAGGATGTAACGCCTCTGTAGAGTCTGTGTGCGGGGACACCACCAGGAATACAGTACCTGCCACGACATGACAAATATCAAGACGGGAAAATTTCTGAAAAACCGGGAGTACTCCGGCACTCAACCAACGACAACAACCAAAGATTCGAAAGCATCCAACAAAGATAACGAACATGAGCCGAGGACACCACGACAACCAAATCGAATAATTTTATCCGAACCTAAAGTTGGTTTCGGGCAAAATTACCATTACGCCCTCCAACGGAATCAACGCATAAATGGCGACTCGACATCAAATTCAAAATGAAGATAGTTTAATCGGACAAGAAACTATCTCCGGACGACCGGCCAAATTTTTTCCCCAAAATCCACAACTATCTACGGCTATCCACGGCAATCCCACATTCAATCAAATATCGGCAATCAAGTATCGACAATCAAGTATCGGCAATCAAGTATCGACAATTCAAAAATCAACTTTTTACGCGATAACGGAAAGGAAGAGAGTGGACCTTCGGAAAACCCGACCCGATGTGATAAACGGGTCCGGAATTCAAATTTTGAGACCGCCGGAAGTCAGTCCCTCGCCGGAAGTCGGATCCTGCCGTCACCGGAGGACGTTCCTCGTCGTGCCGGAGCTGTCTCGCCTCGCCGTCGTCAGCTCCAGCCAATCCCGGCGCCGCCGCTCGCCTAGCCACTGCCCTCCACTGGCCCTGTTCGTGCCGCGTCGTCCCCGTCTGTCAGCCGCTAGAAGTCGCGCCGCCGTCCCGATCCGCTGGCCCACTCGTCGCCTCCGTTTCGTGCCGGTGCTCGCCTCCCGCCGGAGCTGCTGGCCGGAATTTCGGGTTTTCCACCGGAATTTTGGCCGGCCCTTACCTTGGGTGTGCTCCTAATTCTTTCTTGCTCTCCAAGGGTGAGAAAAGAGGGAAAAGGGTGGCTATGGTGACTAACTAAGGTATTTTCTTAACTCTCCTATATATTTGAAAGATGGTAGGGTTTTTTAAAGAGTTCTAATCACCACCCTCCATTTATTTTTAAGTGAGATCTAAGGGTTAAAGAAAAACCATCACTTTTATCCCCTTTAACTATGGCTAAGTATATCTCCATACTTAGAAAAACCATCAAGTTAGGCTTATTCTTGAGCATCCCATACTTAGAAAAAAAATTTAGGCCAAAATTAAATTTTCCTTCACTTAGGCAAAATCCCGGCACGAAATTGAAGCATGAGTCACTTATTTGTATTTGTATTGCATCCTTATGCAAGCGTGTATTTTTTGAGTATACGCCCGTAGCAAAGATAGATTTATTACTCCCACCTCAGACGGACGCGTGCTTAGGCACACGTCCGTACTACTCCGACGTTTACAATTCCTCTATCTCATAAGGCAGGGGGCAGAGTCAGAGGCACGCATCCATGGGTAAGCAAGCATTCAGACAAGAAGGTAAAACCCCGGTTTCAAATTGCGCGTGTCATACCATCCTAAAATAGAGTCAATCAAGGGTTAGGCCATTGGTTGACTCGGGGGCATGTGATGGATATACGCCTAATTTGAACCCGTTGACTTCCGAATCGTTGTATTTTTATCATCCCATTAATGATTATAATTCGAAACTTCAACCCGAACACTTCGCGAAAACACCAACGGTTCGGACGAGGCCGAAGCGCTCGTCCGGCCGAGTTAAACTCACCTAGGTGAGGTTGGGTGGCCACAGCTGACCCGATCTCCCCTAGGGGAGATCGGGTGGACCAACCCGATCTCTCCTAGGAGAGATCGGGTCGGCCAACCCGATCTCCCCTAGGGGAGATCGGGTCGGCCAACCCGATCTCCCCTAGGGGGGATAGGGTTGGCCAACCCCATCCTCCCTAGGAGGGGTTGGGTGGCCTCACCCAACCCCTACCCTTGGGGGTCGGATTTCCCTTCCCCCCAAGGGCCCCGACACCATTCTTGGACTCCCATACTCGGTTTATTCCGCCTACCTTCTCCGTATCCCAAGGTCTTAATTATGTGTTTAAAGGTTAATTAACTGTGTTTAAAGGTTAATGATGTCATTAAGCCACCTTAATGACACCGTTGCCTATAAATACCCCACCTCCACTATTCATTTGATCATCTTGGTAAGTTGGATAATTTTGCTCTGACATCTCTCTAGCTTTATCTCTCTAAAAATCGTACTGACTTAGGCATCGGAGAGGGTTCATCAGGCACCACCCCCCCCCCTCTGTGCCTGGTACTGCCCCTTCTGCAGGGCGAAAGGAGAAGAGAAGCTAAGGACGGAAGGACGCAAGCTAGGACAGCACAACCCGAGATCACCCGATCCACAACATCTCCAGTGAGGAACGAGACTTGAGTCGACCGCCCGTTGACCCTAGACTCGGAACCTAACAACACACAACCACCTTGCTCTGCCATCAAGCCAACAATGAAGGCAGCTAACTCATCATCTATCCCTTTATCTACATACAGTTTACTTACTCTAAGTCTTTCTAGATTGAATGTGGTAGTACTCTATTTTGCAAACTTTGTAAATGCAACAACTATCTAATGAAGTCAATCTACTTTCGTAGGTACGTTTCTACGTTATACATTACTTTTGAATTACGCCAAGTAGCAAACTACACGCATATTACTTGCACCAACAATACAAGCTATCACACTATGTGCAAACAATCGACTTTAATTATACAACGTCGATATATCTATTATCGACATCAACAATGAGCTCATAAACACTCTATCATATCGAAACTGTCCACCTCCAATGTTACGACAAGTGCATCGTCGTGCGGATACACAATGTGTGTCATGTCCTTCTTTGAAAATTGGATGGCGTTATCCTCCTCTACCCTGGGTCGTTTGCCATAAAGGTCTAAACTTGTTTGTGAGGCATACACTTCTCTAGCGTTAGACCCTTCTCCTCCTGAGGACGGCCCTCCATGTATCACGTTGATTGTACCTTTCATGGTGGGAGGTGGGTATTGACCCATTTTTTCCTTTCCTTTGTTTGTTGTTGCTTGTGCTGGCTGGGGCTCTCCGCCTCTTTTTTTGTGATCATCCACGAATTTTTTCAGGCCTCCTCTTTGTATGATATAATTTATGCTGGAGCGAAGATTATAGCAGTCGTCTGTTAGGTGCCCCACACTTCATGGTTGTTACACAACTGGTTTTTCATTTTTCCCATGGGGCCTTCTCTAAATCTGCTTGGTGTCTTCCATATGTTCATTCTTTTCATCTCCTGCAATATCACTGAGGGTGACGTATTTAGAGCGACCATTGTTGTTTGTTGTGCTGTTTGTTTAATAGCATGAACAACTTGGTGTCGTTGTTGCTCCCTTTGATGGCTGGGGGGGTGTCCATTGTTGATGTGCAGGTGCCTGTTGCCATTGGGGTGGTTTGCTTCCGTATGGCCTTTGCTGCCTACCCTGTCCTGCTGGGCCGCCAGTATTTGGATGAACGGGTGCTTTTAGCTTTATGTTGTGGCTGTCTCTTTCCAAGTCAATGTATTGTTTGACTCGTGATGTCAGCTCCTCGGTTGTCTTAATCGGCTTTATAGCCAGTTTGTCTGCTAGGGCAGAGCTGTTTCTTCCTAAGTTCCTTATGAACGCTCTCACAATCTCCCTATTTTCCAACTCCTCATCAATGTCTACTATATTATGATTGAAACGAGTGTAGTAGCTTGCTAATGTCTCGTCATTTCCCTGACGAACATCATCCAACGATCCCGCGCTTTTTATGAGTTGGCGCTCTCCAAGATATCTTTGCAAGAATTTCTTCTTCAGATATTCCTAGGATGTCAGGATGTTACTGAGTTCTTTGGGAGTCCGAAGAACCAGTGTGCCGCCGGACCTATTAACGTGTTTGAGAAAAGCATTGCGAATACGTTTCATCAGTTGTTCGACCTTGAAGTGCAGCCTCATGCTGCTGAATGTGCTGCATAGGGTCTTCTTTCCCGTTGTATTTCTCTGGACGACCTGTGTTTAATCCATCCGGGACATGACTGCGGATAATTTCATGTGAGAAAGGATGAGACGTCTTATCACTGAGGATGTGCAGAGCTTTTCCCTTGGCCTCAGCCATCATCCTTGTGATCACATCCTCGACGTTTTCCTGTGACAACACCTGCGGTGGTTGTTCCGGGGTAGCCTCCAGGTTCATGTTTGCTGGTGCTCCCTGTCTTTCATGGTGTTGCAGGTTGTTGAAATAATGCTGGTGTGGGGGTGTTTCCTCTCGCCTTCTTATTTCTCTTGGAGGTGGAAATATTTCTTCATTACCTGCCTGTGTTCTCTGTCCAGCTGGGGTTTGATAATAGCCGCCACTTGAGAGGTCGGGCTCTAGTGTGTGCCATGCCTGTTGTAGCGGTCTGTTTCTCTGTTCCTGTTCCTGCGTGGGCCTATTCTCCACATTTTGGTATTCCTCTGGTCGGGGTGCTGGAATGTTACCTCATCTCATTTCCTGCTCGCCTTCGTGAGCGTGTGTCTTCTTTCGTGATCATAGGTTGCCCTTGCTGGAGGAGCTCCTTGTGAGCGGGTTGCGAACGATGGTCCCTCGTATGCGTATCTGTTGTGGGGTGGCATGTCATAAGACGGGGCTCCATATGACTGTCCAACAAAAGGCATTCCGTATTGGGGGAAGCCATGTCGTAATCTGTTTGACGACATTCCGTATAGGAAACTTTGTGAAAGGCTATGATGCTGTCTCCTTCCTTCTCCTCCCAAGTGCTGTCTACTGTGTGGTGTAGATGATGCTGACGATGCATCTACCGGTAGAACTAGACCTTCTTGGTTATTCTGTCGCTGTGTTGCAGCTGGGATGTTTCCCTCTGGGGAATCTACATGTTGTTGTGGTTGTTCATGTATTTCTCTTGCCACTTGCGCATGTGGGCGTTCCTGCTGACCTGTAGGGAGTGGTGGTCTTCTTCCTCCAGGTGCTAGATGTTCCCTTGGTGGTGGTTCTTCCCTTGATTATTCGCTCCTCGTTTCCATACCTCTTGTGATCGCCAGGCTTTTTGTTCGAGTCAGACAGACGGCGCCACTGTTATGACACGCTTCCAATCGGTTCGGTACCCGACATAAATGTTTTGATCCGGCTGGACCTATATAGTTGTTTCTCTAGTGATACGATCCTTAGCTCTGACGTCCACTGTTCTCCTCCATGATATTGTGGGAATGTCTTGTTGAACGTTCGTCCCTTTGATTTCGAGCTTGAATCCTTTTCTTCGTACACCTACAAAAAAGGACTACCGAACAACCGCGGGGGGGGGGGGGGGGGGGGGGGGGGGGGGGGGGGGTGCTCGGTGAGTCCACTCCGATGCCTAAATGAGAACTCGCTAGAGAGAGAAAATATCTACAGAGAAGCTAGAGCAATTTCAACTTGCAACCTTGTTAAAATGAATGGTAAAATGCTCTATTTATAGACCTCTTGGTCATTAGTTTGCTAATCGTGATATTAGTCTGTTAATCATGTATTAATTAAAGTAAAGCGGAATTAGGCCTCGCTAAACATCGGAGTGATCGATGATATCTTTTGGGGGGTTCGGAAATAGCGTGGCCCGGGGGAGGCCCCCCGGGCCAAAAATGTTCGGTTAGGGGCCTCCCTAACCGAACTTGTTCTTTTTTTGCCGGGCAAATTTTCCTTCGCCTGGTCTTTTGTTGGTGTGCCTTTTTTTGAGTTCGGGTTTTCCGAGTTTCGGTTTAGAGCCGTGTTAAGGTCCGTGCGTTAATTAAGTCGGGTCAAAGCGGGTCGAGGTGGGTGTATATCCATCAGGTTGTTTGAATCTTAGGTCAACCTTATTGGTGGTTATTATGAAGTTTGATAATAAAATATGTTTAATGGATAATTTTTTGTAAAATTATTTATGAATAAGTATATATTTTTAACATTGTGTAGAATCTTTATTGTGATATTAAAAATTATGTAAACAAATTTTGGATGTTTAAGAATAACTCTTATATTCAGGAAAAGAAAAAAAGAATGACCTGTATCTAGAAGGGTAGGGCTTACCAGTTCTACGCAGTGTTATCAGAACCGGACCGGACATCGAACCGGGGAGATGTCCGGTTCCCGGTTCGTCCGGTTTGGACCGGTTCGAACCCGGTCCGATTGTATTCCAGAAACTTCCACGCATACATCATCGTTACTTCTCTCCAGGTATTCTAGAAGTCTTCTTCTATTGTTCTTCAGACTTCAGAGGCATCGTTACTTCTCTCCAGGTCGTCCTCTCCTCCACCGCTATTCTTAGAGGCATCGTTTCACAGGCCTCGTCGCCACCAAGACTGTGGACCTTCTGATCAAGGCCTCCTCCAGGTATTTTCTCCGTCAAGGGCCAACACTTCCCTCAAGGAATTCTTGGTCGCTGCCACCGCTATATTCACCGGAACACCGTGGCCATCACCCTCCTCGGCGGCGACGGGTTTGGATCTGTGTATTGGATTTTCCAGATTTGAATTTAGGAGTTTATATTTGTGATTTCCCTCTCCCTTCTCCTTCCGAACAAACTTCTGTAGCAAACTTGAAGGCTTGGTTCTTCCGCAGCAAATTTGAAGGGCTCTTTTTGCTTGTTTTTCCCTTTTTTTATCTCTTTAAAGGCTTGGTTTTGCTTGCCTTCCCCTCCCTCTCAGTTCTGTTATTTTTAGTCTATGCTGCTGCGCTGCCTTGCCCTGCTTAGGTAATTAGGTTTTTTTGTTTAATTTTTAGATTTTACAGATTTTTTTTTATTTTTCATAATTTATATCGAACCGGCGGACCGGAAAACCGTCCGGTCCTCCCAGAACCGGCCGGTTCTCTAAAAAACCGGTTATCGAACCCGGTTCGCTTCCTTACCGGTCTTTCAGGAGAACCGGACCGGCTAATGCTCCGGTTCCCGGTTCAACCCGGTCGGACCGCCGGTCCGGTCCGGTTCTGATAACACTGGTTCTACGGGTTCCCCTGCTCTCCCACCCAAACGAACCAGAGAGGCAACATACCAAGGGCGTATCTAGTGTCAAAAAAGGAAGGACCAATGTCCCTCTTTTTTTTTGCAATTTTTCATATAAATTTTTAGTAATCTTAATTATTAGGTAGTTTTTAATACTTCAATTAACTAGATAGGTCAATATTAGTGTTTTGAAAAGTCGGAGGGTAATAGAAAAATATAAATTTTTTTTTTTTTTTTTAACAAAAATCAAATAAAGAAACATTAGATAGCTAGATTGTATCGTGCCTCAATTATTCTCTTTATTTTTAAATTTTATTCATTTTTAAAAAGTGTACCCCATTGTGTAAATCATGTATACGCTATTGCAACATACTCGTCAGTTAGACCTAAGAAACGGTTCCCCGACTTTGTTATTCTGGTGTGTATATATATAGTAAAAAACGCAGCCCATTAAAATCTAAATCGATGATGGTCTTCTTCAAGTTCAAAATGAATTAACCTCGCTTCTTTACCAAAAAAACCTCGGCCTACTTTTTTGGGCCCTACGAACCTTGGCCTACTTAGTACTTGGGCTTCCAGTTCCTAAACTAGACACTGAGGGGGCGTTTGGATGAACGTAATGTGAGATTACTTGAAACGTGAGATTACAAGTAATATGAGTTGTAATGTGAGATTATTTGAAATTTTAGATTACAGTGTTTTGTTGTGCTGTAATGTGGAGTGTAATGTTAAATTACAGTGTTTGGCATGTGTTATAATGTGTATTGTAATATGACTTTATTATTATTATATTAATTTATATAGGTTATATTGTATCTTAATATGATAAGATTTAAAAAAGAAAATATTGACAACAACTAACTTCTTAAAGTTTATGTTTTGTGGTTAATACTATAGTTATTTATGAATTCTAAAAACAAAATATGTAAACTCAATATGCACAACTATTAAAATTATAATAGTTAAAACATTATATTTAGTTTTATAAGATAAATTTCATAAAAAATGCATTGAAAAGACTTACTCATTTTACACGAACATTATGTGCATTATTATTTATTATATTAATTTATGAAGTATATAAAAAATAAAAACTACTAATAATAACAAAATTATTATCATAATAAGTTATAGTGAATTACAAAGTATTTTATCTATTTAATAAATATTAATAAAATAATATCACTCCGTAATGTTGGACGTAATCTCACATTACAACCATTTTTGGATGTAATATCACATTAAACTAAATAAAGTTTGGACGTAATCTGATATTACAATGTACATTACATTACAATACATATTACGTCGTTTAGCAAACCAAACAACGTAATGTTAATGTAATGTGAGACGTATTGTGAGACATTCCACCTTACGTCCATCCAAACACCCCTGATTGATTGATATATGATGATCGCGTAGCCAAACATAGTGAAATCTCTTTCTTCGCGACATGTGGAGCTCACATCTCCATCCCACCGAGAACCTTCCCTCCTCCGATAACGCCAATCATATCCAACCGTCCATTGTGAACTGCCAAAAGCGCCATCGCCGTAGGATCAGAAATTTCTGCCCATAAATTCTCTTGCCTTCCTCCATCTCTCCTCAAACCAAGCTTTTCGTCTCTCTTAACGCAGGTTTTTCATTCATTATATGTTTAACTCAGATCTGCACACTTCACCGTCACCGATGATTCGATATCCTTCCGAGAACTCAAACGATGGCATCCCGATGTACCGTTCGAGCTCCGTTTGGCCGTTGTTCTGTAATTGCTGATTGATTCATCGATTGGATCAGGCGGTCTTCTGCTCGGCTTTTTACAAAAGATAGGTTGATCGAGCTTCTTCTTCTCGAGGCTGCAATGTATCTCTTGCTCATTTGATGTGCGGAAGGTCAATTTCTTGTGGCCGTTCGGCTGCTGATTTGCAAAGTCTTATTGACGGTAATGATATGTTATTTGATTCCCTTTTTATTTCGTTTCTGGGCGATTTCGACGATTGAGGATGGTATTGATTATGTTCTGTGCCGATACAGGCAACGGTTAGGTTGGTGGCACGCAGAAAATCCTCTTGCTAGCGAACAGACTGGGTTTATTCTTGGTGTAAGATTGGGGAGCCGTGAAAGTTATAGGTCAGATTGAAGTCATTGTTTTCTCAGCCTCCTACCTACGTGCTTGTTTAGAGGTAACTTCTCAAAAAAGAAATTGAGGAAAGCATGTGGTGTGAGATGATAAAATAGTGATTTATCATTTGACTGAGAGGAAGGAAAAGAAAACTGTAGCAGTTGGATTTAGACCTTTGCCATGGCAGGTGAGCTTGCATGGCGGGTAAAAAAACCTAATAAAACTTTTGGTTTTTGCCTACGGAGAGGGGAGATGGCACGGGCAGTTATTTTTAGCCCGGCTCTCCTCCTCTCCTCTCCTGTCCTGTTTGATTTATTTCTCATCGTCCGGTAGATCGTGAATCAGCCTTTTCGTGCTCAACAAAATCGATATTGAATCAGCATAATTCGAGCCAAGGCAAGCTCTACAGGAAATTCCAAGGTAACATGACACAATTTATCTTGCAAAAGAATAACTTATTATCTACAATCAACTTGAATCAAACTTGTTTAATTATCAGTTAAGTGCGGATTAGACATCGAATATGATATAATCTACTGTTAAACTTGAATTAAATTTGTTTAATTATCAATTGAAAGATGGAAAAAAAAAGCATCGTTACCACCTTATTCATGAGGTGCGGATTAGACAGCTAATATGATATAATTTGAACTCTTCATTGGGTATTGAATAATTTCTAATTAGAATATAGCTTTCGTAATATGATTTTTTTAAACTTCTGTTGTCTCGTCTGGTTAGGAAGATAATCATTTCAAGCTTCCTATAAATGATGGCGGTGAACCTATAATTAGCTTTCGATTTTGTAGAAATAATAAGAATTACTTAACTTACTCGTAACTCGAGGGAAATTCTGTGCTCCATTCGTGACGGATCCGTTTCCTCCACTCGTATTCTGTCGTCGTACTCAATTCCATTTGCTACTTACTATTGTGTTTATGCCAATCAATGGTGCTAGTTATTCTTCACGTCGTTAACAACCATACAATATTTCATTGTTCTATTGTATTAAAGTCAACTTTAAGCATGATCATGATTGTTAAAAGTAAACAAACGCTTACATAGAGAGCATAAGACACGAGTTGGGTATGTATATATGGTTGTAAATATTATTACATAGATTTTGGGTCTGTTTAACTTGTATAGTTGAAATTCAAATGATTCCGACTTTGTTAGTTTACTGGAGATGAGCAAGTTGTACTTGCCTTGCCTTGCCTGCATCAAGTGTTATCAGGGTTGAGAGATTTTGAAGTCATGCTTTGCGCTGGTGATTCTGCTGACGATATCAATCTTCAACGATGGTTAAGGTTTTGGACTCGTGTTATTGCATAGTGCTAATTTAAACAAGTTGGTCGAGCAGTAGAGTTTGACTTGTGTTATGCAATTTTATGTAGGCAAAGTTAAGAGGTGAACATAATGCCCTGTGGATGTTTTAACTAAATTTCAAGTATTATTCGTCGCCGGAGGAACCATTTTCTTTTCTCTGTATTTCGACTTTTCAGACGTAACAGTAATAAAAACTTATATGAAGGAGCTTCCTATTTTCAATCGTCTAGAGATAATTTTTTTTTTTATGTAAATATAAATATAAATTTTCAGTCAGCTCTTTTGAGACCCGGTGCGAGTGAGGCGTTGAGCAAATATACAATGGGTCCCTTTAAATGGCCCCTTCCTAGGACCACTCATGAAAATAAAAGGGACGATGGATTAATAACCCTCTAGTAATCACTAACTACTAGGATGTTGTTAATCTTAATCTTGGACTGGGAATTTATAGGTTTTCCATACGTTCTCTATAATTGGAGTTGTTGCTTCTATGTAGACTGCTTGGTGAGTGCCCGAAGAAAACTGCAGTAGTTTGGACCAGAAGAAGATTGCATTGACATAACTTTGGTATTGCACGAAGATATAGTAGAGATGCAATGCAACAGCGAGCATGGAATTTATACTAGTCTTCATTGGCACAACACAGCCAAACCAAAGGACAACCCTCTTGTGAAGATCGCTATGCTCAAACCAGAAAAAGATTTTGCCATTAGACTTGTTTTCCGTGTTAAGCTTGCTGGATCTCATTAGTCATATCAGACTAGTCAACTCTTCCGCCTTTTGTAGCCTTGCTCGGATCCTTCTGTCAATCTTATGATTCAACAAGTATTTTCAGTTTAAGACCTTGTTAATCGTTGGAAAGCATATTTATATACATTTCAAGGTTATACTAAAATTCAGTTAAATTATACAGTAAATTATAAATTAAATATTCATATTTAGAAAAATATATATATATATATAAAATCATTAAAGTGTAATTTATTTTTTAATGAAATTTTACATTTGTATGAATTCGTTAAAGTTGATCAATTTTAGATTGAATATTTGATTCTAAATTTGACCGATGTTTGTTGTATCTCAAAATTTGAAATTTAACGTCATTAAGGTAATGATGTTGAATTGCCACATGTTCGACTAAATCATCTTTGGTTTCTCTTTATCACGTAATTGGATATTACATTTGATACAACATCTATTATACATTGATTGACATATCTTGATTCATCATCGCCAGTCGAATCGCGTTTATGCACTTCTATCAGATCATATTATTAAATCTGTTATATATATATATATATATATATTAATCCTTTATTTTTACTAATGATTTTCAATATACGTATATCAAAAATATATTATGTTTCATCCTAAGAGTATAATTTTTACAACAATTTATCATAAATAAAATATTTTTCTTTCATATAATAATATATAATAAGTAAATTATATAGAAATATATGTGCATTAAAATATAATATTTTTTAGTATTTTTTTTCATATTTAGTAATATGAAATTTTATATTGTTTTAAAATTTAGAATTGACGGTTGTTCAACATGGTAAAATATAAACAAATTAGATCTGGAAATTGATTCGAAATTAAAAAGTAATAATTCGGTTTGTGCCATTATTTAACTTACTTAATATTAAAATGATCGATCGACTCATGTCATTATTGACTTAGCGTAGCAGAATATATATGCAATCAAAGAGAGAAACAAACAACTGACTAAAAAAATATTAAAAAATTAGCACCGACATGAACAGTAACGTGAGAGTTTCTACTTGTAGATACTATGTCACTTCTCTCTCCACTTGATATTGACAAACCAGTAATGTTTGTAACCATAGTCACGCCTAGTGGCGTCTAGTGGCAAAAACTGGAACTAGGAACTCTCATTTTGGAACAAGGCACTCCCATTGGAAAGAAAAGTTTCTATTTAATCATTACTAGTAGGTACCAACAGTAAATGACAGTAGGAACTAGGAACTCTATACAGTAATAAACTTATAACATGGAACTAGGAACTACCATTGAAATTGCTCTATGATTGAAGAAAATATGTATGATGTGACACTTAACATTTTCTTTAAGTTCAAAAGAATACCATGTAAAAGCAATAGAATAAATTTTTTTTATACCATGTAAAAGCAAAAGAATACCATTAAAAGAAACAGTATGAACCATCACTTTAGGAATGCTAACTAAAAAAATTGTGGATGCTCTGAGGTACATAGCACACTTGCTTTGTGTTTATATGTGTTTGTCTTAATTATTTGAAGAACTTGGCACCAGGAATATAATGAATAAATGACACACAAGAGGTAGTGCCAGATCTGAAGAGGCGGCAATTTCTCCGACACCGCACCACTAACAAAGTATGTGGGCTTGTAGTAGCGGTTGCCATGCGTAAGCGGAGTGCTGCGGTTAATTCCACTGTCGGTCCAGAAGACGAACAAACTGGAATGGTTGGAAAAGTTCCCCTGGTGAAGTACAATCGGGTGGTCAACATGAACAACCAAGGGAAAATTTGGACATTCAGGTTCTCAGGGAGGACATGGATGCGGAAGCAGAAGATGCAACTGCGAGGCCAATGGAAGACACCTTAGGGAGCTGGGATGGGTCCGAACAAATGGAATTTTTCATGAAGAGAACCAGCTCCCCCTGCCGGGTGGTGCTACAATCACTCTTCACTGGTAAGGTGATACGTTCGTCAAAGATAATGAAGCATCAACCCTTATGGGGATTGTTCAGTCTCAACGAGCCGGTATATCCAACATATGTCCGAAAATTTTACGGACATATGTAGTTGACTACCGATGAAGAGTGCATACAAACTAATGTCTGTGATTTGGACATACTGCTGGATGCTTAAACACTGGGTACGATTCTTCGTATTCCGTCAACGGGAGTAGATATATATTCATTCATGAAACAGGACTTGGAAAGGGCTGCTGAGTCTTGCATGCCGGAGGACGGGGGAAGAAATATCTGAACCATATATCTCACTTGTCTACGGAGAACCGTCTTCTACACCAGATACTAGCGTACATGCTTTTTCCCCGTTAAGGTGCCTATGCCACGGTTCATCAATTGGAAATTCTCGCCTTGAAAAGTAGTTAAAGGGTAACATAACTCGTATAATAATGACAGAGATGATCAGATCTATCAGAAAAAAACGTGCGTATTCTACGTACGGGTCTGTTTTGACGCGTGTATTCAAGAACTTCAACGTCCCTAATCCGGCTGAACCAGTAACAATACAAATTTCGCTGTACGAAGGGAAGAGCCTGGGTCTCATGAGAATACAAGTTGATGCAACCACCAAGAGACTGGTGTGGTTTAAGCAGAAGCCACTGCGGAATAACAGTTGTTCGGGTTCGACCTCAGCATGTGTATCAGTCACTTTACAAGTCATGTCCAAAACTTTGGAGAAAATACATAAAATATGTGGTAGAATGGAGGGATGGATGAAGAATGTGGACAAGGACCTCAAGAGGATCTGGGCAACATTAAAGGCCATATGGAGGAAAATGGATCATTAGTTCGAGTCTTCTTCCAGGGTTCCAGTAGAAGATCCCTATGCTGACCTTTATAAGACCTCCAGCGGTGAGGACTCGTCGAATGAGATTGACTTTCACAACGCCGAGGTTAAAGATGAAGATGAAGTTGAAGATGAAGATGAAGATAAAAATGATAGTGAAGATGATGGTGAAGAGGGCGACGAGGGAGCGTATCCCGATTCTGACGATGACGCTTGAATATAAATACATGCTTTATAATAACTTTTATATTTGCAGTTGCGAACACTTTTATTGTTAAGTATTTACACCATTTTGTTAGACATTCCTACTAGCCGTGTTGTTATTGTGTTTGTGTTATACTGTTGCGGTTGCATAACCCTAAATGTTGTCTTTATTTTGGCCTGCAAGTTCATCCTTTTGGCGACTAATGAAGTATGTTTTAACATGGAATACAACCATTGTATTCAAGTTTGTACTTGTACGTACATGTGCATGTGTCAACATGGAACTTAGTTTCCGACTGCATATCCAATACATATAGGTATGTCATTTTTGAATAAACCTCCACATACGTTGTCTGTAAACAGTTCTATGAAAATTGCACACCGTGGTTTCAATTTCATAGCTGTAGTTTGTGTCCAACATAATCATTAGGAGAGAATTGTCCTTACAATTTTGTAGAGATGTAGAGTTAATACTTGGACCAAATGTGTATAGCCTAAAAAAATGTCGTTAGATGAAACCCATTTATTTAATGATTAACTAAATCCATTGACATAAACTATTTCAACGGTTGGTACCGTTAAATGTAGGTGTCTATGCTGCAAATGTGTAATGAATCTGATTACCTCGTACGGTAATGGTGACATGAATTCAAAACTATCTCGACATGTATTTAACGGTCGGTTAATCGAGGGTCTGTGCGTGCACATATGAATCGTTGGTTCACCTTACTTAGTTATCTACAGGTTTTTATTCGTGACAACACCAACAAATGGGTGTATAACGTGTAGCCACAATAATTGCTTAGGTTCAGAACATATACATAAATACAGCTGATCGCAAAAACCAAAAGGGTGCAGTCAGCCAATAGAAGCAACACATAGTAAGGGCAAAGCAAAAGCAGTCAATCAAAAGGTACTACAACCAGTTTAAGCAAAGAAAAAAAACCCCCAAAAGTACTACAACAACAAAAAAAGACAAATACCAACTACTATATGGCGGCAAAAAAAGTATCTTGACCAGTAACAACAAAGCTAACAGACATGCGGGGAGATAATTGGTTCGCTTCGCAAAACTTCTTTCACCCTTTCTGAAACTTGTATTGCAGATGACTTGTATCCTCCGATGGATAATCATGTTGGAATTAGGGGATAGTTAGTACGGATTAAAACACGTGTACATGCCAGGTAAACTAATTACGCAGCGGAAATGGGGAACATACCAGTTTCAAGCTTTCCGTAGACCCAAGATCGTGACGGGAGTTCGCTGTCCGCCGGATGGCTCCTGTAAGGATTCTGGTTAAGGAATAACCTACACGGAATGGTATCCATAGCAAAGCCTTTTTTCAATTTGTCAGCAGGATGAATCTCTTAGGTAATTGCTCGAAGTAATTTGACACCTCATTTCTTCTATGGTTCGACCGAAACTAGTCTATAGGGAGGAGAGATTTCTTTTGTCTCAACACTTAGGATGAAGAGTGATTAACCCTAAATAAATCCTAACACTCTATATTTATAAGAGGAGGTGGGCAAAACCCACCTAGGGATTTCCCTAGTTTCGGCCGGCCACATTAGGTAAAGGGGAGGCCCAATTTTGGGCCTCTCATGTCAATTGGGATTTTAGGCCCAGCCCAAAATACCTAATGTGACATTACCAAATTACTTAGGTGTTGTGCTTATATTAAATGGCTCCTATTACGGTGGTCCATTCACCAAATGCCAACAACTCCCACTCGCCGGAATGGGAGGGTGCCTGTTAATATGCTGTCGACAAACACATCAACATTTATTATTCATTCCAGTCCAGCTTTCGAATTTTTCATACGAGGTTTTCCGTGCGACCGAAAGACACAACAAACATCGTGCTACTCATAGGTTAAGAGCGTTGTAGCGTCTGCGGAACGTTGATTCCCAACATGTTACTTGTCTGTGCTGCGTTGTATCCTTGGTCAATTGTTATTCTCCAACTGCCTAGTTTCCACATAGGAACACTTCTCCAAGGCATCTGTACAAGTATTCACAACTTTCAACTAATATCCGGTTGGTGCCCACCTTATGAATACGACAGTTGGAGAATTACAGGTGTACATGACCATCCCCATTGCTCATATCCTCAGTCAAAATAAACTGATTCCCAGAACGTGGTCACTGGGCCTTTTAGTTCAGCACTGTGTTCATACGCCTGGAAGCGACCATTGAGCCTGACTTTAGATATGAGTTCTGAGTGGTAAGGATACTTTGGGTGCTCCTTCATTAAGCACCCGGGATCAGTCACACGCTCAACATGAAGAAGTTTGCGCCATCAGAATCTCGGAAGATTCCACCTAGCACAACCGAGCCTGACCCCGTGGTCGAACGTGGCACGTGCAGTATGAAGTGAACGTCGATAGCATAACATGAACGTACATATTGTCAGGAGTGGGAAATGTCATACGCTATCGCAGATTTTTATCTGGCTCAGAATGTAGTTTCCGACGAACATAGTTCATCACGGCGATTTGCAGAACAATGATCAGGTCGTGTTACCCTGAAACCAAATGACCGTTTTGCATAACCAGGTTTATCTTTCGAAACACCATGGTTCTTAACCGGTCTTGACATGGTAGAGTTCCTTCTCCATCATGACGACCGTGTCTGTGTGACGAGGCAAGGCCCACATTCGACATATTTTATGGGAGGTTTTACACTCCAACGACTAGTTTATAGACCGTAAATTCGATGTTATTTAGCCATTATGACGTCGTAAGATCATAAACTCAAATCACAATTATTTTGTTTAAAATATTATTTCAAAGCCTAAAATGTTATTGACACAATACAAGCCTCCTAAAACCTACGCAGAGGTTTTGTTAATGGGTCTTCAACCATACTCTCAGAGGAAAAGTATTCTAATGTGATCAGTTTGTCTTCTACCATACTTTTCGAATAATTATATTTAACATCAACGTGTTTCGTCCTACTATGGTACTTTGATTCTTAACTGCTGTTATCGCTGCTTGACTGTCAGAGTAAATCCTCATTGGCTTTTTCCCGTCTTCGACGTCAAGCAGAGCATTCAATAGTCTCTTTAGCCAGACAACCTCCTATGCATTCTTAGAGAGGGTTACGAATTTGCATTCAATCGTAGACTACGCGACACAAGATTGCTTCTTGCTCATCCATGAAATGACGGATTTAGCAAGGAGAAATACTCATCCTGAGGTGGACTTACGATCACCCGGATCGCCACCATGGTCAGCGTCACTTAACCCAGTCAATTCAAGCTTACTACCCTCATAGCACAGTCCGTAGTCGGAAGTACCTTTCAGATATCGAATAATTCGTTTCACGACTCGTAAATGTTGATATTCAGGGTATGATTGGAAACGTGCAACTAAGCCCACAGCGTAACAGATATCTGGACGAGTGCATTGCATGGCGTACATAATACTGCCAACCATACTGGATACTCTGCACTTTTCATCTGTTCACCCTCCGCTTGGTCTTTTGGGCCCTAACGCTTCGACAGCGCGCACCCAAACACTACCGGCGTGTCCATAGGTTTGGCATCTTGGAGAATGAACCTTCACAATAATTTGTTGATATAGGCTTCTTGATAAAGACATAGTTTACGAGCAGCCCGATCCCTAGCAATTTAATGCCTAGGATGTACGTGGCTTCTCCCATGTCCTTCATCTCGAATACAGATGCCAGCCAGGACTTTGATTCATTCAAATAACTCACGTCGTTCGTGGCAATCAGTATGTCATCGACGTATAAAGTCAAGATAAGATACCTCAACTCAGAGGTCTTTGTGTACATGCAGGGATCCTCGAGAATATTCACAAATTTGTTGCCAATAATTTCCTGTGGAACCTGCGGTACCATTGCCAAGCCGATTGTTTAAGACCATAGATCGATATTTGGATCTTACAAATTTTACGTTCGTTCCCAGGGGTTATGAAACCCTCCGGTTGCTCCATGTAGATCTCTTCCTCCAAGTTTCCATGAAGGAATGCAGTCGTAACATCCATTTGGTGCAGCTCCAGATTGAGGCTTGCAACCAGGGCCAAGATGGCCCAGACTGTGGTGTAACGCACAGTCGGTAAGTATGTCTCGTCAAAGTCCACTTCTTGGAGTTGGGTATAACCTTTCGTAACCAATCGACCTTTGTAGCGCTCAACGTTTCCATCAGCAGTGAGTTTCAATTTCAGAACCCACTTTGCCCCTATAGTTCTGCGGTTAGCAGGCAAATCAACTAACGACCATACCGAATTGGCTTTCATAGAGGCGATCTCTTCCTCAATTTCTTTGCTTGAGGTCATTCCAAAGCTTGTTTAACCGTTACCGGTTCATCAACCGAAGTCAGGGTGAACAATTCACCCTTCTCGATGGGATACTTCTTTGAAGAAGTTCGGTGCCTTTGACTACGTCTAGGCTCAATATTCCCATCTTGAAATTGAACTACACTCCCACTAAGAACAATGCTCCCACTCGGAACAATACTCCCACTGGGAACTAGAGCGTTGCTTGAACCTTCACCTAAAAATTTTCTTGGACGACCTCTTGGTCTCGGGATTCTACCTCCGAGATGAATTCCACGGTCACTAGGGCCAGGAACCAAGTTAGTTGTCCCACTCCTACTGTTACCAGCAGGTAGTTGAGGAATTATAGGATTCTCATCCAACGGTTCAGCAACATGATGATCAGGTTCCACTTGATTCGCACCCGTAGCAACAGTGATCTCCCATTGGATTTATTATGAAAATATCTCCATCCTCATTTACCATGTCGTTCACTGGTGTTGCCACCTCAAATCTCCCATTCGAAGAAGTGGGACCTGACTATCATCATCTTGTTCTAGTTCAATTAAGACTTCATTCGTTTTGATGTTACCAAGCTTAGGAAATTTGTCCTCAAGGAACGTAACGTCTCTGGACTCATCTTCGACGACACCACCATTATTCTGATCCGCCACAAACACGTATCCCTTAGAGTTCTCAGAGTATCATATAAATATACTTTTAGGCCTCTATGTCCCAACTTGCCAAATCGGCTGTCAGTTTGATGCGTGTATGTTGCGCAACCCAAGGTTGCAGCCTGGTAAGATCCATCTCTTTACGAGTCCACAGCTCATATGGTGTCATTTCTACCGATTTTGAAGGAACGAGGTTTACTACATGAGTGGCAGTCAACAACGCATCTTCCCAGAAGGAGATCGAAAGTTGAGCTTGCGACATCATGGTTCTGACCATGTCCATGAAGTGTTTGATTAAGATTCTCCACCAATCTGATTCGTTAAATGTGTATTTAGGAATCGTAGTTTAACGGACAATTCCCTTTTTCATTCCATACTCATATTTGATGTTTTGTCCACCTCTGTTCGTGCATTAGGTTCTCACTTTTTGCTCGATTATAATTCTCCATGAGAAGTCACATGAGTAAGACCCAAAATTGGTATTTACGCAAATAAAAATTTATTTCGAGCATCGTATTAGACACTTCATATTAAATTTTCACTTTGAATCGATGTGTCCTATCTATCGAAGGACAAGTGCAATGCACGCGTGACGCCAGGTATTACCCATGGTGTAATCGTTTCGTTTTCAAAATTTAATTGATTCAGTTTCGCACATGTTTGTCGTTACAATTTATTTATTTTATGGAGTACTAACAAATAAGTATAACTAAACTGTTCGTTTTAGTCAATCGATGAGGTTACAATGAATTGGAGTATGTGTTTTCGTTCCTTTTATTCGGCTTCTTGTCCTGTCCGATATTTTGGTTCTTAATCCGTATATTCAGATTTTGTTCGGATCGATCCTGTCGACCCGGTTGATAAATTGATAAGTAAATGTACTTCGAATCGAATTGCATTCAATCTCAATAACAATTACTTTATTCAATCATCTGAAACATAAATAACCAAAAATCATCAATCCAATGAACGACGAAAGATGAAACTACAATCATAAGGTTCTTGATCTGAAGGTCGCGTGTTCGATCCTTGCTCATCGCACAGATAGTCGAGAAATCTGAGTCATGTCGAGAACCACATCCGAAAAATCCGCGAGTGAATAACATCAGATGATCTGTGTCTAAATAAAACATTTTACAGCTTTATATAGATGACATACGAGGCGTACTTGAGGCACACTTTATCAACGGTGCTTTGACCCACCAGATATTCGTTTAGGACCTCTGTGGTCCGGTTCTCTCCATGGCATATGGAAATCATGGCTGAATTCCCTCGATGTCCTGTGGTGATTTGTGAAGTTGGTTTCCATTTGCCCTGGTTACTGCACTTGAGTAGACTCATGGTATACTTAATTGATTCAATCAATAAAGTAAGCCCCATCATCTCAGACAACCATGGAAAGGGATACCTCTTTAATATGATAAATATTCTCCTCGATGTTGACCTTTCATCCTGAAGGCCTCGAGCGGCCTTTACACCAGCATCCATGGAGAGATGATCATCATACTCAACCAAAACATTTCTAGCTTCAGCGTCCTTGCTTCCACCGAAGCGGATGCAAAGGAAACATCAAAGCTGCAATGTTGTGTGGTTGCAACCCCTTTATCCAAGGTTGAAAATATCATCACAAACGCATTTAGATCACCAAAGAACCTACTCCCATGATTAGGAAACATATTACCCCATTCATCCGTCATTATCAAATACGGACTACCACATTCATCCGTAGGTGTCCTCTCCGCTCTCAGAATCGCAGCAGAGAGGAGTTAACACATACTCCTTCTATTCATCATATCACACACCATCAAGATTGCGAGGAATATAGAAATGCACTCTACCAGTCATATTCACACGTTGATAACCATGCGACAATAAGGGAGACAAATAACATTTTTAAAAAGAATTGCATACATTGGATATCTATGAAATAGAAGGCGAACGACAATGATTCCTCAGCCATATATCCAACCCGACCACTAGTAAGGAGGCCGTGAAAGAGTTCACACTGCCGACGTTTACTTTCTAATAGATCAGTCTTTTAAAACGATTTAATCACTTTCACCGGAACGGGGATTTTTAACCTACACCCGATCTTGACTTTCCCAAGGCCCTTTTTTTTTAAACGTTCGAGGAATTCGTGCAAGCACATATAATTCTACTACACAAGTAAGTTATCACATGCAGCTACATCCTCAAGCAATCATGCATACGCGTCACGCGTCTAATGTTCCGAGGATCTCATGCTTGCATATATAATTCTACTACACAAGTTAATTATCACATGCGGCTACATCCTCAACATTCATGTATACGCATCATGCGCGATCACACCACTTCAAACATGCATATTTGGCGACTGAATATCGATTTTAAACATTTGGGTCTAACTTGCAATTCATGCTAATAATCAATCATGCGAACTTCTAGACATGGATTATAGGCAATAAAAACCATCACATAATGTCTATCTTAGTGCGAAACTCATTAATTAAGATCCAGGGCTCTGCCCACAACATGCATTATCCAGCTAGCTTGAAATAGTCAAGATGCAATTCTAATCATGCAATAATATCAATTAATATAGCAATTGCAATTCAGCCCACTAAATGATTCAGTCCCATAATCATGCATTTCCGAGATCCATCCCCATAATCGAAATTAGGCATCAAGTTTGATTAAAACGTGAAAATATCAAACCTATTAGCGCCGTGTAGATAATTTTAAAGTTCGTAAACATTTAGATTTAAAACTTGACCATCCTATTTTCAGTTGACTCGGGTAGGTCCGACCAAAACGGTCCGATTCATGTCAAATTCGGGTCGAACGCTCCGATTTGGATTGAAATAGGAATTCGGTTCGGTTCTTCACGCATACCGGGTCGGTTTGGTTCGACCCATTAGTTACCTGGTCCGACCCAACCCGGATGGTTCGGGCCGATTGAGAAAATCCGGGTCGAATGACCCGTCCGGTTTGAACCCGTGGAACCCGACATGGTTCAGTTGACCCGGTTGGACCAGTTTGGGTTCACATGGTTTTATGGGTCGGTCAAGCCGACCCGGATGTGCAAATTGGACCGGTCCATTACCCTATAGGGTTCAGCCAAAACATTACTTGTGGGCTAAGTAAGGGTTTTAAAATCTACTAAAAACTTAACTTAGTCACCAAATAATATTAACTATAGATATAGTTTCCAAATATATTTGCACGTTTATATATATATAGTTCGGCCAAATAAGTAATATATATATATATATATATATATATATATATATATTGACAAGATTCTATATTAGGGATATAAATCTATCAACAATACATTTTCTCAATCTTTAGGCAATTAATATTTATCAATAATATCTAACATCCCTAAAATCATGCTAGAATATATCAATAATTAATGTCACAATTATCTTGTGAATCTAACCCAATTTCGGCCAAATACATACATGAGCCGAAAAAAAAATAAAAATTTTAAAAATAATATTCGGCCCAAATAAACACAATTTTAGGGTTAGTTGTCAAATTTCTAGATCAAATTTTACTAAGAAAAATAATCCAATGTTTAATTTTGATAAAGGTCATGTTTTTCTTGAAGATCATGAACACCAGTATTACCAAAAACATTCAGTTTCATGAATATCAGTTTTACTAAAAACTCAAGAACACCAATTTTATCAAAATCATGAACTCCCTACACAAGCTATGATACCACTGTTGGAATTAGGGGATAGTTACTACGGATTAGAACACGTGTACATGAAAGGTAAACTAATTACGCAGCGGAAAGGGGCACATACCAGTTTCAAGCTTTCCGTAGACCCAAGATCGTGATGGGAGTTCACGGTCCGCCGGACGGTTCCTGTAAGGATTCTGGTTAAGGAATCACCTATACGGAATGGTCTCCACGGAAAAGCCTCTTTTAATTTCGTCAGCAGGATGGATCTCTGGGGTAATTGCTCGAAGCAATTTGGCACCTCCCTGCTCCTATGGTTCGTCTGAAACTAGTCTATAGAGATGAGGGATTTCTTTTGTCTCAACACTTAGGAGGAAGAGTGATTAGCCCTAAATAAATCCCTAACACTCTCTATTTATAAGAGGAGGTGGGAAAACACTACCTAGTTCCCTAGTTTCGGATGGCCACATTAGGTAAAGGGGAGGCCCAATTTTGGGCCTCTCATTTCAATTGGGATTTTAGGCCTAGTCCAAAATCCATAATGTGACATTACCCAATTAATTAGGTGTTGGGCTTATATTAAATGGTTCCTGTTACGGCGGCCCATTCACCAAATGCCAACAAATCTGACATGGGATTGATAACTCTATATTTTACCCTTACTTTCCACTACTTTCCTACGAGATCTTTAATCTCCACTCCGCTCAAGCGGTCAAACCCATTGGTAAGCGCAAAATTCTTTGGAATGGTCTGCACATTTCATTGAGTATATAATTTTTTCATTTTTACACACACCAGAAGACACAAAATGACTAATCATTACTCAGTCAAACGCGACACATGGTTAAAGATGTTAATTACGCATTTTGACAGGTTTTTAGGTACTGTGATGTTGCACTGACTCCCACCTCCGTCTCCAGCTCTTCCCTCACCTAATGAACTTCGTTCATCATATGATGAACTGTCTAATTCTTCACATGATGATTCCACATCCAAATGTGATTTTTTGAGCAAACCATGTTCATTACACAATTTTTCCTTCAACGTATCTCTTTCCCCCAGTTTGAAGTGAACCGTATCCATAGTCGTCATGTACATATTGTGTGCAAACTGACTCAAACCATCACATATGCTGTAGTAGGTAATGTTGGTGGCGGTGTCTCGTTTTCTTGCCACTTTCACTGCCCAACGATGACCTTCCGGAAAATTTCCCACCCCATACGTGATACGTAGTTTGTACCAATGTTCTCTAAACAACCAGTTCATTTCAGTTGACAATTTCTATAATTCAAAGTGACGACATATGTTTATGATTGTAAACCCCCAAACATAGTTAAACAGTGTATAACTCAGTGAGTATACCAAAAGTAAAATAAATTCATACAATTAACTACTTACAAGCTCATCGATGAAGTAAGTCACCATCAACACGTAGAACGGGGGGTTTGTTCCGTCCATCTGGCTTTTGAAGGAATTTTCTAGAAAGGAGAACTACGTTTTAGGGGACGAGTCGCTTTCCCTGCTGCAGGGTTGTATAAACGGCCAAACGACTGTGGTTTGATGGCTTTTCGTTGGAAGAGGTAGCGCTGCAAGGAGGTCGATGAGGAGTTTGAGGGGAGATCTTGCTGGATTGTGTTTCCTGTGTTAAGAAAGAGACTGGTAATGACTTATTGTCTTCCGATGCGTTAATGTTTTGTTTAATATAAACAAAATACAAAATATGAGTTAATGTTGTGTTTCGTATACTTTTACGGTTTCCACAAAGGTAATACATGTATCAGCATATCCATTATATGTGTCAACATGTTTATTAGGTCTGAAGTAAACATAGTCGTCGCAAACCGAAGTTTTTCGGCATGTGAAAATATTGGTATGTAAAACGTTGTAACACATGTATGTCAATATTCGGTCAGATATAGGCGTGGGATTCTCTGACCGGACTCTATAAGTCAACTTCCGGTCGGTCTTCATCAAGCATACAGACCGGTTCCAGACCGGCACTTCCGGTAAGGAAAATCAGTTAGCAATAGATATTGATACATTTTTTTCATCAAATCGGAATTCAATTGGTCTTAAGGGAGTATTAAATTATTGGCCGATGCATCGGTCAGAAACAACGCGGTACGTACTGTTGAGTTTGACTTGAACTTTTTGGTGTTAAGCCCATTAAACCCTTCTTAGGCTATATAAATATATTGGTTTCGGTGGCAATGTTGATAAATATATAGGTTGAAATAGGGTTAGTGTTTTTTACAGCCGCCACAAGTGCTAATCAACAGAGCAAACTGAATAGGGCAAAGGGTTAGGCGACATGTTTTATAGTGAGCGAGACGAGATTTTTAGAGCATTGTGTTTAGGTCTTTACATGTATTGTGATAGTGAGTGCTCTATGTGGTCTCGTCTTGTAACCCTGTGTTGATTGTGCTAGTAAAGTGGTGCTTCTCATTTGCATGTGGACGTAGGTCGAGTTGACCGAACCACGTTAAATCTTGTCTTCTCTATTGCTTTCTTTCTTAATCGTTTAGTGAGTGATGAGACAATCTATCCTTACAACCGGTATAAGAGTTAAGGAGATTCCACACGATCACTGAAGATGGAGATGTCGAAGGCTGGAATTGAGAAATTGATGGAAACGATTTCGGTTTATGGAAGATGCAAATTGAAGATTATCTGTACCAGAAGGATCTCTACGAACCCTTGTTTAGGGAGAAGCCGGAATCCATGACGGAGTAACAATAGAAGCTCAAGGATTGACAAGCCCTGGGGGTGATCCAATTGTGTCTGTCCAGGAACGTTGCATTCAACATCGTCAAGGATACATCGACGACGGACGTGTTGAAGGCGTTGGCTAACATGAAAGAGAAACCATCGGTGATGAACAAAGTATACTTGATGCATAGATTTTTCAATTTATAGATGGTTGAAGGTGGTTCTATTGCTGAACATATAAATGCCTTTAATATGATTGTTTCGCAACTGAGTTCTGTTGATATTAGAATGAGGTTAAAGCTTTGATTTTGCTGTCATCTCTGCCCGGGTTATGGGATACTATTGTTTCCGTAGTTAGTAGTTCCCGTTGATCTAAGAAGCTGAAGTTTGATGAAATCCAAGATGATGTTATTAGAGAAAGTATTCGCAAAAGAGAAATTGGTGAGTCATCAGGAAGTACTCTCAATGTTGAAAGAAGGGGGAGAGTAAATGAAAGGGTCCATTTTAGCATGGACGCTCAAAATCAAGAAACAGAAGACCACAAGGATCATATTGAAACTGTGGTGGAAAAGGCCATTTTTGATCTGATTGTCCGAAACCAAAGAAGCTGAATCATGAACCCCTGACAATGATAGTGATTCTGTGAACTCAGCAGAAGACACCGGGAAGCTCTAATCCTCGGTGTGGACAACTAACTTGAATCCTGGATTTTGGATTATGGAGCATCGTTTTGCTCGTCCCTGAGCAAGGAGTTGTTCCAAAATTTCAAGTTTGTAAAGTTTGGAAAGGTGTATCTTGTTGATATTAAAGTGTTGGAGATAGGGAATGTTTGCATTCACACTTCAGCGGGAAATTAGTGGACATTGAAAGATGTCAGGTACATTCCTGGTCTAATGAAGAATCTGATCTCGGTTGGTCAGTTGGATAGCACGAGTTATGCAGCAGAGTTTGTGAAGGGTTCCTGGAAGATCAAGAGGGGGCTATGGTGGTAGAATAGGGCCTTAAATATTGAATCTTGTACACCACTGAAGGGTGTATAAACGTGGCTTCTATTCAGAAGAGTGCTTCCAGTTCATGTTTGTGGTACAACAAACTTGGAAACATGAGTGTTAAAGGAATAAAGATGCTGGTGGAGAAAGGAGCTTTAGAGGGTCTGAAACATGTTGACATGAAACTCTGTGAAAGCTGTGTTATGGGGAAGCAGAAACGAGTTAGTTTCACGAAGACCCCAAGGGAGCCAAAGAAGGAGCGGTTGGAATTTGTCCATACAGATGTTTGGGGGCCAGCTCCAGTTTCATTACTTGGCGGATCTTGGTTCTACGTTACCTTTATTAATTATTTCAGTAGAAATGTATGGGTTTACTACTTGAAGCATAAGTAATATGTGTTTGCTACTTTCAAGAAGTGGAAAACTTAGGTTGAGAATCAGACTGGGCTGGATACCAAATGTCAGAGGTATGACAACGGAGGGGAGTACAAAAAGTCTGAATTCATAGCATTCAATGCAACTGAGGTAATAAGACTGATGGAAACAGTTCCTGGAAGGCATGACATAATGACATTGCTGAGAGAATGAACATGACATTGAACGAAAGTACACGGAGTATGAGAATCCATTGTGGACTTCCCAAGATGTTTTGGGCAGATGCTGTTAACACGGTTGCCTACTTGATCAACAGGGGACCTTCAGTTACTCAAGGGTCCAAGATTTCTGAAGAGGTATGGACGGGAAAAGATCTCAGGTATTCTCACCTAAGGACTTTTGGTTGCACGGATTATGTTCATATAGGTTCGAGAAGAGAGACAAGCTTGATGAGAAGGTTGTGATGTGCTACTTCATAGGTTATGGTTCTTATAAGTTCGGCTACAAGTTTTGGGATGAAAAGAACAGAAAGATCCTGAGACACTGTGACGTGACCTTTGATGAAGATGTCTTGTACAAAGACAGAGATCAGAACGCTTCAGAGATTCCTAAGCAAGTGAAAGTTGACGTTGAGGTGGAGTTAGAAAAAACTCAATCAACTCCGGACACTGGCGGTGAAGAACCGGAAGTCGATTCAGAGGTGGAGTCAGAAGTAGAGCCAGTAACACCTGAGCAGGTGTTAAGGAGGTCATCTAGGACCGTCAGGCCACCAGACAGGTATTCACTCTCGTTACACTAAATGTTGTTGACATATGATGATACAGAAAGACAGAGTGTCTTGAAGAAGGTGGAGTTGGAGGATGATTGCTCTTCTGGTCAGAAAGAGCATGTTGTTTCTACTCGAGATCGGTTTGTTCGGGACAGGGACATGCGACTGATCAAGTCAGAAAACTTAGAGGCATGTGGCCTAAGTGTAGCGAAAGCTGAGATAGGGCACTGTTTGAGCTCGGTTAGGATCTTGCGAAGATCGTGATAGGCCTGTCAGGGCCTTGGCAAAGGAGGTATCGAGCCATTGAGCATGTTATGGAAGAATTATGGAGAATTCAAGTCAAGGTGGAGATTTGTTGAGTTTGACTTGAACTTTCGGGTTTTAAGCCCATTAAACTCTTCTTAGGCCCTACAACTATATTGGTTTCGGTGGCAATGTTGATATACATATATATATATAGGTTGAACTAAGTGCTTTTTAAGAGCCTCTACAAGAGTTAATCAACATAGCAAGCTTAATAGTGCAAAGTGTTAGGCGACAAGTTTTGTAGTGAGCGAGACGAGAGTTTTAGAGCATTGTGTTTAGGTCTCTAAATGTATTGTGAGATTGAGTGCTCAATGTGGTCTCGTCTTGTAACTCTCCAGTGTTGATTGTGCTAGTAAAGTGGTGCTCCTCCTTTGCATGTGGACGTAGGTCGAGTTGACCGAACCACCTTAAATCTTATCTTTTCTATTGCTTTGTGATGGATCAAGCGCGTCGGGGTTCCGGTCTTGGCGGCCTTTCGTCGAGTCGAGATCGCTTTTCTTGCTCGTATTCCTCTCTTTTCGTTCCTTGCCTCGCTTACTTGCACAAGGAGTAAGCCTGAGGGGGGGGGGGGTCTAACGAACCCTCTCCGATGCTAAATGAGAGTTCGGTTACAGAGATAAAGTTCTAGAGAGAAGTCAGAGCATTCAAGTAAAATCAAGTTATAAATGAAGGATAAAAGGCCCTATGTATAAGGATTGTGATCTTGACATCGGAGGGGCCCACATTTACGGGTGGTACCCATGTAACATTCATATAGGATGTGTCATGCGCGTAACCCGAGTGTCGATCACCACGACGTCGGGGGCCGGTCGCGGGACGCGTCGGCCCTGTTGTTACTGAACTAGTCCGGTGTCAAACACTTGACACCGGACTAGTCCAGACGGAGATTTCTAGAATGACTAGCGCGTGGTTTATCGGGTTTCGGCCACTTACCATGTTTGGTCGACGGGGAGACCAAGTCGAGCCTTAGTGAGGCCCAATTTGGTGTACATCCATCATTTGCCCCCGAGTCAAGCATTGGTTTTACCTTTACTTGACTCTATTTATTAGAAGGACGCACTCCCAATTGTACCTCGTCTATACTTTACCTCTTAAATGAGTCTGTCGTTGTCGGTGCGTGTTGCCCGACGGCGTTTCTACCGTGCTAGGAGAGTGTTCGAACTATGTCATTGTCATAATCATAGATACAAAATTATACACAAGTATGGGGTGAGTCAAAATGTGTCATCATATGATTTCATGGATGTAAGCGTTGATACGGATTAGACATGCTATAATGGATCCTAAGTAACATTTCAACTGAATGCGAGCATGTCAACGTGGGTACGTGTGTATGCACGTAATTGAGCATATATGAACGAATACTTGTATGTCACGATGCGTGCATGTATGGGTATGCCAAAATTGTGTCGTATGGTGCGGGTGAGTGTACGCGTGTAATGATCATGACTAAATTTCTAAGTGTTGGTCAACGCTAGCGTTGACTCATATGGATGCACACATGTAGAACGATGATAAAGTTCAAAGTGTTTGACAATACTAGCATTGATGCATGTGGATGCATACATGTCAATCAATGGAAAAATTACTAAGTGTTTGACAACATTAGTAGTGATGCATATAGATGCATATATGTAGAGCAATGAATTTTTTTCTAAGTGTTTGACAACACTAGCATTGATGCATGTGGATGCATACGTGTCAATCAATGGAAAAATAACTAAGTGTTTGACAACACTACTAGTGATGCATATGGATGCATACACGTAAATCATGGTAAAAATGACTAAGTGTTGGAAAAACACTATCAATAGTGCATAGTGATGTATATATACCAATCATGGTTGTATGCCATAGCATATGAGAAAATAATAACACTATATGCTAAGCATGTGATAGTTGATGATATCAATGTATATAATCATCATTTGAAAAACCCAATTCACATATTCTTTATAAAGTGAGTGTATGACACCACTTGTCTTAGCCACCAAAGATTCAATCTTTACTAATATTTAAAAATCCTTTCTTTTTACCTTGCTTGGGCAACAAGAAATCACCTTAGTTCTATTTAGGAACTCGGTTTGTTGTCGGTTTGATCTCAGTGTAATTAATCGAACCTTGCTTGGTTCGATTTTTGCCAACCAATCGAGAGCAGTGGCGTGTGGTGGTTCAGCGATGGCGAAGGAGGGCTTCACCGGTGGCTGGTTCTCGCAGCGAGGGAGGGACGTCAAGGAGACGCGACTCGCATTGGAAGAAGGGGGAGCTCCGGAATCAGCATTCATCGGAGTACCAGGAGCTCCGGTGGCGGCAGACCTCTCTAGTGGCGGCGGTGAGGCTCGCGGCGAGATAGAGGATGTTGGGGGTTTCCTTCGCAGGCAGGTTCTTTGAGAGAGGGCGAGGTCGATCCCGAAGATAATGGGTGGATCAAATGTCTCCGGCATTAGCGGCTCCGACCAGTGGTGTTTTGGTCTGTGGCGGCGGTGTCGTCATCTGCCGGTGGGTCAGTACCGGCGGTCATCTCAGTTCAGCTGAACCGGTTCTAATCAGGCCGATTTAGCTCGGTTTCACTCGGAAATTTGAAGGTCCAATCTTTTACCTTCTTGTTTCCTATCATTACAATTTTGAAAAAAAAATTGGTTTTTTCGAAAACTTTACGTTTCCCGAGTAGGAATGTCGTTGTTTCGGTTCTAGTTGTTTTTCATACTGGTCATTTTGGGCATATCCTGCAATCATAAAAATTGTCATGTAAAAATTTGCCCACTAATTAGTCTTGTTTATACCTTAGACATGAGGTGTTGGGTCTCGTGTCGATGGCTTCGTACGCTATGCTTGCGTTGCCATGGTATGTTCGTTTATTGGACGCATGGGGTTACCATTTACATTCATCATTTATCGATATGCCGGACGTAGAGGGTCACCCTGCGCGTCCATCAAGTATCATGTCATAAGTGTCTTATTGCCTCCTAAGTAGGCGTAGCGATCATCATATGCTTAGGGAATTAGCCTTTGCATTGTTATTTTCATCGTCGTTTGTACAATGTTGTGTTGCCCCCGAAGTAGGCGTCGGCGTCGTCCTGGACATAGGGTGTCGAACCTTGCGTCCATTGCACCTTATAGTGCGTGTATGTCACCGTGCCCTCGAAGTAGGCGTAGTAATAAGCGCGACATAGGGTGTCGAACCTTGCGTCCGTCGTACTTCATAGTGCGCGCATGTTGTATTGCCCCCGTAGTAGGCGTAGTCGTCATTATATACATAAGGTGTCGACCCTTGGGTCCGACGTGCCTCATAGCGCGCGTCTTATTATGTTGCCTCCGAAGCGGCGTTGTTATCATCATGGACATAGTGTGTCGACCCTTGCGTCCATCATGCTTCAAAACACACGTATATCATTTTGCCCCTGTAGTAGGCGTACTAGTCATTACGAACATAGGGCGTCGACCCTTGCGTCCGTCGTGTTTCATAGCATGCGTTCATCATGTTGTCCCTGAAGTAGGAATATTAATCATTATGGACATGGGGTGTCGACACTTATGTCCGTCGCGCCTCATAGTGCGCGTCCATTGTGTTGCCCCCGAAGTAGGCGTGATAGTCGTCCGTTAAATATGCGACGTTGATCCCTTATTATTTTCATTGAGTCTTCCATTCATATTGTAGGCTATTCGCACTACTTGTTCGTCGGGACCGTAGCTCTAGGCGTGGGTTCGAATTTCATTGCATTGTTTGGATTGCTATTGTCATGTTACTATATTTCCTGACTTACTACTGAATGTCGGATTCTAATGAGGATTGGGAAACCTCTGTTGAATTCGAGTCGGTTTCTGGGTTGTTACCCGTGTCCGACTCTGAGTTTAAACCTTTGATGATGACGGGGTTGGAAATGTTGTCCGAGCATGAATCATATATGGAGGCTTCGTCCAATTCAAAGTCAGTTTGAGAATGTACGGATGGCTCGGGTGTTCGAGCGGAGGACTCGGGGACGACGGGCGAGGTAGGGCATCGAGGTCTGAAGTATATTGGGAATATTCTCCGCATGAAAGAGTATAATTCTTATGTTTCTTTGGCGGGCTTGAGAAAATTAGACGAGGATGCATACCCCTTCGATTACTATCCAACGCGTAAGTTAGGGACCACTGTACCTCCGCCTGGGATGTCAGCGTTTTATATTGTTCAAGTACGTAGCGGCTTACGCTTACCTTATTGCCCAGATCTTATAGAGTTTTGCTGTTATTACGGGATATTTCCCCTTGACCTTGCTCCCAACACCATTTGGTCTTGGGTTGGTTTTCAAGTGTTGTGCCATCGTCAGGACTGGAATTACTCATATGCTTTATTCCGATGTTTCTATCAGATTCAGTTTCAGAAACCAATCGGGGTGTTTGGTATGGTTGTTCATTATCCTGCACTATCTGGTCTCGACATTGAGGAAGGAAGTGAGGCTTGTTGGAATTTGAACATCCGGTTTGTTCTTCTTATTGACCGTTCGAGTAGTCAGTTGAAGAACCATTACTTGTTCATCAAGGATTACCAAGTCTCTTGGCCGATAAGTCAGTTTGGCATCAAGTATGGCGCTCCGACCTTTTCAGAGCTGTCTTCATCTGATAGAGCAACCATTGAAGCTATATTCGCTGCGCACAAGGCTCGGAGCTATCAGTCAGTGCAGGCGTATTCAGAGGCGGATCTACGCCGGGCGGGCGTTTTACTAGATCCTCCCTTGGTATGCTACTACTTTTTTTTTTTTTTTTTTTTCATATGCTCTTATTTCTCTCCTTATAGGTTTATTTGCTGACAGAACCCCACGATCACAGGTGGGTGGTTCCACGCGAGGTGACACCACGATTTCTGGAGAGAAGGCTCTGCCCCTTGCTGCTCTTAAGGGGCAGACAAAATTTAAGTCCATCAAGGTGCCTAAGGCTTCAGGTATGTATACATGTGTAATTGCTATCATTTACATACACTTTTTGTCATAGTTGTTCTCATATCGTCTTCCTTGCTTTTTCAGGGCAAGTTGTTGTTATGGGTCGGGTTGTGACTGCATTGAGGGTGAAGAAGCCTACCCTTGAGAGCGGAGGTTCGAAAGAACCATCCAGCCGGAAGAGGAAGGGTACTCAGCTTGACGTTCCTCGGCTGACTCCTTCTTGCAATAAAGAGAAGGATATCGTTCCTCATGTTCCCGTTGTCGACAAGGGGAAGGCTGATGCCTTAGTCGAGGAGATTGCATCATATGCTGATGGCTTGTCAGATATATTTGCTCCTGGCTCAGCGATGAACTTAAAAGGTATGAATCATTAATCCTTACTTTGTCATTCTTCATGTTATGCATCATTCATGTATTGATATGTAGGGCGCATTTGGCTCCCTGTGCTATCCCGGAGGACCTGGACTGTCCTCTCGGAGGTGACGTCGTAGGCTCCGGTTGGGTGCCTTTTTCTTCTACTGGTAGATACCATTTTGATCGATGGTCTACCTTGGCAACCCCGTAGGTCGGCGTGTGCATGTTGAATGCGCTCGTGCCCTCTGTGGACAGCCGAGCTGTGCCTGACACTGGTCCAGCTGGACAACGCTTTGCTCGTGAGGCGCTATCTTGATATGCCCCCCGTAAGTTTATCGTCTTTTCATATTTCATTTGTACTATCTTCTTTACTTAATGCATGCTTATTGAATGCAGGTGGTTGCCGACATGGTTAACATGTCGTCTTTCTTAGTCTAGCTGACCGAGAAGGTTGACCTCCAACATTCTGAGTTGGAGAAGTCAAAAGACACAGTGTGTGTCCTGAAGGAGAAGGCTGCTACCTTTGACTCCTATGAACTGGTTTATGAAGGTCACATTGCCTCCCTCGAAGCCGAAGTCGCTCGACTTCGCAAGGAGAAGGAAGACGAGGCCATAGAGACGCGAGACCACTTGGGTAAGGACCTCTTGAAGAACTCTGACGAGGCGATTCTTCATGGTGTCACTCATTACAAGGCGTCTCCTGATTTCAAGGAGGATACCAAGGCGAAGTGCAGTGACATGTTATCCGACTATGGGGAGGAGCTGGCTGTAAAGATTTACTCCATCGACCCATTCTTCGATCTTAGCCAACTTGGTGATTTTTCTGGTTTCGCTTCAGCACATGTAAGTGTGCTTCTTGGTGAGGATTCTACCCCCCCCCCCCCCCAAGCGAAGAGAAGTGTGCTTCTCCTTCGGCTTCCTCGGGTGATGCTGCGGACACCACTCCATTGGGTCATGACGGCGGCGGCGAACCCGCCACTTCTGATTGATGAGCAGACTCCTCTATCACGTTTGTAGATATCCGCTTCTCTTTTCATTATGCTTATTATGTTTCTTTATTTAGAAACAGTCATTTTGGGAATTGAGCATATATGCCGTCCTTTTATCTTTTTCATTAAAAATGTCCAAAACATATATAGACATTATGGTAATGCAAACATGAGTACTATTTTATACCCTTATTGTCATGCTTGCCCTTTGCTTTGGGCTATTCTTGTTTGGTTGCGTGTGTTTGCACAACTTGTTATACCCTATTTTACTTGAGGTTGTTGTTGTCGTGCCGGTTGTATGCCGGTCGTAGCTTGACAGTGCGTGTTCCCACGACTTTGTCCTGCCCTCTTCTATTCGAGGCATTGTCATACTTGCAATACCGGCTATACGCCGGTCGTAGGTTGATAGTGCGTGTTCCCACGACTTTTTCATGCCCTCTTCTATTCGAGGAATTGTCATACTTGCCATGCCGGTTGTATACTAGCCGTAGTTTGATAGCGTGTGTTCCCACGACTTTGTCATGCCCTCTTCCATTTGAGGCATTTTCATACTTTCCATGCCGGTTGTACGTCGGTCGTAGCTCGATAGCGCGTGTTCCCCCGACTTTGTCATACCCTCTTTTATTCGAGGTAGTTGTCATATTTTCCATGCCGGTTGTATGCCAGTCATGACGTTCATTGCATTCATCGTCAATGGTACTTGAGCGCTAAGCTCGTGTGTGCCCTTCTTCGTAGTTACCAAGGCATAACGTCATTCAAGGGTGTTCATCATGAACGTTGACATTCATCCGTTGTTCGATGCCTCAACATAGCGTTATTGGCAAGATCCTACTTGCGTTGTGTTGACACGTTTTGTAAGAGCGTATCTAATGCATCGAGATAATGTTGTTGGCAAGACGCTACTTGATAGTTTGGTGCGTTTTAACCACTTACCCGATGCCTCGAGGTAGTGTTATGGCAAGACGTGACTTGCGTAATTTGGTATTTTTTAAGCCGCTTACTCAATGCCTTGAGATAGTGTTTTGGCAAGACGTGACTTGCGATGTGCACTTTACTGCTTACTTGGTAGTTCAAGATAGCGTTGAGGTAAGACGTTACTTGCTTGATTTGGTATGTTTTAATCTTCTTACTCAATGCCTTGAGATTGCGTTTTGGCAAGACGCAACTTGCAAAAGTTAATGCGTTTTCCGCCGCTTGGTATTCCAAGGCTTGGTGTAAGGCAATACGCTACTTGCTTGATTTGGTACGTTTTAATCCGCTTACTTGATGCCTCGAGATAGCATTTTGGCAAGGTGCTACTTGCGAGTGCGTTTTTCCGCAGCTTGGTTTCTCCAAGATATGGCGTTGGTGCAAGACGCTACTTGTAAATTTTTTGATGCGTTTTTTCGTTGTATGACCATTACTTGGATTTTCCAAAGCAAGGTCGCGACATGATCGTCTCTGCCGCTGTGCATGAACCGTTACTTGATGATTCAAGATAACATTGTGGCAAGACGCGACTTGCAATATTTGGCGCGTTTTAGGCGTGTAGGCCAAAGTTCGCTACTGCGACATGCCTCTTCATCGGCCTATTCAGAGGTCCGTGCGACATGGCTATCCGTGGTAGGTCATTGCTACTTGGTATAGTAGACTAGACATTGTGATATTTAAATATCACCTCAGAGTTAGCTCCCGAGGCACGTAGCGTTCGCGTCACATGAGTATACGCGTCGCTTTATAGATTTTCATCATACCTTGGTGTAAATTCCAAGGTATCCGTCTTACTCCATCAGTACCAGCCCGGTATATAAATACCAAGGGTAAAATGATCATGCACTTGATGTTGATTCCAAGCATGCCGCTTTTGTAAGTACCAGCTCAGTGAAAACACCAAGGGTACAACGATCATGCACTTGGTGTTGATTCCAAGAACTTCCTAAATCTCTGTTTAGGGGTTGTATTTAACCCGATGGACGCGCGTTTCCTCATAAAGATACCACTACTTGGTGATTTTCCATTGTAGGGCGTGAATGACATATGACCTGGTCGCATAAAAAACATTCATAAACTTGTCATTCATAGTATTTACAATGCGGAGTCTGAAGATCTCCATTTAGGATTATTCGTGAAAATATAAATGCTACCATCTACGAGGTACTCTCTCCACATATGGAGTTCATTCTTGAAAAAGTAAATGCAAGGATACTTAAAAAAGATACGTAGACACGACCTTTTCCAAGGACTGCTTTGTTCAAAAGCGAGGCACCACGAATTCTTCTAGCCTTCCCTGGCGGACAAGGCATTCAACTTCAATCTGCAATATCATGCAATCATTCGTGTGGTGCCCCCATGTCTCGTGGTGTTGACACCACTCAGTTGTGTTGCTGCCTACAAATGCTCGCTCCTCCTGGCTTGGGGGTGGTGTTAAGCAGTGTTATCAGAACCGGACCGGGTATCGAACCGGCGAGGGCACCGGTTCCCGGTTCATGCGGTCTGAACCGGTTTAAACCCGGTCCGACCGTCCTAAAGCTAAAATACGGTAGGAATCAGCATAAAATTTATTCCCTTCCTTCTCCCCTTCCCACCTAGCTCCTCCCCCTCCCCTGACCCCATTACTCTTCATATGCCCTTCGATTCGATCTTCTCGAGCTGTAATGATGTTCAAAACTAAATTTTTTTCGAAACTTTCATTCCTACCTGCAAAACCTCAAAAAATTCTAAGAACTTCCTAAATCTCTGTATTGTACAGTACCAATCATCAGATCTGTCTTAAGATTTACAACAATCAAAATTCGTGTCGGAGTAATTGGAAATACTATTAGCGGACACGAAATGTGCCGGCAAGTTGATGAACTTTTCCGGAGGTATTGCTGCAGCCACCAATTGTTGAACTCTCTGTGGTGGTAGCTAGTTGCTAAGGTGGTTGGCCCCGACACTTCCTTCTTCCTCTATAAATTCCGACCGATCTCGGCACCAAACCTTATCGACCATGGCTAGAACAAGGTGTTGTGGATACCAATTTTTGATTCCCAATAGTTTGAATTTGGAATTTACTGATTTGATATGGGTTTAGATTTTACTGATTTGGATTTGGGAATATAGGGTTTGATTGAAAGGTGAGACAACCGGCGAGACTGGCGGGGAGACATGGCGGGGCTGAAGGAGCTGTACGGGCTGGACAGAGCTGCGGCGGCACAATTCTTTGAAACTATTGTGTTCTTGGCTGCTAGGGTTTGTTTTACAGGTTTTAACTTTTTTTTTTTCTTTAGTTGTTACCGAACCGGCGGACCGGAGAACCGTCCGGTCCTATCAGAACCGGCCGGTTCACTAAAAAACCGTATTTTGAACCGGGTTCACTTCCTTGCCGGTCTTTACAGAGAATCGGACCAGCTTAGGCACCGGTTCCCGGTTCAATCCGGTCGGACCGCCGATCCGGTCCGGTTCTGATAACACTGGTGTCAAGTACCACAGGTGTTCATTGTGCAACTCTTCCAGGCTTGTGTTCAATGGTGTGAACCCAACCCTAACTCTTGTTCCATTGTCAATCACAACATTTTCTTCATTCATTGAGTCGGTGTTTTCCAACTCTCCCTTGGCTTCTTCTTCGGTCATGAGACCATTAGCCTTCAATTCGCCCTCTTCGCTTTTCATGGCTTCATCTAGCGGGCCTCGCGGCTCTCGCATTGTAGTTGTTGTCACAACTACGTACATGCCTCCAAGGTATCTTATGTGCGAGCTTCTCAAATTTCTGAAGAAGGTTCGAATGACCTATCCCTTGTTTGCATGTAGTGCAGCGGCATTTTTTGAGAATCTTTCAAAGTAACTTCTTATGGTCTCATCCAGGCGTTGCCGAATTTTATCAACGTGGCGAAATCCACATGCGATTGCCATGTTGGTTCTCCTTTCCATCCTCTCCTCGGCTGATTCATCTTGCCTTTCTTGGGTCGAAACCCTTTTCATTCTCGCCTCTTTGACAGGCGTTTTTATCCACATCTTATAACTCAATTTCTTACTTAGATTGCCCATATGCCCATTTCTTCATCACACTCCACTTCTTCCGTACTCGTGGCGGTGTTTTTCCTTTACTTGGTGTTCCCACCATTGCAATGCTTAGGCTCTGTTGCGCCTTTCTTTTCATAGCGTTGACGTAGCACTTCCGTGCTAATGTCTTGTTCCCTAGTACTTTGCCTACTCTGTGTGGAGTTAGGAACTTCAGATTTTGATGGGCTGTGGACGCGATTATTACGTGTGGATTGATAGTCGTTCTCCCCAGGATGCCATTGTATGCACCTAAGTGCTCCACTATAACAAAATTCACATTCATGTGAATCTGCGTCCATCCTTGTCCCAACTTCATTGGTAGCATTGTCGTTCCCAATTGGTATGTCGATGTTCCCGCGAAGCTCACTAGTGGGAAGTCCACTGGTGTTACGTCTGTCAAGTTCTTTCCCAATTCCTTCAATAGTCGGACATGGAGGATGTGTGCTGAACTCCCACCGTCCACTAAAATTCTATTCACATCAAAATTAGCGATTTCAGCTGTTATAACTAAGGCATCGTCGTGTAGAAACACTATATGCTCCATATCCTTCTTTGAGAATTGGATGACCATGTCGTCCTCTTCCCTTTGTCTCTTGCCCCAAATGGCCATGTTCTCGGTTTGAGAAGCATACACTTCCCTTGCGTTCAAGGATTTCCCTCCTGCGCCTATGCCCCCGTGAATGACATTGCTAATGCCCTTCTTGGGGGGAAGTATGTAGTCCTCCATCTTTCCCTTTCCTTTGTCAGTGGTAAATGGATTAGGAGGCAGCGATCGCTCCCTATTGTTTCCAGTGTTGACGTAATGCTTTAGACGTCCTTGCTGGATTACCTTTTCAATCTTCTCCCTTAGGGTACTACATGAGTTCGTGTGATGCCCTCGGGGTTCATGGAATCCACATAATTTGTCACCATATGGTCCCATTTGATAGTCTGGCTTTTTAGAAGTCGGCGTTCACATTCCTTGTTCTTTCATTTCCCGAAAGATGGTCGTGAGGGGCGCGTTCAGGGGAACGAACTTGATAGCGTTGACACTATCTGGCCTCCTCTGTTAATTGAAATTTCTACCCTTCGGAGGGGGGGTATCCATTCTTTTGCTCTTTGGTTCGCTTGCACTTGTTGCAGCCTACCCTTGTTGGGCTTGTTTCCTTCAGTTTTGTTTGAAGGGGTCGCTTTCTTTGCTCACCTTATGGCTCTTGCCCTTTCGAGGTCTATATGCGATTTCACTCGCGTTGCCAGCTCTTCCACACTGTTAACCATATCAATGGTCATGTTGTTCGCTAGGGAAGATCCCCATCGTCCTAAATTCCTCATGAATGCACGTATTATTTCCCCTTCAGACATATTTGTGTCAATCTCAGCTAGGTTCTGGTTGAAACGAGTGTAGTAGCTCGCTAATGTCTCCTCATTCTCTTGACGAACATCGTCAATGGCGTTTGAGCCTTTCAGGAGTTGTCTTTCTCCCAAGTACCTTTGGATGAAATTTGCTTCCAATTGCTTCCATGGGCTTATTGATTCCTTCGGGAGATTGAAGAACCAATGTGACGCTGCCCCCGTCAATGTCATAGGGAATGATAGGGCCATCAATCTCTCGTCACTCGTACGCCCCATCAATGATGCTTCGTGCTGCTGCACGTGCTCCATTGGGTCTCCTTTCCCATTATACTTGTCAATTTTTCCTGGAGACACTCCCTCTGGAAGCGCATGTCCATCAACTCTTGGACGAATGGGTGTGACAACTTGTCATTTAGGCAATGAAAAGCCTTGCCTTTTGCTTCCATCATCTACCTTGTTATTAATGCCTCGATTTCTTCCATCGTCATTGCTGCCAGTGGAGGGTCGTCAGGTGCGTCTTGATTCATTGGTTTGAACTCAACTTGATAAGGCTGGTAGTACGGACTCTGTTGGTACTGGTATTCATACGGGGAAGGTGGTGGTCGTCTCCATGGTTGGGGAGTGGGTACATACTCCTCTCTTTCTCTTTCAGATTGCACTCCTGCCGGGACGTACCGATATTGCTGGGCAGGAGGCGGTATTGATGCTTGCCTTGCATTGTGATGCATTGGTGGTTGTCTTGCAACTTGGGGGGTAGGCAGTTGCCTTGCAAAATGTGGGGTTCGGTGTCCCTCAACTTGTGTCATTCTCGGGCCTTCCCTTAGGGGAACCTGACGGTTTGGCCCAATAGGGGGTGGTTCGTATCCTCTTGCTCTCATAGCATCTCGGTATGCCATTAGGTCGTATATGGCAGACATGAAACCTGCGGTAACCAGCGGGGTACTTTGAGAAATCATTGGGCGTCCAGACGTCGCATGCCGATTGAACATTGGCAAGTGGCACTCCATGGTATGTCATTCCATATGACTGTTCTTGTGAAGGCATGCCATAGGGGAATCCTTTAGGGCGATATCTCTGTTGTGTTCTTCGTGACTGCACTTGAGCGCTTGTCTCGACCTCGTTACTTGGGTGTCTGTGCACCGTAAGTGTTGAGGCATTCGAAGACTCCTCCCGAGGGACAGGAACGGGTGGTTCCTCCCTTGGTCTTGTCGCTCTTGGTACTTGCGTGTTGGGATGTAGAGGTGGTCTTGAACTCTTGGGTGGAGGCTCGTTACTCGCTGTGGGTTCACCTCTTGATTGTCCACTTACTGTCATCGATCTTGTAATAGCCAGAATTTTTATTCGAGTCACACGGACGACACCAATGATGGATCAAGCTCGTCGGGGTTCCGGTCTTGGCGGCCTTTCGTCGAGTTGAGATCGCTTTCCTTGCTCGTATTCATCTCTTTCCGTTCCTTGCCTCGCTTACCCGCACAAGGGGTAAGCCGGGGGGTGCCCGGCGAACCCTCTCCGATACTAAAATGAGAGTTCGGTTCTAGAGAGATAATGTTCTAGAGAGAAGTCAGAGCATTCAAGTGAAATCCAGTTATAAATGAAGGATATAATGCCCTATTTATAGGGATTGTGATCTTGGCATCTGAGGGGCCCACATTTACGGGTGGGACCCGCGTAATATTCATATAGGATGTGTCATGCGCGTAATCCCGGTGTCGATCACCCAGGCGTCGGGCCGGTCACAGGACGCATCGGCCCTGTTGTGACTGGACTAGCCCGATCGGGGGGTCGCTTCGTCCGGACTAGTCCGAACGGAGTTTCTTGAAGGACTAGCGCGTGGTTTATTGGGTCTCGGCCACTTACCATATTTGAGGTCGACGGGGTGACCAAGTCGAGCCTTAGTGAGGTCCAATTGGGTGTATATTCATCACTTTTCTTTGTTAATCATTTAGTGAGTGTTGAGAGAAACGATCTTAACACGTACCAGCATGTTTTGTTGTAGTGTGACAGGGAATCCAAAAGAGGGCTGGCTGGCTCCAACTTGTAAGAGCAATAAGTTGCAAGGATTATTCGGCAGTGATGATGGACCGCTTTGCTTTGCTTTGCTTTATATCGCGCGTGAGGACAATGATAAGGATTCGACATATATGTATCGGCAGTTAACTAGCTAGCTAGGCTGAAATATAATAAATATATCAAAGATGCATATCAATCTGCAGGTTGTTACATCTTATCATCACCTAGCTAGCAGCAGCAACATGGCCAATGCAATATCCTGTTGTTGAGCAACATGATGATGAGAAAAACAGAAAAGGACATCATATATTCTTTCTTTCTTTTAACTTTTTTGCAAGAATCCATATCCATCCCATCATGATCATGAAAGCACAATTGCCGGCCAATGAGATCAAGTGCCGCCCATCCTTTAAGGAATGCCCTCCTATTGGTGGTGCTCATATTCGTCTTCAAATGTGGACCCGACCTAGTTAGCTAGCTAGCTAGATACATACATTATTCAACCAAAAGGGAATTATAAAAGTAGTCAAGAAATTAGTACAAGAATTGTATATGTACAATGAATGTTCATCTGTACTACCGCTTAATCGGGCTACTATGTTAAAACATTACACATGATGTGTTTATATATATATATATGTGAACTACTTACTACTGTTGCAGCTTCAAATCATCATTATTGCAAGTGAAATTAGGTAGTTACGGCTGAACATGTTATATCAACGATATAATTACTTGCTTAACTTGGATTCCAAGGAATTAATGTTGGGAATAGGGGCTTAAGGTTAGAGTACGAGCAACTAATCACTTAAATATATTACAAACTAACATATATTATTCACTACGGGACATTGATTCAAGCATAATAATTCGATACTGGACATATAGCCGATGTGAATTGTCTGATACGGGACAAATATTTATCCAATACGAGTAATATGATACGAGACACTGGACATCAAATATGTTGATTTTGAAGCGCATACGCTTTACGAAAGATGATATTTGTCCTCGCTCGTAAACGAATTTTACTAACGGGTTACTAGAAAATCATCTCCGAGGATACAAAAAAATCACTAGGTCTAGCGAGTAGCAAAATCCGAAGACCTTATAAGAACTTCTCACACAACCGACATAATAATGAACACCGCGTGATCATATAAATCATACTTACTCAATTGTTAGTAAGTTGATTTTCGGATGGATTATTGCTTAACATGCACCTCTATTTATAGCATTCATCATACCTAATCGGTTTGAACCGAAATGTTGTAACTCAAGCTAACTGAGGCTTTAGTCATTCAAATTATGTCGCCAATTGTTGAAGAGGTTTCTTCCCATTATATGGCGCCATATTCAGTATCTCTTAGCTAGGTGCATGTATCTTAAGCCAAATATACCTTATGTCATGGAAGCATATTTATATAATATATAAATATATATTACAATCTATTATAAAATTCCAACAATCCCCCACATAGATTGTAATATATTCGCGTCCATTAAATACGATAATTCATTCTTATATGAAGATATCTTTTGATTTAAACCTTCAGTTAGTGTAAAATTTTAAAGCTCTAACGAAGTCAATGGTGACTCAATCGCTTAAACCAAGACTTCTATTATTAGAACCGGAAATCAAAACACATGAGAAGTTCTTTTCATAACTAGCACTTTTATGGCCATGTGCTCGATCCCGATTTCATGAACAATTTGCAACGAACCCCCTAATCCGTTGTTAGAAGCGGCACCACATCTATTGTTCATATAGGTGAAGTTCCTCACGTGTCCCTGTTACTTAGACACCTCAAGAATTAATTATCCGAACTTCATTAAGAGTACGTAACTCATCCTTTCTACGTAACATATAGTACTATGCCGGTTTAGTACTAGATCCAGCCATACATTAACTTGTTGTTACCCTTTAAACTTTTAATATAGGGGTAGTACTAGAGGAAAAGTTGGGTTTCCATTACTTAAGACTTCGCTAGGGGTTTCAATCACTTTTCACTAGTCGTGAATCATTCTGTCTTTCTTAAAAGTAATTCAATAAATTCCGGCTAACTATCACATGATTCTATGTAAAATTGCGATCTTAAACCAATCGCCTTACACAATCATGTCTGAGACTTTATAGTCTATTTTGCACTACAGCTGTACAACTTTATTTATTCATTCTCAGGAACTCTAGTCCTTACATATTAATCAATTAATTCAACTTTCAACGCATTTCCAAATATGTCTTTATTAGACAGTGATCTCATTCGAGTCTCATTAAATTTCAACTAGTTGTAAAGCTTGTCTCATACTATGTGAAATTCACATAATCTCATAGTTATTGTACTCAAATACTTGTAAGAATCAAATCTTTCAATACTACTTCATTACTTGTTTATTATCCATCTCGCAAGTTAGCAAACTACAAATTTCTAGCTTTGAATTTCATTTCTCTAAAGACTCGGTCTTATAAGATACATTTTCTTAAATTCGCTTTATCTCAAAGCATAACCCCTACTATTTTCTCAATACTTAACTACATAAAGTAGTATTATTCCAATATTTAAAGTTGATCTTATCCATCATACTTTTACCCAAACTATGTCTAATACAACTCAGGTCATATACCCCTTGTTCGTATTAATTACTGAAATGTTACTCCGTAAGTATGCATGTATACATTTCACCCAGACAAATTAAAACCAAACACAATACTTTCATAATCTGAATAAAGACATTGTTGTCAATATATACCAATCTTTGCTTTTGTATAAATCTTGTAGAGACATTTATCTCAAAATATTCACTTCGATGACATAATAGATATTTTATGTTATATCATCCATATTTATCAACCAACAATTAGTGATAACAACTTGCATCATACATATTTATCATATGTATCTAACATCACTGGTTATATGCCAACCATTATTGTAATTTTAACCGACAATAAATTTTCACTTAGGCACATCATTCTCAGGCCAAAATAAGTCATTAAGTTATCTATTAAAAATATCACCGATGCCATCACTTTCCGATTTAACCGACAATGCATCTAGCATAAAAATATGTACTTAGACATTCCAATTCCAACTTAACGTGTCTTTAGTAGGTCACCGACAATAACCATTTTCTATAGTAAAAACATGCGCGCCAACATATTCCGATTCAAACAAAACAAATCATTTTTCATGTGCCAACGAATTCCGACTTAACCATCGTTAAATTTCAATCGACAACCATAGTATATGTATGCGTCAATATATTCCGACTTAATCAACATATTTTGACTATCGACAATACATTTTAACCGACATCGATAATTCGACCCATCAAATTTCCGTGGGTCCAAAGGATCATTAAAATGATTTTGCTCGACTCAATAAAATATCATCTTCTGATTGTTGGGAATTGGGGCTTAGGGTTAGAGTACGAGCAACCAATCACTTAAATATATCACAAACCAACATGTATTATTCACTACGAGACATTGATTCAAGCATGAATCATTCGATACGAGACATATAACCGACATGAATTGTCTGATACATGACATATATTTATCCAACACGAGTAATACGATACGGGACACGGGACATCAAATATCTTGATTTTGAGGCGCATACATGTAGTCACTTTACGAAAGATGATATTTGCCCCCACTCGTAAACGAGTTTTATTAACGGGTTACTAGAAAATCATCTCCGAGGATATAACAAAATCACTAGGTTTAACGAGTAGCAAAACCCGAAGACCTTATAAGAACTTCTCACATAACCGACATAATAATGGACACCGTATAATCATATAAATCATACTTACTCAATTGTTAGTAAGTTTATTTTCAGATGGATTATTGCTTATGCACCTCTATTTATAGCATTTATCATACCTATTTAATTTGAACCTAAAGGTTGTAACTCAAGCCAACCGAGGTTTTAGTCATTCAAATTATGGCGCCAATTGTTGAAGAGGTTTCTTCCAATTATATGGCGCCATATTCAATCTCTCTTATATTATATTGTGGAAAAACAAGCATATATGATACTTATCAAATATCCTCTCCATGCATGGACGTCAACTATATATATATATATAGTTGAAGAATAATCTGGTCTGTCTGTCAATGAAACGAAATGAAGCAAAAGTAACGTGACTTTTGGGACGGAATTAATTAAATGCATGCCAGTTGATATTCGCATCCCTACCCAACCTTTTCTCCTTTTTTTTCTGCAAGTTGCAGATCACCGTGTGACACTGATCAGAATAATAGAAAGTATACTAAGATTGGTAATTCATTGATATATATATATATGTACTGGTTGCTAGCTAATAAAAAGGCCAAAATGATACTAATAATTACTTATAGTCTTTGACGTACGTACGTGGAATTAATTTTATTAAATGATAAGGATTCCTCCCTTCCTATCATCCATCACATTTATCAACAACTATACTAGTAAAAGGTAGTTGACGTTATAATGTCGAAAACCCCGCCCAAAACTATACTTAGGATCGAGAATCTAATTAAAATAGTCTCAATTATAGATTAGGTTACCAATCATTTAAAATGTTAATACTCGGTGTCTCAACAATCAATTTGGTTGTCCTCCATTTTTTTATACTGGTTTTAGCGTTAAGATTGGTGTTTTAACAAAAAAAAAAAATTGTTGTTTCCACTTTTTAAAATATCATATTTGTTACTCATAGTTTGCACTTATTTGATGCTTAAAACACATGTTTTTGTTCCATCGATTTTAAGAGAAAAAAAAATTGAAAATCAACCAAATTAATAGTTGACACATCAAATATCAACATTTTAAATATGGGATATCAATTATAGCAACATAATCTAAAACTGTTTTTATGTTCTTAGCCCCTTATACGTACTTATTATAAGCAAAATAACAGCAATAATAATAATTGTAATATATATAATATAGGGTTAATAACCTATAAAAGGTCTGAATTTTGACCCATGTTAACCAGAGAGGACTGAATTTTCAAAAGTTAATTTGGAAGGTCTGAATTTTCAACTTTGTTGATATAAGAGGTCTCTGTCAATTTTTGCTGTTAAAACTGACGGAATTTGGTCACATGCTTGGAATGTGACCGGAAATAAACTTAAATCCCGAAAATGCCCTCCGACCAAAGTGTGCCCCTCGCATGCTTGACCTGAAAAGACGAAAATGCCCCTTAAAGAAAAAAAAAACATTTTCTTAATTTGACTTCAGGGGTAATTTTGTCATTTCACATTTTCTAAAATAAGGTATTAAATAAAAAAATATTAAAAGGGGGTAAAAGTGTCATTTCACACAATTATGTTAAATTTAACCCTAAAAATGGATGGAAAACCAAAGTTCAACAAAGTTGAAAATTCAAACCTTCCAAATTAACTTTTAAAAATTCAAATATCTCCGGTTAACATGGTAGGTTATTAACCCTATGATATATAACAGAGGAACGTTATAATTAGCTAGCTAACAGCTAACTCCTATCTTACAGTAGTGGCTCTTCTTCTTAGAGTGAAAAACTACTACAAACACTACTACTCTAGTCTAGCACAAAAATTCACTTTTTTTTAGCTAACACTTTTTTTTCAGATTAATGAATGAATCTATCTCTCTCTCATGCACTACTACTACAACCCTCTTCTCCCTTATATAATATAAAAGATAGATATAATAATAATATATTGATTTAAGTATATTGTTTCCCAATTTGCAATATATTCTTCTCTCTCCTACTATAGTAGAGTAGAGTAGAGAGTTATAAATAGAGCAGACAATTGAGTTGATCATCAGTATACTACATACCACAACTACTCATCTTTCTTTCTTTCTTTCCTTCTGGTATATATTGTGTTGTGCAGGACAACAGTTGATTAGATTAGTGTTTCTTTCTACTAAAAATAAATAGAATTATGTGTTCAAGCACAAGCAAATGGACAGCAAAGCAGAACAAGTTGTTTGAGAATGGTCTTGCAATCTACGACAAAGAGACACCAGAGAGGTGGCACAAGTTAGCCAGGGCTGTTGGAGGAAACAAGACAGCAGATGAAGTGAAGAGGCATTACGAGATGCTCCTTGAAGACGTTATCAATATCGACTCCGGTCACGTCCCTTTGCCCAATTACACCAAAATCAACTTCTTCAACGATGATGATCAAGAAAACAAGTACGTATGTATGTATATCCACATTCATTCAATACACATTTACTCATTAATCATGCATCTTTATTATTAATTGCAGGATGAGGAGTCTCAACATCTAATCATCAGACCTTTACTTGTGATGAGAGCCACAAAGTGATGTATCGTTTCTCATCTATATATATATATATTGAGAGAGGCATATTATATTATTCATAACAAGTAAATCCAAAATCCAATATATGTATGACGATTTTAGTCCATATATATAATCAAACTTCAAGTCTTTCCATGTTCATTCTTTTGCTATATATATATCTTTTGTAAGCTTGCAAGTTGGAACTGCATCTATGGAAGAAGGATTCACAATGTTATACTACTAAAATATGGATTAAAGATAAGGCATTCAGTCGTTCAATGATATGCAGAATCATAATAATCAAGTGCAAAATAGTGGCAAAATCAAATACATTTTTAGACTCATCCTTTGTATTGATGAGGATGTGCCATTTTCCTCTAACAGGAATTCTCACATTATTCCCAAACTTCACCTGTTATGGGTCTTGATAACCCGAAAAACTAATCTAACCTAAGGACTAATCTAACTAAGAACTAGATAATTGAAATAACTTTTCTGCTTGTCTACTTATTCAATAACTACATCACTTATATAGGACTAGACCAGTACAATCTAAATAGATACGATATTCTAATAGATAACAGTATGCAATATAATATCTAACTTTATCACTAATAATAAATCTAATATATCTAATCTTATCACTAATATTAATACTAATAATATATTCTAATTGGATAATTATATCCCTAACATTACTCCCGCCTTGGAAAACGAGCTTGTCCTCAAGCTCGAAAATCCATCTTCGATTGAGGATTGATGAATGGTGCCACTTGTCCACGTATTCGCGCATCATATAATAATTAGGGGTAAAGTTGTTTTGGGTAAAAGGAATGAGGCTGAATAATAATATACTTTATGGGGGTCTAATTTGGTGTTTTTGAAAAGAAGAATGGGCAAATTGTAAATATGGTAAATTGTTATGCTCTAGGGTTTTCTCTTCAATTTTCTGGCTTCAGTATCTTCTCCTAATCAGATCTGGATTCATCTGGGGCTGGTGGCGGAGCATAGGCTGATTGGGAGGCGGCGGCTGACTAGGAGGCGGCAGACTTGGAGGCGGGAATTGTTGCGGTGCAGCTGGCTGAAGAGAACCCGAATCGGGGCGGAGTTGGGTGCTCTCCGGTGGAGAAAAATTCACGGCTGGAGGGAGGAGAGACCCTGGGTTGGTGCGCTCGGCTGTGCGGAAGGTCCTGCTCCGATCAAATTCGCCAGTGGTGACCTGGTCGGGCGGGTGGGCTTGGTCTAATGGATTTGCTGATTCAGCTGGGTCTGTTGGTCTGGTTGTGAGCGGCGGTGACTGGCTAGTGGTGCTCCCCGTTGTGGTTGTCAAATCCCTAGCCATAATACTTTTCACAGCCGCTGATAACTCGGTAAGTTGCGCCATGATGCATGCTGTTACTTCTGCATCCTGGGCTCTCTTTTCTGCGTCCCTAGTCTGAATGGTCTTCAACTCCTTGGCTAGATCGGCTATGGCTCTCTTCATTGCTACGTGTTCTTCCTTAATTTGTGAATTCACCTCGTCGACCATATGGATCGTGGCTCTGATACCAAATGTTATGGGTCTTGATAACCCGAAGAACTAATCTAACCTAAGAACTAGATAATTGAAATAACTTTTCTGCTTGTTTCTTATTCAATAATTGTGTCCCTTATATAGGACTAGAACAATACAATCTAATGAGATAAGATATCCTAACTAATAACAATAGGAAATATAATATCTAACATTATCACTAATAATAAATCTAATATATCTAATATTATCACTAATATTAATACTAATAATATATTCTAATTGGATAATTATATCCCTAACATCACCTCTAACCTGATACACTCATCCAATAACGAGAATAATTCTTTCTGACCAAATAATATTTTGGTATTCCATTGTAACATCACACCAGCAACAAGGCTTTCTCCATCTCATCACATCTATCAGTGGTCATTACTCCTTTAGCATAACGAGTCTTAATTTTCATTTTAAAGATTCTATACTGCGACTTGAAATGACCAAACTTCTTACTGTGGAAACATTAAATTTAGGGCAAGTATCTTCTTTTTCTAGACCTTCTATCTTTACGACCTTAATCTTAGAATTTCTTCCATTCCAATTAGAGTAGCTTAATTGCTGCTCTTTATCTTCTTGCAACGTCAATTGACTTTGCAAATCTTCCTCGACGGGTTTCCTAATTTTTCTTTGAGTCGTTGCTCGTGTACTTGGAGAGAACTCATTAACTCATCTACCGTCATAGTAGACAAATATGTAGATTCTTCTATTTTCGTCATGATATACTCAAACTTCAAGGTAAGTGAGCGAAAAACTTTCTCAGTAAGTTGTTGATCTTTTATTTTCTTGTTATTTCTCTTCATTTGTTTAAAAAGAGCCACTGCCCTCGAGAAATAAACGGATATCGACTCCGAGCTCTCCATCTAACAATGTTCAAACTGTCTTTTCAACCTCTGGAGACGAACTTATGAACTTTTTCAATAACTTTGTATGTCTTTACAAGATGTTAATGTGCTTCCTTTGCGATTTGTGACGTTGCCACCCTCTCAAACATGGTCGAGTCTAACACTTGAAAGACGTAATATAACACTTTACGATCTTTCTTACGGTTTTCCCGCAGCGTCCTCTGATCCGCCAGTGACAATCTCACTGTAATAGTCGGCTTTATGAATCCATCCTCAACAATATCCATAAGCTCATGGAACCCAAAAGCACCTCAATCTGAATCTTCCAATGCTCAAAGTTTCTCCAATCAAATTTAATAAGCTGAGATTGGAACGACTATTTACTTGTGGAAGTCACCGTCTCTCAGATCACTCGAACTACTCTAACGTTACTAAGCTCTCTAGAATCTGCGACCAATCCAGCTAATCTGGCTGATGAAAGATCTGATATCAGGTGTTAGAACTCACAATTTCAAGTATATAATAAATACTTTTATATTATGTTGAATTGCGTGGGTTGTTATTACATTCATCAGAGAATCATTTTATAGGATTTAAATTACAAGAAAATTCCACTCTAATGATTATGCTAATCATAAACTTAATTACTTAAACAAACTTATTCGGTATTCATTTAACGCGAGTAATAACAGTTTATAAATTATTCCAACTAATCAAGTAATAATGAGATTGTTTTAACTTATATTTTATCAGCAGTATTATAAGAGTTCGTATACTACTTGTTGAAACTCAATAAGAGCTCTCAAGATAATTCTTATTCAGACAAATTGCAAAGAGTCATACAAGTTTAATATATAGGCATTCATCTAGATAGCTTACCCATCAAATGATTATTTCTGATCATATGACTTAACTCACAATAAGTTAAACATGTTTATTCTAACTGTTAAACATAGAAATCTTGTATATTATGTATAATTGTTATTTTCCATTCCTAATTGCTTTCCTAGTTTAGCTAGTTATCAAGTTTAGTTTGATTGTTCATTATATATTGTAAGCTTTAATTATTGAATGAGATATACATAATTTAACATTCTTACATGGTATCAGAGCCAAGGTTGGCTAGTCCAGAATTTCTCCCGTCTATTTCTCTCGGTGTAAAATCTGATAGAATCTCTCCGGCGAACTCGTCATCGACAAAGCCGTATAACGCTGGTCCACTGTCCAGTTCTACAATCTGATCTGATCTGTTTTTTTTTTTTTTTTTTTGCTGCGTTGATTCCTGCTGCTCACCCGTCTGTGCTGCTGCTGACCTCGACATTGGTCACCACCAAAATTCCGCCGCTAGTCCTTCGCCAAATCGTCGGTGACTTGCCGATGCTAGGTTATCTATCCCGATTTTGGCTGGCAGATATCATCTGGTGATCTTCCCGTCTGCACCTACCCTCATCGTCGTCACCGGAATCGCTGCTGCCGGAATCGCTATCGCCGGAATCACTGCTTGTCTGCGCCGGACCACCGCTCTCAGCTCGCCCCCAATTGCCCACCGCAGGAACTTGTCTGTCTCTTGCCCCTACGCACCGCTGCTCCTCACTGGTTAGGTTTTATTTAAGGGTTAAAGGTACTTTTGGTGCCACATGTTTGACCTGTGTAGGTTTTTGGTGCCATATGTTTCATTTGTAGGCTTTTGGTGCCATATGTTTGAGAGGTTGTATGTTTTTGGTATTTCCGTTAGTCAACAGTTAGTTGACCGTTAAATACTTTTATTTTGTTCAATTTAGTCCTCAAATTTATATTTATAAAATTTAATATTTATAATTTAGTCCATATTGTTTGCTCAAGTCACCGTCCAAGGCCGCCGGCCACCACCCACCACCTCCAAGGCCGCCGACCGCCACGAAACAGGCGGTCACCACCCCACGGCACCGGCCACCACCGCTTGGGGCCTAAAACCACCCCAATTGGTGGTGGCCTGCCTCAATTGGTGGTGGTAGGGCTGGCAATTCTGGCTCGGCACGATGGGCCGACACGAACATGACACGGAAAATTACGGGTTTGGGTCAATCATTTTCGTGTCGTGCTAAAATCGGGCCGTGCCAAATCGTGTAAAAAAAATCGTGTCGTGTTCGTGTTCGATATTGGTGACACGACCCGACACGATAACACGATAGTTATATGTATATATACAATAATTTCTACTAATATAAACCTATCTAAAGTTAGCATGACCTTTTTTTACAAGGACACTTTATGAAGTTTGGATTAAACTCTCTTTATATTGAGTAATTTTAAAATTTTAGCTTAAAAATTGTTATGTGTGAATTTTTTATTCAATTTACTATAGATTTTTCGTGCCGATTTTTCGTGTCGGGTCGTGTCGTGTTTTTCTCGTGTCGTGTTCGTGCTGAACAAAATTGGCACGCCTTAGTGTTGGGCCGTGTTTGGGCTGACCCCTCAGAACACGACACGAACCTGGCACGACACGAACCCGCACGGCCTGCACGAATTGCCAGCCCTAGGTGGTGGCCACCTCAATCGGGCCGGCCACCACCAGTGGTGGTGGCTACAGCCCCAATCGGGGCCGGCCACCACCAGTTGTGGTGGCTACAGCCCCAATCGGGGCCGGCCACCACCAGTGGTGGTGGCTACAGCCCCAATCGGGGCCGGCCACCACCAATTGGTGGTGGGTACAGCCCCAATCGGGGCCGGCCACCACCAATTGGGGCCGCCGGCCCCGATTGGAGCCCTCTGTAGCCCCAATCGGGACCGGCGGCCCCAATTGGTGGTGGCCGGCCCCGATTGGGGCCGTAGCCACTTCCACTGGTGGTGGCCGGCCCCAATTGAGGGGGCCACCACCAATTGGGGCCGGCCACCACCAATTGGGGTGGTTTTTGGCCAGAAGCGGTGGTGGCCGGTGCTGTGGGGTGGTGAACGACCCGTTTCGTGGCGGTCGGCGGCCTTGGAGGTGGTGGGTGGTGGCCGGCGGCCTTGGACGGTGACTTGAGCATACAATAGGGACTAAATTATAAATATTAAAATTTATAAATATAAATTTAAGGACTAAATTGAACAAAATAAAAGTATTTAACAGTCAAACTAACTGTTGACTAACGGAAATACAAAAAACATACAACATCTCAAACATATGGCATCAAAAGCCTACAAAATGAAACATATGGCACCAAAAACCTACACAGGTCAAACATGTGGCACCAGAAGTACCTTTAACCCTTTATTTAATTTGCCTGCTTCCGGTTCATTCTGCTGCTCGGTCCAGTCCAGTTTGCTAGATCCATCCAGTCCTGGTTTTTAAATATCTGGTTCGGTCTGTTGCTGATTATCTGACCGGTTCGGCCTGTTGCTGTTTCTCTGACCGGTTCTGTTTACTGTTGACCGGTTTGTGATGGTGTTGACCGGTTCTGCGGTGTTGACCTATTTTGTGCTGCTGTTTTATTTCTGATCCAATTTAATTTGTTGATGTTTTATTTCTGATCCAATTTAATTTGTTGCTGTCTGATTTTGGCTAACTCCATTGGTGGTATATGCTTATTGTTATGGAGAACTCAACATTTGTGGCAAAATATTACGTGGGTACCGCTTGTCACTCAAGTGTTTATCAATCGGTTGACAAATCAGATGAAATTGCTGCAATTGTTCAGCGACTTGCTCATCTGGGTTTTTCTCGTGTCAATAGGGCACCTCAGTTTCAGATTCCGAGGACTATTATCGCCCCCCCCCCCCCCCAGGTATGACTTCCAACTATTTATTAGCATCAAAATCGTTGTGGATTGTTAATCCAGGTGCTACTGATCACATGACTGGTAACAAAAGTTTACTGTCAAGACTTACCACCACCTCACAACGGTAGTACATGTCATATAGAAGGAATAGGATCCGCTCAAATTTCACCAAATATGCCATTATCATTTGTCTTATATACGTTCCTTATTTTCCTGAAAATCTCCAGTCTGTGAGCAAATTAATAGAACAATTGTATTGCTCAGTTACTTTCACTCCAACTAAATGCGTTTTTCAGAAATTGGGGACTAACAAGTTGATTGGAACTGCATATAAGCACGACGGTCTGTATTACATGGAGAGCTCGCCTCAACGAGTTGCGTACATGAGCACTAGTAGTGCTGATGAGGTTCATTATCAGTTGGGGCGTCCATCTCTACATGTTCTAAAAACAATGTCCTGAATTCCGTTCAGTTTCTGAATTAGTTTGTGAGTCATGTATCCAGGGCAAGCATATCTGTGATTCACATCCACCTAAAATTATTCGTTGGTCTGTCGGTATCTTTGATTTAGTGCATTCAGATGTATGGGGTCCTTGCCCAGTTACATCTATCTCGGATTTGTGTTACTTCGTCACTTTTGTATATGATTTCTCTCGTGCAACTTGAATGTTTTTTTTTTTATCATATCTAGACAAGAGGTGTTTGCAAAATTTATGACGTTTTGTTCTTATGTGAAAAATCAATTTGGCACTACCATTAAAAGACTTCGTAGTGACAATGCAAAAGAATATTTTGCAAAAGAATTTGTTCAATACATGAGTTATAATGACATCATCGATGAATCATCTTGTGCATATACACCTCAACAAAATGGAGTGGCTGAACGAAAGAACAGACGCATACTTGAGGTGGCTCGCACTATGATGATACATGGTCATGTCCGTCATCGTTTCTGGGCTGATGCAGCTCTAACTGCATGTTATCTGATAAATCATATGACATCTTTTGTTCTTGATGGTGCAGTACCTTATAATGTCCTATTTACGTCTGCACCTTTGTTCCAGGTTTCACCATAAATCTTTGGTTGTACTTGTTATGTGTACGACAATCGACCAAGTCGTACAAAAGTTGATCCAAAGTCCGTTCGTTGTATTTTTGTTGGCTATTCTAGAACTCATAAAGGTTATCGTTGTTATAGCCCCACTCTTAGAAAATAGTTTGTCTCATCTGATGTTATTTTTATGAAGTCTGTACCGTTTTTTCTTAAATATGAACCAAACTTGTCCAATAATTCTCCACCTATCATGAATTTTCAACATATCCTGAAGTTCAAGTCCGCTCTTCTTCTCTCGAGACTGATAATGAACCTCCTACGCCTCCTATTACTCATGTATATACTCGAAGGGATAAGTCTTTTCCTAATAATACTAACTATGTTCAGACCATGCAGAACCATGAGACTCGTGCATCCCCCGTTCCAAACATTGAACCCCCACCTAATTCTCCATCATCTCTTACACAACCAGTTGATCCAGCACCAACTCCCAAAAATGAATCTACCCCTGATATTGACCTCCCATTGCCCTTCGAAAAGGCTCGCGTCATTGCCCCAGTACCAGATATCCCTTAGATAGTTTCTGTTCATATGCATCCATATCTACAGATCACCGTGCCTTTAAAACCAATCTTGACAGTTACTCTGTTCCTAGAAATGTGACTGAAGCCTTGGCCAATCCAGGGTGGTTTAATGCTACGCCGGAGGAGATGTCAGCTCTTTGGAAAAATCAGACATGAGATCTATGTCCTCTTCCTCCTGGCAAAAACGTAGTCGGTTGTAAATGGGTCTTCACGATAAAGGTTCATCATGATGGGTCGATGCATCGACTCAAGGCCCGCTTGGTTGCGAATGGATATTCTCAAGAATATGGCATTGATTATGATGAAAAAATTTCTCCAGTTGCTAAGATGGCATCTGTTCGCATCTGTCTCTCCCTGGAAGCCATCCGTCACTGGCCACTACACCAACTGGATGTCAAGAATGCATTTTTCAATGGCATTCTTGAGTAGGATGTTTACGTGACTCAACCAATTGGATTTGTTGTTCAGGAGGAGTCATCCAAGGTCTGCCGTCTGCACAAGTCCCTATATGGTCTGAAGCAATCCCCCTGAGCTTGGTTTGGACGGTTCTCCCACGTACTTAATCAATTTGGCATGACTAGGAGTGCCAATGATGATTCAATTTTCTACAGGCACTTAAAGGAGATGACCAGCATTCTAGTTGTATATGTTGATGATCTGATTATTACCGGTGACGATGACGAAGGGATTTCGGCATTAAAGAAATTCTTGAGTGTGCAATTTCAGATAACAGACCTTGGTAAGCTCAAGTACTTTCTTGGGATCGAGGTATCACGATCTCATGGGAAAATACTTATTTGTCAGAGGAAGTATGTCCTTGATATGATGTCTGCGTGTGGGTTACTTGGGCGCAAGCCTGTTGACTCACATATGGTTCCTGAGACCAAGCTCCGGCCTGATGAGGGGGAACCTCTACATGATCCTAAAAAGTATCGAAGACTGATCGGAAAGCTAAATTATCTGACGGTTACTCGACCAAATATCTCTTATCCAATTCATGTCAGCTCCGCACACAACACACTGGGATGCAGCAATTCGGATCCTTAGATACCTTAAAGGATCCCCAGGTAAAAGACTTGTATATTCTGATCAGGGACATAGTAGAATCGCAGCGTTCATAGATGTCGATTGGGCGGGGTGTCCTACTACTCGGAGGTCCACCACTGGGTATTGTGTCTTCTTTGGTGGGAACCTTATATCGTGGAAGGGTAAAAAGCAGGCAATTGTATCCCGATCTACTGCGGAGTCAGAATACCGTGCAATGGCAAACACATCATGCGAGCTCATTTGGACGAAACACTTACTCAGCGAACCAGGTATTCGTCATGACAGTCTGATGAGACTACATTGTGATAATGAATCCGCCATGCATATTGCCAAGAACCAAGTCTTCCATGAGAGGACCAAGCACATTGAGGTGGATTGTCATTTTGTTCGAGACCTTGTTGCGGGAACATTCTCTAGCCCTCCATACATTCAACTCATTCCCGTTCGAACAGATTTCCAGCTTGCAGACATTCTAACTAAGCCCCTCCGCAAAGCATCAATTAATGATCTATGTGACAAGTTGGGCATGCTAGATATATATGCTCCAACTTGAGGAGGAGTGTTAAATATAGAAATCTTGTATATTATATATAATTGTTATTTTCCATTCCTAGTTGCTTTCCTAGTTTAGTTAGTTACCAAATTTAGCTTGATTATTCATTATATATATATTGTAAGCTTTGATTATAGTGAATGATATATATACACAATATACCATTCTTACACTAACAAACTACTAAATATAAGAACTTGTGTAGGAAGATGTTACTTTCTCCACATACAAATCACAACTAAATTATAATAACCCCCTACAATTAGTTAAATTCTGCCATTAACACTTCCTCTCCACTCTGTACAACTTCTCTTCAATAAATCTCATCTGATGATGCAGTTTACCTACTGGATCTTCAGCTGATCCTACAAAACTTTTTAGGAAGATTCAAGCGTGTCTTTATATATATGATAATATTGTGCACGTACGTAAAAATGAATGAACTTCACCGTCTTGGTAGGGAATCTAATGAGGGCCGGCCTGCTCCAACTTGTAAGATTCCCTACTGATCACCAACCACTTTATATCGCAAGGAGGATGATAAGGATTCGATATATATATATATGTGTCAAAGTTAATATGCAGCAATATTAATTAAGGCTCACCCAGTAACATCATGATTTGATGGGAAAAAAGGAAAGAGCTGATAATATATATATTCTTTCTTTCTTTAACCCTTTTGGAATAAACCCATCCATCATGGTCCTAATATACATGGTTGTAGAAATCGCCGCCAATGAGATGGACACTTTTCTTATCGAATCAAATCCAATATATCCTTTCAGGACGTAGTGAGCTCTCCTCTCCTATTGGTGTACCACTTTGAATCTAGTATTCTTCGTCTTCAAATGTGGACCGGACCTACCTATACTTAGATTCAAAAGTATACCCATATAATAATTAAATACACCGCCTTTTTTATATGTGTTAAAACAAGGGCACATTTATCAAATCTGCGTTGACTGAATATAGTTATCTCCTGTTAGATCTTCAAAATCATTGGGATACATATAAATGGATTTGTCTATATATCCCTAATCGCTTTGTGACAATAATTGGTGTTTTCTATATATATTGTTAATTTGTATGCATGCAGTTTGAAGCAGAACAACCCATACGCCGAAATGCATGGCGGATTGAGATTCTTATCAAATATCTCGGAACAACCATAGTCATATATTTGCAGAATCTGGTCATTGTCAAATAAAGAAAGTAAGTCCATGCAAATTAAAGGTTATTCAACTTTTTGGACAAAATGCATATATATATGCTTACAACTTGATCTTCATCTTCATCGTCCCATCCCATCCACCGTACCGCCCTTTTCCTTTTTCCACAACTTGCAGCTCTAGATTCTTGCCCTCCGTGTGCTACTCAGAATGGAAAGTTTACTAAAAATTGACAATCCAATTATGTATATATAGCTAATCCAGCAAAATAAAAATTAAAATTATAGCACCAATGACATTTTTGTTTTGATGTATTACGATATCTGATTTGAAGTCTAAAGCTAACTTTTAAGCAATAATAGGAACTTAGTTTTTATTTAGTTGATGCAAATTTTTTATCTAAATATTTATTTAAGCTATTTTTAATTCATTAACATTAACTATTAAATCAAAGTGGTAAATAAATATAATACTAGGTGCTAATCCTGCGCTACGCGCGGAGCAACTTGCTAAATCGTAAACATTAATATGTGTGGAAAAGAATTTAAGTTTCTAAGTTCCATTTCCATGCGAGTAAGTTCAACAATTTCTCTAATGTACATGAGCTCCTCTCCTCTGAGCATATTTATTCCTCCATTGGTTGTTAATGCAACAAAAATAAACCAATATGAGCTTAATTTTCCAGTCGCTTATGTCTTTATTAAGTGATGTAGAAAGTAGTATGCGACCCTCCAACTTTATATATGATGAACACTAAACATTCCCTTAAATTCTATATGGAGTCTCAAATGATGAAAATGAGAGTTTGAGCACCAAAACTGCACTCAAATATAGATCGAGATGAAAGAATCACAACAGTTCATCAGTAGATAGAAAAATCGACAATTGACAACAAAGCTTGACTATAACATAAAATACTAAAATAGAATACAGATCTTTGTTCATTGATTTGTTATGCAATGAAACTTGATTATCATTGAACACTACAATTTAATTCCTCTTTATTAGCAAGGGAAAATAAGTTTTTTACTAAGCAAAACAAAACACCTCACCCTTACAACTTAACTGATCACATACAGAAATGAGAAAGTTAATACGAATTCGTAAATAAAAAGCAAAACATATCCATTTGTTGTTTGGATATTTCTACTTTTCTTGCTGATTAAAGTTCTTCCTTTATTTTCAAAATTAATCAATCGAAAACAAAAATGTCTGCACCAATCAATTAGTTCATCAACGATTCAGCCTAAAGTATTAAAAGTGGAAGAGCATTATAGTGCAGCGGGAAGTAATATATCATATTGATGCAAGTGCAAACCTTTTGCATCAGTCTATTTCTAGCACATGCGCATTCAATTTCTGCAAACTGCAAACAAAAAACATGTCACAGAAATATCAAGGATTCAAATATAATAGACATTTACAGATTGTTAAGGAAGCATTGCTACAAAAAAAATAATGATCAAACATCACTAATTCAAACTTAAACGATAACTTTTCACCTGACACTATGACGTCTTCCACTCTTTGGCGTTATGAACAAAGATTTGAAGCAAACAACAAACTACAAAGTAGAAAGCAAAAGACCATACTTTTGGGTGCTTAAGGATCCGTAGAAAATCCCTATGAATAACTCAAATGCCAGATGAAAACCCTTGAATAATACCAATCAAGTTAACAATTATTAGAGCAGAAAACTTAAATGCCAGATGCAAAGTCTCATATTATACCAATTCAAGCTAACAATTAGAGCTGAAAAAATTAAATAGCACATGAAAAGGAACAAATTATATGAATTCATCGTAGTTTATGGCCAGAAGGAAAAAATCATATTCCATAAATCATATTATATAAATCTAACATACCTCCAAGAAATTAGGGCAGTTAGCATTACATCAGTGTAGGTAACTGCACAATTGAAAACCCCAAGGAAACATCATAAAAAACCCAATCACATTTCAGTTCTGAGAATTTCCTTGATATATATATATATATATATAATAGAGTATATACCACCGATATCGAATCAAGTGCTCCAAAAACAGCAAGAAGATAGGGATTGTGTCCTCAGAATGAACCTACAAATAAACCCAAGTACCAGTTGCAGATCTATTATTATTCTCATTAGGTCTTCAATTGGAAAGCTAGCACACGATCGATTTTGATAAATTAATTCAAAATTTTTTGTAGTCAACATACCTGATAATCCCATAAGTGTTACATCTTCTAGAGAGGATGAGGATGAGCGAAGCGCGGTACATCGAAGCCGCTGGTTTGAGGAGGAGTTGTCGACGCCTCCGGTCGACCTCACTCCGGACTCTGGCGATTCCTATAAATAGGAATATAAAATTTGACTACCCTATAAACGGGAATCTGTGATATAAAATTGCAGAAAGTTAACAAAACTCACCGGATGAATTTTGACTGCATGAATTCACAATCTTCGGAGATACTGAGTTGAAATACCCAAATTTTTCATTGTTGTAACGCTGACTCCATGAATTCTCAAAAGTAAATTGTAATTAATTGTGTTAATTCAATTTAGAACAGCAACTGCGGCGGCGGGGAAGAAGAATGGAGAAACCTGATCGGCGCGGAAGCTGAAGAGACAGAGGCCGCACGGAAGAAGAATGAGAGATGCGGGGAAGCAGAAGAGACTGGTCGCGAGGAAGAAAAAGGGATGCACTACAGATAATAAGCCCATAATGTGAAGACAGCCTAGGATAAGAAGCCCATACTGTGAAGATATAAACAACCCAAGAATGATACCAGCGCAACCCATAATAAGAAGTCCATGCTGATCATGACCTAGCTGACGTGGCAGCTCTACAAAGTCCTCAATTGTTGACGTGGCGGCTCTACAACCCTCCTTTCTCTCACCTCTTAAATTATTATATATATAGATAGATAGATTAGAAGCAAAAAATTATATATTTAAATAAAATTTATTTGAAGAAGTTAAATATAAAAATAAGTTTGCTTTTAGAACCTTAAATTATCTACACAACTAATTGGAATACGCTTATTAATGGGAATTGTGAGATTATGAATTTAATAAATTAGTGTCACATGGATAAGTACAATAATATTTAATTTAAAAAAGATTATATAATAGAAATAGCTAAAATTTTCAAAACAAAAAAATATAAATTTTGAAAACTATGTAATATTTTTGAAATTATAAAACAATTATTGAAATTTTAACGTTATTTAAAAAGTTAGAAAATTAAATTTATCTATCAATACATTATGAAAAAACTGTCAATGTTAAAAAAAAAAAAAAAGTAGGATTTTTTTTATAATTCATAATACAATTTATAAATTTTAAGAAAAACAATTTAGAAATTTATCTTTAAACAAAAACGAATAAAAGAGCGAAGGGTTAACCCTCCTCCATGTCTCGATTACACCCAGTTATGGTCGAGTTTTGGGCTAGGTCTAACTCAGACCAGATTGCTCATGCTAGGTGAGCTGGTATGGGTTGGATCCAATCGAGGGTCCGACCCTAGTTGGATGTTTTTCTTATTATTTTTTAACAAAAGTATCTTAATATTATTATTTTACTAATTTGAATTTTGTTTTTATGTATTTAAATATTTTATAGTTTGGTTTTTAACAATATAAATTTCTATTTTTAAAAAAATAAAGTTTAATATTTATGTTTTTTTTTATAACTTTTATTAATTTTTAATTATATTTTTCCTATATGTTTTAATTTATTTTCACTTTTTTTTTTTCCAAGAATGATGCTTTATTATTGCAAAAAAAGGAAGAGTTCAACCTGAATTACGATATAATAGCAATATTATAGATAAAAAATGAGAATGTGGTATGCCAACCTAATTAGCCGGATGCATATCCTTTCTGGATTGGATTGCAACCCAGTTTGCACTAAAGTTAGCGCCTCGTCAGACAACTTTCCAGCTCACGTTCTGAATCAAGCTTGCGTAATAATGGATAATATTAATGATGTTGTCGAACCTCCAGTCGAGGTTTGTCGTTGGTTTTCGAATTTGGTTTACGATGTATTACGCATCCGACTCCATAACGACTTCCCTACATTGGTGATGAACTGCAAGTTCGACTCCCTGTATTATCGGTTTTGCCTCCACCATGGCAGCACTATATTCCTGACTTCTTGAGTTTCTTCCTGCGATTAGTCTTTCATGTTCGTTCCTTGACACCACTCTCGTGCCTTCCCAACCTGTTTGTTGTAACCATGAGTTTTCGAAACAAGTTGAGACTATACCTGGTATAGGAGGTTACCATACTACCGTTGCCCCAGAGCTAAGTGCACGGGTCATTAGAGGACGACTGTCGTTATGGATAAAGGTCCAAACCTTTGTAGTAAACTTCTGAATTTAGTCCACCGCACGACGCGGTTTGGGCCATAGCGCCACACATCGCGATTCGATAGTTCAAGAAATTAGCGCCACATGACATTTTATCGGGAGAAATGGAAGGTAGCTAATAGAGTGTAAAAAAAAAGACGTGAAATATAAGGTATCATAGATAATATGTATATCAATTGATGGTATTGCAATATTTAAGGTACTATTGGACCTGCTATAATTTTTCTTCTATAGCTAATCTATATTAATACTAATTCCGATTATGAGATAATAAAATGGTAAACCTCAAGCTAAAACGTCAACTCTAACGATGATTGAGAGTGCGCCAAGTAAGGCATTTGTAAACAACTCATTCGTATTCTTAAGCCATTCATATCACAATTACCCTAAAATAAAAATCAATTCGTATTTTGAAACGTAAAATAAAAGTACATTCATATTCTGAAATATATTCATTATCATACGTACAACATATAAACCGCTCATATTACATCATATATATAAAGTTCACTTTAAAATTTAGTTATTGAAAATACAATAATATCCAAATAGCTAAAATAAACTCTTCAGAAACACAATGCCAAAGAAACTCTATAACAAATATTTACACCCACTTTCAGAGGCGGATGAAGGTGACGATGCGAGACACCAATCAAGTCTGTCAGAAGTTTGCAAAGGCGGGTGGCAGGTCGAATCAAAGTGGGGATGAGGGGGTTCCTAATCAAAGTGGGGGTGAGGGGGTTCCTAGGCGAGCTTATAGTTGGAGACACATAATTCTGATATAAATATCTTAGTAATTAGATATATATGTATGTATTCCTATATATAAAAAAAAAAAGTATCTTAATATTTTTTTCCATAAATTTCTTAAGAGTTTGTTTTGTTTTTGTTTATGTTTTACTCACTACTGTTTAATTTTATGCTATCTTTGTACTTCATAATATTATTTATAGATTTTTTTTGTGATTTTTCAAATATCATGTGACGCAAGAAAACAATGCATATAACTTATTTATTCATCTAAATATTATTATTTTTGTGATGTGGGCAATTAACTTCAAATTTTAAACAAAAAGGTGTCAATGATATGGAAGTTGTATTTGGGGGCACGGACGTGGAATGATAAGGATTCCTTCCTTCATCCCTCCTATTCCTATAATGGCATCATTTATCGAGACTCTCATTTATCTATCTCATCTCAAAGAAATAGAAAAAGAAAAAGAAGAAGATATAATAGCTGCTGCTGCTATAGCTAGGATGTGAAAATGTCAAACCCCAAAACTTACTCCGTTCCTAGGCTGTTGCACCTATTTTAAGCAAATATAATATATTATTTCTTCTTGCCCGGTTTTTTTTCTTCTTTTTAATAAAAGTTTGGACATAATCAACCATCTTCTCAATTAATGATGGATAAGCAAAGAAAGAATTGAGAATGAGAGACATACATACTATTACTATTAATGTTGGAGCGAGCAGCAGTTGCTTGTTTCTCAAGTTATATAGTTCCATACTCTATATTACCCTCCAAATATTTTCCATAAATATCCCTCATTCTTGATGAGGTAAGTAGCAGGCAGCCATATATTTCATGTCAACTCAAATACTTAATTAGGATTAATGTTTCTACATCTCAACTATTAAAAAACAAAACATCTCTTTCTTTACTTTACAAAACTTGTTTCTTTTTTTTTCTTCAAAAAATCCTAGAATTTAAAAAAAAAAAAAAAAATCCGATTCCCTTGCTTGTTTTTCTCCTTCAGGAGAGTTATAAATAGAGCACACCATCATCACTTCTCAGACCACCACTCATCTTTCATTCCTCATCACTCTTACTCTTCTATAATAATACTCTCTACACTTCATTCATTCATCTTTCTTTTGTTATATTATTACTATAAATACAATTATGTCTTCAAGCTCAAGCAAGTGGACAGCAAAGCAGAACAAGCTGTTCGAGAATGCACTTGCTATCTACGACAAGGAGACACCAGACAGGTGGCACAACCTCGCAAGGGCAGTCGGAGGTAACAAGACAGCAGATGAAGTCAAAAGGCATTATGATAATCTCGTCGAAGACATTCTCAATATTGAGTCCGGTCAAGTCCCTCTGCCCACTTACAGGAAAATCAACCATGCTACCCGAAACTTCATGGATGATCAAGAACAAAGGTTTGTTTGTAATATATAGAGTCCATGGCCAATTGTATATTGATGTTGGGTCATTCGTTTTGTTTAATTATGTGGTACCTTCTTTATTGCAGGATGAGGAGTCTCAAGATTCAATGAAGGTGCATTTACTTGTGATCACAATTGGTGTATCTTATATACCTCAATCAATCTGTCTGTGTATGGGTTTTCTTTTCTATCTATAAAGTAATAATGTACTGCAAATTGAAACTTTTCCGCAATCATATTATTAGATAGATAGAGCAGTGCCATGCAAAGGTTGCTGGTAAATAAGTAGCTTGTGCTCCACGTAATTTTATATATAGATAGAACACACAGGGAAATTACTCCTCCAAACCAATTAATTGTTCATACTCTTGCTATCATCAGCGGTACTAAAATTAATATGTTACCGACATCCTAGAACATATATATATAGTGGAAAATTTACAGTTTGATCAAACAACATAAAATACAAGAAGAATCTTCTTGTATCGGATATAGATAGAATAGAACATCTTCATCTGAATGAGGATTGGATTTCTTCAAGTGTCCTTCCTTTAGTCTCTGGAACCCATAGAGAAGTAAACACCACTACAAATGCACTCACTAGCATGTAAATGGTGAAGGTACCTAGTATATATATATATATATTACAAAAAAGGTGAGACTCACTTCATATATTTATATATCTATTATAAGAGAAAGAGAGAAAGACCTGCAGCACTCCATGTCAAGAGCAAGTTGGCTGTCATTGTGACTACCCAAGCCACAAACCAATTCCCTAATGTAGCTATGCTACCAGCAAGACCCTTTATACTGACAGGTAGGATCTAGCATCAATTTACACCAAAACAAACTCAGGTTGTTGTTCATTCAAACAAACATATGGATATAAGATCTACATACATATATCTGAGCATTAGAGATCATATCAAATGAGGGAAACTTACCTCGGACATTATCACCCATGGAATGGGTCCCATACCAAGAGAGAAGGTCACCACCATCGCCTAAAAGTGGTTCAACATGAAATAGTAAGTTTAAGATACTTACTTCTCAATTAATCCCAATATAACTCAACTTCTTGTTCAACATACCAATACACCACCAACTGCTGTCATCTCCACAATTGAGTGAAGTTCGGAACTATCTGCTACAATCCCCTGTCATATTGGTACACACGAAGAACATGGAAGAAGAGTTTTACGAGCCCGGAATTTTGAAATAACTTCCAATTTTTTTCAGATGCAGATGAGTGAATCACCTTAACATAGAAGGATACGGCAACAACAAAGAGGCTAAAAGTCATTCCAACTGATGAGACCTGCATTGCTTTATTTTTATCAGTTTCATTCTCAGTTCCCTCCAACATAGATTTTGCAGAAAGTAATAACGAGAGTGTTTCAGTACTTACAATGAGAAGGACCCGCCGACCTGCTTTGTCCACCAACCAAGTGGTAACTCCAGTTGCAATGACCTTATTAAACAGCATCGTCATCATCCTCAATACGGCACTAATTTTAGTAGAATAAATTTCGTCTACATCTCATTGCAAGAGTAATAACCAAAATGCCATATACTTTTACCGTTGGTATACCTGAATAGCACCAACTCCAACAGTAACCATATTGCTCGAAGTAATTCCTGTAGGTACAAATGGCCTTTATCTTATGCAAGAACATGCTTTGCATAATAAAATAAATAGTATGTTGAGTATTAGTTACCAGCTTCCTGGAAGATGGTGCTTGAGTAGAATAGAACACCGTTAATTCCACTAAGCTGCTGTAGAAAAAGTAACCCGATTCCAATCTGCAGGTCGATTATGCAAAAGGACGAGATCACCGTGAAGTGCGATTTGCTGAAAGTCGAAGAAATGAAGTTCGATATTTTCTAGAAACCACGAATCATACCATCAAAGGGAATGAATATCGTCTGCGTTTTAAGTCCACAAATCGTATGGCAGTGCTTTTGTTGGTTGAGGCTACAGATCTCTGCACATCATTTAGAAGTTTTATGTAGGTAACTTAAACAATTTAGATATATATAAAGTATATATACTTTTGCATACGTACTAATCATATTTAGAGGTTCTGAATGTTTACCTTGATTTCATTCACTTCAAGGGATATATCAGTATCAAAGCCTCGAAGTACTTGCAAAGCAACTTCAAAATCATCTGTCTTACCCATTTTCGCCTACTTCCCAAAGATAAATTGAGACAATACACGCAAAATTCACACCGAACTTTGAAAGAAAATACAGAGGTAATATACCAGCCACCGAGGTGATTCCGGGATGAAAAATAAGCCCGGTATCAATATTAGACAGGGCAATGTTCCTGTAGATTTCACGATATTCAGCGCATCAAATTTTACACACTCAGTAACTTCTCATCAAGTCAAAGCAAGTTATTGTGGGAACTCAGGGTGCATAATAAAATAATCTCTGTAAGCAAAATGACCACAGCCATAAAATTTTCAGTGAATTACCGAGAACAGCAAGTACTCTCCAATGAACGAAAAGGCCGAGCAAATAGGCTAGCAGAATTCCAATTGTTACTGAGAGCTGTGCAAAAGTAAATTAAGTATGAAATTGGATTATTGATAGCATTATATATTGACCAAAAAGATTAGAATAGTAGTGAGAAACCAAGAAACCTGATTCACTGAGCCCAAGCTCCCTCTCAAGTTTTGAGGTGATATCTCGGCTATGTACATGGGGACCTACAGCAATACCGAAAGTAAGCACTCACACCAATTGGAATATAAGATCGGAGTTTGACAGTTGGAACTTCATCGGCTTGAGCTTTACCGTATAAGAAATTATCCCAACGCCGAACCCTTCTAGCAACCGTCCCATGAAAAGGAAAGCAGAATCCTGCAACCCGAATTAAACAAACGGAGAATGATTATAATGCTTCAAACTACTAGTTTCAATTAACAAAAACAAATATTTAAAGATGCTCACTTTGGCAAAAGATATGGTCATCCATCCAAGGATATTAGGAATGGAAGCAATAATTAAGGACTGCATACAAAAGATTGTAATTCATTTAGTAATCTAACAAGGTCTATAATCAGAAGCATTTGTCAGTTGAAACTTGAAAAGGTTAGAATTAGAGACCCCTTTTCTTCCGACATATTCAGCAATCTGGCCGCTAGCTATGGCTCCGATCATAGCACCCACATTGCACAGAGATCCAAATATCGAAAACTGATACAAAATATTGCTTATTAGGCTACGGCCTACGATTGTGAAAGAAATTAACAAAAATGGAATTAAAATGACTAGAACCAATTTGAAATGAACCTCTGAAACAGTGAGATGAAGATCCTTTGTAATAGCAGCCTGAGTTGGTGAAGAATACCCTGCCTGAAACATGAACAACTAACTCATGTGATACCAAACTATAAATAAAAAGGATGAACCCAAGCTAGCTAAGAATGTGTGATCCTTACAGTGAAGCCAAACTGAATAGGACCCAAAGCGACGATCAGGACACAAGCAACAACAGAGATGGAGCTATCGCGGATCATCTGGGAAGTAGTCATCATCTGGTGAGTGCTGGATAGCCTCATCTTGTACCAGCTACCGGTGTGGAGCAGCGGCTTGGTGGGATCCCTCCCCTCTTCATTCTCCTCCCTTAAACTCATTCTCCACAATCACACTATGTGTTTGATGAAATGCTAGAAAGAGGAAGATACAGAAGGAGGGAGGGAGGTTATATGTTGATGGGGGATGCCATGGCATGGTAGGAAGTTAACGGTTAGGGAAAATGGACCAGGTGGACGACTGTGATGGAGAGAAGGAAGGGGGAAGCGAGTTGTATGGAGGGTGAAGCGACATTTTCTATTTTGCTATGCTATGGATGAAGGTGATGGAGAGATCGTTGGGTGCCGGCCTTAGTTTAGCCAATTATATCAACTTTGGTTGAATGAGAGATAATAAACGTAGTCTCCAATCTCCACCTCTACTCAAACGTAATCGGAAACCTGCATGAGGAGGGAAAGGGTCACTGCGTCGCCTCGCCTCCATGACATGAGCGGAAGCGACTCATAAACAATGAACAAGCATCCAACAAATTAGGATATTGACGATTCTAATTCAATTATTCAACATCTATTAGTTTTGTAATACAACTTATACAATTATCACTAAGATCATTGTTAATAGAATCCACCCGATATGAAACAGCTCATATATCCTTTTTCAAGTTAGGTTTATTCCGAGATAATAATATTATCATTCTTGCTTGGTTCTCCAAACTCTCAAAAACAAAAAAAATATGCTATAATTTTAAAACTTAATCTTGAAAAGGCTTATGATAGATTGGAGCACGATTTCATTTTTTAAACACTCATTCACTTTCAAATCTCTAGAAATCTTGTTGATGTCATTATGAAACGTACTTGCTCAACTCTATCTCTATCCCTTTTAATGGTGGAAAACTTAATAGTTTCAAACCATCAAAATGTATTAGACAAGGTGACTCATTTGTCCCCTACATTTTCATATTATGCATGGATTATTTGAGCTACCTTATTGAAAATGAGATTAGTAAACGGGCTGCAATAAAGGCTCGGTGCGATGATCTCATTCTTATGGGGATACTTCTATGGGAAATTCCAATGTGATTAAACATTTGCTTGAACAATTTTGCTCCCTCTCAGGTCAAAAAATTAATTTTGAAAAATCTCAAGTTTGCTTTTTTAAGAATATTGATATGGAGGTTTCCAACCACTTTCCTTCTTTCTTAGATCGTTCTAAGGTGGAGAATGTTGAAACTTAATTGGGTTTTTCTTTAGATTTATCTAACAAGAGTAATAAGTCTTTTGAGTTTGTTATTAACAAGGTCAAATCTAAACTTTCTAGTTGGCGTTCTAAGTTCATTTCCATGGCAGGTAGAGCTATTCTTATTAAGTCTGTTATGGCTACTATTCCAACTCATATCATGCAATGCTCTCTTCTTATTAGACTTAATATAAATTTTTATGGGGTCCACGGAGGACCAAAGAAAGACCCATGCGATTACTTGAGATACTCTTACCCTTCTTATAAGATGTTTCGTTGCGATTCTTTTTAGATATTAATAGCATGTATAACCCTTGATGTATATATATAGCACCATAACATGCATATGCACTAGGTTTTGATCTTCGGCTTCTGAGCAGGAAGTTCCCCTTCAACTGTCACCACCGTAGAAACTACAATTTTATGTGTGCGTCATGTGAGGACGTTCTGACGGTAGGTTAATATTGTCGTTACAAATATGGTCGTTATGAATATACCAGTTAGAAATAGGGGCGTTTAGAGAATCTGACCTATGTGATACTTCTTAATTGTTGGTAGTTATTTATTCATGTCTGTTTTTCTTGTTGATTTACATATAATCATACGCATTTACCTTAAATAGTTTCAACCCTTTCTACTTAAGCGTAAGCAGAAAAGTGTATGAATAATTTTTTTTTGTTTATCAACCACGACTGTCTGCTGTACAACATCATTTTGAATACGTACACGTATTTAACATTATAATTGTATGTACAAATATATTATAATTGAACTGATTTCATAACTTAGAAAAGTACGTGCGTGGTACTTGAACACATGTGACTTTATATGTAAAAGAAAATATATTTAGACAACAACTATATGAAGTTGTTCATTTTTTATTATGGTTAATGCTATAGTACTCTACGAACCGTACAAAATATAGATTAAAGAACAAAATAAAGATAATAATAATAAGGGTTAAAGGGTCTTTTGGTACCAAATGTTTGACCAATGTAAGCTTTGGTGCAATCAGTTTTGTTTAGTATGTTTTTGGTGTTAAACGTTTGCATTTTGTAGGCTTTTGGTGCATCCATTAGTCAAATGTTAAGTTTAACCGTTAAATACTTTTATTTTGTTTCAATTTAGTCTTCAGATTTGCGACCCGAGCCGTGGTCTGACCTATATGGGTCGCACCATTGCTAGGTCAATTAGACCTTAGAGTCCAAGTGGGTTATTTTAGGGCTAAATTGCAAAAATTAAAAGTTAGGTGTATAAATTTGATGACTAAATTGAACAAATTAATAGTATTTAAAGGTCAAACTTAACATTTGACTGACAGATGCACCAAAAGCCTACAAAATGCAAACGTTTGAAGCAAAAAACCTACAAAATAAAACATATAACACCAAAAGCCTACACTGGTTAAACATATGGCACCAAAAGACCATTTAACCGTAATATTAAATATATAATCATAATAAATTGTTTGTAAATGTGGTGCGGGATGTGACATAGCAGGCCACATTACATTCTTCCAAACATCCCATAAATGCTTGGGCCCTTAAACAAGTCTGGGTCGTGGGTTAAGGTATATTTTGTGGCCCATCCTTTCTTTGAGCAGGATCTCATACTCTCTCTCCCTTTCAGTTCAGCAGCAAATGATGAATCTGAAAAGACATTTGCCTTCTTTCTAATCAAAACTTAGAGAAGAAGCTACCCAACTGAAGTTCTCTCCTCTCAACTCCTACCACCATCCGCTGTTCCTGCTGCAGTGCGATCACGCCATCTCCACCTCTACCTGGTATAGTGTTGACATCGATTTGCTTACTAGCTAGTGCATGTCGTGCGCTTGTAATTTGGGAAAGCTAGATTGCGTTTTGAACTGTAGACATGGTTTTGAATTAACTATTACTATTGCTGAAACTGTTATTTGTTTCTTGATTGTCGATGTTTAACTCTTAGTCATGAAACAGTTCGTAGGGATCATATATTATTTGGTTGTGCTAAAACAACTTCCTAACCAAAGTCGACATGATTTACAATTATGCGTGGACACAACGCGTCAACACAACCTTGTTGCGTATCAGTTTCTGCCCCCCGCGTTTATTTATGTTTATTGGGTACAAAATGGACTAAACCCCGAAAAATGATTACTGGACTAAAACTTACCATTAGGGTAGTTTTATGAGGTTTGCTAACATGTCAAATCTATGAAGCTACATGTTTTAATTGGCCACACAATAGAAAACAATGTCAACACAATGCATACACCCAACCCTGTTATAAGTATAATTCCTCCATGTGAGTTTTGTGCCGCTGATTTGCAGGAATAATGACGAAAAGTAAAGGCAGCAATTCACGCTCTAAGAGGTCGGTATGTGGAATGCACGCGCGAAATAGTGGACCGTTTCCTCCCTGGTCGGATGGTGAGTACTTAAACCGTAGAACCGTCGACCCCTGCTTCATGGTTGTAGACTCTCTTTTCGAGGGAAAGATCATCTGCTGGGAACCAACCATGCGACATAACCCTGTTTGGAGTTTGTTGACCCTCGATCGGCCGGTTTATCCTTCGCTTTTCAGTGAATTCTATGCACGTATGCAGTTGACTGAAGAAGACGCAATCCGCACGACAGTGGGTGGTGTTAGGATTGTTCTGAACGAAGCATTAGTGAGGAAGATTCTTTGCATCCCCCCGTCTGGATTTGAGCTTTATGTACCAGCTGCGAAAGATTTATACAGGGCTGCTAATGTCATGACAGGATCAACGAAAATCATAGTGTCTGACAGTGCCGAACTTTCGCCAGATAACTTCCTACTTCACGACATCACCCGTCGCATCCTTGTGCCCATTTCCGCACCCTATTACAACATTTTTGAACTAGACCTTCTAGTGCTGGAAAATTTCATTCTCGGGGAGACCGTCAACATCCCTCGCATCGTACTGAAGGAGATGATTGAATTTGTCAGAAAACGACAAAGTTCATCACCCTATGGATCTGTGTTGATAAATGTTTTCAACCACTATAGTGTACCTATTCCTGCGGGCTGTCCGTCTAAACCAATGGAGAAGTTCGACGGGCTGAGACTATCTAAGATGGGATTTGTACTCGACCCACACAGCATGGCAATATTGAGGTTGCAGACGTGGCCTGTAGGTAGTGTCGCGGGGATGGTGTCAAGCATGCTAGGCACCGTCTACACTACAGTGGACACAGTTGAAGTCAGGTGTGATGTAATCGAGCGGCGGATGAGGACTTCATTGAGGCAAGAAAAGAATAAGCATGCAGCAATAGATGCTCGGCTTGTGAGGTTAGAAAAGATTCCTGGTTGTGAGCCTTCCCCAAAGATATGGATGTCCAGTGACGATACAGAACTCATGACCGCAGAGGATGAAGGAACCAGTGCATGATCGTGTTCAATGTAGATGTTCTTTTTTCTTGTTTGGCAAAGACTTTGTTTGTTTTTTGGTTTAGTGTATTTGGTTTTGTTTGTTTGGTTTGTGTTGACCCTGTTTTATCCAACCTGAAGTTGTCATTTTGTTGGAATGATATTAGAGTGTGTAGATTGCACAACCCTTATCGTTTTTTCTGAAGAAAACGAATTCGGACTTATTTTGGCTAACGAATGCATGTGTCGTCAATGGTTGCAAACTGTGTCATTATATCTTGTACATGTGTCGACAAGACTGATAAGGTGTTCACATGCTTTACTTTTTGGTTTTTTCAATCCTGGTGTTGCTGACACCACTGACGATTGCAACTTTTAAACTCTTATATGTCATTCCGCCGCCCTTAATGGGTGGTACAGTTGGGTCGCTTCGGTCTCCAACCCTAAACCATCAGCATACACTGAGGTGGGATGAGAGGATTGTCTGCATGCCTGACGGTCTGCTTCAGGGACGAAGGGATGCTTCCACATGTGATGATTGCACTGTGTTACACCTATGGAAACGTCTCCATTCACAATACCCCCCCTCTTGTATATCTCTGCACAAGCCAAAGCTCTGCAGACCTCTCCTCTCTACCAAATTGTTATGATTGTCTCACCATTGACGATTATTTACGCAGGTTATTTTTTTGCCGGTTCCTGTCAGTCAGGCCTGTGACTGATCAATCTGTCTACCGGTTTGTGGAGGCCCAATGGAGTGTCGACGAGGCACCTGAGGTCTTTCGAAGGGGCGACGATTTGTGGATTTTCATATTCTCCTCGGTCAACCGGGCACTGAATTTTCTGCAGAATGGTGCATTCAATGTAGATAACATGATTCTAAGGGTTTGACGGCCAGATCCGGCAAGTTCCACCAACACGGAGCCGGATTTTACGCAGGTGAACACTTGGATCGAAATTCGGGGGATTCCAAACACGTGATGTTTGAAGACACAGTAGAGGCTATAGCGTTCCTAGTGGGAAATATTGTGCAGGTTGAAGTTAGCGATGTCAAAATTAACAGGTTAGCTGCATTTCCGCGAGTACGTGTTAGGTTAAACCTTCTCGAACCAGTCCTCCCAACAATGGGTATCGCTGACCGGTGGGGACGTTGGTACGAAGTCCTAATTTCGTACATATTGGGGATTCCCTGTTGCAGATGTGGCCTCTTGGTCACAGATTGGATGAGTGCAGATCCCATGGATCAAGGGTGATGACAATCATAGCCGGTCGTATGACAAGAATTTCTGAGCATCCTCCAGTGTTTTCCACAGCAGGTTGTCCTCGTCAGGGTTTCTGTCAGAGATACACTACCAACCTCCGTGAGTGGATGGCCCCACCCCCACCCGCATTCGTAACGACACTGCCAAGAGCATTTCCAGCTCCCCGGTTCCTACCACGTATCACTTTCCAACATGCCCATCCACCTTTCCCACTCAGCGCTTTCGTTCCTTTTCACCAGCACTGCAATTACCAGTGGGCCTTCCCTAGCTCCCATTTTTCTGCACAGACCCCTTCGACGATGTGGGACACCTCCTACCCGCCATTTGTCAAACCTTTTGAACTGAACCGTATCCCTGATTTTCCAACAATCCCCCATAATCAGAGTTTGTCAACGCAACATCCTACCACAGTAGTGGCTTAGTCTGCATATTGAGCCACACTCTCCATGCGGCAGTCACTTAAGGAGACCCTTGGATGACGGTAAGAAGGTTGAATGCAGACATGGGAACTTCAATTGGGCTATTTATATATGATGAGTTTGTTGCAAAGCAACTGATAGTGATTGGGCAAATTCTTAAAGGAGAGGAGAGTTGTATTACCCTAAACCAACCTGAGGCTGGACCATCCCGTCGATTACCCTCTCCGCCTCTTTCAATGCCAGCAGTAACTTCAAGCGTGGTAGCAGTGGAGCCTAAATCGCATCAGCCGGGAAATGAGCCTTTGGAGGAAGCAGGAAGTTCTAAGGTTGTGCAAGTTAGGGGGCAGGCGTTCCAGGGATCCCGGGGTCAGTCCCTCAGAATAGAAGATACGACAATGCCAGTGGGGGATACAAGGAATGTGAGGCAACTTGGTTTGGGTAGAGGCACTGCATGGTCATCGGGGTGAAGATAGATGAAGTTAGATGACCACTTTTGGAATTCTAGTGTCATATAACAACTTATTTCGCATGTGTCTATTTCCGCTTTCCTTTTTTGTAGGCGTAGTTAGGTCGAAAACAAGTTTGTACATGATCGTTAGAACAGTTGTGATTAACTATCGTTTTGAATGCTCAAACGGTTGTGATTAGTTGGTACAGTATTGGTGACACTAGTTAAAATATATGTCAGCTTGTTTTGAATGATTTTTTCTTACACGTTCAGTGCCTGCGGTCGTGAGTCGGGGATTTGTATGACTTATTTAGCAACGAGTTATAACGTGTAACTACAAGGCCTTATGCTCATATACAAACATACAGTTTGTCGGAAGTAATAAGACGGACAAATTTTGCAGCAGAAACAACATTGACAAAACCAAAACAGAATCACTAAAACACAAGGTACTACACCCAGAACGTTGAAAAACCCAACAATGACTACAACAACTGCAAGCCATATATCAACGAGTGTATATGCTCCAACCAAAATACCGTCAACACAAACATCAAAGTGAACGAACATGCCCAAAGATAATTCGTTTGATAAGTAAAACTTGTTCCTTCCTTTCATAAACTCGTATCGCATATTAATTGTATCCTTCAGGGGATTGGCAGGTCTAGATTTCACCCGCAATCTCCACTTTGTTCTGAGACGATCTATAATATCCAGTTCTCTCAACCAGTCATAACCATTGTAGTTTTAGTCATTAGTTAAAATATAGTGTGATGGCTATGGACAAATGTCTTTAAGTTTGATGCATTACTACAATATATAAGAAACTAGGTACATTTTTTGGATTAGAATTGTGATTAGGAACAAACAATATATTATATATTACTTAGAGTTAACGGTTCACATCATACCATATGTTTTCAGAAAATCCACTGTTAATTCTGTAACCTTTTTTTGTACCGATTTGGTACCGAAGGTTTCTATTTTGTAACAGTGTGAGACATCTGTTAAGATTCTGTCAAAAAAATGGTCGTTAAGTGGCCATGTGACGGCACGTGAGCTTATTTTTTATTTTTGTCGAATTTTGAAACTTGAATTTCCCGTTTAGCCATTTCCTGTGCTTTCTTATATTCCCTCCGTGTGACTCCTGTTCTTACATTACCGTTTGCGACTTTATTCCTCCACTCCTTTCTCAACTACTGTGTAACACAGACACGACCTGAAGATGAACGACGACGCCTACCCATCTATGATCAAGATTCCTCCGTATGAACTCCGACGATGGCACTGCGGTGAGATTTGCCCAGTCAAGTCATCCTCTACTTAATTTCTCCAGAAATTTTCATGGGTGCCCGAAATTTAAGGTAATGTTGCTTAATTAGTGGTAGTTGTTGCCTCTATTTAACATTTAGCACTTCAACTTTGAAGAAGTGGAAACGAATTAGCCATAATTTGGTCGAAATGAATTAGGATTTTGTTAATTAGGATTTTCGGAATTAGGGATTTCAACATCCAATTAGGGTTCTCATGCTAGCATTGCTGATTCTATGGATTAACACGGGTTAATTTAAGTTGATTGGTTCAACTGGGATTAAATGTTGACAGGTTAGTGAAGATGCTGGATGCAACTTTTTTTACTGGGAGGATCGATCCTTTGATGTGTGGCGATGGGAAAATGGTTGTGCAGAAATTCCAATCCATGCACCAGAATTTGAGTACTAAATGTTCGTCCTATGAGATGGAGATTGCGAAATTGAAGATGGATATTGCAAAAGTTGAGCTTGACAATGCTAAATTGAGGCTGGAGAATGATAAGCTTCAGTTGTACCAATCTAAAATGAAGATAGAGATTGCCAAGATAGAAATTGAACAATCATGTACCAAAAACCTAAGGAAGTATGTACATGTACTAGTTATTGTGGGTTTAGTTGGTCTTTCTGGTTTAAAGCTTAGGGTCAAGTTAGTAAGACTAAGGACTGACTTGTATGTCTTTTGCAGAATTTGGTTTCCAATAACAACACCGACTTCCTTTCTTCTACCAGTACTAAACTGATCCGGTTGTTTGACTTGTTTTGAGCTCCGACCACGGAGATGTATGTGTCAGCATAACCATTCAATGTGTCAACACGTTTACTGGGTCTGAAGCTAACGCACTGTTTGCAGCCCGAAAACAGTCGACCTGTAAAAATGCTCGTAAGCAAATAGTTTTGACAGGTCTGGGGCAAATTTCGGTCGGATATCGGTAAGTTACTCACCGACCGTGCACGGGGAGTCAAGTACCGGTGGGTAATTGTGATTATGTTCCGACCGCTTTCTTGCCGGGAGAATAGGTCGGAAAACTCGGTCAGTAAAAGGTCAGGAGCACTTTTTTGGTCGAATCAGACGTAATCCGATTGGAATACGGCAGTACATTCCCGACCGACGGCTCGATCAGCAATTCTGCGGTAAGTAAAATCGATTTTTCTTGTAGTGATACTCATGTATTAGCTAATACCAATACCAATGCAAAAGAAACAAAGTATTAGCTAAGGCATGTATTAGTATATCATAATACATGCAATTAAACACACCCTTAGTAACTTTGGTTGCAACTGCGCCTGATCAAGAAAGAAGAGGATTGCTTATACTTATAAGCAATTTTATTAAAGAGAGGTTGACCAAATTCGATACGTTGATGATGAGGGTGTTGGTGAAGAAATTGGGGACCCAGTCCACCTTACTAATATCTTAATCGCATGTGGATTTTAATAATTCTATCGCATGTTGTTATATTGTATGCTCATTTTTAACTGAAAACTACTTTTTACGACACCAAAATTGTATGTGCCATATCTCAGTTATGTGTCATTTTAATATTTTAGCAGAATTTATAGTTAAATAATTAAATAATGAAGTTTTTTTTTTTGCAAAAAACCCAAAAGATTATTAAATTAACCGAACTGACGGATACAAAAAAAAATTCAAGCACAAACTGAAGGCGCCACAACAAAAAAGAGATGGCAATTGTCATATGAATCGAAGAAGTTCAGGTTCTGCGCACCATTCGAACTAAAATTGATTATTGTCTGTATATAGTCCCAACTATCCATAAGGTATTAGGCATCAAAATTTGGAATAAGATGCCTTTACTTATAAGTATAGTGTATCCATTAAATGAAAAGGAAAAAAACAACAAACTCCTTTCTTTTATTTTTTATTTTTCTCTTTTAGTTAAATTACAATTTATGATAGTAAAAGTAACCCACTAAGTTTGTATATTCTTTTTATTCACATCTTGACACTAACATATATGATTTAGATGGACCGAGTTCATATTGAAAAACTTTATGCTTTTATTTAATGCACAAGGAATTCGGCTTCAGTTCAATCCGACGTTGAATTAATAAACTGGGGAAATCCTCTTGCATACTGACAAAAGGAAAGAAACTGCGGGCAAACAAGTAGTGCAGTGTTTTTTATCCATTAACTCCTTACGAGTTTGATCAAATATAAACACATATTATAATTATTCTAGAGTCTAATACCTAGTATACTGTTATGGGTCTTATAACCCGGATAACTAATCTAACCTAAAAACTAATCTAACTAAGAACTAGATAATTAATAACTTTTATGTTTGTTTTTTATTCAATAACCGCGTCCCTTATATACAATACAATCTAAATAGATAAAATATTCTAACAAATAAGAATAGTAAATATAATATCTAACTATATCACCTATAATAGATTTAACATTATCACTAATCCTAATAATAATATAATCAAATATATTATTTATAATTATAACATCCGTAACATTACTCCCGCCTTGGAAAACGAGCTTGTCCTCAAGTTCGAAGATCCATCTTTTTCTGATAATAAAATTCATATGTCGGTTGTCCAAGTATTCGGTCATCATATCAGTAATTGGGTAATGTTTAGGGGGAAAGTTGTTCCGGGAAAAATGGGAAAGACTGAATAGCAATATACTTTATGGGGGTCCAATTTGATACTTTTGAAAAATTGTGGCTGCAACTTGTGGATATGGCCCTTTTCAGCTTCACTTTTTTCTTTTGTACGGAGCTTGCTATTAGGGTTGCAGACTCCTTTGTTGAGCGCCGGCCAGATCTAGGGCTGGTCGGGAGCATGTGAAGCAGATAATCGGTGTCAGTGGGTTTCTCCAGTGGAATCGGTGGCGCGGGTGGCGGCTGCAGAGTCGCGGGAAGCTGGAGGAGCGGAGGGTTCTGCTGCTCGGCTGGATGGATCAGACGCAGATCTGCTGGCTCGGTGGTGTTGGTGCGGTCGGCCAGCCGGGGGTTCCTATTGGTCCCTGAGTCATCGACGGGGCCCGATAGGAAGGTGGTTTGGTCAGCTGGGCTGCTGTTCTGACTGGAACTGAGGTCGGGTTGTTCGGATAGGGTTGTGATGTTCATGGCTGCGGCAGTGGAGTGGCTGGTGTGGCCGGTGGAGGTCTGGTGGTCGGCCATCAGCACCTGCACCATGGCTTTAATGGTCGTGGGCTTTAATGGTCGTGAACTGATCCTGGGCGATCCTTGTATCTCTGGCTCTTTCTTCTTCGATCTTCAACAGTACTGCCTCCCACTTCATGGCTAGTTCTGAGAGAGCTATACTGGTTTTGGCCCGCTCTTCCTTTATCATTAACACAGTTGCTGGATTCACCTCGTTGCCCATCTGGATCATTGGCTCTGATACCAAATGTTATGGGTCTTGATAACCCGAAGAACTAATCTAACCTAAGAACTAATCTAATTAAGAATTAGATAATTGAAATAACTTTTCTGCTTGTTTCTTATTCAATAACTGTGTCCCTTATATAAGACTAAATCAGTACAATCTAAATGGATAAGATATTCTCACATATAAGAATAGTAAATATAATAGTAAATATAAGAATAGTAAATATAATATCTAACTATATCACTTATAATAGATTTAATATTATCACAAATCCTTAGTAATAATATAATCAACTATACTATTGATAATTATAACATCCGTGACATAAACCCCGTATAAACAAAAGAAATCATGCGCTACAAATATTGGTAGTAAAACTTGTTCTATAACTTCTCTCTAACTTTTGAAAATAGCTATTAGACCTCTCTAACTAATACGCATACAATTGTTCGTTTCCAGTCTGTTGCAAACAATATTCTGTCTCGTAGTCGTATGTATCACTCCTCTTCTTCCTTCCTTCGTTCCTTCAGATTCATCACATTATCCTATCTTGAAACCAATCCAACATAAGACCACGACACACCCATGTTCTATCTAACCACAAAATTTTGAATTCCATGCTTTGTCAAACGTAAGATAATGTATATATGAAACTATTGTTAAATACAGGGTTTTCACCAATTCACAGAGTTTAAATACTTAATTGCAATATTATGAAAATTCGAGAAATGATATCCAAATACTGAAATTTCGATTATAATTATGTCATACAAAAGAGTAAAATGCTCGGGGGACCGGAAGCCCTTTAGTAAGTGTTCTTGCTCCCTGTTAAGACGTGTGTATCGAGATGACGGGGTGTCGATCCGAATGACACTCTCACGGGTGAAATTCCTTCATTTGCGATCCGATTCCTTTCTTCCGTTATCCGTTTTCTTCAGTTCTCCTCGCGGTCCGTCTCTTTGTGAACCTGCCCGAGGAGTAAGCCGGGGGTGGAACCGGCGAACCCTCTCTGATGCCTAAATTAGTATATATCTTAGAGAGAGAAAGTAGAGAGAAGGTAGAGCTCAAGTATTTCAAGTTACGTCAAGTCCTCAAATGAAAGGAGGTTGGGTCCTATGTATAGACTCAAAGGAGAGTAAGGCGGTTAATGACACCATTAACCCTATGAGCTTAATTAACAAGTAATGAAGGGATTAGATCATTAGCAAGCATGAGAGAGTTCGTGGTATTTTATAAGGGTCGGATGTGCAAAATGAGGTCGGGTCGCCACGAGGGGCGGTTTGGATGACAATGTTCCGGACGTCGCGTACTCCCCTTGGGCGGGGATATTGCGTTCTCGGAAGGGTGTCGAGACCCCCTGGGTCGGACTTTCAGTCCGACCCCCAAGGTTTGGGATCAGACTAGCAGGTCCAGACTCCCCTAGGGGAGATCAGACCTGCTGGTCCGGTCTTCCCTATGAGAGATCGGACCTGCTGGTCCGGTCTTCCCTAGGGGAGATCAGACCAGCTGGTCCGATATCTCCTCTCTCTCCTAGGAGAGCTCGGACCTGGTCCGATCTCACTTAGGTGAGATCAGATCAGCTGATCCTATCTCACCCTTGGTGAGATTGGACTAGCAACGTGTCCGGACAGGTGTTTTTTCATGTTCGGACCGTTTTGCCGCGGGTGACGTGTACGGGTCAAAGTTTCAATTTACAATTGTTCGTGGGGTTATCAAAATAATACAAACCGAATGAAAATGGGTCTAACTTGGGGGTATATCCATCACTCCCGCTCCCTCAAACCCTTTAAATTTTAAAGAATTTTAAAGTTTATTATAAGATTATGTTAGATAGTTTAATTAAAGGTTTTAAAAAATATTGTTATAATCTTGTTTCATCCTCGGAGTCAGCCTGATCATGCACTTAATCATCCCCAGAGTCGGTCTGATCACGCCACTATAACAATTTCACAAAGCCAATGCGCACGAGCGTAGCGCGGGCAGATATCTGGTAGATATAGTTACTAACATCATATTATTTAATGACGTGAAATCTGATGCATTTTATAGCTCAAAATCATCGGTTCTGCCACGTAGCGCTATAATAAGTATTTGGAGTCAAACACTCTAGAATTTATTTCAAACATAGAATAAACGGTTTCGCCATGTGTTGTTGTTTAATTTAATCAAGCATGCATATATTTCTTTAGATACACTATTCATTGATCCACACATTGTGCATGATCCTACTCATATGAAAATTTAGGTTATAATATCATTGATTCGCAATGTCATTTTTCAAAGGGAGAATAAAATTTAGGAGCCTCACTGCTGTCATGTGACTTTTAGGAGTCTCCACTTTTTATTATTATTTGGAGTCTGAACTATCTGAAGTGTGACTTATAGTCTTACATTGCTCAATTCACCTAATTAGAGGGCTCACGTTGACCCGAGCCCGTGCAAACATGCTCACCTGGTCTAGAAGACCATAAATGGGAAGAGCAAGGGCTTAAGTCAGTCGAAACATGCTTACATGGTCTAAAAGACCATATATGGGACTAACCGATCAAAACTCTAAATCAGTCATTGCCAAATTGGTTGAGCTAGGGGGTTTGCTTTGACCTAGGCTCATGTTAAACATGGTATGCCCGACCATGTGAACATGTTTGGCGCGAACCCAGACCAATGCAGGCCCCATAACTAGTTGAATCAAGACATGTCTAATTGATAAGTCACACTTCAAATAGTTGAGACTCCAAATAATTAAATAAAAAATTAAATATGGCTCCCAAAACTCATATGTTAATAGTTGATGGTCCTAAAAAGTAGTATTCTTTTTTAAACTAATATATTAAAAGTACATATTCATCTTATTGTTAATTAATTTGTTACACGGGTGTACGTAGTTAGAAATATATAATGACATATGTCATATGCAATATAGATAATTTTCATATCTACTTTCACAAGAAAAAATTTGTTCGTAAATCAAAGTATCGTAATTCGTAGAAAAAGCTATGACTTTTTTATTACAATATTTAAGAGTAAATAATATACAATTAAAATAAATAAAATATTAAATTATAAAATATTATTTAATGATGTAAAAGTTGATGTGTTTGTCTCACGATTTCTGATATTTTTTAAAAATCAAACAGTATTATAATCCTTTAAATTATATATACAATATAAATAATATATATAGTTTAACTAAAATGCAGTTAAAATTGTAATTATTAGATATGGGTGAAAAAATTAGATTGTTTTGAATTCAAATGTATTTGTATTTGTCAGAACTAAAATCTGACCTATGGCGATTACGTTTTGAAACGTGGTTTGAAATAGAGTCGCCGCTAGTTAATTATTAGGCTAACTAGAAACCTAAATTGCCTAGGGAATAACGAATTAAACACCTAGGTATAAAATCGGTCAACGATTAAAGATTCAGGTTCGGGGGTTCTATTACGGAAATAAACACGATTTTTTATTCTGCCATTCGGTATTCGATTCACTTGATTTGCCAATTTCATTATTAAATAATCATCAACTACAATTAAATTCTATGTAAAAATAAAATAAAGCTCTGAAAGCATCAACAATTGTTAAAAAAAAAAAAAAGCAAAGGCAACCTAATTAAACCTAAGTTATCTAATAACTCACGTATGTGACTAAACACCACATATAATATATTATATATATGTGCAGAACATAAATTAAATAAAGTGTATTTAATATATGTATATATACACAATGGATCAATCAGATACCTGGTACTGCAATATGCAGTGAGCGATTGGATGATGGGAGTCTATGGATAATTTCAGTTAACAGGTAAACCTCCGATCGAAGTCGAACGTGGGTGGAGAAATTTGCAGGTGGGGACATCCCTATTCATCCCACAACTTAGCCGTCGTCTTCTACATCATCACAAGCACCATCATCATCCTTTCCAGAAGACGAAAATAGCGGAGTGTATAGTACGGAGGCTAATCGAAGGAGGCGACTCGAGGAGATGAGCGGGGACTCACGTTCGGGAAGGAGAATATAGAACCTTGACGGCTGGAACGAGATGAGATCGAGTGGAGCGTGTTGATTTTGGAAACCCTAATACCGGAGCTAACCCTAATTTCACGAGAAGAGAGGAAATGGAGAATCAACACAGAGCAATTGCGGATCACTAGCATGTGTTCCTTCAATTGGACATGCTTCACCTTATAATACTAAGAGAAACCCGAAAATTAATTCAGGTTTTACCCCACAATCTTTACAAAGAAGGAACTTTGACCACAAAAGAAAAACAAGATACAACTAAGTCCGGATCGGAATAAAAGATCAACAACACAAAGCCCAGACCAAATAAAGACAGAAGGTCCAGATTGCTAAAAGGGCCGAACCAAACCGGGCTTTAGAGGCCCAGACTTCAACACTCCCCCTCAATCTGGATCTTCAAACCACTCCCCCTTTCTTCCTTTACTGACACAGCTCCTTAATTCCAATTTTTCAACCAGAATTAATCCCATCCTGCAAAACAGAAATCTCAAAAATATCCTTTAGTCCAAGTTTAATACCCAGATAACGATGTTGCCTTGCTGGTAAAGGTTTGGTGAAAATATCAGCTAATTGCTCATTTGTTTTGACATGAGCAAACTTTACAGTACCATCCAGCATTTTTTCCCTGGAGAAATGGCAATCAATCTCGATATGCTTTGTTCTCTCATGAAAAATAGGGTTAGTAGCAATCTGAATCGCAGCCTTGTTATCACAATACAGCACAGAGGGCAACTCTTGTTTAAAACCAAGTTCACATAACAAACCACGCAACCAAACAAGTTCAGACACAGTATGTCTAATTGCTCTATACTCTGCTTCTGCAGAGGAAGTAGAAACCACATCATGCTTTTTCACTTTCCAGGATATCAAAGAATCACCCAATTTAATACAGTACCCTGTTAAAGACCTCCTAGATTCAACACAATTTCCCCAGTTGGCATCACCAAATCCAATCAATTCAATATTGCTAGCAGAAGACAATAATATTCCCTTACCAGGTTCAGCCTTAATGTACCTTACCAGCCTCATAGCAGCATCCCAATGGGATTTCTTAGGCTTATTCAAGAACTGACTCAAATGCTGCACACTAAAAGCAATATCAGGCCTAGTAAGGGTTAGATATAACAGTTTGCCAATCAGTCTCCTAAAACAAGATTCATCATGAATGAGAGGATCATCCACAGCTTGTTTTATGGAGTCATCATATTTTTTTGAAGTAAGCTTTAAATTTGTCTCCATAGGAGTCTCAGCAGGTTTGCAACCTGTCATACCCACCTCTGAGATTAATTCAAGTGCATATTTCCTTTGGCAGAGCACTATTCCCTTGGAGGATCTAGCTACCTCAATGCCAAGGAAATATTGTAATTCCCCTAAATCCTTCATTCTAAAATTGGATTGTAAGACAGCTTTCAGTTGGGTGATTAGCCTATCACTATTTCCAGTCACAAGCAAATCATCAACATAAACTAGTAAAACAACAATTTCATTTCCTTCCCTCTTAGAAAACAAGGAATAATCGTAGAAGGATTGAACATAACCAGCACAGGATAAAGCATCAGTTAATTTCAGGTTCCACTGCCTAGAGGCCTGCTTTAACCCATACAAGGATTTTCGTAATCTACAAACCACATTACCTTTCAACTCCCCCTGATTACGAAAACCTTGTGGTAAATTCATATAAACTTCTTCTGATAGGTCCCCTTGGAGAAACGCATTAAAGACATCCATTTGAAAAAGGGGCCATTGTTGAATAGCAGCTAAGGATAATATAGTCCTAACTGTTTTCATTTTGACAACTGGAGAAAATGTTTCAAAATAGTCTATTCCTTGTTTTTGTTTATAACCCTTAGCTACTAATCTAGCCTTATAGCGTTCAAGAGAGCCATCAGAATGAAATTTCAATTTGTAAACCCATTTTGAATCAATAGCTTTCTTACCAGAGGGAAGCTGAACCAAGTCCCATGTACCATTGGCTTCAAGAGCCCCAATCTCATCCTGCATTGCCTGTGTCCAGCCTGGGTCCTGAGCAGCTTCTTCAAAGCTAGAAGGCTCAATCAATTTATCAATAGCAGAAAGGTAGCATTTATAATCATGAGAAATGTTGGTGTAACTGATGCAATCTGAAATGGGATAAAGAGTGGTGGCAGATACCACATAATCATTCAACCTTGTCGGACCTAAAATCTGACCTAAGGCGATTACGTTTTGAAAACGTTGCACTTTGAAAAGAGTCGCCACTAGTTAATTATTAAGGCTAACTAGAATCCTTAATTGCCTAGGGAATAACGAATTAAACACCTAGGTATTGAATCGGTCTACGATCCGAAATTCGAGTTCGGGGGTTCTATTACGATTTAAAACACATGGTGATAACATCGCCCTTTCGGTACTCAATCCACAAATTGCCATTTTGTTCTCAAAATACACGTTACATCCAATTAGTTTTAACGATGTCAAGATTTAATCAAATTTCCATAATACGCAAAAATGTTATCAAATATTAACTCAAGTCTAAAACTAACTAAAATCTATAACCCCTAATTAAGACGAAATCTAAAACATCAAAATTATTAAGCATGCTCAAATCCACACACAACATGACATATATTTGACATAACTTTAACAATTAAAACATACTACCTAATTAAATTTAATTAACTACAAGTAAATTATCTAATTACATATAATATAATACTAATAATAATATAATAATAAAAAAAAAAATGGAAGAAGATGCATACCTGGACGATGGCTCAATAAAACTCCACAGCAAAAAGCAGAAGCCAGCAGCAGCAATAACGATGGATAGCAGCAACGACAAACAGTAGCAACGGCTCAGCGACGACAAAGGAGCAGGGCGGTGACAGCGGAGCCATACCGATGGCAGGATCGACCGTTCGAAGTCGTCGGCGGAGGTCACGAGATGGCTGCTGGAGATGGATGGCTTGCCGAAGATTGTCGCGGGATGGTCTTGCTAGGTGGTCGGAGCCTGGAGCCGGGGCCAGTGGTCGTGGCTGGGATGGGTCTGAGACGGCGCCGGTGAGTTGATGAGAATAACCAGGGATGAACAACAGAGGCATGTCGATTGGCGGAAGGCTCAGCACCAGTCGGGAACTCGCCGGGTCGTGGTAGCGACGGCGAAGGATTCCGGTCAGAGCTTGAAGTCCTTTTGGATGGCTGGGCCGATGGACGTCGAGGGCAACGTCCGGTTGCTAGTGGTGGTCGGGCGAGAAGGGAATTAGTCGGATAAGGGGGCTGTACTGCCTGGTGGTTGGAAAGCAGAGGATCGGGGCAGTACGGCGAGGAGGAGCGACCACGGTGATAGACAAAGTGAGCCGGTGCAGACAACGGACAAATGACGTACTGTTGAAGAAGCCGAGCAATTCCCTCCTGTACATGAGGTGAAGAAGACGGTGGCTTTTTGAGAAAATAATAATAATAATAATAATAATAATAATAATAATAATAATAATAATAATAATAAAACAAGTCAAACTAAAAAGCTTGTATAATGAAACAAAGTTAGCACTTTGAACAGGAAGGAGTATATTCGTATGGAATAAATATTGCAGAGCAAAGTATTTTTATTCAGTCCGTTCTTTTTTCTTATGTCGATGCCCCCCTTTATTACATCGACGACAGACACATATATATATATACTCACCTAGAGTTATCTAACTAGGAAGTAAATATTGTTGATTTATTCTCTTAATAAATGCTAAATATTCAGAAAATATACCCTAAATATTCAACAAATATTTTCTATAATAAATACAAATAAACTATCCTAATTTTGCCGGAGCCATTCTTGGAAGTTTCTTGACTTGCCAATTTTAGACACTTCCTCATTTAGGTACGCCACTCGTCACGCAAGTCGTGCGTGGTCCAAAATTAGGTGTTTACAGTTTGCCCCTCTTTGGGCGGATTCTCGTAGAACATGTTCGAGAGGATTCGTCCAAAGACAAGGAAACACCTAATTTTGGATGAGAAGTCTGTCTTTCTTTTGAGTCTTCGAGTCTTCAAGGAGCTCCTTGCTTATTTGAGATGATGCGAAAAAGTAGAGCCTCTGTCGGCGGTGCCCCTGTTGGCGGTGCCTCCGTTGGCGTGCGGAAAATAGAACCTCCGTCGGCGGTGCCCCTGTTGGCGGTGCCTCCATTAGTAGTGCAGAAATTAAAGCCTCCAGTGGCGTGCGGAAAAGTAAAGCCTCCAGTGGCGTGCAGAAAAGTAAAGCCTCCAGTGGCGTGCGGAAAAGTAAAATCTTGATCGATGATGCCTCCAGTGGCGAGCGACAAGAAAAAGCCTCCAGTGGCGTGCAATAAAGTAAAACCTTTGGTGATGATTGGTAACAGAAGACCTCTACGTCAGACAGTACCAACAACCTCTGGTGACGCCTCTAGTGGCGAGTGGTAACGGAAAGACCTCTACGTCAGACCGTACCGGAAAACCTCTGGTGATATCTCTGGTGGCGAAAGACCTCTACGTCAGACCGTACCGGAGAACCTTTGGTGATGCCTCTAGTGGCGAGTGGTAACGGAAGACCTCTACGTCAGACCGTACCGGAAAACCTCTGGTGACGCCTCTAGTGGCGAGTGGTAACGGAAAAACCTCTACGTCAGACCGTACCGGAAAACCTCTGGTAATATCTCTGGTGGCGGAAGACCTCTACGTCAGACCGTACCGGAGAACCTTTGGTGATGCCTCTAGTGGCGAGTGGTAACGGAAGACCTCTACGTCAGGCCGTACCGGAAAACCTCTGGTGATATCTCTGGTGGCGGAAGACCTCTACGTCAGACCGTACCGGAGACCCTTTGGCGATGCCTCTAGCGGCGTATGTCGGAGAAGAGCCTCTAGTGGCGTCCGTTGGAGAAGTGCCTCTAGTGGAGTGACTTGCAAAGGCTGAATACTAAGGCTTCGTTCGTCGGGGTAGACTCTTAGGAAGCTGGAAAACTTCAGATCCTGATGGTTGTGACTTGTAGGAACAGACTGTAACAGTCCTACTCATCCTTGGATGGCGACTTGCGAGAGCAGACTGTAACCGTCCCGCTTGCCGTGAAGTTGACTTTGGAAGGCGCTGTGTTGCGCATGAATGTTTGTCCCTAATTTTTGCCTAAATTGCGCACGGCGCGACAATCTAGCGGGATCTTTTCTTTTTTCTTTTTCTCTCTTTTTTTTTTTTTTTTTTTTTTTGAGAATTTCTCTTTTTTCTCTCCTTTTGCCACGGCCGATTGAGAGATTTCCGACCGTGCCCCTCAGTTTTTTATTTTCTCTCATTTTGCCATGATTGCAATTTCTGAATTTGCAACCATGCCTCTCATTTCCTGATTTTGCCTAGGCCGCCCTTTCGGGTTTTCAACCTAGCGGAAGCACTCTTTATTTGGTAGCCGATTAAACGGTGGCTGTGACCCGTACTTTATTTTCCGCCTCGATGCGGGAGCATTTGTAGCCGTTTGAAGGGTGGCTGTGACCCTTTTCTCACCGTCTTCAATGTTGCGGGAGCTCTTTTGATTGTAGCCGTTTGGAGGGTGGCTGTGGCCCTTCATTCCTCGTCTCTGATCCGGGAAACACTCTTTGTATGTAACCATTTTGAGGGTGGTTGTGGCCCTTTCACTTAATATCCGCCATCGATGTTTCGGGATCGCTCTTTTAACTGTAGCCGTTTGAGGGACAACTGTGACCCTTTCTTTTATTTTTCCCGCCCTCACCGGGTTTCGCGAGATCACTCTTTTTGCGTAGCCATTTTAAGGGTGGCTGTGGCCCTTTTTATTCTCCCGCCCTCACAGGGTTCGCGGGGTCACTTTTTTATTCGTAGCCGTTTGGAGGGTGGCTGTGGCCCTTTCACCTATTTCCCGCTTTTGATGTTGCATGAGCGCTCTTTATCTGTAGCCATTTGAAGGGTGGCTGTGGCCCTTTATTTGTAGTCTTTTTAGGGACGACTGTGACCCTTTTTATTCACTGCTCTCACAAAATATGCATGAGCGCTCTCTTTATTTTTATCGGTAGCCAATTAAAGGGCGGCTGTGACCCTAAAAAAATGAGTTTTTTTCTTTCCTTTTTTGCTTGCTTTTTTTGCTCTTTTTTCTTTTCTTTTTTTTTGGCTCTTTTTTTTTTTTTTTGCTTCTTTCTTTTTGCTTTTTTGGAAAAGAAAACTTAACGAAAATAATCAACAACAATTATGTACATGCCCCTAGCGGCAAATCTGAAATGGACTTTACAACCAATGGATGATGTAGACAGTGATTTCAAATATCGGCTTCTCAAGTGCCCCGGTTATTGCTCAATCTTAGCTGGGGATGCCCAACGGCTAGCACCTACCGGGTTAGGCTCGTCGCATACATGGTGAATGGCCTGGTCAACGAACACACATGGGTGACGTGGAGTAGTCCGCATTGGAGCACAAGAATGGTTGGCGAGCAAAGAGCCGTGCATGAGATGTGCTCTTTCAGGGGCTTTGATTTGGATGATTATCCAAACTGCACAATGATTAAGGAAAAACTCAAATTCCGGGGATAAAAATGATCACAACTTTCCTTACCTGGGTGTTGGATTTTTCTAGTGGGAAATGTGCTCGCTATGCGACTGGACCTGCTGCATGTCCTGATTTTCCCGCTCCATCTAGAAAATACAACTTGTATATGAACATCTGCCGGAAAGTAAATGCCCCTGGACTTCTGATGGAAGGCACCAAAAATAATGTTTTCTTTGCTTGACATCTCGATGATCTCTTGATATTTTCCCTCTTCGGACATGTCTGATCTCAATGTGAGATGCCCCTTGGTTACCACTGACCGGTTTAGACCTTACCATAAAACAGATGTATGGCTTGGTTCGGGGACGTGAATGAATTCCACACATGGTAGGTGAAATTTTGGCATGTAAGTCCTTTAGAGCAGTCACGTTTCACGCGGTTGCGACCTCGATCGAAATGGTCGTCTTATCTGCAAAAAGAGTGGGGACGCTCAAATCTCAAGGAAAAATCAAGTGCAATTCATCGTACCTGAGCGTTGGATATCCCGAGTGCGCAATTTGTGCTTCGTGCATCTGGATAGATGCACGTTCCTTTTTTGTTACCCCATTTGGCCGACACCACTTGTATGTACAACATACCTATCCAAGGGTACAACTTACAACCGGTTTACCTGAATGACACATATGGAGTGTATGTACAAAATGAAAACTCCAGGAAATTTTTTTTTATAAAACAAATGCAAATGCAATGCATGTTTGGAATTAGAAGCTCAACAACTAAGAGAAGATTTACAATCTAAAAAAAGAATCGTTTTTTCCTAAAACAAATGTCTATTAGATGTACATGAGATGAAAGTTGTACAGTTGAGAAAACTTACAAGTTACCTGAATTTTTTTTTTTTTGTTTTTTTTATGAGGAAAAAAAAAAGCATCCTAGCTGCTCCAAATTGAAAAAACAAGTGAATTTTTTTTTAAAAAAAAAAATGCATATGAGATGCACGAAGATAATGCATATGAGATGCACATCTAAAAAAAACAAAATTTCTACAACTAAGAAAAATTACAATTTACCTGAAAAGTTTTTCCGAAAATAATGCATATGAGATGCACATCTTTAAAAAAAATTAGGTAAAAGGTTTTTTAAACAAAGAGCCCTAAAACTAAGAGAGCTTACGATTTATCTAAAAAGTTCTTTAAATTAATGCATACTGGACGCATTATTTAAAATAAAACAATTTAGGTAAAAAGCTTTTGAAATGATGCATATGGATTGCACGTTCGAAATTAAAAGCTCTAATAGCTAAAGGGGAATTAAAATTTCCAAAAAATGTTTTTTTACATGCGCGACGCGCTAAACAAAATCACAACTTACCTGAAGAAAGTTTTTTTTAAAAACAATGCGTATGAAACGCAGGTTTAAAATAAAAAAATTCAGGTAAGAGGTTTTTAAAGAAAAACAATGCATGCGAAATGCAAGTTTGAAAAGAAAATGTATACAACTAAAAAAGAAATTTTTTTTTGTTTTTTTGTGTTTTTTTTTTTTAAATGCAATGAGATGAATGCATGAGAATAAAAACTATACAAACAGTCGTATGATAACATTTACAACAAAAAACAGATCATGTTAGGGGGGGTAAAAAAAAGATTGTGGCTTTGCTCTACAAGGTAGGTTCCACTGATAGGTTCCCGACAAGGTGGTTTCCTCACCCCATCACAGGGATCATAAGACCTTCACAAGCGAGTAGAGTTTTTCCGAGCCGTACCGGCGGCCCAGCCGCTCCGGTCGTACCGTACTAAACCTCCGGGGTTCCTAGTCGCCCTGGGTTTTAGGCGTTTTGGAGATTACACTAAAGTGGGTGTGTGCAAATTTAAATAATACATACACAACAAAGAAAAATAGTTAGTCATAATAAAAACTTAACTCCACACCTGAAATCACAAAAAAAAACAAGTTAGATCTGTGAAATAAAAATAAAAATTAAAAAAATTCTAACATGGCAAAAAGTGAACATACTAAGCCCGAACCCTCTAAATCTTCCCCAGCAGAGTCGCCAAATTGTCGGACCTAAAATCTGACCTAAGGCGATTACGTTTTGAAAACGTTGCACTTTGAAAAGAGTCGCCACTAGTTAATTATTAAGGCTAACTAGAATCCTTAATTGCCTAGGGAATAACGAATTAAACACCTAGGTATTGAATCGGTCTACGATCCGAAATTCGAGTTCGGGGGTTCTATTACGATTTAAAACACATGGTGATAACATCGCCCTTTCGGTACTCAATCCACAAATTGCCATTTTGTTCTCAAAATACACGTTACATCCAATTAGTTTTAACGATGTCAAGATTTAATCAAATTTCCATAATACGCAAAAATGTTATCAAATATTAACTCAAGTCTAAAACTAACTAAAATCTATAACCCCTAATTAAGACGAAATCTAAAACATCAAAATTATTAAGCATGCTCAAATCCACACACAACATGACATATATTTGACATAACTTTAACAATTAAAACATACTACCTAATTAAATTTAATTAACTACAAGTAAATTATCTAATTACATATAATATAATACTAATAATAATATAATAATAAAAAAAAAAATGGAAGAAGATGCATACCTGGACGATGGCTCAATAAAACTCCACAGCAAAAAGCAGAAGCCAGCAGCAGCAATAACGATGGATAGCAGCAACGACAAACAGTAGCAACGGCTCAGCGACGACAAAGGAGCAGGGCGGTGACAGCGGAGCCATACCGATGGCAGGATCGACCGTTCGAAGTCGTCGGCGGAGGTCACGAGATGGCTGCTGGAGATGGATGGCTTGCCGAAGATTGTCGCGGGATGGTCTTGCTAGGTGGTCGGAGCCTGGAGCCGGGGCCAGTGGTCGTGGCTGGGATGGGTCTGAGACGGCGCCGGTGAGTTGATGAGAATAACCAGGGATGAACAACAGAGGCATGTCGATTGGCGGAAGGCTCAGCACCAGTCGGGAACTCGCCGGGTCGTGGTAGCGACGGCGAAGGATTCCGGTCAGAGCTTGAAGTCCTTTTGGATGGCTGGGCCGATGGACGTCGAGGGCAACGTCCGGTTGCTAGTGGTGGTCGGGCGAGAAGGGAATTAGTCGGATAAGGGGGCTGTACTGCCTGGTGGTTGGAAAGCAGAGGATCGGGGCAGTACGGCGAGGAGGAGCGACCACGGTGATAGACAAAGTGAGCCGGTGCAGACAACGGACAAATGACGTACTGTTGAAGAAGCCGAGCAATTCCCTCCTGTACATGAGGTGAAGAAGACGGTGGCTTTTTGAGAAAATAATAATAATAATAATAATAATAATAATAATAATAATAATAATAAAACAAGTCAAACTAAAAAGCTTGTATAATGAAACAAAGTTAGCACTTTGAACAGGAAGGAGTATATTCGTATGGAATAAATATTGCAGAGCAAAGTATTTTTATTCAGTCCGTTCTTTTTTCTTATGTCGATGCCCCCCTTTATTACATCGACGACAGACACATATATATATATACTCACCTAGAGTTATCTAACTAGGAAGTAAATATTGTTGATTTATTCTCTTAATAAATGCTAAATATTCAGAAAATATACCCTAAATATTCAACAAATATTTTCTATAATAAATACAAATAAACTATCCTAATTTTGCCGGAGCCATTCTTGGAAGTTTCTTGACTTGCCAATTTTAGACACTTCCTCATTTAGGTACGCCACTCGTCACGCAAGTCGTGCGTGGTCCAAAATTAGGTGTTTACAAACCTAACAGGAGGTTTCTGATTCTTGTGGATCTCCAGACTTGTGTATCAATAGCATCAGACACAGAAATATTATTGGTGTCATCATCTGCTCCAACCTCAGCATTATCAGATCCAGTATATTGATCATCATCTAAGGCATGAACTATCTGATCATCATCCACAATTCCAACAGGTGTAGCAGATGTCTCCAATGTTTCCTCAGAATGAGCAACATCATCACTGACAGGTGTTGGCATAACATCATCACTAAAAAAGGGCAGAGGATTTGAATTTGTTTTCTGAAAGGGAAACTCTTTTTCATGAAACTTAACATCTCTACTAACAAAAAATTTTTTACTTTCCAAATTGTAGAGAATGTAACCTTTTTGAACATCTGAGTATCCCATGAAGACAGACTGAATAGCCCTGGAAGCAAATTTATCCGAAGCCAACATATTTTTAGCATATGACAAACACCCAAACACCCTCAAGTGATGGAAAACAGGTTTGTGTCCAAGAAGAACCTCCAAAGGAGATTTAGATTTCAAAACAGAACTGGGCATATGATTTATGAGATAGCAAGCAGTGAGGATACAGTTTCCCCAAAAACAGTCAGGAATAAAACCTTGGAGTTTCAAGGCTCTTGCAACTTCTAAAAGATGACGATGTTTCCTTTCTACTCTCCCATTTTGTTGAGGTGTGTATGAACAAGATGTTTGATGGAGAATTCCCTTTTGTTTAAAAAAATCAGTTAAATGATCACTAAGGAATTCTCCACCATTATCTGTTCGAAAAACTTTAATGACTTTTCCAAATTGAGTTTTTACCATCTCAACAAAATGTTTGAGCAATTCAGATACCTCATGCTTATATTGCATTAGGAACACCCACGTAATTCTAGAAAAATCATCAACCAGGGTTAGAAAAAATCTTTTATTATCATAAGTTGAGGTCTTATAAGGACCCCAAACATCACTGTGAACAAGGTCAAAAGGAGAATCAGCTCTTGAATCAGAGTTATGGAAAGGAAACCTACTAAACTTTGCCAGAGGACAAATCTTACAATCACTAACTCCAAGGTTTTTATTCTGCTGTTTTTCTAAAACTTGACTATCAACTAAAACATTTTCAGGAGCATGACCCAACCTCATGTGCCATAGACTAGCATCAGTTTTATTTAAAGAACTCAAAGCCACAGAAGTAGAACCATTGCTGTTGGGTTTGAACAAATATAATCCAGATTGTTGCTCACCATTTGCCAAGGCCCTCCCATTTGAGAGGTCCTGCAGTATAGCAATGTTGGGAAGAAATATGGCAGCACAATTAAGATCATGGGTTAACTGAGAAACAGAAATGAGATTATATTTGAAATCAGGTATGTAAAGAATGTTTCTCAGTTTTTTTCCTTTTTCAATTTGGAAATCACCAGTCCCAATAGCCCAAGAAAAATCACCATTAGGTAATTGAACTCTAGTTGAAGAAAGTGGTTTAAAATTCTCAAGCCAAGCAATATTTTTGGTCATATGATTACTGGCACCAGTGTCCAGTATCCAACTATCTGTATAGGCATCAGTAGAGTTTAGAGAGATCATACCAGCACCCAGTGAGCTTCCTTCCCCAGAGGTGATTGCAGTAGCTACACTTGGATGTGTGCCACCACCTCCTGCCCTCTGAAGTAGTATGTCAAACTGTTCGCTTGAAAGAGTGATCCCACCTTTTGCTGATGCTTCAGAAGGTACACTATCCCCATCATTTGCCTCAGAACTCACAGAAGAAGCCTTAGCAAATACAACCTTAGCCTTGGTCAAATCTCTCAGTTTAAAACAGATATCACGATAGTGTCCCTTTTTTTGACAAAAGTCGCAGCCCTTTGTGAAACAACGATCAGAAGTGTGCCCTTTCTTTTTGCAGAAATCGCACTCAAGGTTCATATTGGGGGGCCTTTTTCCTTTTCCATCATTTGGTGCTGAGGACTTAACAGTGAGAGAAACTCCATCAGAAGTAGGAAAAGAAGCAGAGACATCACGTTGGCTCTCTTCTTGCAAAAGCATTCCATAAGCTTGATTCAGGCTAGGCAGAGGAGTCCATAGAAGCAAATTGCTTCTAACATTCGAAAAACTATCACTCAACCCCATCAGAAATTGAAACAGACGTTCATTCTCCTTATGGTCCAAGTGTCTCTTGAAAATTTCCCCCTCAATATGAGGAAGAGAGCAGGCAGCATCATATTCAGACCAGAGATTCTTCATCTTGGTATAGAACACAGAAACAGTGTCCACACCCTGACGAGTAGTGGTGATCTCGCGGTGTAGTTGATAGATTCTTGATCCATTCATTTTGTTGAATCTCTCATGTAAATCTCTCCAAACCATGAAGGCATTCTCCATGTACATAATTCCATCAGCAATATGATCCGAAACAGAGTTAATGATCCATCCCCTAACAACAGCATCACAGCGATCCCACAGTATATGCAATTTCTCATCAAAAGAATCTCGCCTACACAAGCCAGTTATAAAGCCTAGTTTGTTTTTTCCTATCAGAACAATTTGCATACCGCGGCTCCATTTCCTATAATTCTCCGGCCCAGAGAGCTTCAAGGAAATCAAACTCTGACCAGGATTGTCAGATGCATGCAAATATAAAGGGTGAAAAGTATGAACCTCCTTTGAGAAGTCGTGATTTGCGTCATCCTCGATGGTTGCAGAAGTTCCCAAGGGTTTTTTGCCATCCAATCGTTCTGTCTTCTCCGTCATCGCAAGAAGCCTTTAGTGATACAAAGAAGCCGAAGAGATTGTGGAAGACGCCGTATCAGACCTCAAGAAACAGAAGATGAAACGAACAGTCGCTTCGCCAAGAAAGAAGAGAACAGTGGAAACGATTCGTGGAAGACGATTCGTCACCGCGCTTGTGGAGCCATGGAAGGAGTCAAGGAGCGAACAGGGAGGAATCAGCGCCAGGATCGAACGGCAATCAGCATTTGCCGCTCTGATACCATGTTGATTTTGGAAACCCTAATACCGGAGCTAACCCTAATTTCACGAGAAGAGAGGAAATGGAGAATCAACACAGAGCAATTGCGGATCACTAGCATGTGTTCCTTCAATTGGACATGCTTCACCTTATAATACTAAGAGAAACCCGAAAATTAATTCAGGTTTTACCCCACAATCTTTACAAAGAAGGAACTTTGACCACAAAAGAAAAACAAGATACAACTAAGTCCGGATCGGAATAAAAGATCAACAACACAAAGCCCAGACCAAATAAAGACAGAAGGTCCAGATTGCTAAAAGGGCCGAACCAAACCGGGCTTTAGAGGCCCAGACTTCAACAGAGCGTATGGTCACCGATGAAGATGCTCGGTACTGGGACGGACCTCGAGGTTGGGAAGGTCATCGGTCGGAGCGACTGGGTTGGACGAGCGGGCTTCGGGAAGACTGTGGAGTCCGATGATAGAGTGGCCAAGCCGTGGTCGGGTCGCTGGTGAAAGTCAGATCAGATGATGCGCGGGAGCGACGGTCGGCGAACAAGAGCTTTTGTCACGGTGCAGCAGCGTAGGAAGCGTGAGAAAGTCGAATTCAAACTTCTTGGAGTTCCGATCAGTAACCTAAAAGAAAGAAGACAATGGAAGAGAAAGAAAGTAATAACACTAATACTAATAAGGATAACACGAATAATCAAACCATGTCAGCTTTCTTTGTATTTTATGTATATTTCCTGTCGACCTTCGTTGAGGGATCTGAAGATTGAGGCACGTCGGGAGTTGGTTATTGACGGGACAGGAGCAGCAGAGCGGAACAATCGAGAAAGTCGCGGCACGGATGCCTTGGAGATCGTCGGGCTTGATCGGAGGTGAACAGAAGGCTCAACTCTACAAGGTGGATGATGGGTTCCGATGTAATCGTTATCCCCGTTAACAGCCAATGGACGGCGAGTAGGTTCAATGGGCCTCGTGAAAGCCTGGAAGGCCCAGAGGCCCAGTACGAAGGGTCCCGATTTCAGCGTTACCGATAAAGGAGCTGAATGCTCCCGACAAGAAGCCTCTGAGTAGGCCCCGATATGCCTTAGTAAAGGCCCCGATGATAAAAGCCCCGCAGAGGCTGGACCCGTCTCGTGAGACAAAGGGTCCTGGGTGGTGATCTAGAATGAGATAACTCTGGAGTCCCCGACAGGAGTCGAGACTTGTGATCAGAGGATAAGGACCGAGAAACCCGCCTACTAGATAGAGTAGTGGGAGACGGTTAAAGATATAGATAAGTCCCCCGAGATACGCAGGGCGTGCCCGAGATACGCGGAAGTACGGGTAAGATACACGGAGCGTGGGGCGAGATATACGGAATCCCGACCGAGATACGCGGAATCGTGGCGAGATACACGGAATCATGGGCAAAACGGCCAATCACGGTCACAGGTAACTGAGTAACTTCCCCTCCTATATAAAGGAGGAAGTTACCTCAGAAAACCATCATCAAATACGCACTTAGAATTACGGCTGCCACCCCATTGATCGTATACTCATTTAAGCATCGGAGAGGGATTCTGGGTCACCACCCAGGTCATCCCCTTTTGCAGGATTACGCGGAGCCCAGGAGTCCAGAGCTTGCCGTCAAGGACGTAGCGGAGCTTCGCTCGTGATCCAACATTGGCGCCGTCTGTGGGAACTTACAAAAAGTCAAGATAGTTTCTACCAGATCAATGGCCGGTGGTGGCAAGAAGAAACAAGTTCAGGCCGGCAGTTCTCGTCCCGCTGGAACTGTGAACTCCCCGTTGCTGGAGCATGCTGCTGAACAAGGTGAGAACCCCGCTCTTTCCCAGACAGGGGGGCATGGCGATGGTTATGAGGTCTCAGTCCGAGACACGGAGATGAACAGGCAAGATATCCCGCGAAGGGAGGAGGACGAGGCTCCCCCGAACCCGGTGGGGCGCAGAGGAGAAGGAGTCCCGCGAAGAGAAGAAGGGTCGTCTTCGAACTCGGAGTTAGCCAAGGCAGTAGCAGATGCTATGCCCATGTTCTTGGCTGCCATGGAGGCCTTGCTGGACAAGAGAGAGGCTGTCAGGAGGACAGAGGAGTTTCCTCCGCGAGAAGAGTTACCTCCACCCCCTCCGAGGGTGGTCCCAGAAGAACAGGAGGTTCAAGAGGTTCCGCCCAGGAGCAGGGGTAAGGAACCCGCGCATTTAGAGAAGTTCGTGGTCGACGGCCCAGGACCAGTGCAAAACAGAACCATTCCCCTGAATGGCCCTATCACCCCCGATCAGGTGGTGAAGATCGTCAGCATCTGCATGGGCGATCAGAAACAAATGACATCGAAGCTGAGGGATCGGTCCAGTCATCCTTTCGTCCCGCGACTGATAGATACCGTCGCCCCGCCCGGGCTAGGTATTCCGACCATCAAGGAGTATGATGGTGAGGGCGACCCGGTCCGCCATGTTCAGAGACATGTCCAGGCCTGTATGGGCAGGACTTCGAACGATGACCTCATATGCTCATTGTTCCCGATAACCTTGGGAGAAAGGGCCATGACTTGGTTCTTCAGCCTACCGCCGGGAAGCATTACATGCTGGGCCGACATGCATGACCGCTTCATCAAGCAATATCAGGGCCGCAGGCGTCTCCTGAAGAGTGTGAGGTCCCTGACCCAGGTGGTGCAGAGACCAGATGAATCGTTGGCGTACTACTACCAACGGTTCACTGCCAGTGCCGCGGAGATCGATGAAGAGATATCGGAAGGGGAGACCATCCGCACTTTCCTTCGGAACCTTACTGCTTCGTATGGTTCCGATCTGATGCACAGTGTAGCCGCGAAGGCTGTGTGGAGTATGGAGGCCCTGCAAGCGAGGGTGAAACAGCAGATTGATGTCCAGGAGTCGAAGATTGCTGCCGGGGAGCTTGATCCTCCGAAGTCGGGAAGAGGAAAGACGTCGTCCAAGCTGTCGGAGGATCATAAAGGGAGCGACAAATCGGCGGGAGGTAGGAACCGTGGCCGCCCCGAGAAAAGGGAGGATAGGCGTCCCTCGAAGAAGGAAAACCGAGAGGGCCGTGCGGTTCCCATCAACAGCTCGATGACCTCCGTGCTGGCCGTGGTGGATCGGCAGGGTCTCGCCCGATACCCCCCCGAAGAAAGAAGGAGAGTTCTTGGGAGGCCGCTCCGACCGTTACTGTCGCTACCATAGAGCCAATGGTCACGACACAGAAAACTGTCGGGAGCTGAAGAAGGAGATAGAAAAGCTGATCCAGAAGGGGAAGTTGAAGGAGTTCGTCGGAAGAGGAAGGTGCCGATCTCGCTCCAAAAGTCGGTCACGGTCCCGTTCCAAGTCTCGTGACCGATCCCTGAAGAAGAAGAAGAAGGTTGAGTCGGAGCCCTCTGGTTCTGGTGCCCGTAAGGAAAGGCGGGGAACCATCAACGTCATTCACGGAGGAATGGCAGCGGGAGGTGACACCACCGCTTCTCGGGAGAATTATGCTTCTCGCATCTCCGCTGCTGTGGTGCTAGGCAAGAGGTCCCGGTCGTGGACTCTAAAGGAGGAAATGGTGATTTCCTTCTCGGCGGAGGATTTGATAGGCGTGGAGAGCCCCCACGATGATGCCCTGGTCGTAACCTTGGACGTAGACGGATTCGAGATGAAGCGGATCCTGATAGATGGAGGGAGCTCCTCCGACATTCTTTTCATGGATGCCTTGGAGGCCATGGGAAAGACGAAGAAGGACCTGACGCAGGTAAACTTCCCGATGGTGGGCTTCTCCGGATCGACTTCCTATCCGGTGGGGATGATTACCTTACCAGTAGAGTTTGGTAGTGGCTGGAAGATGGAACGGCGGAACGTGGATTTCGTCGTGGTAGAATCCGCGGGAACGTACAATGCTATTATCGGGAGGACCACCATTAACCCCCTCATGGCGGTCGCCTCGACAGTCCACCAGAAGATGAAGTTCCCGACTGACCATGGTGTCGGGGAGGTTAAGGGCGACCAGGTGGCATCACGAAAGTGCTATGTTAATGCCACCCGAAGAAGAAGGAGGGAAGCCATGGCGGTCCTGCAAACCGATGCCGATCCTCGAGAAGAGTTTGGGCGTCCCGCCCCAATGGAGGATCTGAAGGAAGTTGAGATCGATGGACCTCGGAGGAAGGTGAAGATCGGGGCTGCTCTGTCGGAGGAGAGAGCCCGTGAGTTGATCGAGCTTCTGAAGGAGTTCAAGGAGCTGTTTGCCTGGTCACCGAGTGATATGCCAGGAATCAGTCCCGACGTGATTGTGCACGAGCTAAAGATTGACCCCGCGATTAAACCTATCGCGCAGAGGAGGCGTCCGATGGGCGCGGACAAGAGAATCGCGATCCAGCAAGAGGTGGGCAGACTGCTCGACGCTGGATTCATCAAGGAGCTCCGATTCCAGACGTGGGTCGCTAACCCAGTCCTGGTGCGAAAGAGCAATGGAAAGTGGCGGATGTGTGTCGATTTCCGCGACTTGAACAAGGCTTGCCCAAAGGATTGCTACCCGCTCCCGAGGATTGACCAGTTGGTGGATGCCACATCGGGACATGAGCTGTAGAGCTTCATGGATGCCTATTCCGGATACAACCAGATCAAGATGGCGAAGGAGGATGCCCCCCATACAGCTTTTTACGCTGACAGCGACGTCTACCACTACGACGTGATGCCCTTCGGATTGATCAATGCCGGAGCAACTTACCAGCGGATGGTGAACAAGTTGTTCTGGGACATGCTGGGAAAGACGATGGAGGCGTATGTGGATGACATGCTCGTGAAGTCCCGGCAGGCAGGAGACCATGTCCAAAATTTGGCAGCGGCGTTTGAGCGGATGAGGTTTCATCAGGTTCGGTTGAACCCAGACAAGTGTGCTTTCGGGGTGAACTCGGGGAAGTTCCTAGGGTTCATGGTGAGCCAGAGAGGAATCGAGGTGAATCCCGAGAAGCTGCGAGCAATCGAGGAGATGCAGTTCCCGAAGACCCATCGGGAGGTTCAAGTGTTGAATGGCCGATTGGCCGCGATGAACCGGTTCCTATCCAAGGCGAGTGACAGAGCCATGCCATTTTTTGATGTGCTAAGGGCGAACAAGAAGTTTGAATGGTCCGACAAGTGCGAGGAGGCATTCCAAGCACTCAAGGAGCATCTCCGTACCCTCCCGCCGTTGGCGAAACCGGCTCCAGGCGAGCCACTTTATCTCTATTTGGCTGTTTCTGATGTTGCTGTTAGTTCTGTGTTGATTAAGCTTGTCAAGGGCAACCAAGTGCCTGTCTATTATGTAAGCAAGGCATTTGCCAAACATGAAATGAATTATCCCGCTATTGAGAAGTATCTCTTTGCGTTGATTGTTGCCGCTCGAAAGCTACGACCTTATTTCCATGCCCACGAGGTTACGGTGTTAACCAATCAGCCCTTGAAACACTTTCTGAACCGACCGGAGCGTCGGGGAGATTGGTGAAATGGGCCATCGAGCTTACGGAGTTCCGTATACATTTTGCTCCGCGAACTGCTATTAAGGGCCAGGCATTGGCAGATTTTATAGCTGAGTCTACGGCACCCGATCTGGAAGTAACGGGTCCCGCAGAGGGGGAAACCATGGAGGTCCCGACAACAGAACAGCCAGAACAGCCAAAGGAGGAGAACACTTGGGAGATGTACACTGATGGTTCATCAAGTGTAGAAGGATCGGGGGCAGGATTCGTATTGATACCGCCCGGTGGAGGCGAGCCCCTGCGATATGCTTTGGCCTTGACGTTCAGGGCCACCAATAATGAAGCAGAGTATGAGGCTCTCATCACGGGCCTTAAAATTGCCAAGGGTACGGGGGTCGACCATTTGAAAGTAAAGTGCGATGCCAGCTTGATCGTGAATCAAGTCCAGGGGAACTATGAAGCCAAGAGCCCGACAATGAGGAAGTACTTGCACGAGGTGCAGACTTTGAAGGGGAGCTTCAAAAGCTTCGATATCGAGGCGATCCCGAGGGAAGAAAACGCGGAGGCAGACGCCTTGAGCAAGTTTGCTCTGGGAGTGGTCCCTGAGGAGAATCGGAAGGTGCATTTCCTGGAGAGAGTGATCATCTCAACCATCGATCCATCGGAGGTATGCGCTGTGGAAGCAGGATCGGAAGAAGAAGAGAAGCCCACCTGGATGACCCCGATGGTCACATACCTGACTACGGGGGCGCTCCCCGATGACAATGTGGCAGCTGTCAGGCTGCGTCCAATTACGAACGACTACGCGATGGTGGACAACCAGTTATACAAGAAGGGGCATGTGAAGCCTTTCTTGAAATGCGTGGCGGAGCCTGATACAAATCGGATCCTGAGAGAGCTACACGAGGGAGTCGCGGTCTGTCATGAAGGGGCCCGATCTATCGTGAGGAAAGCGTTGAACCTAGGCTACTATTGGCCTTCGATGAACAAGGAGGCGACAGCAATGGTCCGATCCTGTGATGCATGCCAGAGGTACGCTCCAAATATCGTGGCTCCCGCCGCGGACTTAATGCCCATCAGGAGTGCATGACCCTTCGCGCAATGGGGGATTGACTTGGTGGGACCTCTTCCCCAAGCGAAAGGTCAGTGCAAGTATTTGCTCGTGGCCATCGATTACTTCTCGAAATGGATAGAGGCTAAGGCATTGGCCAAGACGACAGGACAGCAGATCCTCAAGTTCCTTCAAACTCAGATCATATCCCGGTACGGGGTTCCTCGAGTGTTGATCAGCGACAATGGCCCTCCGTTCAATGGGGCTCAGTTGAAGGAGTACCTGGAGGAATTAAACATCGAGCACCGGACCGCTTCAGTCCGCCATGCTCAGACCAATGGCCAGGTAGAATCAGCCAACAAGATCGTGATGGATGGCTTGAAGAAGAGAGTCTACGCCTTGCAGGGCCATTGGCTGGATGAGCTCGAAAATGTGATGTGGGCTGTTAGAACAACCCCCAAGCAATCGACGGGAGAAACTCCGTTTGGCCTGGTCTATGGCACGGAGGCAGTCGCTCCCGTGGAGATAGCGGTGGTGTCTCATCGCGCGAAATATTACGAGCCTCTGACAAACGAAGAAATGAGACGTCTAGACTTAGACTTGCTCGAGGAGAAGAGGTGGAAGGCTGACGAAGTCCAGGCTCGGATGCGTCTGGCGACAGCCCAATATTACAATCGGCGTGTTAAGTCCCGACAATTCTTCGTGGGAGAACTTGTCTGGCGAAGGAACGAGTTCGTTCATCAAGATCGGATCAACAAGCTATCGCCGAAATGGGAGGGACCTTACAAGATCGTAGGGATGCCGGCCCCGAACGCGTACAAGCTAGAGGACCTGGATGGCAAGATGTTGAAGCATTCCTTCAGTGGCGAACACTTGAAGAAGTATCATGTTTGATATTAAGTCGCCGCGAATGGCGCAAGTTATCTAGCTATCCGATGTAAGCAAAGCTTTGAGTTATCAATAAAAGAAGTTGCTTCCGATCAAATTATTTTAGAGTTATTCTAAATTGTTAGTAAGACGTCCCGAAGGGCGCGACAAAAATCCTTCCAAGGTACGATAAAAAGCCTACCGAGGTACGATAAAAAGCCTTCCGAGGTACGATAAAAAGCCTTACGGGGTATGCGTAAGTCGTCTATATGATGCGGCCAAAAGCCTTAACAGGTACGGACAAAAGCCCTACGGGGTATGCGTAAGTCGTCTATATGATGCGGCCAAAAGCCTTAACAGGTACGGACAAAAGCCCTACGGGGTATGCGTAAGTCGTCTTTATGATGCAACCAAAAGCCTAGGTACGAAAAGGCCCTAATGGGTCCGCGTAAGTCGTCTATATGATGCGGCCAAAAGCCTTAACGGGTACGAAAAAGCCTTAGCAGGTACGCGTAAGTCGTCTATATGATGCGGCAAAAAGCCCTAAAGGGTACGATTAAGCCGTCTAGTAAAGGCGCGATAAAAGCCCTTAAAGGGTACGATTAAAGTCGTCAGATTTGGCGTGGTAAAAGCCCTAGGGGGTGTGAAAAATCATCTTAAGTGATGTGTAAAATGGCCTTGAAAGGCAGGGATGAGAAACCTTAAGTGGTAAAATCCCGATTGGACGAGAAACCTTAAGAGGTGAAGTCCCGATTGGACGAGAAGCCTTAAGTGGTGAAGTCCCGATTGGACGAGAAACCTTAAGAGGTGAAGTCCCGATTGGACGAGAAGCCTTAAGTGATGAAGTCCCGATTGGACGAGAAACCTTAAGTGGTGAAGTCCCGATCAGATGAGAAACCTTAAGTGGCAAAATCTCAAGTAAAGCGTCGGAAGGACGTATGAAGTCATCTTAAAGGGTGCATCGGGACGTTCTAAGTAAACGAATCTAAAGTCGCTCCAAATAGCGCAAATAACTATCGGAATCAAAATAGTTGGAAGATGAAAGAAATTGCCTATATAAAGGCTCGAAGGCCTGAAGGTTCCAAAATGAAAGATAAAGGAATACAAGGAGAAACTACAAGGACTAAAAATATAAAGCGCTAAGCTTGGTCCTTGTTGGAGGTCGGATCTTCAGCAGCATCGGAGGGAGCAGAATTCGGAGGGACTTGGGCAGAAGGCTCCGCAGTCTGCGGAGTCGGGTCCGCAGCATCGGCCTCATCGCTCTCCGCGGGGAGGTTGAAGTATTTCTCGGCGAAGGGGGCAAGGGTCTCGGACTTCTTAAAGTCGATGGAGCCCTCATGTGCCGTGTAAAGTTCCTCGATGGCGTTGAATAGAACGTTCTCCATCTCGGCCTTGCAGAACCCCACGGCATCCGTCTTGAAATCTTCAGAGTCCCGATACTCCTCGCGACCCCGCAGACGACCCTCCTCGTGGGCCTGAGCCTTTGCCTCAGCAAGCTTGGCAGAGAACTCAGCCCTCTCGGCCTCAAACCTCGCCTTGGTCTCCGCGAGAAGATCCGCGAAAACGCCTTTCTCGCGGAGAAGTTGCTCCTTCTCCGCCTCGTGCCGTCGATGCTCCTCCTGCATCATCCTCTGCTCCCGACGCAGGACGACCTCGTGATCTTGAACCTGCTTAAGCAGGCCCTTGGCCATCTCGTCAAGGAGAGCCTTCTCCTTGGCCATCTTATTCTTGGCCGCCACAGCCTCGTCGAGGTCTGTCTGGAGCTTGGCCAGCACGTCGGGGTTCGACTTAGCTTCAGCCTCCTCCAAAGCACCCTTCAGAGCCAGGGCAATGCCAAAGCAGCGCTGTTGGTCCGCGGTTTCCTAAGGCGAAAGGAAAAAGGATTAGAATCCGATGGTGGAAGGCAAAGACAATGAAGAAAACAAAGCAAAGGTAAAGTATTACCTCCATCCGACGGACGGCCATAGCGCGGAACTCCTCTTCGATGTCCTCCCGCGCTAAGCAAAGCGGCTGTCTCAAAGCGGGAGGAATTGACCCTGCCAGCAGATGCAGGGCCAAGTCAGGCTGAAGATTCCCCCGTTGAACCGAAAACCCTTGGAGAGATTCGATCGGATGCCAAGGAACCGTCGCCTGGTCGGGGGTGTAAATCTTGTAAAGATTTTCATCCATCGGAAGAGGAGGGATAACCTCGGCATCATCAGCGGGAGGAGCTACCTCGGTCGGAGGAGGCTCAAGAGTAGGAGTGCGGAGCTCGGGAGGAGGGCTCCGACACGCGTCTCTCACGACGGGCCTCAGGCTGCTTTGTCTTGACCTACCGCGGGGAAGCAGGGCACCCTCATTGGGTTCCTCGGAGGAAGGAGAGGCCTCCAAATAAGTCACCTGACGGAACTGGGCTTCCGTCGGGGTATCCTCCAGCATCAGATCTTGCGGAGCCGCAGTCTCCGCTGGAGTGGTAGCCTTCATCGAAGCAGGAGCCTCCAATGGACCAGCGGTGGCAGGACGAATATAATCAGGAAGAATTCCACGAGGACACCAGAGAATTTGGCGTTCGAGATGCTGGTCCTTCCCAAAGAAGTTGTAATATCCCGCCTTGAGAACGTGGGGGACTTCTCCTCGAAGGATGTACTTGATTTCCCGAACACGCGATTCCCGATCAGCGGGGATAAACTCCTAGGGAACCAGCTTCCTATATTTCTTAATAGCACGACGAACACGCTTACCTTCCTCGATGGTGGTGGCCCCGAAGGCCTGATCTATCTCCTCCCTCCTGGCTTTCTTAGCCACGACCTGCTCCTCGGTCGGATGAGCGGCAGAAGAGGAAGTTCCCTTCTTCAAGGACTTCCGCCTCCGCTTGGAGCCACTCTGGACGGCGTCAGTCTCGCCCTGCTTCAACATGAGACTAGTCAGCAGAGATGCCTTCTTGGCTGCAAAAATAAAAGACAAGATGGTTAGAAGCGTTACCCAGATGACTAAATTTTTGGAAACGGAGTCGAGGAGTCGAACTCCGATGTGAATCAAGTCCTTCTCCAGGAGCTTGTTGGCGTCGAGGGGTATAAAGTTGTCTCCCCAACGGTAGAGCTGAACCATTTGGAGAGTTTTGAGGTCATCCTCAGTGTAGGCCTGAAGCTTGGGGGCAGGGTCCGCCACGACCTCCCATTTAGGCCATGGGACGGAGCTGTGTTGGACGAAGAAGTAATACTTCTTCCATCCGCTGTTGTCAGACCCCGAATAGCGAATCAGCACCCGATCCTTGTGGAACTTCCAGGTCTCGCTATCCCAGCCGAAACGTGAAAGTTGCTCCTTTGTCCACTTGGGGAGTCGGGGGGAGAAGGAGCAGATACCAGCCTTGTTGCACTTCATTCCATAGAATGTGCGGAAGAGCAGCAGACTGTACGTCCACTGCTGGCGGAGGCATAGGAGCTGGAAGGCATCCCACACGCGGATGGCATGTGGAGAGAAAGTACAAGGGTGTGTCTTGTAGAAATTGCACATCTCCACCAAGTTCCCGCAGAAGGGAAACCGAATCCCCGCGCTTATTTGTCCGGCAGAAACGAACACTTCCCCCTCTCGAGGACGAGTGACGATGTGCTTCCTTCGGACGGCAGGCTGAGACTCATAGGGGAAACGAGGCTCCCAATCCGAGGTAATGCAGCCCTCTCGAAGAGCAACCTCGTACGAGGCCTCAGAAATCTCATTAACGGCCAACTCAAAGGTGAAAGGGGCCCTAGCCTCAGAACTAGCCTCGTCTAAAAACGGTCACGAATAAGAAGATTTGAGAAAAGAAGAGCAAACATCAGCAAATCAGGAAAATAGAGAAGAAGATCCTTACCAGACATGATGGATGATTGCCGAAAGAAGATGAAGAATGGATCGAAAGATTGAAAGCCTTGGATCACTTGGAACAGCAGGAAGAACTTGGAGGAGAAGCTTCGAATGCAAGAACAGCATAAATTAAGAGAGTGAAGAAGAAGTGAATAATGCCTGGGTCTCAGCTTTTATAAGCAAAAGGACAGCTGGACGGGCCTAATCTGGACCGTTGAAGAGGAAACGACACGATCTTAATCGCCGAGATTATAGGGTACAAGTACGGAAGAGACGTAAGTGACGTCATAACTGCTTTTTCAGAAAGCAACAGTCACGCCGATTTAAACGTCATTTCATAATCCCTAGCATTTAATGCTACAGTAACCGAGGGGTTTCCTCGAATTTGGCAAACAGCCCATGGGGTCTGGTGGGCCCAAGGTAATCATGAGTAAGAAACTCTGCCAGGCAATGATCACGCGCAAGGCAATAACCTCCGATGGAGATATCAAAAGGCCTGAAAATAAAAGCCTCCGACGGCGGTATCGGGAGGTATAGAGACAAAAGCCTCCGATAGCGAGGTCAGAAGATCTAGAATTGGAAGACACGACGAACTAAAAAGTTCCCCATGTCTTGGGGGAAAATGATGGGTTCCGATGTAATCGTTAGCCCCGTTAACAGCCAATGGACGGCGAGTAGGTCCAATGGGCCTCGTGAAAGCCTGGAAGGCCCAGAGGCCCAGTACGAAGGGTCCCGATTTCAGCGGTACCGATAAAGGAGCTGAATGCTCCCGACAAGAAGCCTTTGAGTAGGCCCCGATATGCCTTAGTAAAGGCCCCGATGATAAAAGCCCCGCAGAGGCTGGACCCGTCTCGTGAGACAAAGGGTCCTGGGTGGTGATCTAGAATGAGATAACTCTGGAGTCCCCGACAGGAGTCGAGACTTGTGATCAGAGGATAAAGACCGAGAAACCCGCCTACTAGATAGAGTAGTGGGAGACGGTTAAAGATATAGATAAGTCCCCCGAGATACGCAGGGCGTGCCCGAGATACGCGGAAGTATGGGTAAGATACGCGGAGCGTGGGGCGAGATATATGGAATCCCGACCGAGATACGCGGAATCGTGGCGAGATACACGGAATCATGGGCAAAACGGCAAATCACGGTCACAGGTAACTGAGTAACTTCCCCTCCTATATAAAGGAGGAAGTTACCTCAGAAAACCATCATCTAATACGCACTTAGAATTACGGCTGCCACCCCATTGATCGTATACTCATTTAAGCATCGGAGAGGGATTCTGGGTCACCACCCAGGTCATCCCCTTTTGCAGGATTACGCGGAGCCCAGGAGTCCAGAGCTTGCCGTCAAGGACGTAACGGAGCTTCGCTCGTGATCCAACAGTGGAGGTTGAACTGAGGTGGCCGGAATCAATTTTTCGTCGGATTTAAGGGCAGCAGCGCGGCTTTGAAATCGATGGTGGCACCGGAGCAAGATTGGGCGCAGTCGATGGAGCTCGACCGGCGTCGGAGAGACGATGTCGCTGCAGGTGGCCGGACGGCGGCTAGGAAGTAGAACTCCAGGGCAGACCCTGGATGGACACCAGTTGCAAGTGTGGATTCCGGCTGGGATGAATCAACGGGTTTGACGGCAGAAATGATGGGAGATGGACAGCGATCGGGCGAACTGGAGCGGGGGAGTCAAGTCGGAATCAGCACATGTGCCGGTTGAAGAAGAACCCAGGTGAGGTTCGGTCGCACTGGAAGTGTGGCTTGATATGGCGCGATGAAGATGGATGAATGGCGGACAGGTTGAGCTCCGTACGGTCGTCTTCAAACCCTCAGGAAGAGAACCAACAATTGGTTATATATTATATTAATAAGTAAAAGAAGAAAAAGAAACAACTAAAAAAAAAATTCGCTGATGCTTCAGAAATTAGGATGTGAAATTATTCAATGGCACTGAGCCAACATGTGGCTAATAAGTGGTACCCCTTTTGGCCAATAAACTGATGACACGTGGTAGAAAGAGAGTGATACCTTGACACATGGCAGAACATCACTAGCTGGAGGGGCACCACTTATTGGCCACCTATTAACAAGGTGCCAATGAATAATTTCTCAAACCAGAATAGCTTCTCTTTATTCGTCACCCTGTTACATGGTACTAGACACACATATATATAGGTGTTAGGGTTTTGTCTAATTAGGAAAAAAATTTCATTGATTTATTCTAACAATAAATGCTAAATATTTAGAAAATATACTCTAAATATTCAACAAATATTCTCTACAATAGATATAAATAACTATCATAATTAAAGGCAGTCCTATCTTTAGAAACTTTGCGACCTTGCATATTTAAATACTTTATTTTTTAAACGCGTCACATATGACATTTTAAACGTGCTACGCGCGGACCAAAATTAGGTGTTTACAGTATTTGTAATATACATATTTTTTGAGAAAAACTGAAATATATATATGAGACAGACATTAATGGATGGCATGACGTATCTGTGTAGCTGGTTTTCTATTGGTGGACTTTTTATAATACCCGGCCTGGTCTCACTTCAGAAATCGGCAGAGCAATTAAGCTAGCTAGGCAAGCATGGATGGGTGTGGTAGATACACAAAGGGAAGTCCCGAAGCAAGGTACGTTAAATCAATTGGTAAAGTGAATTGTGTTCCCATCAGCTATCCAAATTCAAATTCCGCTGGAGCCGCATTCTTGTGAAGAATTTTAATTTTAACGTTTCCAATCCGAAATTGTAAAATCAATTTTGTATATAAAAAACATACGGAAGCATATATACTTTCTTTCTCGGAGTTATGTAGAGAGATAGATAATGCTCTACAGAAAGCCAAAGAGATTATGATGTTTGAAGGAAGGAATTGTGGTTTTGCTCAGAAGTTGCAAAAACCACGCAAACTTATATGTACACAGTACTCATCACATTATTATGTATAATAATATATGGTCAGAGATATAGAGTGGAGTGGACCATGCATTGCATGCATGCTCTAGTACTGCTGCTGGTGACACCTTTAAGGAAGAGATCAGTTCTACTTTTCCTCAACTTTACCTACCCCAATTACCTGTCAAACTCCTTTGAATTTTCACCTTTGGTTCCTCTTCTCCGTAAAAACTCTCTTTGTCACCTCGCTCAATTCGAATGATTGTCCCTATTTATGTAACTCAGTCCGATTGAGTCTAGTTGTTAGCTCGGAAAGTAATGAATTTATGTTAGACTTAGTATAAACATCTCTTGTTTATATTAACTTCAAATCACATGAACCGGACCGGACCGGTTGGACCGAGTTGACCGAACCTGACCGGTTACGGGTAAACTGAAAATCAGGTAGGCCAAATTTTAAATCCAAATGTTTTTGAATTTTAAAATTACCTACATAGTGATAATAGGTTTGATATTTTAATGTTTTAATCAAACATGATGCCTAGTTACGGTTTTACGGATGGATCTCAGAAAATGCATGATTATGGGACTGAATCATTTTGTGGGCTGAATTGCAATTATTTGATATTGATATGAATGCATGTTAGAATTTCGTCTTGAGTATGTCGAGCTAGCTGGATATTACATGTTGGGGGTGGAGTCCTATTTTCAATTAATGAGTTGCGTACTAGGATAGACATGTTATGCTGAGTGATCTTGATTAGGATCCATGTCTAGAAGTTCGCATGACTATTATGACATGAATTGCAAGTAAACCCCAAATATTTTAAACTGATATTCAGTCGCCAAATATGTATGATTGATGTGGAGTAATTACGCATGACGCGTAAGCATGATAGTTTCAGGATGTGATCACATGCGATAATTTACTTGTGTAGTAGAATTATGTATGCTTGAATGAGAAATCCTCAAAACGTTTTAAAAGGGCCTTGGGAAAGCCAAGATCGAGTGTATGTAAAAACTCCCCGTTCCAGTTAAATTAGCGATTAAGCCGTTTTTAAAGAGAATCATCTATTAGAAACGAGACGCCGGCAGTGTGAACTCTTTACACGAGCTCCTTCCATTGGTTTACTGGTGGTCGCGTTGGTTAGATGACTGGCGAATCATTGTTTGTCGCCTCCTATCTCATAGATATCCGATGTAAGCAATTTTTTTTCAAAATGTTTTAAATTGTCTCCCTAATTGTCGCATGGTTTATCAATGTGTTATGTTAGTTAGGATGGCTGATAGATTGCGATTCTATATTCCTCGCAATCTTGATGGTGTGGACTATAATGCTTGGAATAGCTATGTGAGGGATCTCCTCGATGCTAGAGGCATCTACCAATGTATTGATGAAAAGCAAAGAGGACGGTTTTGGATGAATATGGTAATCTACATCCCGATCAAGGGAATAGGTTCTTTGATGATTTGGAAGTAAGTATGGTGATATTATCAACCTTGGACAAAGAGGTTGTAGAAGACTTCAAACACAACTACTATGCATTACAACTTTGGTGTGCCATTCGCATCCGCTTCGGTGGAGGCAAGGCCGCTGAAGCTAGAAATGTTATAGTTGATTATGATGGTCTTCTCTCCATGGATGCTGGCGTAATAGCCGCTCGAGACCTTCGGTATGAAATGTCAATATGGAAAATAATATTTATCATCTTAAAGAGGTATCCTCTGTCATGGTTTGCTGACGATGAATGATTCACTTACTTGATTGAATCAATTGAGTATACCATAGGTCTCTCCAGGGATAGTAACCAACGCAGATGGGATACCACTTTCACAGATTACCGAAGTAGGTCATACCATGATCAGTACATCATGGAGAGAACATGGCCACAATGGTCATAAACGAATATCCGGTGGGTAAGCGTCGTTGATGAAGTGCGTCCAGGTATGCCTCAGTTGCAATGTAGATAGCACTGTAAAAAGGTTTTATTTTACAAATATCATCTGATTTGATTCACTTATGAATTTTTTTAGGTGTGGTGTAATCTCAAGACTCGGAGTTCTCGACTACCTTTTTCCTCTATGTTGCTCCATTGTGTTTTAGAACCTTATTATTATTATTGTTGTTGTCGTTTCATCTAAGAATCATTCATTTGAATTGATAATTTGGTTGTTTATGATTCAGATTATTGAACAAGGTAATTGTTATTGAGATTGAATCCAATTTTATTCGAAGTACAACTTACTTATCAATAAATCGACCCGGTTAATGTGATCGATCCAAATCCAAATAAAGGGGATCAAAACCAAAAAATTTGACCTGGTCACAGAGGTCGGATAAATGAAATGATAAACATATACTCCAAATCATTAGTAACCCATCGATTGCATAACTAAAAGAACGATTTAGCTATAATAATTTGTTAGTACTCCATAAATATAATTGATAAACGTAACAATGGACATATATGAAACCGTAGTTAAATTATGGAAACGATTTCACCCATCAGTGGCGCGCGCGTAGCGCGTAAATCCCGATGAAATCAGATCACATCGATTCGAAGTACAAATTTAATGATAAGATGTATGATTTTGAAGCTCAAAATAACTTTACACGTTTAGGGATAACTCACCTGATTACTCATAAATTCGAGGAAATTGATTGCTTTAAAAGCTTTCTCAATCTCGTAGAGAATCAGATGGAGCGTAAGGTGAAAACCTTGCGCACTGATAGAGGTAGAGAATGTTGGCATTTGGTGTATATGGGCCGCCGTAATTGGGAACTCATTAATATAAGTCCAACAAAATAAGCAGAATTGGGGTTAGACACATAAGGGATTTTGGGTCAGGACAAATTCCCTATGAGCCACAGTTGGCCCAAAATGGGCCAAACCCAATTCTCCTATAGTTCGGCCGAAATAGGGTAAAGCCCTAGCAGGGATTTTCTCACCTCCTATTATAAATAAGAGGTGCTAAGGAATTAATTGTGGTTAATCACTTTCTCCCTTTTAGTTGACTAGACAAGAAATCCCTTTCCCTATTTCCCTAAAGGTTCGTCGAAAGATCCATCCCATCACCGTATTGAAGAGGATTTACAAGAGGAAGAAACACATTAGGTAAGGAGGGAGTTCACGATCAAATACATAATAAAACACATGTACATATCATGATCGTGAACTCCCTCCTACGAGTGAAATGAAACACCACACCCAAAAACGACATGTCAAATACAAGAGTTCATACTCTTGGGTAAGAAGGCGTTAGGTAAAGGCTAAAAATAAAAAAGAGTCTATTCCTATACTCACAATTATGATTACAACATAATTGTGCTTACACCAATACTTATACCCGCGCCCACCGACATGATGACACATATACTAGCACATTTATGATTTACCACATACTTATGCATATATCCACATCCATGTTTACATAGCTAAACATAATAACACATGCTATCACACTTATGATTTAGCACATGTCTATGCATACATCTATGTTCATGCCTACAACCATTTACATGGTAGCATATATTAGCAAATTCATGATTTACCACATATTTGTGCATACACCCAAATGCTTACACATACATGTTCATGCTTACACCAATTTGCATGATAATACATGATTACACATGCCAGGCCTAAAATCTGACATAAGACGAATAAGTTTTGAAAACGCAAATTTGAAAGAGTCGTCACTAGTTAATTAAGGTTAACTAGAATCCTAAATTACCTAAGCGAATAATGAATTAAACACCTAGGTATACAATTGGTCTACGATCAGAAATTCGAGTTCGGGGGTTCTATTACGAATTAAAAACATAATTTTTAGTTACACCCTTTTCGGTACTCAATCCACTTAATTTTCCAACTTTATTGTTAATCAATTATAAATCGATTATAAGTACGAACGACAATAAAATATATTAACGGTTATTACATATAGTTAAATCGACATAAACTAAACATGATTAATATACATAATTAACCAGTTATCATTTAATTAATCTAAAATAATCAAAATTTAACACTATTTATGTCAAATTAATTCTATGTATATACTTAAATAACAAAATAGGCAATGTAATTAGAATTATTGGCTCATAGCTAAATTAATCATCAAAATAGTTGTTTTAATACCACAATAATAAAAAACAAAAAACTAATTAATAAATAATAATAATTAAATAATTAAATAAAAAAAGAAAAGAAAAATAACAAAACAGCTATATTACCTGCGAGGAAGATGAAGTCACAGCGATGGACTGCAGCAAGGAGACCTCCACGACGCGACGGGCACAGGCGGACGACACGGCAGGACCATTGGCCACGGACGGAAGGTCGGCAAGAGAAAAGTCCGGCCAAGGGTGACGTACGAAGGCTCATGGAGGAGGAGGACGACGAGCTTGGGCTCGAGCTCGGGCGAGGGCTGGAACGGGACTGGCGGGCAGCGGGCGGAGCCGAGGGTAAGGACTGGACCGGTGGTATGCAACGGTGGTGGCGATGATTTCTTGGTGCGGGAAGAAGAAGAAGAACTACGAAATATTTTCTAAGTGTTTCTATGCCGGCGGTCGACAAGAATCATATGACTACATCAATGGTAACAAGCACTAGATATTATTGAAATATTTTCTAAGTGTTTTAGCATGTTTGCAGACAGGAACCAATGATCAATACATGATGTTCAACGCACATTGCCTAAGGCATCACTACCAACACACAACCATTGACGACCATGTACGAACAACTACCGATCGTCAACATCGAGCATGCTAAAACAACGGCTAAGGCATGGAGCAACATGTCGGCAATGAATACTATGCATAAGGGAAGTATAACAATTCATTTGCACTTTTCTAAAATTTTCAGCACTTAGAAAAATTTTGGCCGATTTGAGGCTAAGTATCCTAATGCATTTCATCAAACACCTTGTATGCATGTTAAGGTGACCACTCCAAATTTACACCTCCATAGGCTCCTTCTTCAACAAACAATGAGAGCTTCTTGGAAAACTATCAAAGGAGGATGTAAGCTAATGACTATTCTCTCTCCTAATTTTCGCTAATAGTGTCTACTCCATGTGCTAAGGCCTAAACTCATATCTATTTTCGCACAAGTCCCTAGCATCATGTATGAGCATATTTACATCTCTCTTATGCTTGCATTACGTACATGCTCCCTAATGTTGCATGACGCGCTACGTACGATCATTATCGCATGTTGCGTACGTATAGGCTATTATGCATGTTATTATTTTTATGTGTGCATAATTTTAACTTATGATTGCTACATGATTATTTTTATGATCTAAGTATGTATTGCATGTTTACATCGTATTACATGCTTACATCATTTTCTATGTTTACATCATGCTTCATGCTGACAAGCATGTTCTCATATTTTAAATTGCTCTAAGTATTTTGCACATTGCACGATTATGTCATCCATGTGCTATGTTGTCATCTCTATGTTAACATCATGTTACACATTTACATCATGTACCATGATGACACCACGTTGCATGTTTATTTATTATTCCAAGTATCTCGCTTATTACATGTTATTACGAATAAGTCGTTAACTGCACATTATTATATGTATATCGTTTGTTACGCTAACCCCGTGAATAGATTATGCACGTTCATAAAAAAAATAAAGATGGACGAATTTATGCTCCACGCATTCAATTGACAAACAGGCCACCCCTGAGGTCAGTGCCAAACCTAAATTGGACGAATATCCTATCTTAAATAGAGTCAAGCAGGGGTTTTGAACCGCTACTTGACTCGGGGGCAAGTGTTGGATATCTGTCCAATTGGGTTCGTATTTATGTTTCGGACCTCGCAAACACGCCAGAACCACAAAAACGGATCTTGCCGCAGTTACCCTGGGTCAAAACGGTCCGGATGCGCGCCGCACCCGGACCGGGGACTTCCGGATTACCGACTAGTACTGCGTGTTTACTCCTATTTTTTCTAAGTATGAGAAGTCAGTGCACACATAGCCAACCTCGATGTCGGTAAGCGTTTACTTGTAAACCGGCATTAAATCAGGTACGGTTCTCGGGTTTCCTATAAATAGGGACCTAGACCTCCCATTTTACAGGTGAACTCGAAACTCTAGAGAATTGGCTATTTGTGCTCTGACCTCTCTCTACACTTTCTATCTCTAAAAATCCTGACTTTAGCATCGGAGAGGGCACAACCAGCACCAGCCCCCCCCCCCTCTCCATGCTGGTTATCGCCCGCTCTGCAGGACCTGGCGTATAGAAGATTGAGACAGAGATCAAAGTTAGTTCGGGGATCGAGGTAGAAGCCAAAATCAGTTCGTGGATCGAGGATCGAGGTCCGTGAAAAGCAGTTCGAGATATCCCAAGTGGAAACGATCTCAACATGCAATATCTAGCTAGCTTGACCCAGTCAAGAAAATATTTCTATTCATGCATAAATATATATTACTGAATAATAAACAATTGCAATTCAACCCTCTAATTAATACAGTCCCGAAAGCACGTATCTCCGAGATCCATCCCCATAATCGAAACAAGGCATAAATGTTTTACCGTTATGTAAATAACTTTAAACCCTTGAGCACTGTGTAAGCCATTTTATGTTCAAAACATTTGGATTTTAAAACTTGACCACCCTATTTTATTTAATTGAGTTGAATTCGGTTTTGAAAATCATTTCGGTTCAGTCAATTTTGGTCCGGGTTGGTCCGGTTCGGTTCGGTCTATAAAAATCTGGTTCGGGTCCGACTTGGAAAAATCCGGTTCAGTTCGATCCTGTTCGGTCCGTTTTAATTTTAAAATCTGGTTCGGTCCGAACCGGTTCAATTAAAATAGGGTTCGGTTCAACACAAAAAAAACGGTTCGGTTAGATCCACTTAGTTACCCCGGTCCGACCCGACTAGGTCGATTCGATTGAGAAAATCCGGTTCGGTTTTAATTCGTCTCGGTTTGACACATTGGACCGGCCAAATAATTAAAGAATGAAAGGTTGGGTCGAAATGTTTACTTGTGGCCCAAGTAGAGTTTTAAAGTCCATTAAAATATTTAACTTAGCCACCAAGTAACATTAATTATATAAAATATTTTCCATTATCAATAATATATATATATATATATATATTTCGGCTAAAATATAAACATACATATATTTATTGCTAAATTCTATCTTTAAGATTAAATCAATAGACTATATATATATGTAAAAATCGACTAACATATAAAATATATATTATATTTATTGTCAATATTTTAAATAGGGTAACAAATATACTGACAATATATTTTCTCTATCTCTTAGGTAACTAAATCAATCAATAATATCTTTAACCCTATTAAATATTTAGATATATATATTTCTATATATTAATGTGAATCTATCATAATGTTCCCAATTATATATACATTGTTACCTAGAATAAAAAAATTAAAATATGATAAACAACATAATTTTAATATTTGTGGCCGAAATTTGTTTGCTAGACCAAGAAATTAAAAAATTACCTTGTAAATTCATTAAAATTTCGGCACAAACACTAAATTGGGAACAAGTGGTCAAATTTTTAGATCAAATTTTACCAAGATCTTCAATCCAATGTTTGATTTTGATAAATATCACTTTTTTTTTAAGATCATGAACATCAAATTAACCAAGAACATCATGAAAATTTCGGACCACCATAAAAATAAAAATTCGAAATTTTAAAATTTCTTTTAAAAATTTCGGTCCGAAATTTTAAATTTTCAAGAACATCAATTTATCAAAATCATGAACTGCTAACACGAGCTCTGATACCTCAAACATTGTCCATAGTCCTAAGATCCTTCCTGCAGGGAGTTCACGATCCTCCGGTCGGCACCCGTTGAGGTTCTGGTTAAGGAAGCCCTACGTGGTATGTTCTCCACAGCAAAGCCTCTGATCGATTCTTGGCAGGGGACAGATCTCTGGAGTGTTTGCTAGAAAGCAAATTGGCACACCCTTTGGTGGGGAGTGGTTCGCCTGAAACCCTTGTGTGAGGAAGAGAGTTTTTCTCTCTAAAACACTATAATGAGGAAATAGTGATTAACCCTAAAAATCCCCTAACACCTTATATATATAGGAGAAGTAAAGTGGACAAAAGTCCACTTTACCCTCACTATAAGTTTCGGCCGGCCACATGTATAGGGAGGCCCAATTTTGGGCCTCTCGTGTCAATTGGGATTTAGGTCTGGCCCAATTCCCTAATTTGACATTTACCCAATTAACTTAGATAACATATACATATAATGGGCTTCCATTTACGGCGCCCATCGCCATATGCTTACATTCCTCCTCCGTCTTCAATGTCTCGGGAGCTCTTTTGATTTGTAGCCTTGGAGGGTGGCTGTGGCCCTTTCATTTATTTCCCGTCGTTGATGTTCCGGGAGCGCTCTTTTGATTCGTAGCCGTTTTAAGGGTGGATGTGGCCCTTTCAAATAATTTTCCGGCCTCACAAGATTCACGGGAATATTATTTATATGTAGCCATTTTTAGGGTGGTTGTGGCCCTTTCAACAATATCCCTCCTCTCAAGATTCGGGGAACACTCTTTGTGTGTAGCCATTTTAAGGGTGATTGTGGTCCTTTCACTCATTTCCCGCCTTCGATGTTGCGAGAGTGCTTTTGATTTGTAGCCGTTTTAGGGATGACTGTGGCCCTTACACTGATTTTCCGCCTTTGATGTTGCGAGAGTACTCTATATCTGTAGCCGTTTAATGAGTGGCTGTGGCCCTTTTAAATAATTTCCCAGCCTTACAAGATTCACGGGAATACTCTTTTATTTGTAGCCATTTGGAGGGTGGTTGTGGCCCTTTCAAATAATTTTCCGGCCTCACAAGATTAACGGGAATACTTCTTACATGTAGCCATTTTGAGGGTGGCTGTGGCCCTTTCAACAATCTCCCCTCCTCTCAGGATTCGGGGAACACTCTTTGTATGTAGCCATTTTAAGGGTAGCTGTGGTTCTTTCACTAATTTCCCGCATTCACTATTGCGAGAGTTCTCTATGTCTGTAGCCATTTGAAGGGTGGCTGTGGCCCTTTCTTTGTAGTTGTTTTAGGGTCGACTGTGGCCCTTTTTTTTATTCTCCCGCCCTCACAGGGTTCGCGGGATCACTCTTTTTGTGTAGCCAATTTAAAGGTGGCTGTGGCCCTTCTTTTTTTGTAGTCGATTTATGGAAAATTGTGAACCTTTGATTTATTCACTACTCACACAAGATTTGCATGAACGCTCTCTTTATTTTTCTATAGCCAATTAAAGGGCGGCTGCGAACCTAAAAAATGAGGTTTTTTTTTCAGCTCTCCTTTTGCCATGACTGACCCTGCGGGTTTTCAATCATTCCCCACTCCCTAACTTTTGCCTAAGTCGCCTTTACAGGTTTTCAACCTAGCGGGAATTTATTTTTTTATTTTTATTTATTTTTTGCCTTTTTTTTAGAGAAAATTTACCGAAAATAATCAACAACAGTTATTTACATGCCCCTAGTGGCAGATTGAAAATTTCTAATTCAAAACATCTTCTAGAGAATGACCCAGTCGATTGAGTCAAAATACGTCGCCGTGTTGATGTCTTGGATGGACCCCACGTCAAATGGATGACAGAGACAATAATGTATCCCTCTCTCGGCTTCTCAAGTGCCCATGCCATTGCTCAACCTTAGCTGGGGATGCCCCATGGCTAGCACCTATCGGGTTAGGTTCGTCGCATGCTGAATGAATGACCTGGTTGATGAACACACTTGGATGGTGTTGAGTAGTCCGCATTGGGGCATAGATACTTCCCGAGGTATCTGGGATAAATTCGACAGCTGGTACAAGAATGGTCAGCGAGCAAAGGGCCGTGCACGAGATGTGCTCTTCAGGGCTTTGATTTGGATGATTATCCAAGCTACACAATGAGTAAGGAAAAACTCAAACTTCGGGGATAAAAATGATCACAACTTCTCTTACTTGGGCGTTGGATTTTTTAGTGGGCAACGTGTTCACTATGGAACTGGACCTGCTGCATGTCCTGATTTTCCTGTTCCATCTAGAAAACATACTTGTATATGTACACCATGCCGGAAAGTAAATTCCCCTGGACCTCTGACGGAACATCTCAAATGCTCATTGATTGGTGCATTGAATCTTCTCAGGACTCTCGATGATCTCTTGATATTTTCCATATTCGGACATGTACGATCTCAATGGGGGATGCACATTGGTTACCACTGGCCGCTTTTGACCCCACCGTGAAACGTATGTACGGCTTGGTTCGGGGATGCGTATGAATTTCACACATGGTAGGTAGAATTTTGGCATGGGAGTCCTCTGAAGCAGTCACGTTTCACGTGGTTGTGACCTCGGTCAAAGTGGTTGTCTGAACGATAGATATCCCGAGTACGCAATTTGTTTATTTGTGCAACTGGATGACTGCATGTTCTTTTTATGCTGCCCTATCTGGACGGCATAACTTACATGTACAAGATACCTAACCAAGGGTACCTGAAAAGAGTGAATGAAAAATCAGAGTAAAGAATATGAGAAATCATGCATGATTTTTTTTTAACTCTAATGTCATTCATTTCATAATTTTGATTACTTTTTCAAAAAGGAATCAAAATTTATGATCTAAGGTTTTTTGCACTATCATTGAGTTTACTGATTTTGCTGGGTGCACTATCTGGCTCGAACGCAAGACAGATGCTCAAAAACAACGTTTTTTTTCGAAAATGTTTTCTCGTCCTTTGTTTAAACTTGAATAGCCGCAATCAACTGCACAGTTAAACTATTTTCTCAGAAAAATAGAATCAAATCTCTTTTTTTTTAAACGCTAGCTCATGCGAATGTTGAGACGATCTTGCCGAAAAAGTACAATACACCTTGGATAAAACGAATGATACATTGATTTTTTTTTAAATGCTCATAAATGCTCGAAAGTTAAAGTTCTACGGTTAAGAAATTTACAACTTCAACCAATTTACCTGAATGGTACATATGGAATGTATGTACGAAATGAAAAATCCAGGTAGAGTTTTTTTATAAAAAGAAATGCAAATGCAATGCATGTTTGGAATTAAAAGCTCAACAAACTAGGAGAAGATTTACAATTTATCTACGGTAGGTGGAATTTTGGCATTGGAGTCCTCTGAAGCTGTCGGACCTAAAATCTGACCTATGGCGAATTTACGTTTTGAAAAAACGTGGATTTTGAAAAGAGTCGCCACTAGTTAATAAAGGCTAACTAGAATCCTTAATTGCCTAAACGAATAACGAATTAAATGCTAGGTCTAAAATCGGTCTACGATCAGAAATTCAACTTCGGGGGTTCTATTACAAATTAAGAAAAATTATTTTCTAATTACGTCCTTTCGGTACTTAATTAACCTATTTGCCAATTTTAAAATTTAAATATGCATCATGACTAATTAATCTAATGTTATCAAAATTTAAACTAATTTTTATACACGAGTTTTTATTAATGACAGATTTAAACCTAAAAAAAAATATTAGGCATCTAAAACTCCTAATTTAGGTAATACAATTTTAACTACTTAATTACATGTCATACACATATACACAAAAAGATGGTATCTAATTAAATTTATATTTTAACTATCTAATTAACACAACATGATAATAATAATAAATAATAGAACATAACTAAAAAAAACTAATTATTAAATAATAATAATAATATTAAAAAAAATGAAATTACCTGCGCAGAACAGAACGATCAACAGCAGGGGGAGTTCCGGCAGGATACGACTCCGGCGACGGGCGGTCTTCACCGGCGGCAGGAGGCGGAGAACCAGGGCAGCAGCAGAGGGGCTGGAAGTCGACCGGAGTGTGGTGGCGACGCGGTGCGCCGGGCGGATCTGGGACGACGGCCGGCGAGAGTGGAGCTGGTGGCGAGGCCGCAGGGAGCGGGCGGCGGCAGTCCGGCCACCAGCGGGGCTAAACAGACGACGAGGAAAAAAAAAATTTATTCACAAGGAGACAGAAATGCACGAATTTCGAGATCAAATGTTTATTATTTTCTGTGGTGTCCTCATTACATAGATACTAGTGGTCTATTTATAGGTAATTAGACCCAAAAATCAGGAAAAAATATATTTTCTCTAATATGCACTCAATAAATCCGAAAATTATATATATATATATATATATATTTATGATTTTTGCCATAAATATATACTATATATTTTCTGATTATTACATCATTTATTGCATATGTATTGTCCTAATTTAAACTGAGCCTATTTTTGGCAACCCCATGACCTTCCATATTTAAATATTTCCTTTTTTAAACGCGTTACACGTAACATTTTTAACATGTTACATACGTGTCGCGCGTACCAAAATTAGGTGTTTACAGCTTGCCCCTCTTTGGACGGACTCCCGTAGAATGCATTCGAGGGGGTTTGTCCAAAGACGAGTAAACACTAATTTTGGGTAGGAAGTATATCGTCTTCCGGGTCTTCAAGTCTCCAAGGTGGCCTTTGGCTTTATTGATGGTGCGAAAAAGTAAAACCTCTGTCGGCGATGCCCCTGTTGACAGTGCATCCATCGGTATCGCAGAAAAGTAAAGCCTTGGTCGGCGGTGCCCCTGTTGGCGATGCCTCCGTTGGCGGTGCAGAAAGTAAAGCCTCGGTCGGCGGTGCCCCTGTTGGCGGTGCCTCCGTTGGCGTGCGAAAAATAGAACCTCCGTTGGCGGTGCCCCTGTTGGCGGTGCCTCCATTGGTAGCGCAGAAAATAGAACCTCCGTCGGCGGTGCCCCTGTTAGCGGTGCCTCCATTGGCCGTGCAGAAAATAAAGCCTCCAGTGGCGTGCAGAAAAGTAAAGCCTCCAGTGGCATGCGGAAAAGTAAAGCCTCCAGTGGCGTGCAATAAAGTAAAACCTTTGGTGATGATTGGTAACAGAAGACCTCTACGTCAGACAGTACCAACAACCTCTGGTGACGCCTCTAGTGGCGAGTGGTAACGGAAAAACCTCTACGTCAGACCGTACCTGAAAACCTCTGGTGATATCTATGGTGGCGAAAGACCTCTACGTCAGACCGTACCGGAGAACCTTTGGTGATGCCTCTAGTGGCGAGTGGTAACGGAAGACCTCTACGTCAGACTGTACCGGAAAACCTCTGGTGATATCTCTGGTGGCGGAAGACCTCTACGTCAGACCGTACCGGAGACCCTTTGGCGATGCCTCTAGCGGCGTATGTCGGAGAAGAGCCTCTAGTGGCGTCCGTTGGAGAAGTGGCGTGACTTGCGAAGGCTGAATACTAAGGCTTCGTTCGTCGGGGGTGACTCTCAGAAAGCTGGAAAACTTCAGATCCTGATTGTCGGTTGTGACTTGTAGGAACAGACTGTAACAGTCCTACTCATCCTTGAATGGTGACTCGCGAGAGCAGACTTCAACCGTCCCGCTTGCCCTGAAGTTGACTCGTAGGAACAGACTGTAACTGTCCTACTCATCCTTGGAATGCGACCTGCGAGAGCAGACTGTAACTGTCTCGCTTGCCGTGAAGTTGACTCTGGAAGACGCTGCTTGTGCATGAGTGTTTGTCCCTAAGTTTTGCCTAAATTGTGCATTATGCGACAACCTAGCGGGATCTTTTTTCTTTTTTCTCCTATTTTCTTTTCTTTTTTCTTTTTTCTTTTTTCTTTTTTCTTTTTTCTTTTTTCTTTTTCTTTTTCTTTTTCTTTTTCTTTTTCTTTTTCTCTTTTTTGTTGAGAATTTCTCTTTTTTCTCTTCTCTTGCCACGGCCGACTGAGAGATTTCCGACCGTGCCCCTCGGTTTTTATTTTCTCTCCTTTTGCCATGATTGCTATTTATGAATTTGCAACCATGCCCCTCATTTCCTGATTTTGCGTAGGCCGCCCTTTCGGGTTTTCAACCTAGCGGAAGCACTCTTTATTTGGTAGCCGATTAAACGGTGGCTATGACCCGTACTTTATTTTCCGCCTCGATACAGGAGTATTTGTAGCCATTTGGAGGGTGAATGTGACCTTTTTCTCACCGTCTTCGATGTTGCGGGAGCTCTTTTGATTGTAGCCATTTGGAGGGTGGCTGTGGCCCTTCATTCCTCGTCTCTGATCCGGGAAACACTCTTTGTATGTAACCATTTTGAGGGTGGTTGTGGCCCTTTCACTTAATATCCGCCATTGATGTTTCGGGATCGCTCTTTTGACTGTAGCCGTTTGAGGGACGACTATGACCCTTTCTTTTATTTTCCCGCCCTCACCGGGTTCGCGAGATCACTCTTTTTGTGTAGCCATTTTAAGGGTGGTTGTAGCCCTTTTTATTCTCCCGCCCTCACAGGGTTCGCGGGGTCACTCTTTTATTTGTAGCCGTTTGGAGGGTGGCTGTGACCCTAAAGAAAATGATTTTTTTGCCTTTTTTTTTTTGTTGCTCTTTTGCTTTTTTTTTTTTTTTTTGGAAAAGAAAATTTAACGAAAATAATCAACAACAATTATGTACATGCCCCTAGTGGCAAATCGAAATTTTTCAATTCAAAACAACTTCTAGAGAAGGACTCGGTTGACTGAGTCAAAATACGTCGTTCATGTCGACGCCCTGGATTGACCCTACGATCAATAAATGACATAGGCAATGATTTCTTCTCTCGGCTTCTCAAGTGCCCCGGCTATTGCTCGATCTCGTCTGGGGATGCCCCATGGCTAGCACCTATCGGGTTAGGCTCGTCGCATGCAGGATGAATGACCCGGTTAATGAACGCACATGGATGGTGTTGAGTTCGGCATAGTAGTCCGCAAATGGTAAATGCATAGATATCGTCCGAGGTATCTGGGATAAGCTTAAGGCGAGAAAAGGGCCGCGCACGAGATGTGCTCTTCAGGGGCTTTGATTTGGATGATATCCGAGCTGCACAATGAGTAAGGAAAAAAACTCAAATTTCGGGGAGAAAATTGATCACGACTTCTTACCTGGGTGCCTGACATCTTTAATGGAAATTTGCTCCATATGTGAATGGATCTGTTGCATGTCCCGTCTTTTTCTTCATATGGAGGTTGTGCTCGATCTGAACGGGGATATGCCATTTGGTTGCCACTGACCAGTTTGGACGTCATCATGAAATGAATGTACGGCTTGGTTCGTGAAGGCGCATGTATTCCTTGTATGGAGATTTTGATCACTGGGTGATTTGAATCCTTCATCGGCCGCCTTGATGGGCTTGGTAGTCCATGACTTTATTTTTTTGAGTGCTTTGTTAGGAACATCGACTCAAGAAAAGACTGAATTGTCAATCGACTTGCATCATTCCTAAAAAAAAGAAAACCAATTAAACAAACTCAAACATAGGGATTTATTTATATTGAATAGATCATGACAATATCCCTCTTTCCTATGCGGGGCTCATGATCTTGCCGCGCAAGGAATACATAACTGAAAAGTTTATTCATTGCTAAAGAACGGATGTAACGCTTAAGAGGTTTTTCGAGAGAAATCATGTAGACGAGGCCGAAGGGGTGTTGGCGCTAGCCGATGGATCTGCGTTAAGAATCAAAATCTTATGGTCAATCAGATCCTGGATCCTGTGCCTCAAACGTGAGCAATCCTCGGTTGAATGACCAATTATCCCCATGTGAAACTCACACTTCGAGTTTGGATCATTGTTGGGTATCCTTGAAGTAGTCTTCCAAACCTCAGGACCAATGAGACCCTGAGCAAGTGCTTTCTAATATACTTCGGCGGCCGATACTGGTAAGGGTGAGAACTTTCTAGACTCCCGCATCTTGTTCACAGCCCGGTTTTCAGGTCCACCCACAACGGGGGTTTGCGGAGCTTGCGTCTGGTAGACTGCACCTACCGTTGCGTCTTTGGATGACCAGTTCTTGGAGCCTCCCTTTTTGGTTATATCCTCTTGTTGACTCCTAGAGGGGTCTTCAAGTTTTCCAGTTCGAATGCCATGCTCTACCATTTCTCCGGATTTCACCAAATCAGCGAAGTTGGCTGAAACATGCCCTAACAAATGGGAGTAATATGCCCCTTTAAGAGTGCCGATGAACATGGACACCGCTTCTGCGTCTTCCAGTGGTGGTCGGACTCCAGCGGCTTTCTCTCTCCAAGCCTGCATATAGCTTCTAAATGATTGCCCCTCTTCCATCTCCATGCTTTGGAGGTCTATGCGGGTCGGAGCTGTATCCAAGTTGAACTTATACTGGCGAACGAAAGCGTCAGCCATCTCTTCCCACGTAGATATGTCACCGGCTTTCAAGTTGACGAACCAAACCAAAGCCGCTCCCTTCAAGCTTTCCTGGAATGTGTGGATTAAGAATTTCTCATACCTCTGGTAAGGGGCCATCTTTGTGAGGTAAATCCGCAAGTGGACAATGGGATTACCGGTGCCATCATACTTATCAAAGTCGGGGATTTTGAATTTCTCCGGTCTTGACATGACGGGGAAAAGGCATAGGTCGGAGTAACCAATGCCTCCATACTGCTCAAGTCCGGACAAAACCTTCATCTTTTCCTCCATTTTCTTCAAGCGACGATCCTGTTCGGATTCGATGACAGGTGATGATGTAGCCGCATTTGTGCCGATTGCACCTCCTTGGTTAACATGCCCATACATTACCGTCGGTTTTGGAAGGACTTGCGGCTTCGATGCAGATTGATAAGGAATGACCAAAACAGGGGATTGGTCATGAGGAGGTTCTACCGTGGCGTCGGGAAGCACGGTTGCAGCCGGCATTGGAGGTCCGGTATTCGCCACAGGTGTTGTGGAGGATTCTGGACTCGAGGTCGCTGTCAGCAAGGCCGGTTTTAGAGTATTATTGGCTGATCGAGCCCCGAGGAGTTCCATGATGCACTCCATGTTTGCCGACATGGATGCCATATCCTGATGCATTTTAGCATTAGCCGTCTCGATCTCGGCTATTCGTTCCTCTTGTTGCTGGATCTTTTGAGCGTCCTCCATGTTAGTGGTTTGTCGCGTGATGGCCAGTAATACCTGCAGCGAAAAATGTGATATTTAGAATATGGAACACAAGATATCATGCATGATCGTTTTCAAAGTAATGTGTCATTCAACTCATCATCTTTTGAAAAACTGTTTTGTAACTAAAATACGTTTCTAAGACATTTTACACAACTGCGAAACTTGATCAAAACGTGTCGAGTGCTTACCCCAAAATCCGAGCGAAGGTAATGCAATAAATTTTTTTCAAAATGGTTTCACTTTTTTACCACTTGTTCGGAATTTGGAATGAGCACTTAACTCTGACGTTTCTATTTTAAACGATTGCAGCGCTCCACTCTACGAGGTATTTCTTCGATAGTCTTGCTCTGCGTCCATCATGCTGGTCTGAATCTGGTCAAAGCCAGCCTTGAAAAATGGAAGGGCCGTGATACAAAGGCAATTCGGAGTTTTCTCATTCTTACCGAAAATGGTGTGTAAAGCATTTTAGAAACGATGATTTGAATGACACATTTTTAGGAAAATATGATGCATGCTTGTAACGTAAATTTCCATTAATGCGTGTTGTACAATTACATATGGTACAAAATAAAGATTACATCGAGACCCATGTCCTATACATGAAAAATTCTAGGGGTCGAGAACAATTAGAATAAGAACACACGCAAGTACGCATAGCGGTAGGATCGAAGCTTCAGGTGTGTGTTTTTGCTTTGTTCTACAAGGTAGGCTACACTGATAGGTTCCCGACAAAGTGGTTTCCTCACCCCATCATAGGGATCATAGGACCTTCACAAGCGAGTAGAGTTTTTCCGAGTCGTACCGGCGGCCCAGCCGCTCCGGTCGTACCGTACTAAACCTCCGGGGTTCCTAGTCGCCCTGGGTTTTAGGCGTTTTGGTGATTACTCTAGAGTGGTGTGTGTACGGGTTCAACAAAGAAACATAAGTTAGTAAAATAAAAAGTTCCGTACCTATCACATAAAAACCAAAAGTTAGAATAACATAGTTATACACAAATAAACTAAAAAATGGCAAATAAGAAAATATACAAAGCCCGAACCCTCTAACTGTCCCCAGCAGAGTCGCCAAATTGTCGGACCTAAAATCTGACCTATGGCGAATTTACGTTTTGAAAAAACGTGGATTTTGAAAAGAGTCGCCACTAGTTAATAAAGGCTAACTAGAATCCTAAATTGCCTAAACGAATAACGAATTAAACGCTAGGTCTAAAATCGGTCTACGATCAGAAAATTCAAGTTCGGGGGTTCTATTACAAATTAAGAAAAATTATTTTCTAATTACGCCCTTTCGGTACTTGATTAACCTATTTGCCAATTTTAAAATTTAAATATGCGTCACGACTAATTAATCTAATGTTATCAAAATTTAAACTAATTTTTATACACGAGTTTTTATTAATGACAGATTTAAACCTAAAAAAAAAAAAATTAAGCATCTAAAACTCCTAATTTAGGTAATACAATTTTAACTACTTAATTACATGTCATACACATATACACAAAAACATGGTATCTAATTAAATTTACATTTTAACTATCTAATTAACACAACATGTTAATAATAATAAATAATAGAACATAACTAAAATAAAAACTAATTATTAAATAATAATAATAATATTTTTTTTTAAAAAAAAAAGTGAAATTACCTGCTCAGAACAGAACGATCAACAGCAGGGGGAGTTCCGGCAGGATACGACTCCGGCGACGGGCGGTCTTCACCGGCAGCAAGAGGCGGAGAACCAGGGCAGCAGCAGAGGGGCTGGAAGTCGACCGGAGTGTGGTGGCGACGCGGTGCGCCGGGCGGATCTGGGACGACGGCCGGCGAGAGTGGAGCTGGTGGCCAGGCGCAGGGAGCGGGCGGCGGCAGTCCGGCCACCATCGGGGCTGAACAGACGACGAGGAAAAAAAACATTTATTCACTAGGAGACAGAAATGCACGAATTTCGAGATCAGATGTTTATTATTTTCTGTGGTGTCCTCATTACATAGATACTAGGGGTCTATTTATAGGTAATTAGACCCAAAAATTAGGAAAAAATATATTTTCTCTAATATGCACTCAATAAATCCGAAAATTATATATATATATATATATTTATGATTTTTTCCATAAATATATACTATATATTTTTTGATTATTACATCATTTATTGCATATGTATTGTCCTAATTTAAACTGAGCCTATTTTTGGCAACCCCATGACCTTCCATATTTAAATATTTCCTTTTTTAAACGCGTTACGCGTAACATTTTTAACATGTTACATACGTGTCGCGCGTACCAAAATTAGGTGTTTACAGAAGCAGTCACGTTTCACGAGGTTGTGACCTTGGTCAAAGTGGTTGTCTGAGCGATAGATATCCCGAGTACGCAATTTGTGTATTTGTGCAACTGGATGACTGCATGTTCTTTTTATGTTGCCCTATCTGGACGGCATAACTTACATGTACAAGATACCTAACCAAGGGTACCTGAAAAGAGTGAATGAAAAATCAGTGTAAAGAATATGAGAAATCATGCATGATTTTTTTTTTTAACTCTAATGTCATTCATTTCATAATTTTGATTACTTTTTTAAAAAGGAATCAAAATTTATGATCTAAGGTGTTTTGCACTATCATTGAGTTTACTGATTTTGCTAGGTGCACTAACTAGCTCGAACGCAAGACGCTAAAAAACAACGTTTTTTTTTTCGAAAAGGTTTTCTTGTCCTTTGTTTAAACTTGAATAGCCGCACTCAACTGCACAGTTAAACTATTTTCTCATAAAAATAAAATCAAATCTCCTTTTTTTTTAAACGCTAGCTCATGCGAATGTTGAGACGATCTTGCCGAAAAAGTACAATACACCTTGGATAAAACGAATGACACATTGATTTTTTTTTTTTTAAATGCTCATAAATGCTCGAAAGTTAAAGTTCTACGGTTAAGAAATTTACAACTTACAACCAATTTACCTAAATGATACATATGGAATGTATGTACGAAATGAAAAATCCAGGTAGAGTTTTTTTATAAAAAGAAATGCAAATGCAATGCATGTTTGGAATTAAAAGCTCAACACACTAGGAGAAGATTTACAATTTATCTAAATACATTTTTTTCCTAAAACAATGCCTATGAGATGTACGTGAGATGAAAGTTTTACAGTTAAGAAAACTTACAAGATATCTGATTTTTTTTCTTTTTTCTTTTTTAAAGAGGAAAAAGAAAAATCAATGCATCCTAGTTGCTCAAAATTGAAAATTCAGGTGAATTTTTTTTTTTAAAAGAATGCATATGTCATGCACAAAAATAAGATGCAAACTTAAAAATAAAAGTTTTTTTTTTAAAATAATGCATATGAGATGCACGTCTTTTGATTAAAAATTCAGGTAAAAGGTTTAAAGAGCCCTAAAACTAAGAGAGCTTACGATTTAACTAATTTTTTTTAAAAAAATTAATGCATATTAAAAATAAAACAATTCAGGTAAAAAGTATTTGAAATGATGCATACGGAATGCACGTTCAAAATTAGAAGCTCTAATAGCTAAAGAGGAATTACAATTTTTCTTAAAAAGTTTTTTTTTTTTGCATACGCGACGCGCTAACCAAAATTACAACTTGCCTGAAGAGTTTTTTAAAAAATAATGCGTGTGAAATGCATTTTAAATTAAAAAATTCAAGTAAGAGGTTTTTTTAAAAAACAATGCATACGAAATGCATGTTTGGAAAAAAAAAAATCTACAACTAAATGAATTACTACTTAGCTGAAAAAGTTTTTTTTTTTTTTTAGAAATGCAATGAGATGAATGCATGAGAAATAAAACGTTATACAAACAATACTATTTACCTGATAACATTTACAACAAAAAAACACGAATTTAACACGAGATGTTAGGGGGTAAAAAATGTGTGGCTTTGCTCTAAAATGTAGGTACCACTGATAGGTTCCTGACACGGTGGTTTCCTCCCCTTAAAAAGAGATATTGGGACCTACACGAGCGAGAGAGTTTTTCCGAGTCGTACCGGCGGAACTACCGCTCCGGTCGTACCGTACTAAACCTCCCCGGTTTCTAGTCGCCCTGGGTTTTAGGCGTTTTGGCGATTATTCTAAAGTGGTGTGTGTGCAAATTCAAACAATGCCACAAAAAGAAAAAGTTAGTTAATAACTCTAAAAAATATGTACTTGTCACACAAAAAAACAAAGTTAGAATGGTGAAGATAATAAATATAAAAACTCAAAAAAAAAAAAATAAACATGGCAATAAGCGAATATAATAGCCCGAACCCTCTAAAATCATCCCCAGCAGAGTCGCCAAATTTTCAGACCTAAAATCTGACCTAAGACGATTACGTTTTGAAATCCGCGAGTCGCCACTAGTTAATTAAGGTTAACTAGAATCCTAAATTACCTAAGCGAATAATGAATTAAACACCTAGGTATACAATTGGTCTACGATCATAAATTCGAGTTCATGGGTTCTATTACGAATTAAAAACATAATTTTTAATTACGCCCTTTTCGGTACTCAATCCACTTAATTTGCCAACTTTATTGTTAATCAACTATAAATCGATTATAAGTACGAACGACAAGGAAGAGCTCATGTATTTCAAGTTACATCAAGTCCCCAAATGAAAGGTGGTTGGGTACTATATATAGGCTCAAAGGAGATTAAGGCAGTTAATGACACCGTTAACCTCTAAACTAGCTTAATTAACAAGTAACGAAGGGATTAGACCCTTGTAAGCATGGGAGGGTTCGTGGTATTGTCTAAGGGTAGTATGTGCAAAAATAGGTCGGGTCGCCGCGAGGGGCGGTTGGAATGACAGTGTTCCGGACGTCGCGTACACTCGTTGGGCGAGGATAGCGCGTCCAAAAGAAGTGGCGGAGCCTTCGAGGTTGGACTGAAATTCTGACCTCCGAGGCCTGAGATCGGACCAGCAACGTGTCCGGACGGGTGTTTTTCCCCGTTCAGACCGTTTTACCGCGGTTGACGTGTTCGTGTCAAAGTTTCAATTTGCAATCGTTCGTGAGGTTATCAAAATAGTTAAATCTGAATGAAAACGGGTCCAAATTGGGCGTATATCCATCAATGCATATCCGAGATTCATCCCCATAATCGAAACTAGGCATCAAGTTTGATTAAAACGTGAAAATTTCAAACTAATTAGCGTTGTGTAGGTAATTTTAAAGTTTGAAAACATTTAGATTTTAAAATTTGACCATCCTATTTTAAGTTGACTCGGGTCGATCTGACCAAAATGGTCTGGTTCACGTCAATACGGTTCGACCGGTCCGGTTCGGTTAAATAGGATTCGATTCGGTTCTTCACACAAACCGGGTCGGTTTGGTTTGACCTATAGTTACCCGGTCCGACCCAACCCGAATGGGTCGGACCGATTGAGAAAACCCGGACTGGTTGACCCGCTCCGGTTGGACCCGTGGAACCCGACCTGGTTCGGTCGACCCGGTTCGGTTGGTTCGGGTTCCCGTGGTCTTCCGGGTCAGCTGACCCGACCTGGATTTGCAAAATTGGACCGACCGAGTACCCTTTAGGGTTGGGCCGAATTCTTTCTTGTGGGCTAAGTAGGGTTTTAAAATCCACTAAAAACTTAACTTAGCCTTCAAGTAAGAATAATTATAGATTTAATTTCCAATATTTGCATAATATTATATATATATATATATTTATATATATATATATTTTTTTGCCCCAATTTGTATATTTATTTATTTATTTATTGTCAAGATTCTATACTTAGGGATATAAATCTATCAACAATATATTTTCTCAATCTTTAGGCAACTAAATCTATCAATAATATCTAACTTCCCTAATACTCTGCTAGAATATATTGATAGTTAATATCACAATTATCATGTGAATCTAGCCCTAATTGAGGCATAATTAAACCTGGCCAAATTTTAATTAAATTTTTAATATTATTTCGGCCGAAACTTTGTTACATAGGGCCTAAGATATTAAAAATATACTTTGTAATTCCTATGGTGGTTCGGCCGAAACTCCAAAATTAGGGCTAGTGGTCAAATTTCAAGATCAAGTTTTTCTAAGATCAATGTTTAATTTTGATAAAGGTCACGTTTTTCTTGAAAATCATAAACATCGGTTTTTACCAAAAACACTCAATTTCATGAATAACAATTTTATCAAAAACTCAAGAACAACAATTTTATCAAAATCAAGAACTCCCTAACACATGCTCTGATACCACTTTAGGATTTAGGGGATAGTTACTACGGACAAAAACACGTGTACATGCCAGCTAAACTAATTACGCAGCGGAAGAGGGACACATACCAGTTCTTGCTTTTCGTAGACCCAAGATCTTGAAGGGAGTTCACAGTCCGCCGGACGGATCCTGTAAGGATTCTTGTTAAGGAATCGCCTACACGGAATGGTCTCCATAGCAAAGCCTCTTGTCAATTCCTCGCAGGGATGGATCTCTGGGGTAATTGCTCAAAGCAACACCTTCAAGCATGTAACCTTCGGCCGAACTAGGGTTTTAGGGAGGAGAGATTTCTTTATCTCAACACTTAGGAGAATGAGTGATCATCTCATTAATTGATTAACCCTAAAGAAATCCTGACACTCATTATTTATAAGAGAATGTGGGCAAAACCCACCTCACACCCTATTAGTTTTGGCCGACCACAATAAGGAGAGGGGAGGCCCAATTTTGGGCATCGCATGTCAATTTGGGATATTAGGCCTAGCCCAAAATCCCTAATGTTACATTACCCAATTACTTAGGTGTTGGTCTTATATTAAATGGCTCCTATTATGGCAACCCATTCACCAAATGCCAACAATACCCACCTTACAAGGGAGTGGTCATTGAACTTTCCTACCTTACAAGGTAGTTGAAACCATAACGACCTTACAATGGAAGAGGATACTATACCCGCCTTACATGGTTGTGGATACTATACCCACCTTGGAAGAGAGTGACCATTTAAACTTTGATACTTTACAAGGCGTATGCAACTATACCCACCTTACAAGGTAGTGGTCATTAAACTTTCCTAGCCTAAAGTTAGAGGATACTATACCCACCTGATAAGGGAGTGGTAATCATACCCACCTTTCAAGGAAGTAGTCATTATACCTACTTTGGAAGAAAAAACCAAGTAGATGATTTACCACGGATAGTCACGTCTCACTGACCACTGAACTATACTGATGAATAGGCGATTCGCATTACGGAATTTGACCTACACGCCAAAACGCACCAAATCTGCAAGTCGCGTCTTGCCATAACGTTGCCTTGAACATATCAAGTGAACGGCTAAAAAACACGACAGCACAGCAGCAAAGCCTCCCGTGTCGCGACCCAATTTCGGAAAGCCAAGTAGTGGTCATACAAATTCAAAACGCGTTCTTAGTTGCAAGTCGCGTCTTGCACCAACGCCACATCTTGGAAAACCATGCGGCGGAAAAACGCACCATTTCACAAGTAGCGCCTTGCCAAAACGCTATCTCGAGGCATCGAGTAAGCGGTTGTAAAACGTACCAAACAAAGCATGTACCGTCTTGCCATAACGCCATAGTTTGGAACACCAAGAGGCGGAAAACGCACTAACTTTTGCAAGTTGTGTCTTGCCAAAATGCTATCCCGAGGCATCGAGTAAGCGGCTTTAAAACGTACCAAATCAAGCAAGTAACGTCTTGCCACAATGCTATCTCGAAACATCGAGTATGCGGTAAAGCGCATATTGCAAGTCGCGTCTTGCCAAAACGCTATTTTGAGGCATCAAGTAAGCGGCTTAAAACGTACCAAACCAAGCAAGTAACGTCTTGCCATAACACTATCTTGAGGCGTCAAGTAAGCGGCTCTAAAACGCTCCAAACCAAGCAAGTAGCGTCTTGCCATAACGCTATCTCGAGGCATCAGGTAACGGTAATTAAACGCGTAAAATTCAACAAGTCGCGTCTTGCCATAACGCTATCTCGAGGCATTAAGTAAGGGGTCGAAACGCTCTCATCCAATAAGGGACGCCTCTACAATGTACACTACCCTTGGAAAAGCCAACTAAAGAGACATGTTACACGTCATACCTTGGGAAGACCAAGAGGAAGACGAACGCAAGTAGTGCTTGGAAACAACAAAGTAATGATCTAATACTATGCGAGTTCGGGAAACAACCACCCGCAAGCGTATCCCAAACCAAAAGGGAAAGAATGAAAAGGTATGCAATGCTACTTGTATTAAAATTCCATAACATTCGAGTGCTTTACGACAGGTTCAAACGCAAAGCATAAAGCCACGACATATATGCCCAAGTAGCAAACGAAAAGTTTCTAACGTAGCAAACGACAAGTTTCGAACGATGGAATATAAAAGCATTCAAGCAAAGCTAAAGGCATATATAGGAACATAGAGTCGAAGTATCGATCAGATAGAATGGATGGGGGCATCGCCACCATCAGGGCCCGTAGGGACGCGGTCTGCAGTATCGCAGGGAGAAGTGGAAGAAGACTTGGACTCTTCGTCATCCTCGGAGACAGCATTCTCTCCCAAAAGCGATTGCACATGGCTTGCAGCAAAGCCAGCAAAATCCCCAAGCTCCATAAAAGGGAAAATAGGGCATGAATCTTACCAACAAGCTCTTCACCGATGTAAACACCTAATTTTGGTACGCGCAACACGTATATAACACGTTAAAAATGTTATGTGTAACACCTTTAAAAAAAGGGAAGTATCTGATAATGGAAGGTCACGGGGTTGCTAAAAATAGGCTTAGTTTAAATTAGGATAGTAAATGCATTTAATATTGTGTAATATTAAGAAAATATATGATATATATTTATGGCAATATGCAATAAATATATATTCATAATTTTCGGAATTAATTAGGGGAAATTGTGTTTTCCTAATTTTAGGTGTTAATTTACCTATAAATAGACCCCTAGTACAATGTGATAACACACAGAAAATCAGGAGATGAAAAAATAACATAATAAAATACTAATTTACATCGATTTCCGTGCAGCCAATTTTTTTTCCTTTCCCAGCTTTTTCTCTCCCCCCGGCGAGAAGAATTTCGGCCACCCTCCAGTCCCGGCGTTGTCCCTGTTGCTTCAGCCATCGGAGTCTCGTCGCTGCCCAGCCTCCGCGCCACCGCCAGTCGCCTGCGACTGTTACTGCGAGCTCCGGTTGCCCATCAGTTCGCCGGCCCTGACGCATCGGATCTCTGGTCGCCCCGCTGCTGCCTCCAAGCATGCTTGCTGTTGCCGGAGCACGCCCTGCCGGAGTCCCGTCGACGTTTTCTGCTGGTGCGCCGCTGGATCCCATCGCCGGAGCCTGAGCAGCAGTCACCGGAACTCCCATTGCTGCCTTCCCTTCGTCCTGCAGGTGTCTCTCCTGTTTATTATTATTATTATTATTTATTGATATTATTATTATTCTTTTATTTTTCTGTTATTATTATTATTTATTGATATTATTTTTACTCTTCTTTATTATTATTATTATTATACCATGTTAATTAGTTGGTTTAGTTCTAAATTAATTAGATAGCATATTTTAATAAGTATATGTGTATGATATGTAATTATTAAATTGTACCATGATTTTGAGCATGTTAGTTTTATTTAGATTTTATCTCAATTAGGGGATTTAGATGCATAATAGGGTTTTTAGGCTTAAGTTTGTCATTAATAATAATTTGTGTAAAAATTAGTTTAATTTTTTTTATATCGTTAGATTAATTAGTCGCGATGCATGTTTTAATTATAAATTGGAAAATAGGTTAATTAAGTACCGAAAGGGCGTGATTAAAAAAATAATAAATTTTTAAAAATTCGTAACAGAACCCCCGAACTCAAATTTTGGATCGCATACCGATTAATTTACTTAGGTGTATAATTCGTTATTTACCTAGGTAATTTAGGTTTCTAGTTAGCCGTAATTAGCTAGTGGCGACTCTTTAAAAATTCCATGTGTTTTCAAAACGTAATCGCCTTACGTCAGATTTTAGGTCCGACAATTTGCCGACTCGAGCTTTGTATATTTTCTTATTTTCCATTTTTTAGTTTATTTGTGTATAACTCTGTTATTTTAACTTTTGGTTTTTATGTGATAGGTGCGGAACTTTTTATTTTACTAACTTATGTTTCTTTGTTGAACCCGCACACACACCACTTTAGAATAATCACCAAAACGCCTAAAACCCAGGGCGACTAGGAACCCCGGAGGTTTAGTACGGTACGACCGGAGCGGCTGGGCCGCCGGTACGGCTTGGAAAAACTCTACTCGCTTGTGAAGGTCTTATGATCCCTATGATGGGGTGAGGAAACCACCTTGACGGGAACCTATCAGTGGAGCCTACCTTGTAGAACAAAACAAAAACACACACCGGAAGCTTCGATCCTGCCGCTATGCGTACTTGCGTGTGTTCTTATTCTAATTGTTCTCGACCCCTAGAATTTTTCATGTATAGGACATGGGTCTCGATGTAATCGTTATTTTTTGTACCATATGTAATTGTACAACGCATATTAATGGAAATTTACGTTACAAGCATGCATCATATTTTCTCAAAAAATGTGTCATTCAAATCGTCGTTTCTAAAACGCTTTACACACCATTTTCGGTAAGAATGGAACGACAACTTAATTTCACTCATATCAAGGCCCTTCAATGTCCCCAAGGTCGACGCTGACCAGATTCAGACCAACATGATGGACGCAAAACGAGACTATTAAAGAAATACCGTGTAGTGTGGAGTGCTGCAATTGTTCAACATTGGAAATAGAAATGTCAGAGTTAAGTGCTCGCTCCAAAATCCGAACAAGTGAAAAAAATTGAATCCATTTTTAAAAACCTTGTTGCATTACCTTCGCTCGGATTATGGGGCAAGCACTCAATACGTTTTGACCAAGTTTCGCAGTTGTGTAAAGCGTCTTAGAAGCATATTTTAGTTACAAAACATCTTTTCAAAAGATGATGAGTTGATTGACACATTACTTTCAAAACAATCATGCATGATATCTTGTGTCCCATATTCTGAATATTACATTTTTCGCTGTAGGTATTACTGGTCATCACGCGACAAACCACTAACTTGGAGGACACTCAGAAGATCCAGCAACAAGAGGAACGAATAGCCGAGATCGAGACGGCTAATGCTAAAATGCATCAGGATATGGCATCCATGTCGGCAAACATGGAGCGCATCATGGAACTCCTCGAGGCTCGATCAACCATCAATACTCTAAAACCGGCCTTGCTGACAGAGACCTCGAGTCCAGAATCCTCCACAACACTTGTGGCGAATACTGGACCTCCAATGTCGGCTGCAACCGTGCTTCCCGACGCCACGGTAGAACCTCCTCATGACCAACCCCCTGTTTTGGTCATTCCTGATCAATCTGCATCAAAGGCGCATGTCCTTCCAAAACTGACGGTAATGTATGGGCATGTTTTCCAAGGAGGTGCTATCGGCACAAATGCAGTCACATCATCACCTGTCATCGAATCCGAACAGGATCGCCGCTTGAAGAAAATGGAGGAAAAATATGAAGGTTTTGTCCGGACTTGAGCAGTATGGAGGCATTGGTTACTCCGACCTATGCCTTTTCCCTGACATGTCAAGACCGGAGAAGTTCGAAGTCCCCAACTTTGAGAAGTATGATGGCACCGGTAATCCCATTGTCCACTTGCGGATTTACCTCACAAAGATGGCCCCTTACCGGAAGTATAAGAAATTCTTAATCCAAACATTCTAGGAAATCTTGAAGGGAGCGGCTTTGGTTTGGTTCGTCAACTTGAAAGCCGGTGACATTTCTACGTGGGAAGAGATGGCCAACGCTTTCGTTCGCCAGTATAAGTTCAACTTGGATACAGCTCCGACCCGCATAGACCTCCAAAGCATGGAGATGGAAGGGGGCAATCATTTAGAAGCTATATGCAGGCTTGGAGAGAGAAAGCCGCTAGAGTCCGACCAACACTGGAAGACGCAGAAACGGTGTCCATGTTCATCGGCACTCTTAAAGGGGCGTATTACTCCCATTTGTCAGGGCATGTTTCAGCCAACTTCGCTGATTTGGTGAAATCCGGAGAAATGGTAGAGCATGATATTCGAACTGGAAAACTTGAAGACCCCTCCGGGAGTCAACAAGAGGATAGAACCAAAAAGGGAGGCTCCAAGAACTGGTCATCCAAAGACGCAACGGTAGGTGCAGTCTACTAGACACAAGCTCCGCAAACCCCCGTTGTGGGTGGACCTGGAAACCGGGCAGTGAACAAGATGCGGGAGTCTAGGAAATTCACACCCTTACCAGTATCGGCCGCCGAAGTATATCAGAAAGCACTTGCTCAGGGTCTCATTGGTCCTGAGGTTTGGAAGACTACTTCAAGGATACCCAACAATGATCCAAACTCGAAGTGTGAGTTTCACATGGGGATATTTGGTCACTCAACTGAGGATTGCTCGCGTCTGAGGCATAGGATCCAGGATCTCATTGACCATAAGCTTTTGATTATTAACGCAGTTCCGTCGGCTGACGCCAACACCCCTTCGACCTCGTCCACATGATTTCTCTCGAAAAACCTCTAAGCGCTACATCCGTTTTTTTAGCAATGAATAAACTTTTCAATTATGTACTCCTTGTGCGGCAAGATCATGAGCCCCGAATAGGAAAGAGGGATATTGTAATGATCTAATCAATATAAATAAATCCCTATATTTGAGTTTGTTTAATTGGTTTTCTTTTTTTTAGGAATGATGCAAGACGATTGACAATTCAGTATTTTCTTGAGTCGATGTTCCTAACAAAGCACTCAAAAAAATAAAGTCATGGACTACCAAGCCCATCAAGGCGGCCGATGAAGGATTCAAATCACCCAGTGATCAAAATCTCCATACAGGGAATACATGCGGCTTCCCGAACCAGGTCATTCATCCGTCATAAATGAGTACAAACCAGGGGGCATCTCTTGTTGAGATCAACTATCAACAAAATGGAAAAAATAAAGAGCGCACATTGGATGTGCAGTCAAGCAAATAAGACATTATTGTCACGAGGTCAATCCGAGACGATAACACAATCAACATATACTGACTCGGTCAGCCAAGGTCTTCTCCAAAAGAGGACCTGAGAAGTTGAAGTTTTCAATCTGCCACCAGGGGCTTGTAAGCAGTTGTTTTGTGAATTTTCATTTCGAATGGAGAAAAGAGAGAAAAAATAAATTCCGCTAGGTTGAAAACCTGAAAAGGCGAACTAGGAAAAAGATAGGGAAAGGGGCATGATTGAAAACCCATAGAGGCAGTCATGGCAAAATGTGAGCTGCAAAAAAAAAAAACTCATTTTTCTTTAGGGTCACAGCCACCCTCCAAATGTCTACAAATAAAGAGTGATCCCGCGAACCCTGCGAGGGCGGGAGAATAAAGGGCCAGAGCCGCCCTTAAAATGGCTACACAAAAAGAGTGATCCCGCGAACCCGGTGAGGGCGGGAAAATAAAAGAAAGGGTCACAGCCGTCCCTCAAAAGGCTACAGTCAAAAGATCGCTCCCGGAACATCGATGACGGGTATTAAGTGAAAGGGCCACAACCACCCTCAAAATGGTTACGTAAAAAGAGTATTTCCCGGATCAGAGATGAGGAATAAAGGTCCACGGCCACCCTCCAAATGGCTACAATCAAAAGGGCTTCTGCAACATTGACGACGGTGAGAAAAGGGTCACAGCCACCCTCCAAACGGCTACAAAAACTCCCGCGTCAAGACGGAAATAGAGAACGGGCCACAGCCACCCAGCAATTGGCTACCACAAAAAAGAATGCTTCCGCTAGGTTGAAAACCCGAAAGGGCGGCTTAGGCAAAATCAGGAAATGATAGGCATGGTTGCAAATTCAGAAACTGCGATCATGGCAAAATGAGAGAAAATATAAAAACCGAGGGGCACGGTCGAAAATCTCTCAATCGATTGTAGCAAAAGGAGAGAATATGAGAGATAAAAAAAAAAAAAAAAAGATCCCGCTAGATTGTCGCACCCTGCACAATTTAGGGACAAACATCCATGTGCAACGCTGCACTTCTCAAGACCGCCAACAGGGGCACACCGCCAATAGGGGCACACCGCCACAGGGGCACTACAGCCAATAGATGCACGCCAACAGGGGCACTACCGCCAATAGGGGCACCATCGCCAACAGAGGCACGCCAACAGGGGCATCACACGCCAACAGGGGCACGCCAACGGAGGCACCGCCAACAGGGGCACCGCCGACCTAGGCTTTACTTTATGCACCGCCAACGGAGGCACTGCCAACAAGGGTACCGACGACCGAGGCTTTACTTTTCCGCACGCCACTGGAGGCTTTACTTTCTGCACTACCAATGGAGGCACCGTCAACAGGGGCACCGCCGACGGAGGTTCTATTTTCTGCACTACCAATGGAGGCACCGCCAACAGGGGCAACGCCGACGGAGGTTCCATTTTTTGCATGACCAATGGAGGCACCGCCAACAGGGGCACCGCCGACGGAGGTTCTATTTTCTGCACTACCAATGGAGGCACCGCCAACAGGGGCACCGCCGACGGAGGTTCTATTTTCCGCACGCCAACGGAGGCACCGCCAACATGGGCACCGCCGACCGAGGCTTTACTTTTCTGCGCTACCAATGGAGGCACTGTCAACAGGGGCACCGCCGACAGAAGTTTAACTTTTTCGCATCGTTAATAAAGCCAAAGGCTACCTTGGAGACTTGAAGACAGAAGAAGATGTACTTCCTAACCAAAATTAGTGTTTACTCGTCTTTGGACAAACCCCCTCGAATGCATTCTACGGGAGTCCGCCCAAAGAGGGGAAAAATGTAAACACCTAATTTTGGTACGCGCAACACGTATATAACACGTAAAAAATGTTATGTGTAACGCCTTTAAAAAAGGGAAGTATCTGATAATGGAAGGTCACGGGGTTGCTAAAAATAGGCTTAGTTTAAATTAGGATAGTAAATGCATTTAATATTGTGTAATATTAAGAAAATATATGATATATATTTATGGCAATATGCAATAAATATATATTCATAATTTTCAGAATTAATTAGTGTATATTATGGGAAATTATGTTTTCCTAATTTTAGGTGTTAATTTACCTATAAATAGACCCCTAGTACAATGTGATAACACACAGAAAATCAGGAGATGAAAAAATAATATAATAAAATACTATTTTACATCGATTTCCGTGCAGCCAATTTTTTTTCCTTTCCCAGCTTTTTATCTTCCCCCGGCGAGAAGAATTTCGGCCACCCTCTAATCCCGGCGTTGTCCCTGTTGCTTCAGCCATCGGAGTCCCGTGGCTGCCCAGCCTCTGCGCCACCGCCAGTTGCCTGCGACTGTTACTGCGAGCTCCGGTTGCCCATCATTTCGCCGGCCCTGACGCATCGGATCTCTGGTCGCCCCGCTGCTGCCGCCGAGCTTGCTTGCTGTCGCCGGAGCACGCCCTGCCGAAGTCCCGTCGACGTTTTCTGCTGCTGCGCCGCTGGATCCCATCGCCGGAGCCTGAGCAGCATTCACCGGAACTCCCACTGCTGCCTTCCCTTGGTCCTGCAGGTGTTTATTATTATTATTATTATTTATTGATATTATTATTATTCATTTATTTTATGTTATTATTATTATTATTATTATTATACCATGTTAATTAGTTGGTTTAGTTCTAAATTAATTAGATAGCATGTTTTAATAAGTATATGTGTATGATATGTAATTATTAAATTGTACCATGATTTTGAGCATGTTAGTTTTAATTAGATTTTATCTCAATTAGGGGATTTAGATGCATAATAGGGTTTTTAGGCTTAAGTTTGTCATTAATAATAATCCGTGTAAAAATTAGTTTAATTTTTTTTATATCGCTAGATTAATTAGTCGCGATGCATGTTTAATTCTAAATTGGAAAATAGGTTAATTAAGTACCGAAAGGGCGTGATTAAAAAAAAACAATTTTTAAAAAATTCGTAACAGAACCCCCGAACTCAAATTTTGGATCGCAGACCGATTAATTTACTTAGGTGTATAATTCGTTATTTACCTAGGTAATTTAGGTTTCTAGTTAGCCGTAATTAGCTAGTGGCGACTCTTTAAAAATTCCATGTGTTTTCAAAACATAATCGCCTTAGGTCAGATTTTATGTCCGACAACCGAACTCAAAAGGAATGGACTCACACTTCTCTTACGCGTCTACTTCAAAATTTGGAGAAGAAAAATACTCATTCACACCAAGCTCTTTGCCTTTCTTCGTTGCATCATCAATGGCGACCGCTTGGTGCTCCTTTGTGGCGGCAACTTCATCCAACTTCTCTTGTTGGAGCCTAGAAACTTTAGCTTCAAGAGATGCAATGCGCCCCTGGAAAAGCGACTCAGATGAGTTAAAGCTCCGCACTTTCTCATTCAGGCCACAGACCAACTCCTGCGCCTTCTCAAGCTCGGCTTGACGAGCCTCGTCCCTCTCAACAAACTCGATCATATATGATTACAAGTTGACAATATCAGCAATACCCTGAAAAATAGTGTAACAATCAAAGGTTTAACTCAAGGCACATAATAAAGGGAAAAAAACGAGAAGTGATAGTCACGGGGGCATAGCGAGAAAAAACTTTCTCAATAATTCGATGGGCCTCACCACGATCACTAGAAATCGGCTTCCGATCTCCTGGGGGCACAAGGCCATGCAAAACGCGGACACCCACTTCAGGAGTCTCCAAAATCAACCACACGTCAAAGTGATGTCCTCCAGACTAAGAAAATAGCATCCACGCGGAACCTACAATATCACCCTCAAGAGGACAAACCAAATACTCCCGGGACAACACAAGTAGTCTCACCCTACCTAAAAATGAAGTTGTGAATAAAACACACAAAAATATCGATAAGGCGAAATAAGGAATCATACCAGCAAGATTCGGCATCTCAAGCGAGGATCGCATCATTGGACCAAGAGAGAGAGTATCAGACGTATCGTTCAGATCAAAGACAACTTTCTCTTTATCGCATCCTCTGACCAAGGAAGGGAGTATAATACGTATCATCTAGATCAAACACAACCTTCTCTTTATCGCATCCTCGGACCAAGGGAGGGAGTATCAGACATATCGTCCAGATCAAATACAACCTTCTCTTTATCGCGTCCTCGGACCAAGGAAGGGAGTATCAGACGTATCGTCCAGATCAAAGACAACCTTCTCTTTATCGCATCTTCAGACCAAGGGAGGGAGTATCGGACGTATCTTCCAGATCAAAGACAGCCTTCCATCCACCATATGTTCCTTGCCTTTGTCTTTCTCCAAGGTAGGAGGAGTGACAACCTTCTCTTTATTGTAAGAAGGAGCATTCAGAGAGGCAGTAGCAGCAACAACATTTTTCTTCTTTCCGGAAGAATTCTTTGAGGATCCAGTCTCGAAGTGGACCTTCTTAAACTTCAATGCACTCACAACTCGGCTCGCCTCAACAGCCTGACCTGGAAAAGCAAATCAAATAGTTCAAAGGCTACCATAGTATCAAATATAGAGCGGAAAAAAATAAGTTCCGAAATTTGTCATACCCGAAAATTGTCTTTTTTCGCCGGCTTTGAAGACTTGGCTACTTGAATATCATCAGGAGCAACGCTGTAACACGCTTCCCTCTTAGGCACATGTGCACTGCCTCGCGCAGGTCCGCCTACCTGTTGGGAGACATACACCACTAACATCCCTTTCGGGGGCAAAGTCACATCACCAAGCTTGCACTTCAGATAAATTTCAAAGTGATGCATAACCTCGTCCAACAGACACAATCCAGCCATCTTAACATGAGTATGAAACTCTCTCGTCCGCAATGAATTACCTAAGTACGACCGGCTCAAACGCTCAATTTAGACTTCCGTTTTCACTTCGAAAGCTAACTAAGAATCAGAGACAGGCACTAGCCTAGAAACCGACTCTAACTCGAGGGGAATTATCCAAGCCTCCTTCCAATATAGAACCTGAATCCCAATAATAATGAGGAAATTGAACAACAACAAGAGCTTTAGGAGTAAGGAACTTATGCATACTCATGATTGCGTAAACGCAAGACGAATCCTAACAAAGAGATGAACAAGTCCACTCTGAGATACCAAAAGCCTACAACAAAATCAAAGGACTTATCAACACTTATGAAAATCAACATCATCCCATCAACAAAATAATGGTTACGTCTGTTATAACAGTTACGCCTGTGTTAAAACAGCTACGCGTGTTACAACAGCTACGCCTGTTACAACAGCTACGCCGGTTACAACAGCTACGCCGGTTACAACAGCTACGCCGGTTACGATGGTTACGCCTACTACGGGGGCAAGGCAATACACGCGCGATACAAAACATGGGCGATAGAAGGGTTAACATTCTATATCCAAGACAAAGCAACGCCTACTAAGGGGACAATGCAATACACGCGCGATATAAAACACTGCGATACAAGGGTTAACACCATATATTCAAGACAAACACCTACTAAGGGGGCAAGGCAATACGAGCGCGATGCAAAACGTGGGCGATACAAGGGTTACCACCCTATGTTCAAAGTAAAACTACACCTACTACGGGGGAAACGTGATACATGCGTACATCAAAATGCAGTCGAGACGAGAGCCAACTCCACGTCCAAAACTCAAGTTCGCCTACTACGGAGGCAATGATATACAAGTGCATCATTTAACGCAATCAATATGAGGGTTAACACCCTACGTCTAAAACGACATCTATGCCCACTACGGGGGGAAAAGCAATGGAAGGACATCACCAAATGCTACTAACATGAGGGCCATCACCCCATGTCAGATATGCTAACAAGCCTACTGCGGAGGCAAATGCAAATATATCGTTTTTTTGTTACAGGTCACATAAAATATTGACAAATACAAAGGACGACCCGAATGGAAGCAACTACACTTTCACTCGAGAAAACATGAAAGGAAGGATTTCCCGCGGTCGACAAAATAGAATTAATTGCAAGACAAGGTTGAAAGATAACACTTATAGTCCTACGAGTGAAATGAAACGCCACGCCCAAAAACGACATGTAAAATACAAGAGTTCATACTCTAGGGTAAGAAGGTGTGAGGTAAAAAAGGCTAAAAATAAAAAAAGTATATTCCTATACTCACAATTATGATTACAACATAACTGTGCTTACACCCATGCTCATACCTGCGCCCACCGACATGACGACACATATACTTGCACATTTATGATTTACCACATACTTGTGCATATATCCACGTCCATGTTTACATAGCTAAACATGATAACACATGCTATCACAGTTATGATTTAGCACATGTCTATGCATACATCTATGTTCATGCCTACAACCATTTACATGGTAGCATATATTAGCAAATTCATGATTTACCACATATTTGTGCATACACCCAAATGCTTACACATATTTGTTCATGCTTACACCCATTTGCATGATAATACATGATTACACATGCCAGGCCTAAAATCTGACATAAGACGAATAAGTTTTGAAAACGCGAATTTGAAAGAGTCGTCACTAGTTAATTAAGGTTAACTAGAATCCTAAATTACCTAAGCGAATAATGAATTAAACACCTAGGTATACAATTGGTCTACAATCAGAAATTCGAATTCGGGGGTTCTATTACGAATTAAAAACATAATTTTTAGTTACGCCCTTTTTGGTACTCAATCCACTTAATTTGCCAACTTTATTGTTAATCAATTATAAATCGATTATAAGTACGAACGACAATAAAATCTATTAACGGTTATCACATATAGTTAAATCGACATAAACTAAACATGATGAATATACATAATTAACCAGTTATCTTTTAATTAATCTAAAATAATGAAAATTTAACACTATTTATGTCAAAATAATTCTATGAATATACTTAAAATAACAAAATAGACAATGTCATGATATGTAATTAGAATTATTGGCTCATAGCTAAATTAATCATCAAAATAGTTGTTTTAATACCACAATAATAAAAAAAACATAAAAATAATTAATAAATAATAATTAAATAACAAAAGAAAAAAAAAAAACAGCTATATTACCTGCGAGGAAGATGAAGTCACGCCGATGGACTGCAGCAAGGAGACCTCCACGACGCGACGGGCACAGGCGGACGACACGGCAGGACCATTGGCCACGGACGGAAGGGCATTAAGGGAAAAGTCCGGCCAAGGGTGACAGACGAAGGCTCATTGAGGAGGACGACGACGAGCTTGGGCTCGAGCTCGGTGCGGGCGAGGGCTGGAACAGGACTGGCGGGCAGCGGGCGGAGCCGGGGGTAAGGGCTGGACCGGTGGTATGCGATGGTGGTGGCGATGACTGTTGGAGCGCCGGGGATGAGGAGGTCATGGTCGATGGTTTTCTTGCTGCGGGAAGAGAGAGAGAGAGAGAGAGAGAGAGAGAGAGAGAGAGAGAGAGAGAGAGAGAGAGAGAGAGAGAGAGAGAGAGAGAGCCGGCGGGTGGTGGTCTGGCTAGTCGGGCCGACAGCGAGGTGGCGTCGTGGCCGGGGCGAGGCGGACGCCGGTGGGGCTGGTCGGGCTCGGATGGTCACGGCAGAAAACAACCAGAGATTTAAAAAAAAACTTTTTACACTCAAGGACAAAAATTGCATGGACCCAACGAAATAATGTATTATTGTTTTTGTGATGTTTTTCCGTGTGTTAACAGTATAGAACTGAACTCTTATTTATAGTAGAACCCACCTATATTACAGATAAGATCTTCTAAATCTTAAAATAATTAAATAAATGACAGATAAATTCCTACGGATAAATATCTACAGATAATTATCCCTAAATAATAGGAGATAAATACTTATAGATAATTATCTTACAGATAAATAACTATTACAAATAAATATATATTTTTATATATTTCGAATATATCCGAGATATTTCGAATATATCCGAGATATTTTAAAAGTATATATTTATTTATTTACGCTAAAATGCACATGAGCATTTATGAACACTTCGTAACGTGATACATCTGGAAATGACACGTCACATGTAATGACGTTACGTCCGGATCAAAATCGAGTGTTAAAACACATTTATGACTTTGTTACATATTTGTGTTCATAATTGCATTCAAAACAATGCTAATTTTACATGTTATCTTATTGTCAAAAGGAAGAAAGGACAAGCATCGCGCCTCACGACCCGCCTCGAGTCTGGATCATCTAAGAGGTAAAATCAAGCACGTGAGTTCAACTCGGGTGTGCATCCCATTACATAGAGTCAAGTAAGGGTAAAACCATTGCTCGACTCAAGGGAAAATCATGGATATACACCCGGATTGATCCCACTTAGACCCGACTTAGTTGCCACGTCGACCCCAAACACGGTTATACAGTGAAACTCAGACATCAAGTGACCCTGAACCTGAAAAAATACAACCCTGATAAAAATGAGACCCGGACATGCGAAGTTGTCCCTGGTCGCGAAGGCCCGGATGGAACGCCTTCCATCCGGACCGGTGGAATCCTCCACTGGTCCGGACGGAGGAGTGTCTGTCCCGACCTTCCCGGACAGACACCCCCTATCCGAATAAGTCCGGGACCGTCGTGTCACCCGCACGCGGTCCCGACACCCGGGTGATCCTTCACCCGGGTTACTATGTTATCGGTCACTACGGGTCTCCAACGCCAGTATAAACATAGGTGGATATTACCAAACACAGTGGGCCCCTCTGATGTCAAACATGACATATTCCCGTTCTACCTGGTTTACGCACTATCTCGGGATAACATTATCCCTGGCTGGATTATTGTCCCACAAACTCTATAAATAGAACACATTACCATTCATTTACAAATTATGTTCATATTGAATAGCTATGACTTGTCTCTCTAAAAAGTTTTCTCTCTAGCCCCGTACTTACTTAAGTATCGGAGAGGGTTCGCCGGATACTCCCAGAACAACCTTTCTTGCAGGAATACGACGTGAGGAGCTGAACACGAAGGTAAGAGCTTATCAAGTGAACTAATGACCCAGAAGCGAACAAATTACTTGAAGACGGCAACCCGAAGCAACGTCATCAATCACTTTTTCTAGCTCATAGTTAACTACAATATTCATATAATTATATTAGTGCACTGATAGCAGTGTTATCAGAACCGGACCGGACCGCCGGTTTGACCGGATTGGACTGGGAACCGGGCCCTTAGCCGGCCCGGTTCTTCAAAAAGACCGGTAAGTAAGCGAACCGGGTTCGTAACCGGTTTTTTTCTAGAACCGGCCGGTTTTGGGCGGACCGGGCGGTTTGCCGGTCCGCCGGTTTGGCATAAAAAAACTCAAAAAAATTAAACGGCATCGGACAAGGGAAGAGAAGCACTTGCAGCTGGCATGCCGCTGCTGTCGATTAGCTCCTCCAGCAATCGCGACAACCAAAACTCAGGGCTCAGCCGTACACGCTCCGACTCCGGCCATCTTCGCCACCGCAGCCCTCCTCCTATCTAAACAAATCATCCAACCACTCCTGCCGCGCCATCCAATTGCCACCGCTCCCGCCGCGTCGTCCAATTGCCATTGCTCCTGCCGTGCCGTCCAATTGCCACCGCTCCTGCCGCGTCGGAGTCCCTCCAACAGCAACTCGAGCCGTCTGCCGTAGCTGTTCCCTTCACTCCTGCTGTGACCGTCTCCAATAAATTCTCACGCTTCATCCTTCTTGTCATAGAGAAGGGATTTGTAATGTAAAATACCAAAGCCCAATGAAGGCACAAGGAGAAGTCTTTTAGGCCAAAGCCCAAGGAGAAGTCTTTTTTGACCAAGGCCCAAGAGAAGTCTGCTGCTATGCTATTAATTTATGAGCTTCCTTGTCTGGCCGGTCGGACCAGGGTTCGAACCGGTTCGAACCGTCCGAACCGGAAACCGGACGCCTCACTGGTTCGGTGTCCGGTCCGGTTCTGATAACACTGCATGAAAGTGCCGAATAAAATAGTGGTACAGCGTGATAATTTTTGACAACTTTAAAAGCATTTATGTGATAAAACATAATCGGACCGTGTGGAATTGCTACAATTGAACTTTTATAATTTTCCATTATATATATAAATATATTATGGTGCTTAAAGAAGAAGAAATTATTGTAATTATTATTAGCCATAGAAAATGAGATATATATTTTTCTAGATTATTGTTATTATTATTAGGGAAGATAATAATAATAATAAGAGAAAACGCGAAAGGGACAATTATTAGAGGGGAAGGATAATGGGTCCCCAATTTTTTCACCAAAAAAAGGAGAGAAGGAGAATGGGACCCCAGGCTGCAGGGCGTGGGAGAAGATGAACATGACTTTGTCGGTTGTTCTCTCCTTCTTTTTTCCTCTGTAATAAGGGAATATAATTAATTAATTTAGCAAAAATCTATCTTATAAAATCTCACCATCTAATTTAGCAAAAATATCAAATATCGCGGTCCCTAACTTGGGGATGTAATTGGTGTGTTTTCTACTTCCGCTCATCTTTAAGGATAGTGCCATGTGATTAATTGCTGCATTAATATCAATATGAGATGAAGTGTGTAGCAATTGAGGGTTCTCAGATTCAAATCTGTCTCACTTTTTGTATTCTAGAATGTGTCTTATTGTTAAAATCTTGACATGTATTCTTAGATTTACTATTTTTATTATATGGTTCACTAAGCCTATAAAGTTTAAAAAAAACTACAAAATTAATTACACCCTGAATACGTGTCAAGATATTAATGGTAAGAAACGATGTAAGCATAGAGAATGGAGCAGAAAATATGAATCCGACTAATTAATAAAACAATATCAGACTAATAACTAATTAATTTGTCGTTACTATTAAAAAAAATATCATAGTATTTTACATCTTAAAAGCTAATTCATAATATTATCCTATGTATTATTTTACATCTTAAAAGCTAAATCATCAAAATTATCATATGTATTATAACTCACCCGGACCTAAAGTTGAAGTTTTTGTTGAATAATAATAATAAAAGCGTTATTCTGGGGGAAATGTACATCATATATATGGTTTGGAAGATATAAACATAATTTATCCTTTTACATAGATGAGGTCACTAATATTTGCACAGATTATTAATGTTAATTAACAAAACAAATTAATGTTGTATTAATCTAAGGTTCCACTACTCTATAATAAATATTTAGCAGAAAAAAAATTAAAATAAAAAATGAGAAAGAGTTTATTATCTAGAAAGAAAAAAAAAAGCAGAGTAAAAAAAAATAAGAAAGGTTAAAAATGAAAAGAAAAGTAAATTTGTTCTTAAATGTTTATTATTAATAAGAGAATTATCTGTTAATAATGGTTTCCTAATATATAAGATTAAACTCTGATATGAGAAAGGAGGGGATGTATAGTATGATCTCCATTAACGGAAATCTCTTTCCCCACACACACACTCTTTCTCTCTCATTTCTACTCCACTGGCCCTGGCCTCTCCACAGGCAACCAAGCTGTCTCTTGTTGGATATGTAGTTGGCTTGTTGGAAGCACCGCAGCACTTTCTCTCTCCTCTCTCTCTCTAACTTAACCCGACCACCGTAATATAACCCTAGCCAGCTAATATCTTCCTTTCTGAAACTACTTATCTATATCTCCGCCATTAGAGACCTAGCTTTAAATTAGTAAAGCTTCATTTGTTTAAGGCAAAATCTAGCCAGCTAGCTAGGAGGGTCTTATTCTCCATCTTGTGCTGTTGCAGCAGCACTCCACCTGTAAGTTAATGTCTAGTACAGTGTGCTTTTTCTTCTCTCTCCAGTCCCCACTCTGATGATGAGTTAGGGTTTTAGCTATCCTGCTAATTAATCCAGTTAGGGTTTGCAGAAGCTTTAGCAAAGTAAATCGCTGCCGTCAAATGGAAGGAGCGGACCATAGGAGGAGAGAGAGGGAGCCGCCACCGCTGTTACACAACGGTGCAGTCCCCTTATTCGCCGCTCATCAAACCCTACCACACCACCATCTTTCCGACGTCAGCCGACAATCCGCCTGCCCCGACTTGTCCAATCCAGATCCGGTCTCCTTCGCTTTTGCCGCCCCCAGCTCAGGGCCTCCGGCGGTGAACTCACCTGCTCCCGCAAAACCTAAGCCCAAGATGCCGCCGCCTCAGCAGCAGCAGGAGGCCGTTAAGTACAGAGAGTGTCTCCGGAACCACGTCGCCAGCGTCGGAGGCAGCGTCTTCGACGGCTGCGGTGAGTTCATGCCCGCCGGGGAGGATGGCACGCAGGAGGCCTTCAAGTGCGCCGCCTGCGACTGCCACCGCAACTTCCACCGCAAGGACACCGAGGATGGCGGCGTATACAGGCGGAGCCTCCCACCACTACAGCTCCCCGCCCCTCCACCGTCAATCCACCACCCGCGGCCATATTCCTCAGTGAGCATCGTACCAGCTCCCATGAGAGTGAGCTACGGAGGTGGGAATGAATCGTCAAAGGAGGAGCTGAACCTGTTGGGAAGTCCGGGCGGGGGGTGGAGCAGTGAGAAGAAGAGGTTCCGGACAAAGTTCACGCAGGAACAGAGAGAGAAGATGATAGAGTTTGCGGAGAAGATAGGGTGGAGGATACAGCGGGAGAGCGAGGAGGAGACTGAGAGGTTCTGCGTGGAGGCCGGAGTGATGCGTCAGGTGTTTAAGGTGTGGATGCACAACAACAAGAACTCCTCCTCTACTACCAAGTCATCATCATCGCCACCCAAACCAAGTCAACCCGACGACCACCAACAATTTTAATTTATTATATTATATTTGTAAGTCTACTGCCTGCCTGGTAGTGTTGTTGTTTACTTTAGGATTGAATTGAAGCCTGCATTGCATTATTTATTTTGTTTTTTTGGACTCAATATATGTATATCCTTAATTGTCTCTCCTCCTAGCTTAACTTAGCAAACTGCATTAATTCCCTTCTAGCTATTGCTGCTACATCTTCTGCACAGAAGATGATAATTATATTGAGGCTTTCTCTCTCTATCTACCATAATAGATCTAAGCATGCATGATTTTGCGGTATGATGATATGATACAGTATCATTTTGTTCTTTCAGAGTCTTCTGAAATATCATACAGTCGTAGTTGGTGACTAGCCAGCTTTATGCAAATGTCATTTCAAATTGCGCGTATATCATGCTATATAATTTACTCAATGTGTTTCACGGTGCAACACTAGATTCTATATTAGAGTAATCCTGCGCTTAATTAAGGAATTTTTTTGCTTGGAGGTGGCTTGCCAGAGGTATTACCCTTCGGTATAACTTGTACTGAAATGTAGTGATGGATTACCGAGTTAGCACTAAAAAAAAGCGATTACATACCGGTGATTTGTTCACCGATCCATCTGTTAGGAATAAAATACCGCTTACTACCGGATTTCATTAGATTTGATGGAAAAACGCCTTTTAACCTTTTCCTGATCGATTTCTCCTACCGATTTTGCCAGCTAGCAACCGGTCTATACGCTATGAAGATTAACGGTAGCTGACATTCCGAGCTCGGTAAGACAATCCTACAAGTTTCTCTTACCGATTTTACACGCTCGACTCGAAAAATATATTATTTTAATTCGAAACATATTCCCCACTGATTTATTGCCACACCATATCCTTCGGTGTTCAATGTTTTTTTGTTTAATGGTTGCAGACACATCTGGTTCCTTTGTCAACATAGTACAAGTAAAAAAAGTTAACTACATATATTTATTAAAGAATCAGCAAAACCTAACGCTAAGCAACATGCTAAAACCATTAGCACCCCACTACCTCCTTAACCTCTTTGCACATCGCTTCAACACGAAGTCGTCGTTCTGTGTACCGATTGTATATGACACGGCTATAGAGAAAGCCAATCGTCCCCTTAAACCTAGGTAGGTTTCTGGCAATGTTGTTTGACAGCTAAATGGGTATACTGTTGCCCCCCTTCTGCACGTTCGTTACATATGAGTACAAGAGTCAATTAGTGAGTTCCTACTGAAGTTCCATTACAGTTATACATTATTCAAACGAGTTCGGGGTTACACGCTGATAAATAAAGGTTGACGCATTCGATTGTAGATACTTCGAAGAGAAATATTCTGGATGGTCATACATGGTCGATAACTGCGTTTGGCGTATGGAGTGGGATGTTTTCACAATGGTTATATTTGGGGAGGGAAGTTGGAACCAAAACGAGACTCCCTCAATGAGATCACTTATTGCAGCTTCACCGCGGTTGGTGACAGTTTGCACACGATGTATGCCTAACGACTGGAGATATGATCGTCTTCAAACTGGTTGAAGAAGATTTGTTCTCAGTAGAAGTGTTTAATCAACACGGTCTTCTTAAAAAACCACCTATGGACGTGGAAAACAGTTCATCTCTGGTTAGGAGGAAGACGTTCCATCTGATGGCCTAAGTTGTTTAAGTGATGTTATTGGTGGAAAAAATCGTGGTCGTCAGTGCAACATCTCATTAATCAGTAGCAAGTCAAGTTGCGTAAGTTACATCTTTAATCTCATCTCACGTTGGCTAGACGATTAAGAAGTGTTCATTTTATTTCGCTGTATTTGTATAGATATTGACAGTTTCGTTGGATTGTGCAGACTATTCCAAAAAGGTTGTTGTTTACAATGGGCTAGAATACATGAATGAAGTGAAGACTGAAGATCCTGTTGAAATTAGGTGAAAAGTTGCGGTTGAAGCAACACCTTCTAAGCACAAGTACAATCATCTACCTGCGCGTCAATATCCTCTGCGATACCGCGGTTCAAGAAAGGATGGAGGATTTTTTACCTCGCGAATAAATTAGGAAAATGCCAAGTACATTCATTTTGATGTTTTTGCTGAAAGTACTCTGATTGCCACCATATAATAATGGTTGATACATGGTACGTTTGTGCTGTTGTAGTTTAAGCGTTTAACGGGTGGTGCCACTTTAATTATGTTTGCGTGTATGGAAACTTTTGTTACGTGGTATGAAGATAATGCTGTATTCGTGGTTCTTACAAAAGTTATGTACATGTAATGAACGTACGCTACTACTATGTTGGCATAAGTTGGTTGAAGTCATGTCACCATTACCATAGGAACCAAACTATTGGACTTAAAATTGTTTCACTGAAAGGCTCTCAACTAATTACAAATGTTAGGTAGCGATTTGTAAGTGAGTAAAAATGCACGTACAAGTTTCGTTATTAACCAAAGTAATATGCAAGTATTGTGAAAGGCATAACGTACTTTGTATAAACATGTGCATTTTGAACTGTTCTTGTTAGTGATAACTTTTAATACAGTATTATAAATGATAAACGAACACATCTTGTCAATGATCAATAATTAGTTGTGTAGACATATGCAAAAAGTGTATACACAGTAAAATAATCTCTATATACACATTCATTTCTAAATCATGTCGACATAACGGTCGACATAAAAATGTTGGAATTAGGGGATAGTTACTACGAATTAAAACACGTGTACATTCCAGGTAAACTAATTACGCGGCGGAAAGGGGCACATACCAGTTTCAAGCTTTCTGTAGACCCAAGATCGTGACGGGAGTTCGATGTCTGCCGGACGGCTCCTATAAGGATTCTGGTTAAAGAATCACCTACACGGAATGGTCTCCACAGCAAAGCCTCATTTCAATTCGTCAGCACGATAGATCTCTGGGATAATTGTTCGAAGCAATTTGGCACCTCCTTGGCTCCTTTGGTTCGCCCGAAACTATGTATTAGGGAGGATGGATTTATTTTTTTCTCAACACTTAGGAGAAAGAGTGATTAGCCCCAAATAAATCCCTAACCCTGTCTATTTAAAAGAGGATGTGGGTAAAACCCACTTAGGGATTTCCCTAGTTTCGATCGGCCACATTAGGTAAAGGGGAGGCCCAATTTTGGGTCTCTTATGTCAATGGGGATTTTAGGCTCAGCCCAAAATCCCTAATATGACATTACCCAATTACTTAGGTGTTGGGCTTATATTAAAGGGCTCCTATTACGGCGGCCTATTCACCAAATGCCAACAGCTCCCACTCGCCGGAATGAGAGGGTGCCTGTTATTATGTTGTCGACCAACACATCAACACTTATTCTTTGATCCACTCCAACTTCTGAATTGTTCATATGAGGTTTGTCGTGCGACCGGCAGACACAACAGACATCGTGCTACTCATCAGTTAAGAGTGTTGTAGCGTCTGCGGAACGTTGATTCCTAACCTGTTAACAACCTGTTACTTCTCTGTGCCGCGTTGTATCCATGGTCAACTGTTATTCTCCAATTGCCTAAGTCCCACATAGGAACACTTCTCCAAGGCATCCGTACAAGTATTCACAACCTTCAACTAATATCCGGTTGGTGGCCACCTAGTGAATATAAGAGTTGGAGAATTACAGGTATACATGACCATCCCCATTGCTCATATCCTTAGTCAAAACTCAACCGGTTTCCAGTACGTGGTCACTGGGTCTTTTTGTTCGGGCACTGTGTTCGTACGCCTAGAGGCGAACATTGAGCCCAACCTTAGATACGAGTTCTGAGTGCTAAGGATACTTCGGGTGCTCTTTCTTTAAGAACCCGGGATTAGTCATACACTCAAGGTGAAGAAGTTTGCGCCCATCAGAATCTCGGAAGATTCCACCTAGCACAACCGAGCCTGACCCCGTGGTCGAACGTGGCACGCGCAGTATGAAGTGCGCGTCGATAGCATAACCTGACTTACATATTGTTAGGAGTGGGAAATGTCATACACTATCGCAGATTTTCATCTAGCCCAGAATGTGTTACTGACGAACAGAGTTCATCATGGCGATCCGCAAACCAATGATCATGTCGTGTTACCCCGTAACCAAATGATCGTTTTGCTTATCCAGGATTATATTTCGAACCACCGTGGTTCTTAGCCGGTCTTGACAAAGTAGAGGTTCCCCCTCAATCAAGATGACTGTGCCTGTGTGACGAGGCAAGGCCCACATTCGACATATTTTATTGGGAGGTTTTACACTCCAGCTACTAGTTTATAGACCGTAAACTAGAAGTAATTTGGCCATCATGACGTCGTAAAATCATAAACTCAAATTTTAATTCTTTTATGTAAAATCTCAAAATGTTTTGCCACAATACAAGCCTCTTAAACCCTACGCAGTCCAAGCATTTTGACACGCTTTTCGAAAACTTCCCTGCGTAAATGTTTTGTCAACGGGTCTGCCACTATACTCTCAGAGGACAAGTATTCTAATGTTATCAGTTTGTCTTCTACCATACTTTTTGCATAATTATGTTTAATGTCAATGTGTTTCGTCCTATTATGGTACTTTGGATTCTTAACTGCTGCTATCGCTGCTTGACTGTCAGAGTAAATCCTCACAGGCTTACTCCTGTCTTTGACGTCAAGCAGAGTAGTTAAGAGTCTCTATAGTTAGACAGCCTCCTATGCATTCTTAGAGAGGGCTACGATTTCGGATTCCATCGTAGATAGCGTGATACAGGATTGCTTCTTACTCATCCATGAAATAACGGCTTTAACAAGGAGATATACTCCTCCTGAGGTGAACTTACGATCATCCGGATCGCTACCATGGTCGGCGTCACTCAACCCAGTCAATTCTAACTTACCACCCTCATAGCACAGTCCGTAGTCGGCAGTACCTTAAATATATCGAATAATTCATTTTTACGGCTCTTAAATGTTGATATCCAGCGTCTGATTGGAAACGTGCTACTATGCCCACAGCGTAACAGATATCCTGACGAGTAAATTTCATGGCGTACATTAGACTACCAACCATAATGAGGTACTCTGCACTTTTCATATGTTCACGCTCCGCCTGGTCTTTTGGGCCCTCACGCTTTGACAACGCGCACCCAAATACTACCGGCGTATCCACGGGTTTGGCATATTAGAGATGGAACCTTCTCAACAATTTCTTGATATAGGCTTATTGAGAAAGACATAGTTTTCAAGCAGCCCGATCCCTAGAAATTTTAACGGTTAACAGGTCTTTTGGTCTATGATGTTTGATAACTTTTGGGTTTTGGTCAATGATGTTTTTTTTTTTTACCTAGTTTTGGTACCATATGTTTGCAGATTTTTTCTAGTTTTGGTCTAACCGTTACATTCCGTCCATTTTTTGACATGTACAAGTCACATGATCCACCCTAAACTTTTGATTTTGTTCAATTTAGTTCATCTAATACTTTCCTAACCTTTTTTTTGCTCAATTCAGTCCCGAAGTTTCAAAAATTCAATTGGACCTATTGTCCAATTGGGGTCAATTTTAAAACTTCGGGACTAAATTGAAAAAAAATGGTTAAGAAAGTATTAGAGGGACTAAATTTAAAGTTTAGAGTGGATCACGTGACTTGAACATGTCAAAAAATGGACGGAATGTAACGGTTAGACCAAAACTAGAAAAAAAATCTGCAAACATATGGTACCAAAACTAGGTAAAAAAAAAACATCATTGACCAAAACCTAAAAGTTGTCAAACATCATAGACCAAAAGACCTGTTAACCCAAATTTTAATGTCTAGGATGTACGTGGCTTCTCCCATATCCTTCATCTCGAATACATATGCCATCCAGGACTTTGATTCATTCAAATAACTCATGTCGTTCGTGGCAATGAGTATGTCATTAATATATAATATCAAGATAACATACTTCGACTCAGAGGTCTTAGTGTACACGCAGGAATCCTCGTGAAGATTCACGAATCTGTTGCCAACGATTTCCTCGTGGAACCAGGGGTTACGAAATCCTCCAGGTGATCCATATAGATCTCTTCCTCCTAGTTTCCATGAAGGAATGTAGTCAGTCCGTGGAGTTGGGTATATCCTTTCGCAACCAATCGAGCTTTGTAGCGCTCAACTTTTCTATCAGCAGTGAGTTTCAATTGCAGAACCCACTTTGCCCCTATAGCTCTGCGGTTAGCAGAAAAATCAACTAATGACCATACCGAATTGGCTTTCATAGAGGCGATCTCTTCCTCCATTGCTTTCCTCCATTCCTTTGCTTGAGGTCCTTCCAAATCTTGTTTAACTATTATCGTTTCATCAACTGAAGTCAGAGTGAACAATTCACCCTTCTCGATGAGATACTTCTTTGGAGAAGTTCGGTGCTTTTGACTACGTCTAGGCTCAATATTCCCATCCTTAAATTGAACTATACTCTCACTAGGTATAATTCTCCCACTAGGAACAATGCTCCCACTGGGAACAAGGGCGTTGAACCTTCACCTAAAACTTTTCTTAGACGACCTCTCGGTTTCGGGATTCTACCTCCGAGATTAATTCCACGGTCACTAGGACCAGGAACCAAGTTGGTTGTCCCAGTCCCACTGTTACTAGTAGGTAGTTTAGGAATTATAGGATACTCATCCAACGGTTCAGTAACATGATGATCAGGTTCCACTTGATTCGCACTCGCAGCAACAATGATCTGTCTAGTTGGATTGACTCCTCCCACTGGATTTATTATGAAAATGTCTTCATTCTCATTAACCATGTCTTTCACTGGTGTTTCCACCTTAAATCTCCCACTCGAAGTAAGTGGTACCTGACTATCATCATCTTGTTCTAGTTCAGTTAAGACTTCATTCGTTTTGATGTTACGAAGTTTAGGAAATTCGTCCTCAAGGAACGTAACGTCTTTGGACTCATGTTCTACCACGCCACCATTCTCCTGAGCAGCCACAAGCACGTATCCCTTAGAATTCTTGGAGTACCTTATAAAGATACTTTTCAGATCTCTAGGTCCCAACTTGCCGAATCGGCTGTAATTTTGATGCATGTATGCTGCGCAACCCAAGGTCGCAGCCTGGTAAGATCCATCTCTTTACCAGTCCATAGCTCATATGGTTTCGTGTCCACCAATTTTGAAGGAACAAGGTTTACTACATGAGTGGCTGTCAACAACGCATCACCCCATAAGGAGATCGGAAGTTGAGCTCGCGACATCATGGTTCTAATCATGTCCATGAAGTGTGTGATTAAGATGCTCCGCCAATATGATTTGTTAAAGGCGTATTATGGATCGTCGTTTAACGCGCAATCCCTATTTTTTTGCATAACTTGTTTAACTCATTAGAGAGATATTCTCCACCTCTATCAGAGCGTAGGGTTTTCTTTCACCTTTCGCTCCTGTTGATTCTCTACGAGGTTGAGAAAGCTTTTAAAGCATTCAATTGGCCTCGGATTTACGAGTAATAAAATGAGTAAACCCGAAACGGGTATTGATGCAAATGAAAATTTATTTCAAACTTCGAATCAAACACTTCACACTAAATTTATACTTCGAATCGATGTGTCCGATCTATCGAAAGACACTATGCGCTAAGAGTGCGACACACATGTGTAACCCATGGTGTAATAGTTTCATTTCCAAAATTTAATTTAATTTATTGATTTCGCACGTGTTTGTCGTTACGATTTAATTGTTTCATGGAGTACTAACAATTAATTATAACTAAATCGTTCGTTTTAGTTATGCAATCTATGGGCTTAAAATGAATCGGAATATGTGTTTTCGTTCATTTTATTCGGCCTCTTGTCTTGGTCAAAATTTTGGTTCTTAATCAGTATATTCAGATTTTGTTCGGATCGATCCCGTTGACAGGGTCGATTAATTGATAAGTAAATTGTACTTCGAATCAAATTGCATTCAATTTCGATAACAATTACTTTATCCAATCATCTGAAATATAAATAACCAAAATATCAATTCAAATGAAAGATGAAACGACTGTTGAATTACGGTGCTAGATACTACGGAAACATAAACAAGGTACATGCTTGTAATCAGAATTACGCAGCGGAAGATGTAAACATACCTTAAACCTTTTCCGTAGTGCCAAGATCTTGCTGAGGGAGTTCTTGATCCACCGGACGGAAAACCTGTAGAGGTTCTTGTTAAGGAATCCCTATGCGATATAAGCTTCACAGCAGAGCCTCTGATCGATTCTTGGCAGAGACGGATCTTCGGGGTGTTTGCTCAAAGAAAATTGGCACACCATTAGTGTGTCTTGGTGGGTTCGGCCGAAACACTAGTATTTAGGGAGGAGGGTTTTTCTCTCAAATCAACAGAAAGGAGGAATTGTGAATTATCCTATTAAAAACCCTAACACTACTTATTTATAGGAGGAGAAGAGTGGAAAAAATCTACTTTGCCCCTCTCCTAGTTCGGCTGGCCAGTAGTGTATAAGAGAGGCCCAATTTTGGGCCTCTCATGTCAATTCGGATTTGGGTCAAGCCCAATTTCCCTAATGTAACATTTACCCAATTTCTTAGGTAACATATACATATTAATGGGCTTCCATTTACGCGCCCTATCACCATATGCTAACAGCCCCCACTCGCCGGAATGGGAGGGTGCCTGTTAATGTATTGTTGTCCAAATCGCATCAACATTTCACTCTTCTGATCTTGCCCCTGCTTCCGAATAGTTCATACGAGGTTTGCCATGCGATCGGCGGATACGACGAGCATCGTGCTACTCATCTGTTAGGAGTGTTGTAGCGTCCGCGGAACGTTGATTCCCTATCTCAAACCAACCTGTTAAAAACATCAAATTGTATCGCGTTGTATCCTAGGTCAACTGATAATTCTCCAATTGCCCAGTTTCCACATAGGAATACTTCTCCAAGGCATCCGTACAAGTATTCACAACTTTCAACTAATATCCGGTTGGTGGCCACCTAGTGAATACAAGAGTCGGTGAATTATAGGTGAACTCGACCATCCCCATCGCTCATACCCTTAGTCAAACCCAACCGGTTTCCAAAGACGTGGTAACTTGGCCTTTTTCTTCAGCAAGCGAACATTGAGCCTGATCGTAGATATGAGTTCTGAGTCCATGAGGATACTTCGGGCGCCTCTTCATAAAGCTCCCGGGATCAATCACACGCTCGAGGTGAAGAAGTTTGCGCCCATCCTAATCTCAAGGATTCTACCTAGCACAACCGAGCATGACCCCGTGGTCGAACGTGGCACGCGTAGTATGAAGCATGCGTCGATAGCATACCCGAACAACGTCAGGCGTGGGATATGTCAATGATGCTATCGCAGATTTTCATCGGCCCGAAATGTGGTTAATGACGAACAGAGTTCATCACCAACGATGTGCAAAACGAAGATCATGTCGTGTTACTCCGAAACCAAATGATCGTTCTGCGTATCCAAGTTTATCCAACTGGTTCTTACCCAGACTTGCTTCGGCAGAGGTTCCCCTCTCCTACAAGACGACTGTGCCCGTGTGACAAGGCAATGCCACATTCGACATAGTTTAGGCAGAGGATTGCGTCCTCCTACGACTCAATTTATAGACCGTAAATTCTGATGTAATCAAACATTATGACGTCGATGAATCATAAACTCGAATTGCAATTCTCTCATTTATCAAAAATGTAAATTTCAATTATCAAAATGTTATCACAGATATATGCCCACTTTTAAACCCTACGTAATCCAGGCTGTTTAACATGCTTTTCAAATGTCTCCATGCGTAATGGTTTAGTTAATGGGTCTGCCACCACGTCATCAGTGGGCGAGTATTCTAAAGTGATTATATTGTCTTCTACCATAGATTTAGCATTATTATATTTCACATCAATTTGTTAGTCCTACTATGGTACTTTGGATTATTTACTGCCGCAATAGCAGCTTGACTGTCAGAGTACACCTTCACAGGCTTACTCCCGACATCGCCACCAAGCCGCACAGTAAGAAGCCTTTTCAGCCAGGCCGCTTCCTGTGCATTTTTGGAGAGAGCAACGAATTCTGATTCCATCGTAGACTGCACGACACAGGATTGCTTCTTGCTCGTCCATGAAATGGCGGCATCAGCAAGGAGAAACACTCCTCCTATAGTGGACTTACGATCGTCTAGATCGCCACTATGGTCGGCGTCACTGAATCCGGTCAATTCTAATTTCCAGCACTCATAGCATAGTACGTAGTCGACATTACCTTTGAGATATCGCATGATCCGCTTTATATCTTTTAAATGTTGATAGCTAGGGTCTGATTGGAATCTTGTTACTACGCACACAACGTAACAAATGTCCGGACGAGTGCAGAGCATGGCATACATGAGACTTCCGACCATGCTTAAATACTCTGCACTTTTCATATGTTCACGCTCTAGATGGTTCTTCAGGCCGTCGCGCCTTGATAACGCGCACCCGAATACTACCGGCGTTTCCACGTGTTTGGTATCTTGTAACCTTTTCAACTGTTTGTTGATGTAGGCTTCCTGAGATAGACATAATCTCCGGGCGGCACGATCTCTAGCAATCTTAATGCCCAAGATGTATGTAGCCTCTCCAATGTATTTCATCTCAAATACAGATGCCAACCAGGACTTTGATTCATGCATGAAACTCACATCGTTCGCTGCAATGAGTATGTCATCCACGTATAAAGTTAAGATGACATACTTAGACTCAGAGGTCTTTGTATACACGCACGGATCCTCGTGAAGATTCACGAATCGGTTTCCAACGATTTCCTCGTGGAATCTGCGGTACCATTTCCAAGACGATTGTTTAAGACCGTAAATGGATCTTTGGAGTTTACAAACTTTACGTTCGTTACCAGGAGTAATGAAACCATCCGGTTGTTCCATATAGATCTCTTCCTTCATGTTTCCGTGGAGGAATGCGGTCTTAACATCCATTTGGTGCAGCTCTAGATCGAGGCATGCGACCAGGGCTACGATTGCCCTGACTGTGGTGTACCGCACAGTCGGGGAGTATGTCTCATCAAAGTCCACTCCGTGAAACTGGGTGTATCTTTTCGCAACTAGTCAAGCTTTGTTCGCTCGACATTTCCATCAGCAGTATGTTTCAGTTTCAGAACCCACTTAGCCCCTATGGCTCTGCAGTTAGCAGATAAATCAACTAAAGACCATACTAAATTGGCTTTCATTGAGGCGATATCTTCCTCCATTGCTTTCCTCCATTCCTTTGCTTGAGGTCCTTTCAACGCTTCTCGAACTGTTACTGGTTCGTCAACAGAAATTAGGGTGAGTATCTCACCCTTCTCGATGGGATACTTCTTGGGAGAAGTTCGATGCCTTTGACATCGTCTAGGCTCGTTAATCCCATCTTGAGTCTGAGCGTTTCTCCCAAAAGGAATAATGCTTTCTATCGGAGCATCACTCCCACTGGGAACAAGGGCAGTGCTAGAACCTTGACCTACAACTTTTCTTGGACGACCTCTCGGTCTCGGGATTCTACCTCCGAGATTAATTCTTTGATCACTAGGACCTGGAACCAAGTTGGTTAATCCACTCCCAATGGAAACAATGGGTAGTTGTGGTATTATTGGATTTTCATCCAGCGGTCCGGCTACGTGATTATCAGGTTCAACTTGATTCGCACCTGCAGCAACAGCCTGCAGCAACAGTGATTTGTGCGGTAGGATTGTGTCATCCCACTGGATTTACTATGAAAATGTCTCCATCTTCATTTACCGTTTCATTCACTTGCGTTGCTGCCTCAAATCTCCCACTGGAAGTAAGTGGGACCTGACTATCATCGTTATCTGCTCCAATTCGATCAAGACTTCGTCTGTTTTCATTTCACCAAGCGTTGGAAATTTGTCATCAAGGAATGTAACGTCTCATGTTCGACCACGACACCATTATCACAAGATAATTTAAACATGTATCCTCTAAGAGTAGTTATCATACTCTCGGTTCACATACTTGTTTAATGCGCAAGTTAATGTCGCATGATGATACGATTTAACTCATTATCATTCCTTTTAGCTTTTATGGTGTCGTGTTTGACCGATTTTGTTAGAACATAGTTCTACATTGATGTGAGTCAACTGCTTTTCATCCCATAGGGAACGTCGGTTGTTAAACTCTAACATTATATTTTCAAACCATGCTAGTTGAAGTGAGTTATCGATATGATTGTCTTGCCAAACTATTCATTACAGGCATTTAGTGGGAGAGTCATTTTACCGACGTCATCCTTTTCATTGGCTAATTCATCTCAAAGACTTATCCATCTCTGAACTGTGCATTGGGCTTTCGCCTTATGCGTCAGTCGACACTTTTACGAGTTCATGGTAGTTTGTGAAGCATACATCTTTTCATCGTATAAGTATTGAATGAATTATTCCCAAAGGGAGACAAATGAAAATTTCGAAATTCATTCATTAAAACACTTCACCATTAATTTCGTACTCTGAAACGATGTGTTCCGTCTTTCGAGGTACACGCGCCTGTGGCGCCTATTCCAGGTTTATCCCATGGTATAAATCGTTTCATTTCCAAAATTCAATTTACTTTAATCCAATCGGTTTTGCACATGTTCATCATTACGGAATTTATCATATAGCAGAGTACTAACAAATAAGGAATTCTAAATCGTTCGATCTAGCCGCGCAATCGACGGGTTTATTCAGTTCAGTTGACCCGATTGAGATGATGGAGCATGTGTGTCGTTGCGTTTCATTCAGCCTCTCTTACCTGGCCGAAAAAAATTTGGTTTCAAACCCGTAGGTATGAGTTTTCGTTTTGGATCATTCGCTTTGAAGGGACCGCTAAATTGATGAGCAAATCGTGCTTCGAGTCGAGCAACAATTACTTCATTCAGTAACTCCGAATCTCGAAATAACCAAAATTTTAGTAACTCAAACGAAGAACGAACGATAAATGACAATGGTATGGTTCTCGATCTGAAGGTCGCGTATTTGATCCATACTTGTCGCACACAAAGTTGAGAACTTTGGTCATGTTGAACATCAAACCTGAGTAAATTCACGAGTGATTCACATCAAATGTCCGTATAAAACAATTTATAGCTTTATACTCATGACATACGAGGCGTACTTGGGACGCACTTTTATCAACGGGGTTTAACCCACTAAATTATCATATAGGACTTATTCAAGCCAGTTTTCTTCATGATATGCAGATCATGGTTGGCTTATATCGACCCACTGTGGTGAGCAGAGAAGAGTTGTCCCTTTACTACTGTGCTTACTGTACTTGACTAGACTCATGGTAAGTGAGTCCCGTCAACGTCAGACAACCATATACATATTTTCCATGTTGACCTTTCATTGCGAAGGTCTCGAGTGGCTTTTACACCAGCATCCATGGAAAGAGAAAAGACCATCACATTTACAAAACATTTCTAGCTTTAGCATCCCTGCTTCCACCAAGGAGGATGCAAAGGGATACCAAGCTATAACATTGTCTGGTAGCAATTGAAGTCTTCTTCAACCCCTTTTGACCAAGGTTGAATGTATCACCACATACGCGTTCATATCATCAAAGAACCTACTCTCCATTCTTGTGGAAACAAATTATCACATTCATCTCTCATTGTCAAAATCTTACATACTACTATATTCATCCGTAGTTGTCCTCTCCACTTTTCGGAATCGTAGTAGAGAGTTCAACACATGCTATTTTTATTCATCATAATTTATACCATCAAGATTGCGAGGAATGTCGAATCGCACTCATTCAACCAACTCATACGAACACATTGATAATCATGCATAATCAGGGAGAGAATAACATTTCGAGAAAAAAATTGCATACATCAGATATCTATTAAGATGGAATACGACAAATAATGATTCCTCAGCCATCTAAACCAACCGACCGCCAGTAAACCGAGGGAAGGGGGTTCGTGAAAGAGTTCACATTTCCGTCGTATTCAATCCAATAGATCAATCTCTTAAAACAGTTTTATTCGCAAATTATCGGAACGAGAATTTTAAAATAAGCATACCCGATCTTGGCTTTCCCAAGGCCCTTTTGTGTTTGAAAAATGTTCTGATGAACTTACGCATGCATATACAATTCTACTTCACAAGTAAATTATCATAGCAAGCCAAATTCATCATCCAAACCACATATCATGCATACGCGTCATGCGTCTAATGTTCCGAGGAACTCATGCTAGCACATATATAATTCTACTTTCTAAGTAAACTATAACATGTAGCTACATCCTCAACATTCAAGCATACGTGTCATACATGAATCTTCCACATCAAACATGCATATTTGGCGACTGGCTTTTGTTTTAAACACATTTTAAATATTAGGGGCTGACTTGCAATTCATGCTTACAATTAATCATGCGTGTTTCTAGACATGAATCCTAGGCAATCGCAACCATCACAACATGTCTGTCCTAGTGCGTAAACCATATATTTAACCAGGGCTCTGCCCCCAACATCCAGCTAACTTGACATCGTCAAGACAACAGTTCTAATAAATATATGTGACGAAAAGTAAACTATTACAATTCAGCCCTCTAATTAATCCAGTCCCTAAATTATGCATTTTCGAGATCCATCCACATAATCGAAACTAGGCATTAAGGTTAATCAAAACGTGAAAATTTTAAACGTTCGAGCACTTTGTAGACTATTTAAAGTTCGAAAACATTTGGTTTAAAACTTTCCGGCTAAGTAGAGTTTTAAAGTCCACTAAAAACTTAACTTAGCCACCAATATTAATTATGTAAACTAATTTCCAATATTGCATATATATATATATATATATATATATATATATATATATATATATATATATATATATATATATTTATTGTCAAGATTCTATCTATAAGATGTAAATCAATCAAAAATATATATATAAATTTCGGCCTAACTATATATATATATAAATATTTATTTATTGTCAATATCTTTAATAGGGAAACAAATATATGACAATTTTTTTTTTAATCTTTTAGGTAATTTAATATATCAATAATATCCCTATAAATTAGCCAGATATATTGATAGTTATATATATATTTCTATATATAAATGTGAACCTATCCATATATTTCCAATTATAGATATATTGTCACATTTAATAAAAATTAAAATATGGTAAACAATATTACTAACATATTCGGCCGAATCTTGCTTACTTGGGGCCTAAGAAATTAAAAAATTTACATTTTTAATTCTCCTAGGGTTCGGTCGAAAACACTAATTGGAAACACGTTGTCAAATTTCAAGATCAAAATTTGATAAGATCTACAATCCAATGTTTGATTTTGATAAAATTCATATTTTTATTGAAGATCATGAACATAAAATTTTACTAAGAACATCATGAAAATTTCGGCACTAACAACTATAAAAATTGGAAATTGGAAATTTTCATTCTTTAAAATTTCGGCCAACATATTAAAAATCAAGAACATCAATTTATCAAAATCATGAACTCCTAACACACGCTCTGATACCACTGTTAGATTACGGGGCTAGATATTATGGAAACATAAACAAGGTACATGCTTGTAATCAGAATTACGCAGCGGAAGATGTACACATACCTTAAACCTTTTTTGTAGTCCCAAGATCTTGCTGAGGGAGTTCTCGATCAACCGGACGGAACCCGTAGAGGTTCTTGTTAAGAAAGCCCTACGCGGTATAAGCTCCACAACAAAGCCTTTGATCGATTCTTGGTAGGGACGGATCTCCGGAGTGTTTGCTCAAAGCAAATTGGCACACCATTGGTGTCTTGGTGGGTTCGGCCGAAACACTAGTATTTAGGGAGGAGGATTTTTCTCTCAAATCACTACAAATGAGGAATTGTGAATTATCCTATTAAAAACCTTAACACTCCCTATTTATAGGAGGAGCAAAGTGGACAAAATTCTACTTTGCCCCTCTCCTAGTTCGGCCGACCTAAAGTGTATAAGGGAGGCCCAATTTGAGCCTCTCATGTCAATTGGGATTTGGGTCAAGCCTAATTTCCCTAATGTGACATTTACCCAATTTCTTAGGTAACATATACATATTAATGGGCTTCCATTTACGGCGCCCTATCACCACATGCTAACAACGAAAATGATAAGGTTCTTGATCTAAAGGTCGTGTGTTCGATACATGCTCAACGCACAGATAGTCGAGAACTCCGAGTCTTGTCGAGCACCACATATGAACAAATTCACGAGTGAATCACATCAGGTGATCTGTGTCTGAATAAAACCTTTTAAAGCTTTATATATATGACATACGAGGCTTCCTAGAGACGCACTTCATCAACGGTGCTTTTACCCACCGGATATTCGTTTAGGACCTCTGTGGTCCGGTTCTCTCCATGACATACAGAAATCATGGTTGACTTCCCCCGATGTCCTGTGGTGATTTGTGAAGTTGGTTTCCCTTTTGCCCTGGTTACTGCACTTGAATAGGCTCATGGTCTACTTAATTGATTTAGTCAAGCAAGTGAGCCCCATCATCGTCAGACAACCATGAAAGGGGATACCTCTTCAATATGAGAGATATTCTCCTCCATGTTGACCTTTCATTCTGAAGGTCTCGAGCGAATTTTACACCAGCATCCATGGAGAGATGACCATCATTCTCAACCGTAAACATTTCTAGCTCCAGCTGCCTTGCTTCCACCGAAGTGGATGTAAAGGAAACACCAAAGTTGTAATGTTGTGTGGTTGCAACTGAATTCTTCTTCAACCCCGTCTTCTTCAACCCCTTTATCCAAGGTTGAAAATATCACCACATACGCTTTTAGATCATCAAAGAACCTACTCCCATGATTGGGAAACAGATTACCACATTTATCCGTTATCATCAAAGTAATACGGACTACCACATTCATCCGTGGGTGTCCTCTCCGCTTTCAGAATCGCAACAGAGAGAAGTTTAACACATACTGCTTCCACTCATCATATCACACACCATCAAGATTGCGATGAATATAGAAACATACTCTATCAACCATATAAATTCACACATTGACAATTATGCGACAATCAGGGAGACAATAACATTTTGAAAAATAATTTCATATATCGGATATCTATGAGATAGAAGGTGAAGGACACTGATTCCTCAGTCATCTAGCCAACCCGACCACTAGTAAACCAATGGAAGGAGGCCGTGAAAGAGTTCACACACTGACGTCTCTTTTCTAATATATCAGTCTTTTAACATACACCCGATTTTATAACATTTCGAGGAATTCATGCAAGCACATATAATTCTACTACACAAGTAAATTATCACGTGCAGCCACATCCTCAAACAATCATGCATACGCGTCATGCGTCTAATTTTGCGAGGAACTCATGCAAGCAAATATAATTCTACTAAATAAGTAAATCATCACATGCGACTACATCCTCAACATTCATGCATACGCATCATGCGCGATCACACTACTTCAAACATGCATATTTGGCGACTGAATATCGATTTTAAACATTTGGGGGCTGACTTGCAATTCATGCTAACAATCAATCATGGGAACTTCTAAACATGGATTCTACGCAATAGCAAACATCACAGCATGTCTATCCTAGTGCGCAACTCATTAATTGAAATCTAGGGCTCTGCCCACAACATGAAATATCCAGCTAGCTTGACATGGTCAAGATATAATTCTAATTATTCAATAATATCAATTTATATAGAAATTGCAATTCAGAGCACTAAATGATTCAGTCCCACAATCATTTTGGCATTGGCTCGAGTTGCACCAGATGGATGTTAAGACTGCCTTCCTTCATGGAAACTTGGAGGAAGATATCTACATAGAGTAACAAGAGGGTTTCTTATACCCTGGAATGGAACGTAAAGTTTGTAAGCTCCAAAGATCGATCTATGGTCTAAAACAATCGCCCCGGCAATGGTACTGCAGGTTCCACGAGGAAATCGTGGGTAACAGATTCGTGGTCGAAATTGCCATTCTTGACATTTTGGCCAAATTCTTTCGGTTAGGTGGTCGAAATTGCAATTTTATGTTTCTTCAGGTCATTTTGGTATTTATCGGTTTTGTTATGGTTTGTTGCAAATTTCAGATTTTGGATTAGGATTAGGTTTTTTCTTCATTATTTAAGCTGTGTTTAGCAGTCGTTGAGAGGCAGTTAATTGATATATGAAGAAAAAAATTGAGGTTTTCCTCTACCCTGCGTCAAATTCTCGGATTCCCTTTCGAATCAACGAGTTCTTGCGCCCTCTATCCATCAAATTCTCGGTATTCCCCTAGAATCAATGAGTTTTTACTTATTCCATCACGCTGCATCACCAACCCTCTGAATTCATTATACCCTCCCGGGGACTTCGTCAATGGGATCCGCTTTCCCCATTCCTGTTTATCCTTTGCGCTGAAGCACTCTCGTTCAAATTATCTTTGGCTCAATCTCAAGGTTCTTTTCAGGGCATCAAACCAGCTTGGAATTGTGATCCTATTACCCACCTTTTTTCGCAGTTGATAGTCTGATCTTTTTTGAGGCTTCTGATAGGAATATCTCATTACTGCTGAATATCTTGGAGCTATATGCCAATGAATCTGGTCAACTCATCAACTATTCCAAATCTAGTATCCGATTCAGTAAAAATGTGCCCTCCCATGTACGTAATCACTATATCCAAACTTTAGGGGTTCGTGAAATGGATGATTCCGATATTTATTTGGGTCTACCTATTGACTGGTCCTCACAGAAAGCTGCGGTGGGAGCAAAATTGGTTGATAGAGTTTCAAAACGTATTCAAGGTTGGATGTCTTCTTTCCTCTCCCCTGTAGGAAAAGAAGTTCTTATCAAATCAACCATTGCCTCTATCCCGACCTATGCCATGTCTTGTATGAAAATTCCATCTAGTACTATTTCCAAGCTATATCAGATTATTCGAGAATTCTGGTGGAAAGGTTCTTCCTCGTCACGTGGCATTCCTTGGACTGCATGGGACAAAATCTCCCAACCAAAGAAACTTGGAGGCTTGGGGTTTCGGGATTTTCGTTCTTTTAATCAAGCTCTACTTTTAAAACAACTATGGCGTATCCTTAAGTGAACCGATTCTATTTGGGCTACTTGTATCCGACAAAAATACCTCTCTGATAGCTCTTTTTGGACTACGTATGCCTCAGCAAATCATTCTCTCCCCTGGAGAACTCTCTTAGGGCTGCGCCCTCTTCTTCAGGAGGGCTGTCGTTGGAGAGTAGGTGATGGCTCATCTATTGACTTTTGGAAAGATCCCTGTGTACCCTACTGTTCTTCACTCCTTTCCGGGAGAATTCCTTCGGTTACAATCACCAATACTTCAGTTCAGCATTTCATATCTCAAGATCTACGGGCTTGGAATGAAGATTTATTGCAAAATCAACTTCATCCAGTGGCTATTGATTGGATTAAGGACATTCATATTCATTTATTCCCAGTTTCGGATAGATTTCTTTGGAATCACACTGGTAATGGCTAGGGATGGCAACGGGTCTCGGGGCCCCGACCCGAAATTGACCCGTCGACCCGCGGGGCGCGGGTCGGGTTCGGGGCGGGGCGGGTCCGGGTCTAGAGTCGCGGGGCCCCGTAGACCCGCCCCGAAAATTATATATGTAACATATATAAAATATTAGGTTAATATTGGACCTATCTAAAATAATGAGGACCTAATAATAAATAATAAAGTTAGAATAGTTAGATTTTTTAGGGTTAGTGCTGCCAGCAGTTCCGCTTCATTTTAAGTCTCGCTCCCTCTCTAGTCTCTGTCTCTCTGCTCATTCTTTTCCTCCAGCGACCAGCAGTCGGCAGTCCTGCGATTCCGGCCACGGTCACGGCTGTAGCAGGAATTTCCGGTCACGGCTCCAGCAGGCTCTCCTCCCGTCTTCTTCATCTTCTCCGGCGGCAGCAGCTCCAGGTGCAGTCACAGCTCCAGTCACACGCTCCAGCATTCAATCCTGTATTCTTCATCTTCTCTGCGTTGTCGGAAAGAAGGGTAAATTCAATCAATCCCGTCTTCTTCATCTTCTGTGCGTTGTCGGAAAGAATCGGGTAAATTCAATCAATCCTGTCTTCTTCATCTTCTCTGCGTTGTCTTCTCTGATTGTCGAGTAATTTCTCCAGGCGCAGTCACAAGCTCCAGCAGTCGGTAGTCAGCGGCTCAGGTCACGGCTCCGGTCAGCAGTCCAGGCACCTCCAGCAGCTCCAGTCAGGCAGGTTCTTCCCTCAGGCAGCGGATTCTTCCTCAGGCAGCGGCTCCGGTCAACAGCAGCACTCACGCAAGTTCGGGTCGGGTCGGGGCCCCGCGGGTCGACCCGTAGGAATTTTTGCCCCGTCTGACCCGCCCCGACAGGTACATATACCCGGGGCTGGGTCTACAAAGTCGACCCGCGGGGCGGGTCCGGGTCGGTGAAAACCCGCCCCGACCCGCCCCATTGCCATCCTTAGTAATGGCTCTTACACAGTCAAGTCAAGCTACCACTATATTAGGTCTTCTCTTAGACCTTCCCCAACTATGTCTTCCTCCTCATCCCCTAGGATTGTCAGTCCTAATTTTTGGGTAATTCTTTGGAATCTCAAACTTTTACCCAAAATTAGGATGTTCATCTGGAAGGGGTGTGTTAACGGCTTACCATTGAACCACAACTTGGCCAAACGAATTCGTACTGCTAATCCATTTTGTTGTTTTTGCAAGATAGCTTTTGAAACATGGGATCATTTGATGTGGAAATGTTAATTCACTCGCAGAATCTGGTTTGCTAGCCCTCTCATGGTGAAATCAGATCTTCTTCCCTTACATAATATACAGGATTGGCTGTCTACCTCTGTTCCTGATTTGTCACGATTAGAAAATACTAAGTTTTTTGTTCAGAAATGTATTATCATGTGGGTTGTTTGGTTGGAACGTAATAACTGTATTTTCAATAATGTCAACCCCTCTATAGAGTCTGTAATTTTTCGTTTCTAGCTTTTATTGATAATTTGTTAGCTTTATCTATGGATACAGGATCCTCAGGATTTGGACGACAACCAACCATCAGGATCCCAGTGAATGAATTAGAAGATGCGGATACACACCATCCCTTTTGCTGTATTATCTCAGATGGTGTTGTCGACCTTTCTTCTCGATTACTTTATGGTACTGTTGTTTTGTTGGATGCTAGGGGTTCAATTGCTGGCGTCTCGGTATCGGTTGTTGCTGGAACATCACCTCTTTTGGCAGAAGCAGTTTCAATTCGAACTGGATTGAGATTGGTTGCTCCTTTCGACGGAGTCTCTAATCTTTGGACGGATTCCAAAGTTGTAACTGACTTAATTCGGCAACCTGATCTTTGTCCCTCTATTTTATTTGGTGTTTTTTCGGATATCTTAGAACTTTGTAATCGTACTGGTATTTCTATTATCTTTAGGAGGCGGAATTTGGTGCATGTTGCCCATAGGATTGGTTAGAAAGCTTGTGTGGGATCCCTGACTGGGACATGGTTTGGCCCGGATATCCCATCAACTTTTCTTATCTATTCTGCTAGCTGTTTGCCTTTGTATGATTCTCCTTTTCCTTAATATATGGGCTCGTTTTGGATTAAAAAAAAAACATACCTAATGAAAAATACAATTTTAATTTCTCGTAAATTTGCCTCGTAGGTCTTCAGAAAAAATATTTTTAATTGTGGAAATAAACATCTTCTATTGAAAAAATATTTGGTAAACATTTTATTATTTAATTAATATGGTCTAAAATAAGACTCTCATAAGAATAATTAAAGTAACTTCAATTTAATTATAATAGAATTTGCTATTACGTATTCTTAAGTATTACAATGTTAGTACTCTAATATTGAGTTACTGTTACGAAAGTAAAGAGCTAATAGAAGAGGGAACTTGATGATGACTTATTATAACACATAAGGAGCCCTTATATAGGGATTACATATACTTGTGGAGGAAGTAAATTTAATACTAGGAAAGTCTAAACAAGGAAGATGGTATATACACGTAATATTGAACATCCACTAAATATATTCATAACACTCCCCCTTGGATGTTCATAAGGGAATTGTGCCTCATTAAAACCTTACTAGAAAAACCCCATTGGGATAAAAATCTAGTGAAGGAAAAAGAGTACACAATTATGGATCCCTTTTTGTAAGCTGCCTCGTTAACAACCTTACCAGGAAAACCCGATGGGACAAAACCTTGGTTAAGGGAAAAAGAGTGCAGTGGTGTAGATTCTCCCCCTGATGTTGACATCACGTAATTTCATTAAGTCGACGCAATTCAGTAATGTTCACCAATCTTCAAATTTCGCAGTCGGAAACCTTCGGGAATAAATCCGCACATACTTGTTGGTTGTTATGTTGCCTTCTTCTCAACATCGTGGATGAAAAATAACTTGGAAAAATATGTTTCGTCTTGTCTCCTTTGATGTAACATTATTCTTCAACTGGAGCTATATAACCTGCATTATCTTTAAATATACAAAATAATGGTACATTTCATAATCTAACCTGCATTTTGCACAGCCAACTGATATAAGACTTGATTCTATATGATAATAAACTCATGTAATTCGTCCCTCGGAGATACCATATTTTCTTAACATTGCTCCAATTTCACAATATTTGAGAAGAACTAAATCTTGCTTAATTCGCATAATAGAAGTCTGATACAACATAGCTCAAATAAGCTATATACATGGAGAATATAACATAATCAACATGTATTATTTCAAATGGTACAATATCTTTATTCTTGGAAAAATTTCCATGCTCGCATTTTTAAATCCTTATGGGATTTTTACGTGGATTCCACTATCAAATTAGCCACCCAAATAGGCTATAAATAATTCATATCATGAGACGCATAAAAAAAAACTTATTTATGTACAGCCAACATAATAATATACTTGAAGATGATTGCTCCACCAAATGATTCATATAATAATTATCATCTTTTTGCAGAAAAATCTTTGTACCACGGGTTGTGCCTGTCTTACGAGGCAATCTATTTACGCAGAAATTATTTATATCCATTGGCTATCACATTCTGCATTTGTCATGCTCATACTTGCGTCTTTTCAAACTTTGGCCAATCATGATGATTCTTTGATATATTGAGCTCAAGATCCTCGTCTTGTTTTATGAATTCACTCATGAATAATATTCAAAACTGTTGTCGACAACTTTATATTTTACGGTTCCATCACTTCCCGTTAATGACATAACTTATTGAGATTTCTTTATTGTAATCACTTTCAGGTACCTGAACCACTTCTGGGGTATCATATTTAGCTATGTCTCTTTTCCTTTTTTGGAAATTGCCTCCGTAATAAGACCATATTTATCTATTTTCTTTATATGCTCCATTCTTGTTAAAAATATTTGGAACCAATATCACACACTTCAGGCGTGAATTATTTTTCATTATAATCTGTCATATCAGGACATTTCAAATTGGAGCATTTGCTGCTAGTAATTGACTGATGACTTTTTGGGTTTTAGAAAGTCATTAAATACTTTATCGGCAGTATTTGTAAATATTTATCTCTCTGAACTTCAGGTTCAAATTCTCATAGTGCGAGGATCTAAATGAGATAATAACAAATTTTTTTTTTTTTTTTAGTCAATCTCTCTCCTGCCAGCTGCTTATTTTCTCCCCCTAATGTTGGGAAAACTTGTTCAAAAATCAGCAACTCTTGCTTTAATATATATCACCCATTATTCCCAAATATTTGATATGTATCCAACACATTTTTCCCAACATTCAAGACCCATCTTTGTGCAATTCGGTGGAGCAGTTCAAATATATATCGCACATCATAAAATTCATATATGGGAAATTTGTCGCTTGACCAAAAGTTGGTTGTAATGGGGAGAACTGTGATTTTAACATTGGCTTGATGCACATGATTTGTACTCAACTTGCTCTAATTGGTAGCAGTTTAGCTATTTAATTGGAGGATCTTTGTAACTTTCATGCTAAACTGCAAATCTAGACATGTTATTGTCTGAATCTTATAGTAAATATCATCATCATTCTTTATTGCATAGTCTGGAAATTTGCAAATTCATAATCAACGCACATGTGACCATATTGTAGATGCATCTTTCAAAATAATATATCGGTCCACATGGCAGGTGAACGGGCCCATATTCACCTTTTATAATTTCCATAAATAATGGATTTTATCCCGGACTTAGCTGATGATGATCACATAACGAATTTTCATTTGAGAGCAATTATCATAATGATTTATGGAGAATTTTCAGGTTCTTCCAAATAATGTATTGCGCATCTTAAGTGATCCGGAATGGTCTATAACCGGTCACGCCAAATATTGTAATGTATGGGTAAAACTTCTGGTTTACCTCAATGCATCAGTAAACTTCAGGTTTAACTGATATGTATATCTTTCGTATTTCCGTAGGAGATATGTCATGTATCTCTTGTAACATAATCCGCATATTGTTATTTTATTCATCGTCATCATAATGATGATTGCGGAGTTATCAATTCTTTATAATAATATATAATGTAAGATATGAATAACAATAATAAAAAATGTAAAGAAATAAATAAATAACTTCTTATAAATGCTCAATTTCATGATCTTCGGGATCACTTATAGCTCAATATATTAGGATCCTTATTTGTAACTCAAAATCTTTAATGATCTTTTGTTTATATCGCAAAATCTCTAAGGATATTCAGATCTCATTTTCATGATCCCAGATCATTCATAAAAATAATTCAGGATCTTCAGGATCTCTGTTCATAATTTAAGATCGTGATATTTTATTTATAGTTCTAGATCTTCTAGGATCCTTTACTCATAAATCATGATCTCTTAGGATCTTCAGGATCTATTATTTATAATAATTCATGATATACATGATTTTTTCTCATACAAGAAGATCTTTATTTCATAAATTGGATTCTCTTGATCCTTTTCTCATACATTCTAGAATCTTCTAGATTCTAAAAGTAGTAATTCTTGAGCTTCTGGAATATTAATATGTAATAGCTCATGATCTTGTGGATCATATCATAATAAAGTGCAATAGACATAATTTCATGCAAGAATTATAAAAGATAAAATTCAAATGTAAATATAGTGCAAGAAATATAAAAGATAAATTTAAATGCGGAATTTAAAATAAAGTAAATACGAATATTAATAAATTTGATCTTCAGAATCGTAATATTGAATCTTCAGGATCCGATATTCATAAAGAAAGCAACTTTTTTTTTTTATTATCATAATATCCCACAATTAATACATGCAATGAATTTTGCTTTTCACATAGACACTTTGCCTTGTGTCATCGCGCTTCATATGATCAAATTTCGCGCTTCATCATATAATTAAATTTCTACTAGCGTCACCGCATCTCAACATCATCATTCAACTTTGCATTCTTTCTTGCATTCTTTATTTATAAGATGCATCATCTTTATTTTTCGATACCATGATGATGCTAATTATTTTATCTCTTTTAATATCATCCATGTCCACGACCATGGTAACTATAACTGTTAGATGTACTATATCGAGTTATCATAATTATAAACCGCAACACTCACTTCTGGGAGTGCGCTAATCATAAACTTGCTTCAAGGAGTGGAGGATTTCATCACTATAATCGTAATGTGCAACACTCGTTTCAAGGAGTGGAAGTATATCCTCGTTATAATCATAAGTTACATGCTCACTTCAGGGAGCGAAGTATATCTAGTAGGCGATGCATATAATTTTGATTCATCAATTACATATGGATATATATTTCAGCATCTAGCCGCATTTTTTTTTCATGATAACTCATGTGTTATACACTCGCTTCTGGGAGTGGAATCATATTAATACATATAATTTTATGTATGAAATAACTTTCACATGTATGTGTATTCAATATAAATACCACAAAAAAAAAACTTTAATGACGTAATATCATGTATTGAATAATCGAGTACACAAAACCTGACATATTGTGTGATAAATCCGATGTACTGCTGCATGGGGCTGTCGTCATTGTTCCGATCGAAGGATCGGAAAATCTCTCTCAGCTTCGATAGCTGCTGCTCGACAAGATTCTGCTCGACAAGCTGCTGCTGTTTCATAGTTAAAGACCTCTCCTTCTGAAAACCGCGTCGACCTGTACTCTTATTCGACTTGTATTGATGCTTCTTGTGAGATATGGAACGAAGAGTTTATCAATAAACTGAATCGGTTGCCACAAATTAAAAAAAAAATGATTTGATAAATAGGAATTAATATTAATATAAGAATAATTTTATTAGTGATCTCAGCATCATAGATGAAAGATGAAAATATGTTTAAACAAATCGGTGGATGGCGGGGCGGTGTTCTGGATCGGCTGGAAGGAGACTTGGCTCAGGTTGAGCCCCCATGGGCCGAGTGACGATATAGACGATCTGTTGTGTATATATATGTCTATGACTGGTCTATGACAACGGTACGGAATTTAATGTAAATCTGAGAAGAAAAATAAAAAAACAGCGAAATCGTGCTGATAACGTGTTACGAAAGTAAAGAGCTAATAGAAGAGGGAACTTGATGATGACTTATTATAACACATAAGGAGCCCTTATATAGGGATTACATATACTTGTGGAGGAAGTAAATTTAATACTAGGAAAGTCTAAACAAGGAAGATGGTATATACACGTAATATTGAACATCCACTAAATATATTCATAACAGTTACATAATTTTTATTCAATGAAACAATGGATGTTGTGGTCCGTAAACATGGCGGAATAAATGGCATTGCAGATGGGGGAGGATCATTAATGGAAGTCAATTATGGAGGTGTCTCCAGGCTTTTATTCTGCTCTGAATTGGTTGGTCCCGTTACGTACCTTCATGCCACATTATTGTGATGATAATAAGGAATAGAGCAAACATACATTTCTATGTATATTTATACTGATTAGTTATTTTCACGGAATATTTTTTTTGTTTGTGTCCAACACTAAATAATTATTGTTCGTACTAGTGAGTCGGTAAGAGCTAAAATATATGCCATGAATATTTTGTTCATCACACAAAGCATAAATGAAATTTAAATTTAAAAGGTATAGAATTAATAAATAAAGTGTTGAAATGTTACATCATATAATGTACTTCATTTTGTATACTGTTAGATGAATTTACATGTTTATATATAGACAATTGAGGCAGGAACCCACATACTGCTTCTGCGTCCCATGCACCTCACATTTTCATTGTCGTCACTAATGATATTTAAGATAAATATATTCAGTGGCACCACATAATTATATTTAGGGTTAATATATTGAGTGGTAGAATATATGATATAATTGTTGGATAGAGGTAAAAGGAGGAGCTTATTATACATACAGTAGACAAGAAGTAGAATTAATTGGGTAGGTAGGTAGATTCCATTCAAAGTTGACTCAAACCGGTAATTTTAAAAAAAGACATGCATTAAATAGATGGATAGAGTCTAGGTCGAGGTCACCATGCATATATATATACCAAAAAGAGTTGGACAAATCAGCTTGAATGGGTCCCTAGCTCCCTTAAATATTAAGTAGATGAGAAGGAACATGGGAAAGATAAATGAGATGCGTGACACTAATTGGGAGATAAGATCAACATGTAGTTGAAGCTGGAATACTAAGATATATAGAAACAAATTGAAGGAAGAAGTGAAACATGAGAATCTAGCTAGAGATATAGTGGTTGAGGAGGTGGAGCTCCAGCTGTGAAATGAAGAAATGAAATGTAATGCAATAACAACAAGTAATTAAGACATATTGTTAGGTTTGAGTTTGGGGGTTGGAGATATTATTAATGGAATGGGTGTTGGAAGTGGGAGCAGGCCCTTGTGTCGGCAGGAGTCGATAGCCCCCACGAACATTTCCTCCAAATTGTACTTAAACTCAAACCCTATCTCTCTCAACTTTTTTGAACTGAATCTCACCTTCACCTCCTCATCCACTCCTTCAAACCTGCACTTCCAATCAATCAATCCTTTAACTTATCTTTACTGCCAAAATTGTTAAAGTAGGAGGATGACTTACTGTGTGGGAATATTGTAATCAGGATACTTGTCCTTTAAGAGTTTGGCTAGAGTGTGAATGGTCTCGTCAACGGAGTTACAGATGTATCGCCCCTTTGCTTCCGGATGCTCATAAAGGAATATGTGGGCCATGCATAGATCATCAAGATGAATGAAATGCCCATCCTTCAAGATCGAGTAATGTCCTTCATTTCCTACATATACATACATATTTACACTATAAATAAAATAAGGCATGTTGTCACTCTACATATAGCTAGCTAGCTAGTAATTGGTTGTTACATATATATGCATGTAGATCGACTTAATTAATTACCTGTGAGTAGTGAAAGTGATGTTGTGAAGCTTGGAGGCATTGATGGAATCAAGAAGGGACCAACCACCACTGTGGGCATGATGGTAATCAAGTTAAGCTCATTCTCTTGTGCATATTTCCACGCAGCTTGTTCCGCTAGTGTCTTTGACAAAAAATACGTCTGTACATGCAATGCAATGCAATGCAATGCAAATATATATTATAATGGGCAATCTTACTTTGTAGAAGACTAATCAAACAATCATTTATTATATATATATAGTTGAAATGACTGACCCAAGCAGTCATCTTGGTTGTGCGTATGTAATGGGTGTCGCTCCAACAGGTCTCATCATAAACTTGTTTCTTAAGGGGTTGAATATCCACGGCTGCAGCTGATGACGTGAACACAAGTTTCTTCACCTTCCCTTTCGTACAAGACTTCATTATGCTTATCATTCCTTCTACTGTCGGCTTTATCACCTCATTCTGCACCCACCCCCCCAATTTACACATATGACCCTAAACAATGTCGTCCTCTTACGTCCTAAATATTCCTACTTACGTAACCTACTATAAACACTAATCTACACTCATCATCAACTTGAAATCAATTTAAACAAATCTCTCGGTTCAATTCAATTCAATTGATTCTTCTAAACGTTTTTAAAGTTTCCACTTAAATTTGTATCACGTACCGTACGTGTTGGCTTTGAAACCCAATATGTAATTAGACAGACAGAGGGACAGAGTTGAACACATGTTTAATATAAGATAAAGCAGCAAAATGTATGTATGGTATCTAATGTAAATACAAAAAAAGAATTATAGGGACCTCAGGATCTTGGGAGCCGAAGTTCATGACAGTGGCTAGGTGGAAGACGCCGGAGCAGCCATGGATGGCTTCATCAAAGCTCCCCTCTACACCGAGGTCGGCCTTCCAGAGGCTCAGGTGGGTCTCAGCCTTGGGCAACTCCAACAAATGCTTCACCTCATTCATGTCATCTATAACATTACATTATTAACTACTTATTAATCAAATGATATACATAGCTAGTGGTTGATCATGAAGAAATATATAGATGATCAAAGAAAGATTAAGTAATTAGAAAACGAACTAGGGTCCAACACGGTGGCTCGGACAGTGTAGCCTCGCTCCAACAGCCTCATTACCAGCCATGACCCGATGTAACCGCCTGCACCGGTGACGCACACAGTTGCTTGATCACCCTCCATTTAATTTCCTCTCTTCGCTGACAGACAGTTTGAAGAGGCAGTCACCGTTTGCGTTGCTTAAATATCAAAACCAGAAAGTCAAACCGCTTCATCTACCTGTATCTCCCTCTTGTATATAACTTACCGGCATTTCAGGCAATATTCTAGGGCCAACATCCACCCACGACCACCCTGAATAAATAAATAAATATAATAATTCTGCTACATTAATTTAAACTAGATAATAAGACATAGCCAAATTTATTTAACATTTCAAATTAACTATACTCTTTAATTCCAACTGCTTAATGTTCTACGTAATCGATAATATTAAGTTTTTAAACACATCTAAATATAACTTACGTTAATTTTTAGAGAGGGGCTAAGGAACGGGGCTCCGTTTTAGTCCCAATAACAGAGACCAATACATACTTGACCCGTAAGGAAATTCCACCCGCAAGAATTTGTGCAACTACATCCGATTAATGTTGCTTGAGAGTAAACCACCTAGTAAATTTTGTTCGATTTTTTAAGAAACGCTTCTATTTTTTTTTTATAAAACATAAATAACACTATTATATAAACTAAATACATATATAACAAGTTTTGAAAATTAACTATCAGAGCACATTTCGTGACACAATTTTTTTTTTTAGAATTTAGGTAATTATATGGTATTTTTTCAAAAAAAAGTATGGTATGACCAGATGAGTCCATATGAAAAATAAGTTTATGTAGTTTGTTTTTTTTCTAAAAACATATCGAGTGCTGGGTAAGCTTTATGATCGGTTGAACACTAAAAATCTAAAAAAAAACTATCAACCATATTGAGTTCAGTTAGTTTTATGCTACAAATAACCTATTGGCCGGTTGAACGAACAAAATGGTCGGATAAACTCTACAAGTTCAACCACTACAAATATATAAAGAAGATCCACCACTGAAAAATATATGTCATTTAAAGAATTATTATAATAATTTTTTGTTTCACTAGATTAATCAATTAAATAATGAGAACTAGCAAAATTAGTGATTCTAAGCTTTAAAGTTCATCATAATCAACGAGTGTGTGATATCAGTTTCCACGTCACTCAGTGATATTTTATAATTTTAGTCACTATAAAAATATATTTGTTTCATTTAATTTCCTATAATATTATTTACTATTAAATATTGTAACTAAAGAGTCATAAGATTTTCCAATGTACTCTAATTTACAGATACAATTTTTCATGCGAAAATAGAGATGGAAATCTTTTGAATAACATATAGTATCATATATTTATAATTTAAGTACACTTATATAGTAAATTAATTAATAATAAGATGAATATGTAATTTTAATATATTAATTGAATAAAAAATTATTAATGCTGATGTACACTAAGGAAGAGAGCTTAGGAGAGTATGATTTTGCTTAGAGGGTAGGGTGAATCCTGAAGCTTTTCTTATTCTCTATAATAATAATAATAACAATAATAATAATAATAATAATAATAATAATTTCTTTAGGCGGTGCCCCTGTTGGCGGTGCCCCTGTAGGCGGTGCCTCCGTTGGCAATGCATAAAGTAGGGCCTCTGTCGGCGGTGCCTCCGTTGGCGTGCCCCTATTGGTGGTGCGGAAAATAGAACCTCCGTCGGCGGTGCCCCTGTTGGCGGTGCCTTCATTGGTAATGCAGAAAAGTAAAGCCTCGTTCGGTGGTGCCCTTGTTGGCGGTGCCTCCGTTGGCGTGCCCCTGTTGGCGGTGCGGAAAATAGAACCTCCTTCGGCAGTGCCCCGTTGGCGGTGCCTTCATTGGTAATGCAGAAAAGTAAATCCTCGGTCGGCGGTGCCCCTGTTGCCGGTGCCTCCGTTGGCGTGCCCCTGTCGGCGGTGCGGAAAATAGAACCTCTGTCGGCAGTGCACCTGTTGGCGGTGCCTTCATTGGTAATGCGGAAAATGGAGCCCCCGTCGGCGGTGCCCCTGTTGGCGGTCCTCCACTGGTAGTGCGGTAATGTAAAGCCTCGGTCGGTGGTGCCCTTATTGGCGGTGCCTCCGTTGGCGTGCCTCTGCTGGCAGGTGGAAAATAGAACCTCCGTCGGCGGTGCCCCTGTTGGCGGTGCCTCCATTGGTAGTGCGAAAAAGTAAAGCCTCGGTCGGCGGTGCCCCTGTTGGCGGTGCCTCCGTTGCTGTGCCCCTGTTGGCGTGCGGTGCCCTTGTTGGCGTGCCTCTGTTGGCGATGGTGCCCTTGTTGGCGGTAGTGCCCATGTTGGCGGTGTGCGCCTGTTGGCGTGCCCCTGTTGGCGGTGGTGCCCCTATTGGCGGTGTGCCCCTGTTGGTGGTGGTGCTCGTATTGACGATGTGCCCATGTTGGCGGTGGTGCCTCTATTGGCGGTGTGCCCCTGTTGGCGTGCCCCTATTGGCGGTGTGCCCCTATTGGCGGTGGTGCCCATGTTGGCGATGGTGCCCCTGTTGGCGACCTTGGGAAGTACAGCGTTGCGCATAAATATTTGTCCATAAATTGTGCATGGTGCGACGCTATATTTTTTATAACAGGTTGATTGAAGCAAGGGAATCAACGTTCCGCGGGCGCTACTACACTCTTCATAGATGAGTAGCACGATGCCCGTTGTGTTCACCCGTCGCACGGCAAACCTCGTATGAACTATTCGGAAGCAATTGCGAGATCAAATGAGTGAAATGTTGATGCAGATTTGGACGTCAATACATTAACAGGCACCTTCCCATTCCGGCGAGTGGGAGCTGTAAACATATAGTGATTGGCGCCGTAAATGGAAGCTCATTATATATATATATATGTTACCTGAGACAATTGGGTAAATGTCACATTAGAACATTGGGTCAGACCCAAATCCCAATTGACATGTGAGGCCCAAAATTGGGCCTCCCTATACATGTGGCTGGCCGAACGAACTTACTAGAAGGGGGGTAAAGTGGACTTTTGTCCACTTTACTCCTCCTATAAATAAGAGGTGTTAGGGGTTTAATTAGGTTAATCTTAATCCCTCCTTAGAGTTTTTTAGAGAGAAAAACCCTCCTCCCCATAACACCACATCGGCCGAACCTCACTACCATCTTAGGGTGTACTAATTTTCTTTCGAGCAAACACTCCGGAGATCCGTCCCTGCCAAGAATCGACCAGAGGCTTTGCTGTGGAGAATACACCGCGTAGGGCTTCCTTAACATGAACCTCTAAGGGTGCCGACCGGAGGACCGTGAACTCCCTGCTGCAGGATCTTGGGACTACGGATTACGTCTGAGGTATGTGTGAATCTTCCGCATCGTAATATCGATTACTGGCATGTACCATGTTTATAGTATCCGTAGTGATTAATCACCGTAATCTAACACCATGGATGTAGGTCGAACTGACTGAACCACGTTAACTCTTGTCTTCTCTATTGCTTTCTTTGTTAATCGTTTGTGAGTGTTGATAGAATTTATCCTAACACCCTTGTTATTCCTTACTCAACTTGTAAGAAGCTTTAGGTTTCATGACCTTACCATTTTCAAAGATCAATTCCAATTATGGTCTCTTGCGGTACTTTTTCAAGTCTACTCTTGCATTTGGTTTGTCTTTGCTTCTTTCTTTAACATCCATCACTGTGTTGAAGATAATCTCCAAAGGATTTTTTCTCAATAAGCATCACATCAAGATTGTGACGGATAAAATTTGTACTTCAATAAGGAAATTCAAAAATACTTATTTTCACTCAATTATGCTATTTTTCAATTTCAGCAATGCGTTCTTTTACATAATCTTTTATGAAGCTAATGTTAGGAAAACTATAAACTCTCTCTCACATTTCTTCTCCACATAATCTAGGAGGTGTCCCATCCTTCTCTATTACACCATTCTAAAATTTATATTTTTGTTTTCAGAACTGGCGGTTCAAAGGTAGTAACTGACGGTTACAATAAAAAAATGACATCTTCCTCCCACTATCAAATTTAAATAACTTAGAACGGTTCTTACAATATGGACATGCTAATCGACCATGTGTACTTCCACACGAGAGCCACTTTCATATTAAAGTTTATTCTTGATATATCATAAGTTTCTACCCCAATACTCCACGACATATACAATTCGTCTATCAAAAGTCTTTAAAAAAAAAAAACCTTACTCCTTAACTGGTCTTTCTGGACCTGGGATGACTAGACTCATGAATATGTATGAACTTTTCATGCACAACCAATAGGGTAAATTATACATAGCAATAACACTGACCATCAACTATATTGCTTCCCATATTGTCTAAATGGGCTGAATCCATCAGTGTATAAGTCAATTATGATATTTCTTGAATTAGATGCTAATGAAGGATGATTCACTCAAATTGTTTCCATGAATCACCAACTGAACATTGTGTCATATGACCTTCTTGACTATGATGAGAAGCATGTCATGTCATGTGTTTAGCTACTTTTTTGGACATGTAAAAGCACTGAAGTCTTGGGGTTAGTAGTAAATAACACAGTATTTTGTAGGGAATGCCTTTCTTCTTACCATTTTTTTTTGTTGATTTTTATGACTTAAACTGATCAGGTCCACACAGAACAATTGACCTTGTGCATGTCATCTTTATAATACAACATGCAATTATTAAGATACACATCAATCTTTTCATATTTAAGCCTCATCTTTATCATCATTTCATTCGTCTAATAAAAAATGCTAGCTAACTTGTTATTTTCGGGAAGCATTTCCTTCATAGTACATAGAAAACGATCATAGCATTTATCACTCATATTACATTGCGACTTCAAGTTCAATAACTGCGACATGGATGATAATTTGGTATTCTTCTTACAACCCTCCCAATTTGGTTCGTCAACATTATTAAGCAGAGAATAGAAATTAGATGTCTCTAGATTATGTTCATCAATTGTTGAATCATAATCAAACTCTGGACTAAATTCTTGCATCACCATTTATCTTTATGTTTTACTAGATTCTGTACATAAGGTGCTTTTCTACTAATTGGCTCTCCATGTAAAACCCAATGATTATAATTCTCAAGAAGCCAATGTTCATAAAGGTGTTTACGAACTCTGCATCGGTTATCATGGTGTAAGTTTTTACAAATGCGACAAAGATACTTAATCTGATTTGTACTAACAAAGGAAGGGTTTGAAAAAGCAAAATCAAGAAAATCCTCCACACATCTTTCCAACTTAGTAGTGAAATCTCTTTTATCATATTGACGTTCCATCCAACTACAATCCATAGTTACCTACGGTTGTATGATAGTAGGTCCTCACATGAGAGTCACACTCTTAAATTTGGTATGCAACGGAGGAAGAACACACAATGAAAAACACCACGAATTAGTGTTGCTATGTTCCTCTGTCATAGTTCCGATGATATCATTGGCATGTTCCAGACTAACACACGATATCTCCTAATTATGTCCTGCCAATATTTAAACCATGGTTGATTATCAAACACTATAACAAATTTTCAGCGATTTGAAAGAAAAAAAATCTTTGCAGATTTTCACCGGTTTGAAAACGGTTATATACCTAATTTCTCTAATTTAGGGACCAACAAAACAACACTTTGATCTAATTATAATACCGACGATCAGGTGAGCGCTAAACTTACACTCGATGGGAAATCGTTATAATGAGAAGATTGAGCAGACTAAGTCACCAAGGATAAGCGTCGAATTGAATCGACGATTAAACGATAACAACGAAGCAGTTGATTGATGGAGACGGATTGAACGGAACGCTTGTGGAGACGACAACGAATTGAAAGGGACAATTGATCTAGATTACCTTCACTCTTCTGTTTAATTTTTTATATTAAATATTATTTTTTAGGAAAAACCCCTCACAAATGAAATAACTTTTGTAAGGAACTTAAATCCCTTACAAAACTTCATGTTATCTAGGGTTATTGTTAAAATATTTCTCGTTAAAAAAGTAAAAACCCTTAATTACCCATTCAAAATTTATCTTACAAATCCCTTAATATTTTATTAGAAAAATTAAAATTGTAAGGGAATATCCCTTAAAACAGTTTCTCTAACCAAACTCTAATAAATCCCTTACAAAAACCACTAAATTTTGAAGTATCAAATCCCTCATAAGAGACACGTCACAAGTTGCTGATTTTCTTATAGTGGATGACGGTGTCGAATCCAGCTTATGGTTCAACCGTGGCTAGGTCCACCTAAGCAATGGTTCGATTTGAGCAATTTGAGGATTAAATTTAAATAAAAGTCAAAATTTAAAGACGTATTTTGAGAAATTATTTTTAAAAAAAACCTTTAGTAATTTCAAACTAGTCCTAAAACTCTAATAGTGGTAAAATAAGAGCATATATACTTTTAAATTTAGCCATTGAATGTTTGTATTTTCAAAATATTTAACTTTTTTGTACAATTTTAACGGAAAATCGGTAGTATTACTTGTCTGTAATTATAAAAGGAGTAATGTAAAAAAATAGAAACAATTTAATACAAATATAATTAACAAATTAACCGTTTTCAGTTTTATAATTAACGCGAATCATTTCCCAATAGAAATAATAGTCACGTTTTCCTTTTTGTTTTTTTCATTCTCCTAATCATTGCAGCTTTGTATAAAATTTCCACTTGTTTAAAACAAATAGTTTCCAGATGTGATCCATGTGATCTCAGCTGTTCCATGTGATCCACATGTGCAGGATTTATTTTCTAGATATGTATCCACTTTTAGCGTTTCTAACTAAACTTTGGGGGAAAAAAAAAAGTAAGCTTCCTTTTAAGTTATCGTTTAAAAAAAAATCTGTTTACATGATTCTGTTAAGTTTTGTGAAACACAAGCTAACTAATTAGTTAGAATTTAATTGTCACGTTTAATTCTAAAGGAGTCAATTGTAACATCTGAAAAATTAGGTTAATAACTAAAAAACTGTCCAATATTTACACTATGTTAAAATTAGGTGTCTGAAGTTTGAAATATTAAAATGGACTGTCCTAAGTTTCATTTTTGTTGAAATTTGGTGTCTTTACGCGTCTTTTCATCTCCATTCAATTATTTTCATCAACCCACCCACCCGCTCATAATCCATCACTATTTACTTTTCACAAAATCTTCAAATTTCACCCAAAAATTGAACATTAAAAAAAAAGTTTCTAGAAGAGTGGTGTGGAGCCATTTTTCAAGGACAACAGAGCGAGATTTACTTTTGCGGATATGGCCAACTTCTTAGGTGACGGTCCCAGCAAGATGACGAGAATAGAGTGTCTATGGGAGCTCGAATTTGACAGTCGGTTTCGTCAGAAATGACTTCTCTAAAGTAATCACACTGAGACACCACATTTTAACAAACTTGAAACTTTGGACACTACTATTTAACATTTGAAACTTCAGACACCTAATTTTAACCTAGGGTAAACCTCGGATAGTTTTTTTAGTTATTAATCCGATTTTGTTTAAAATTTTGTTCGGTCCGAACCAGTTCAATTAAATAGAATTTCGGTTCGGTTCAACACTCAAAATCGGTTCGGTTAGGTCCACTTAGTTACCCCGGTTCGAACCGAACCGACTAGGTCGAACCGATTAAGAAAACCCCGTTTGGTTTAATCCTCTCCGGTTTTGCAAATTAGACCGGCCCACTAAACCCATAGGGTTCGGCCGAAATAAATCTTGTGGGCTAAGTAGGGTTTTAAAGTCCACTAAAAACTTAACTTAGCCACCAAGAAATACTATGTAAAATAATTTCCAATATTGCATGTATATATATATATATATATATATATATATAAAATTTCAGCCACATCTATATATATATATATATATATATTGTCAAGATTCTATATATAAGATGTAAATCAATCAACAATATATATATGTATAAATTTCGGCCATACCATATGTATATATATATATATATATATATATATATATATATATATATATTTATATATATATATATATATATATATATATATTTATTTATTTATTCTCAATATCTTTAATAGCGAAATAAATATACTGACAATATATTTTCTTAATCTTTTAGGTAACTAAATCTAACAATAATATCTTTATCCCTATAAATTAGCTAGATATATATATTTATATATATTGATGTGAACCTATCCATATATTTTCAACTATAGATATATTGTCACCTTTAATAAAAATTAAAATATGATAAACAATATTATATGTGTATATTTCGGCCAAATTATTCAAACTTGCGGGCTAAGAAATTAAAAAAATTTACCTTGTAAATTTCCTTAGGGTTCGGCTGAAACACTAATTGGAAACAAGTGGTCAAATTTTAAGATCAAATTTTACTAAGATCTACAATCCAATGTTTGATTTTGATAAAATTCACGTTTTTCTTGAATTTCATGAACATCAAATTTTACTATGAACATCATGAAAATTTCGGCACTAACAATTATAAAAATTGGAAATTTTGAATTTTCACTATTTAAAATTTCGGCCAACATGTTTAAAATCAAGAATATCAATTTATCAAAATCATGAACTCCTAACACAGGCTCTGATACCACTGTTGGATTACGGGGCTAAATACTACGGAAACATAAACATGGTACATGCTAGTAATCACTATTACGCAACGGAAGATGCGAACATACCTTAATCGCTTTCTGTAGTCCCTAGATTTTGCTGAGAGAGTTCTCGATCCACCGGACGGAACCCGTAGAGGTTCTTGTTAAGGAAGCCCTACGCGGTATAGTCTCCATAGCAAAGCCTCTGATCGATTCTTGGCATGGACGGATCTCCGAAGTGTTTTGCTCAAAGCAAATTGGCACACCCTTGGTGTTTGGTACAAGGTTCGACCGAAGTGTGTATCTATAGGAAGGATGGTTTTTCTCTCAAATCACCACAAAGTAGGAATTGTGAATTACCTTAATAATATCCCTAACCCTCCCTATTTATAGGAGGAGCAAAGTGGATAAAATTCCACTTTACCCACACCTATATTTCGGCCGGCCTTGGTGTATAAGGGAGGCCCAATTTTGGATCTCTCATGTTAATTGAGATTCGGGTCAAGCCCAATTTTCCTAATGTGATATTTCCCAATTGTCTTAGGTAACATATACATATTAATGTGCTTCCATTTACGGCGCCCAGTCACTATATGCTAACACTGTGATCTGACCCTTTCTTGTTCTTCAAGCTCCTTTGCTCCCAGGAGTCTTCAACAAGGTTGTTACGCGGCTCTCCGATCGAGGTCCTTCAATCTGGCATTTTGCGGAAAAGTATGTTCTATTATCCACGAACTAAACCTCACGGGATGGGTGAAATAGACTAGGGATCTAGGTAATAGAGTTTTCTCTCTAAACTCTTTATTGGTGGTGTGAATGATTCATTGCAAAATCACACTAATGGTTGTTATGGTGCCCGCCGCCCGAACTAGTCCTTTTATAGGGGGGATGTGATTTGTTTCCTAGTTATAGATAAGTAAATATTTCCAACAATATTTATTTAATTCTACAAGTATAGATACGAAATATTCTAATAAGAGTATACATATATATCTATTAAGAATATATATATATATATATATATATATATATATATATATATATATAATCTTAAATAGAATCCAATATATATCTATAATAAATATAATTATCTAGACAATTATATATATATATATATATATATATATAGGGTTTATAGGTCTTTTGGTACTCTATGTTTGTCCACTTTTGGCTTTTGGTACTACATGTTTGGTTTTGCCTATTTTTGGTACTATACGTTTGCCAATTGTATACTTTTAGTCCGACCGTTAGTTGACCGTTAGAGTTGACCGTTAATAGTCACGTGACTTGCACATGCCTAGCCCCAAATTTTGATTTTGTTCAATTTAGTCCACAAATTTTTTGTCATAACTTTTTATTCTTGCAATTTAGCCCTTAAACATTTTCAACCGCACCCTAGGACTAAATTGACCTAGCCATGGTCCAACTCATGGCTAGTAGAACTATGGCTAGGGTCGCCGGACCCGGGCAACCCTAACCATGGTCCGACCTAGCCATGGGTTGGACCATGGCTAGTTCAATTTAGCAATTGGGTTCAATTGACCCAATTGAACCCTAATGTTAAATTGACATAGTCATTGTCCGACCCATGACTAGGTCGGACCATGGTTAGGGTCACCCGGGTCCGGTGACCCTAGCCATGATCCGATCTAGGCATGGGTTAGACCATGGCTAGGTCAATTTAGTCCTAGGGTGCGGTTGAAAATGTTTAAGGGCCAAATTACAAAAATAAAAAGTTATGACAAAAAATTTGAGGACTAAACTGAACAAAATCAAAATTTGGGGCTAGGCATGTGCAAGTCACGTGACTATTTAACGGTCAACTCTAACGGTCAACTAACGGTCGGACCAAAAGTATACAATTGGCAAACGTATAGTACCAAAAATAGGCAAAACCAAACATGTGGTACCAAAAGCCAAAAGTGAGTAAACATAGGGTACCAAAAGACCTATAAACCCATATATCTATATATATATATATATATATATATATGTGTGTGTGTGTGTGTACATATATATTTAATTACCAAAACTATTTATTACTTAACAAATATCTACTTCACTTTAATTAATGAGGTTAAGAAACTTAACCCCCAAGTATAGCATATTTCGGTTGAACCATTATGCCCATTATTAGTGGACATTAATCATTATAGTTAATGAGCAAGCCCAATAGGGCTTATAACCTTAATTAATTCGGCCTTAGCCTAATTAATTATGGTTAATTGCTCTAATTAACCTACACCTCAATTGGTTTAGGTTAATGGGATAACATGAAGGGCGGCCCAAGTTCCCCAAATGCCGACAAGCTTTTCGTGAAGGGATACAAGAAAAAAGTTTGGGATTTACTATGAAGAAGACTTTGCACTGGAGGCTCGACTAGAAACTGTAAGATTTCTCATTTCACTTGCCGCTCAAAAGAAGTGAAGAATATTCCGTATGGACGTGAAATCAACATTCTTGAACGAGAATCTCGAAGATGAGGTTTAAGTTCAACAACAGTCGAGGTTTATTGTCAAATGTCAGAAAGACAAGGTGTATCAATTGAGAAGGACACTTTACGAGCTTAAACAAGCTCTAAGAGCGTGGAATTCCAGAATTGATGATTACTTTATTCAAAGTGGTTTCAGTTGAATGCCGTACGAACATGCTATTTTCTCAAAGACTAACCCCGTTGAGATATTTTGACTGTATGTTTGCATGTAGGCGATTTGGCGTTCACCGCAACAATCCCGCCATGATTCAAGATTTTTCCAACAATCCATGGAGAAGGAGTTCGAGGTAACCGACGTCGTTCTTATGGCCTGTTTCCTCCCCAATGAAGTGAAACTACAAGAATATGGGATATTCGTCTCTCAAAAGAAGTACGCACGAGAGAATTTGAATAATTTATCAATGGATCAACCGTTCGACATCCTCGTCAAGTGTGGAGTACTATTTACGAAAGAAGGAGAAGTAAAGTTGGTGATCTGACTCACTGCAAGAGCCTCATAGGAACCTACGCTACATGGCGTGTACTTGGCCTGACATACTCTTTGGAGTCGGTTTGGTTAGTAGATACATGAAGACTCCGAAGACCTCCATCATGAAGGAAGCCAAGAGAATCCTCAAGTACTTGCAGGGCAATCTTGAGCATGAGTTGTTTTATTCATCAAAATAAGAAGTTAACCTTTTTGGATTTTGAGATAGTGATTGGGTTGGATGCTAAGACGGTCGAAAAAGTACAACTAGGTTCATTTTCTACCTTGAAGATACGACATTCACTTGGTCATTAAAGAAACAACCAACTGTTATATTATCTACTTGTGAAGTGGAGTATGTAATTGCATTATCATGTGACTACAAGAATTTTAGTATATTGTGGCGACTTCTATAGCGAGAACATTGTGTCCTCGCTATTGATCATGTCTATTGCGAGGACTTTTATCATTTGTCGCATATTGTGTTGACATGACAAGAACATCATCGAACTATCCAATTGCGACGACAAGTCGTCGCAGTAAAAAAGTTGCGACGACATAAAATCTATTGCAAGGAAAACATATCCTCGCAGTAGAGTTGGTATATTGCGATGAAGTGTAAAATCCAATTGCAACGAGAAGTCGTCGCAGTAAAAAAGTTGCGACGATAAAATGTATACTGCAAGGAACTACATATCATCGCAATAGAGGTGGTATATTGCGATGATGTGTAAAATCCAATTGCGACAACAAGTCGTCGCAGTAAAAAAGGTTGCGACGACACGAAATCTATTGCAATGACCACATATTTTCGCAGTAGAGTCTGTATATTGCGATGATGTGTAAAATCCAGTTGCGACGACTGATTCTCGTAGTAACAAATTTCCCACGCGATAATTTCAACATAAATTTTTAAAGACACACAATTGCGAATTGCGATGTATCAAATATAGTACGAGGACCACATATCCACGCAATACGATTTGTATATTGCAATGTATCAAATATAGTACGAGGACCACATATCCACGCAATACGATTGGTATATTGCGACGATATATAATAATAAATTGCGACATCAACAAACTTTCTACCTAAAATTTTGCATTAATTTTTTTGGACAAGAAATTGCGACGATATCAATTCTATTGTGAGAACCACACATCCACGCAATATAATATGTATAATGCAATGACGTGACCTATTAAATTGTGACGACTGTGTCTCGCAATAACAAAGTTTCAATCTAGATTATGGTACTACATTTTTCGAGTGAGAAATTGCGTGGATAATAATACATTGTGAGGACGATCGGGTGTTATGGATCACGTTGGTGATCCTACTAACCTTCTTCGAGAAGCCCAGGAAGGTTCTAGTGGTGGAACGGAGGAAGATTACAAAGGAGAATGTCGGGTTCTTGGGCAAGATTCTGATCAAGGAAATGAGTCTTGTTTGTGGCAGATCCATAGTGTCCTAAGCGGGTTTCCGAGACACCACTTAGCTCACAATTTTTTTAAAAAAAAATATATTGTATATTTAGATTCTGATTAAGGAAGGGAGTCTAGTCTGTGGCGGATCCATAGTGTCCTAAGCTATGTAGTCAAAGTCGAGTTTCTACGTAGAGACGGAAAAAAGTAGACAAAATCGGATCGTAAACTCGAGTCGTAAAAACGTAGTTTTTATGAAACATGTCAAATTAGTATTTATATATATATATATATATATATATATATATATATATAATAAATGTATTATTTGTAAATGTGCCCACTAATAGTGTTTTATATATATATACAATATTTCATATTATATGTAGGATTTTTAATATATATTATATGATATATGACAAGTAGGAACATATTTCTTGTTATTTTCTTTAGTTAATTTTTTTCTCCTAGCTAAGTAATTGATTTAAATATATAAAATCTATATTTTATATGAAAATTGAAAACAAACGTTAAACTTTAAGGAAGTATAACGGTGAATTACATCTTACACTTTATTTTAAGAATAAATGATAACTAAGTATTATTATTTTCACAATTTTTTTTCGGCCAAACACAGTTTTATTATTTAATTATAGCAAAAACAGTATTTAATAACTTTGTTGCTTGTATTTGGGCCATTCTTCCAATAAGGTCTAGAAATGGGTAGAAGAAGTAGACACGTCATATTTTACAACCGATAGGCACTTCAGTTTTAGAAACACAGAAACAGAAGAAAATCGACGTTTTTATCGATTCTACGTCTCAAAATTCCGTTTCCATCCGAATCAACATAATTCCGACTTCACTTGCGACTCAACTCGATTTTGAGTGTGAAATCGTAAAAACGTGCGATTTTGCGAGTTAAATACGAGTTTTTAACTACATAGGTCCTAAGCGGGTTTCCGAGACACCATTTAGCTGACCATTTTTTTTTTTTTAAATATATTGTATAGTGCTAATTTTTAGGAAGCCTATAAATAATAAATTTATAAAAGGCTACTAATTAACAAGTTGTTTTGTTAGTTCTGCTTGCTAAGGCGTTAGGCACTCTTAGCTTAGGTCGTTGGTTCAATTCCGTACAACTGCAACATATTTTTTTTCATAATAATTTCGATTTCTTCAAATTTTCTTCCCATGATATCCTCTACGATACTTTCTTCAAATTTCATTCTCCATCTCTGAAATTTAATTGTGATTGAACTAGTTAATTAGTTAATTTAATGTTTACAAAACTAAATGTTAATTAAATAACTTTACCATAATTCAATAACATTAATTGGCAACAAATTAAATCATGCCTAACTTCTAGCAATTAACATATTAGACACCTAGACAGCAGAAACCTACCTTAAGAAAGTGAAGAAACTAAAATTTTTAGCTGCAAAACACATGTTCTACAACAACTGGTTAACACTAAAATCGTCGAGCCACCGCTGCTGCTCCATTGCCACCAACGCCCGTTGCTTTTGCCACCGCTCCGCCGCCGCTCTGCGTTAGGCACCCTTAGCTTAGGCCGTTGGTTCAATTCCGTACAACTGCAACATATATTTTTTCATTATAATTTCGATTTCTTCAAATTTTCTTCCCATGATATCCTCTACGATACTTTCTTCAAATTTCATTCTCCATCTCTGAAATTTAACTGTGATTGAACTAGTTAATTAGTTAATTTAATGTTTACACAACTAAATGTTAATTAAATAACTTTACCATAATTCAATAACATTAATTGGCAACAAATTAAATCATGCCTAACTTCTAGCAATTAACATATTAGACACCTAGACAGCAGAAACCTACCTTAAGAAAGTGAAGAAACTAAAATTTTTAGCTGCAAAACACAGGTTCTACAACAACTGGTTAACACTAAAATCGTCGAGCCACCGCTGCTGCTCCGTTGCCACCAACGCTTGTTGCTTTTGCCACCGCTCCGCCGCCGCTCTGCTGCTGCCGCTCCAGTACGTGCACCAGGTCCAATCGCTGCTCAATAAGGTTAGAATTTTAAAAATTCTGTATTAAAAAGGGTTAATAACTAAAAGAACTGTCCAAGGTTTACCCTATGTTAAAATTAGGTGTCTGAAGTTTGAAATGTTAAAATAGACTGTCCCAAGTTTCATTTTTGTTGAAATTTGGTGTCTTTGTGCGTCTTTTCAACCTCATTCCATCATCAACCCACCAACCCACTCATAATCCATATCTCCTTACTTTTCACAAAATCGTCAAATTTCACCTAAAAATTGAACATTAAAAAAAAAGTTTCTAGAAGAGTGGTGTAGAGCCATTTTCCAAGAACAATAGAACGAGATTTACTTGCCCGGATGTGACCAACTTTTTAGGTGACGGTCCCGGCAAGATGACGAGAAGGGAGTGTGTATGACAGCTCGAATTTGACAGACGGTTTCGTCGGAATTGACTTCTCTAAAGTAATCACACCGAGACACCAAATTTCAACAAAAATGAAACTTGGGACATTCCATTTTAACATTTCAAACTTCAGACACCTAATTTTAACATAGGGTAAACCTTGGACAGTTTTTTAGTTATTAACCCTATTAAAAAATGTTGTCAACCTTCATATGAAACTGATGACTTTATGGTCATATAACTCGTAGTTTAATGGTTATTTTATCAAATAGAATTCGTGACCTTGTAGTTTATTGTAAGACCTTTCCATAGACACCAAGATAACAAAAAACAGAGCACATACGAATGAGAATCAAGCTCTCAAAATTAGCTCTGTAGTCTGTAAAATCGTGTCCGCTGCTGTTTGAACCTATGACTTTAAGGCCATAAAATTCGTCATTTTAATGGTTATTGCGTAAAATAAAATCACAACCTTAATACTTAATTGTAGGGCTTCCTATGGACATCAAGAGAACCAAAAAAAGAGTTAAGACGAGTGAAAACCAAGCTCTCAAAGTCGGCTCCTAAATCTGTAAAAAATGGTCCCTAACTGTTTGAACTGATTAATTTTTTGCCATAAAATTCGTATTTTTGCTTTCTATTTCATAAATTGTAATCTTCAACCATATATTTCATTGTAAGGGGTTCCTATAGATACGTAGATAACCAAAAACGGAGTTCGGACGAGTGAGAACCAAGCTCTCAAAGTCGGCTCCTCAATCTGTAAAATCTGTTCCACGACTGGTTGGACACAATGACTTTTTTGCCATAAAATTCGTATTTTTACTGGTAATTTCATAAATTATAATCTTCAACCTTATAGTTCATAGTAAGTGGTTCCTATAGATACGTAGATAAACAAAAACGGAGTTCAGACAAGTGAGAACCAAGCTCTCAAAGTCGGCTCCTCAATCTGTAAAATCTGGTCCACGACTGATTGAACCGATGACTTTTTTGCCATAAAATTCTATTTTTACTGGTCATTTCATAAATTTTAATCTTCAAACTTATATTTCATTGTAAGGGGTTCCTATAGATACGTAGATAACTAAGAACGGAGTTCAGACGAGTGAGAACCAGGCTCTCAAAGTCGGCTTCTCAATCTGTAAAATCTGGTCCATGACTGCTTAAACAGATGACTTTGAGGCCATAAAATTCGTATTTTTACATATTATTTCACAAAATGGAATTCACGACCCTTTAGTTCATTATAAGAGCTTTCTATAGACACAAAAATAACTAAAAACTAAGTTCAAACGAGTGGGATTCGAGGTCTCATAGTTGGCTCCTCAATCGTTAAAATATGGGCATAGGTTGAATATGCACCTGAATGTATTATTATTAGTGATAATGTATTATTATTAGTAATAATTCTAAAATTAGATGCATTTCAATAAGAATTTAATTAGTTGATATAATTAACCATGTAACAATGGTGTGGTGGTTCAGCGTCTCATCCCTTAACCAGAGGTCAGGGGTTCAATCCCCGCTAGTGACCATGGGAATGGAAAATTGTTCATGGCCAGCACTTTACCCCTTAGGACCACCCCGCGGAAAACCAAAAAAAAAAAAATTAGTTGATATAATTACTAGTAATTAAGAAGTTTTATATATGTCTGAATTTAATTAGTAAAAGTTTTTAGATATGACAGTCGATAAAAGTTGGACAACTATAAAGAAGCGAACAAGCAAGGAGTATTGGAAGGGTTGCAAAATTTTCTTCAAATGGCACAAGAAAAAAACCAGTCTAATGATTTCTTATTGTGTCCGTGTAACAAATGTAGCAACCTTTCTTACCGACGTGTCGGGGAAGTCGAAGATCACCTCATTCGCAGCGGAATGGACCCAAACTACGATCAATGGATACACCATGGGGAGCCAAATTCATACAATGAGGAGCCAAATTCATACAATGAGGAGACAAATTTAGCTGATGTCGATGATAATGCCCTACCAAACTCTGCACGTGACGAGATGATAGATATTTTAGATGATTTTCTTCGTAACGAGCAGCATGTCGATGAAGTTGATAGGGATGCTATTGATGAAGTTGTTCAACACTTCGATAGTACCTCTGAAAAATTCTATGAAGAGTTGTTTGAAGAGATGGAGACCGAACTATATCTCGGTTGCACGAAGTTCTCCTCATTGAACTTCATTGTTAAGTTAATGCACTTGAAGGTTATTAACAAATGGACTAATAAGTCCTTTGATGATCTTTTAAACCTATTGAAGGAGGCATTACCGAAAGACAACAAGTTGGCAATATCGTATTATGAAGCAAAGAAGATGATGAACAAATTAGGATTAGGATATGAGTTAATCCATGCGTGCAAAAACAATTGTATACTGTACTATAAGGAAAATGCTGACTTTCAGTGTTGTCCTAAGTGCGGTGTTTCTAGATGGGTTGATGATAATACAAGAGGTAAGAAAGTGCCTCACAAGGTGTTGCGCTATTTTCCGATAACAAAGAGATTGAAGAGGCTTTATGCATCAAGGCACACCGCTCAAGAGATGAGGTGGCATTTTACCGGTCGAGCGCAAGAGGAAGGTGTGTTACGTCATCCTGTTGATGGGAAGGCATGGGCGCAATTTGATGCGGACTATCCCGAATTTGCTCAAGAACCAAGAAATGTTAGGTTGGGTCTTGCTGCGGATGGGTTTAATCCATTTGGTCAAATGTGTAGTTCCCATAGCATTTGGCCGGTGGTGTTAACAACTTATAAGTTACCTCCATGGAGATGTATGAAGGAGCCATTCCTCATGTTGACGTTGTTAATTCCTGGTCCAAAAGGTCCTGGTAAGGACATTGATGTGTTTCTGCGTCCGCTTGTCGATGAATTGAAAGACTTATGGACTTCAGGGGTATCAACCACATATGCAGTAGACAAATATGTATTCAATATGCGTGCAGCCTTACTCTGGACTGTCAATGACTTCCCGGCTCGTTCATACTTGTCGGGTTGGTCTGGGCAGGGATACTATGCATGTCCATCTTGCAACAAAGATACTCCGTCCATAAGAGTTATTAACAAGACTGCATATGTTGGACATCGACGATATCTACCAATGAATAATCGTATGCGGAGAAGTAAGAAATTTAATGGAAAGGTGGATATGAGACCTCCTCCTGTAAAGTTGTCAAATCAGGACATACTAAGACAACTGCAAGAACTATCAAATGTTTCGAATGATAATATTGGTAGTACGAGCCGAAAGAGGAATCGCGGTGTTAGAGTGGGTCGGATGAGGAAACAGAATACCAAGGTGTTGAACTGGACTAAAAAGAGTATTTTCTATGAGCTTCCTTATTGGTCGTCCCTTTTGTTAAAGCACAATCTTGATGTAATGCATATAGAGAAAAATGTTTGTGATAGTCTACTTGGGACAATTGCTAATATTGACAAGAAGACGAAGGACACTCCTAATGCAAGACTTGACTTGGAAGCCATGGGGATTAGATCTGAGCTTCATTTGTACGATGAAGGGGACAAGAAGATGAAGCCTGCAGCAGAATTCACATTAGCACCAGATGATAGAAAGAGGTTACTGGGCTTCTTGAAGTCGGTGAAGTTTCCTGATGGGTACGCTTCAAACCTAAGAAATAATATATCAGACGACCATAAGAAAATTACAGGACTCAAGTCACACGACTGCCACGTGATAATGCAGCGGTTGTTAGCTGTCGGCGTACGTCATTTCCTAAACAAGGAGATCTCTACCACTATTGCCGAGTTCTGCAATTTCTTTAATCAAATTTGTGCAACGTTAAATATAGCTGACTTGGAGAAAGCGCAAGAGCAAATCGTGATAATCCTTTGCAAGCTTGAGTTAATTTTTCCTCCTGCATTTTTTGATATAATGATACACCTTGTTATGCACTTGCCTGAAGAAGCAATACTAGGTGGACCTGTTCGTATGCGATGGATGTTTAGCTTCGAACGGTTCATGAAAAAGCTGAAAGATTACGTTAGAAATCGTGCTCGACCCGAAGGCTCCATAGCAGAAGGTTATACAGTTGATGAGGCGTTGACTTTTTGTTCCATGTACCTGGAGGGGGTTGAAACAAAGTTCAATAGGGAAGAAAGAAACGTAGATGTTGAGCTAACTCAAGGACAATTATCTGTCTTTCAGTCTAAAGTTCGACCGCTTGGTTCCACAAAGTTGGTTACAATTAAAGATAATGAACAAAAGCAGGCTGAGTGGTACATCCTCAACAATTGCGATGAGATCCAACATTATCTAGCGTAAGTAATTTATATATTTTTTTTACATACAAGTTAGAATTATTGTGTATTACAATTACTAACTTAGTCAATTATCTTAGAGAACACATGCAAGAACTCGAGTCTACCGGACGATCGGGTGATTTGAATAAAATCGAGAGGTCAGAGTTCTCTTCTTGGTTGAACTACAAGGTAATTCTACACTTATTAATTAAACTTAAAGTTATGAGAAATTAGTAACTAATAGACGATCCTAATTACTACAGATGTATCATTTGAAAGAAGCGGGATCTTCAGATTGCACTATTGAACTGTCCTCTTTGGCTCCGGGTTATAGCCCCAATGTTCGATGTTATGCTGGATGTATAATTAACGGAGTTCGAATTCGTGTTCATGGACGTGATGTAAAAAAGATGACCCAAAATAGTGGTGTATCAGTGCCTGGCGATGGTGGTCAAAATTTCTATGGGCAAGTCGAGGAGATTATAGAACTATCTTACTTAAATAACTACTCTGTAGTATTATTTAAGTGTAAATGGTTCAACACTGACCCTACTAGGAACAAGGTCCGAAAAGAAAACAATATAACAAGTATCAACACTGCGAGTGTCTGGTACAAAGACGAGCCTTACATTTTAGCATCTCAAGCGAGACAAGTGTGGTTTGTCGATGACTTGCAACACGGACCAGATTGGAAAGTTGTTTGGGAGGTTGATCATCGCCACATTTTTTATATTCCAGATGAAGAGGAGGTGGTGAATAACCAGGCTTCAACTAATATAGAGTTGATGACGGACATTAGAGAATTATAAAGTCTTAATTGTCATCGTACCGATGTTGGAAGCGAAGTCGTCCAAACAACCAACCTGAGATCACGTAGCACTAGACAAAGTGTAGATAATAGCAACCCTAGTGAAGATGATGACAATAGAAATAGTGCTAGTGGTTCAGATTAATTATAGTATGACAAAAATGATAAAAGGTTATAACTTTTAATTATTTTTTTTAATAATATACAAGCATAAAATTGTTTTAAAGTTGTACTTACTCTTTTATTTTATACGAACTATTAGATATGGTTGATGTAGCTCGTGGACATGGAGGAGACGGTGGATCTAACCCACCACCCGGGCCCAATCGTGTACCTCACCAATGTGAATCATCAGGTATTTTTACTATTATCAAATCATATATATAACTAATGTCCATAATAAATCAAGTGGATATAAATCTTGTACATAGTTATTTTTATAATATAATATAAATATATATGTATATATGCATGGCCTGTTCTTTTTGCAGGACCCTCCAATAAGCGGAAAAGAGGTAAATCAGCATCTTTAAATCTTGCGGCGGCCGTGATTGAAATAACAACAAACCATTGCGCATTGAATTTAGCAAGAAAGATCATACTTATAATGTCATTGGATTGACTAATAGTAAGCTCTTTCCTTGGTGCATTGGAAATGCCATTAAAGCTTATGCTCCTCTAACTTGCAAAAATTGGTCAAAGGTTCCCGCTGCTGATAAGGAAAATGTTTACAAAATATTGGAGGTAATTTTATTTTGAAGAATATCAGTTAATTCATAAGCTGAAGTAACTTCTAAATTTAATTGTTATTTGATGATAATGGTGTTTTTTTTATTTTTTCAAGCAATCATTTGATTTGGCGTCATGGAAATGTAAAGAAGATTGGCCACTTGTGGCGCAAAGTATCGAAATGACTATGTCCAAACTATACGTTGATAGTAGAAGTCGTATGAAGAGTGAATGGCATAAGAAAGGTGATGGAGCAAAACCTATAAATTATTCTATTGAGCAGTGGGAAACATTGCTCAAACATTTTAGAGATCCTAAAAACGTGGTACGTGCATTTTTTTTATAGTAAACGTTTATGTTCATTGTGTAACATTATAATTCTTATTTTACACTTCACATTTGTAGAAACGCGGTGAAATCAATAGCATAAATCGTATGCGTCAAACTACTCCAAGTTATCATGGGTCTCGAACATTTTGAGCTCATAGATATGCAAGGGTATGAAACTTTAACAATAGACATGATTTAATTATATGCATACATGCATATTTATATATATATATATATATATATATATATATATATATATATATATATATATATTGAATTTAATTCATTTTTTTATTTTGAAGGCAAATCCTGTAACAAACGAACCGTTGGGACTTATTGACAATTATTGTTCCATGCATATGAAGAATGGTGTTTGGGTGAATGATATCGCCCAGAGAAACTACATAAGTATATCTTATTTCTTAGAGAACTTGAATTATTGCAATGGGAATGTTGAGTATATTTTATCTTGAATTCTAATGTCATTGTTTTTATTTTAACAAATACACAGGATCGTATGGTCGCGAAAAGAGAGTTGTTGATTGAAAATCTTATAAGCGGCTCCCAATCTGACGATGAATCAGATAATGACAACCCACCACCCATAGATGAGCAAGAAATCATTGAAGAAATCCTCGGTACTCGTGCAGGAATTATGAGAGGTGTTGGGCATAAGCTTCGAGGTTTCCATCAGAGTTCTAGGCCAAACCAGAATACAGCAGCACCAGCTGAAGATTTTAGCTTCACTCCAAACCAGATGAATTGGATTCAGAACCAATTATCTGGATTAGTAGGCGGATTAGTCGGCGAGATCAATGATCTACGATCACAACTAAACTTAGCTCCACAACAAGTGCCTACTCCAGCCCCCTCTGTAGTGCCTGCTCGTGACCCCTTGGAAGATTCTGCTCCAGACTCACCAAAAGTGAGAACTGTAGATTATGAAGACGGGGAAGAAGAAGAAGTTGTTCCGGAGTCACTATAGGCACATGTGATGGTTATTTAAATTTTTGGTATTAAGAAACTTTTGAACAATTTTTTTTTGTAAAAAACTTTTGAACAAGTTGATTATGTAGTTTTAGATAAGTGATAAAACTTGCGTTTATGTTTTCGTTAATATCATACAATTATATTCGATTATTATATTTTTATGTATTTTTAATTTATTATATTTGATTTTTGTTAAAACTATTGCGACGAAATTTCGCTGCTATAAAGACTGTCAACATTGTTTATTGCGACGACATTTTCAAATTTATCCTTGCAATAGAATTAAAAGAATCACACAAGAAAATTGTATTGCAGCTAAATTTATCGTCGTAGTAGGATTATAGAATCCTCGCAATAGACAAGCCATTTACGACTATAGTTGGAAATATTTCGTTGCAGTAGGGTTATGCAATCCTCGCAATAGATAAACCTAATGCGACGATGTAAATATTTTTCGTCGCAATATAGTTACCTAATCATCACAATAGATATACATGTTGTGACAGGTTTTTATGGTTGTCTTCGCAATAGAGTTACATGATCCTCGCAATAGATATAGCTATTGCGACATGTTTTTCGACTTATATCGTCGCAATAGTGTTATCACATCGTCGCAATAGGAAGGCCTAATGCAACAACATTTAACGCAAATGTTTCGAAAATTATTCTCGTAATAGATTTATCTATTGCGGCGACAAATATATTTGTCGCGATAGGCACCTGCTGCAGGGGCCTTATAGTGGCAACCCTATAGCGGCGACATGTCGTCGCAATAGAGGTATAGCGACGATTTCAGGGGCTATTGCGGCGAATTCGATCGCCACAACAATCCTTAATTCTTGTAGTGTGTGTATGTCATGCTATATGGCTATTGGAGGAGCTTAAGGTGCAACAATAAGGCCCAACCAAGATCCATATCGACAACAAGTCGGCTATTACCTTAGCGAGGAACCCAGTTCATCACATGAGGTCCATGCATATCGACACTCGGTTCCATTACATTCGAGAACGTGTCAAGGCCAAGGAAGTTGAGCTTATACATTTGAAGACCAATGATCAAGTTGCTGATATTTTTTCAAAGGCTCTCATGACTGAGATCTTTTAGGAATTACAAAAATTCTCAGCATCATCAAAATTGGAGGAAACAAGTTTAAGGGATATGTTAGAAAATAAACTTGTATCTAGATTAATAATGAAGAATCTAGAAAGTCTAAGTTATTTGGGAAGTGTCATTAAGGCTAAATAGTTGAGAAGTGTTATTAAGTTAAAGTAGTTGGAATATATGAAGAGAATGAATGGAAAATCAAGTTGATACAAACAACTAGAGTCGTTCATTACCTCTATCTATCATCAAGTTGATCTCCACCACACTTACATATATACATATTTAAACACCAACATATACACTAGGGATGGCATTGGTTCAAAACCCCATATCCATATCCGCACCACGTTTTTTTTTAAGCAAACCATATCCGATCCATATCCATATTATATTTATGGGCCACCTATATCCACACTATGAAACAATATGAATTACCCGCGGTTACCCGCACCACACCGCATAATTTTTTTTATTTTAACCAAAAAAGATTAAAAACAGTTCATATTTATTTATTACATAAATAAAAAGCTGAAAATTTGAAATTGTCCTCACAAAATGTTCTCATAAATAATAATATTCATCCAAACCAAATCCCTACATGAACCGTTCATACCCTTCAATGTTTTCTATCAAGCCTCATGCTTCTGTCTGTAGTTTTCTAATATTGGTTCCTTACAACATCCTCATTACGTTGGTACATCCCTAATATCGAAAACTCCTTAGAAGTTGATGAAGACAACAACCACGACGATTGAGGGGTGCAATCCGCTTCCTATCTAATCGGAGCACCGTCCATGACACAACCACCGATGACGTCGACAGTGGATCAGGGCATTGCATATGAGGACCATGTAGTTTTGGCCGGAGCAGGCGAAATGAAAGGAAATCGCGGACTGTAAAATATGGAGATATTAGGGTATATACGTAATAGAAGACGCATACTATAGTATTTGGATCCATCCCCTCCAGCTCCAGGGTAGTCTCTTAAAGATTGTTGGGTGTTAGGGTTTGGTGTTGTATACCGAAGAGTAGAACCTCTTAATTTCACGTTTATGGTTGATGATCTCCTACAATTCTCATCTTAATTGAATTAGTTGCTTAGATCAATTTGCTTTGAATTGTCTCTCAATACTGGTTATTTACTAGCATACATTCTATTTGCATGGCCATTACTTTCTATACCACATCGTCACATAGAGGCCCCATCGTTAACATCTCCAACCTCCCATTACTAATATTTTATCAGTTGAACTTATTGCAAAAATAACCTTATAATTATGCACCTATATTATGTTAGTAAATTCCAAATATACTCCACTTTTAGTGGAAACGGAATATTACTCTACAACTCCATAAGATAGAGAATACTGACAATTGACATGAATGTAACTCCTTTTTCACAAAAACATATTAAATGAAGCTATTTTAATACATAAAAGATAGGAAACGATATGAAAAACTGACTGTCAAGATTATTTAATTTCTATTAAAATTAATACTTGACTTTTAAATTTTTATTATTATATTAATCATGTGAATATTAAAAATAGTTATTTGTATTTCGTTATTATGATGCTTTAAAAGATAAATTGTCAAATTTTATCTGCTTTTGCAAAATTTTATACTATTTTTTTTAATTCTAGAAATCTTTCATTTATAGGATTTTCGATAAATATTCTTAATTCTATACCTTCTAAAACACTAAGTTTGTATTTTTTTTTTAATTTTACTTAAAAATATTTTAAATTGTAATATTAAATTGCACATGTACCTTTATGGTTGTTGTATCGTTATTTTATCATTATACTTTCTTATTCTATTAATTAATATACCAATATTATTTTAATGTTAGATTGATTCTGATTTTCCTTAACCTATTATTTTTTGGTTGATCACTACAGCATGATAACAACCATTTATAAATCATTATTCTCTATATCTTAATCATTATAACAGTAGGTCATCGTGCATATTATAATATTTACATGAGCAGGTTGCTGAAAAATATATTTGATATCGAAGTTTCATATTTGGTTTCCTAAATATGCTATTTTCTATAATGTTACTTTTATGATTGATTTGCTTGATTAAAATTTTGTATCTCAAGTTTGTATGCTTATACTTTAAGAGGGATAAATTTTTTATGTTAGGATTTAACTTTGTTGTAATTGAGCATTGGATCTCAACTACTTTTTTAAAAGTTCTTGTCCATTTGATATACTTTTGAAACTCAATCTGAGATTATCAGTATAGAAGTCTACAACTAATTAATTGCTTAGATAATAAAGAGGCAGATAACTTCATGATTCACTAAAGGATAACAACAATTTATTTAGGGTTGAAGATATACTTTGAAGAAATATCATTTCAAATAATATATCTTAGTGACTGGAAAAAAAAATGATATATCTTATTATATCTCATATATATGTGTGAAGAAGAAAGATTAACAACTATCAAAATTCGAAAAGACCGATGTAAGTTTTAGTTCGAGTGTTATTTTTATAGAATAGATGATAAACTAATTATTAGAATTCAAAAAGGTTGCTCTAATCATCTATCTAAGAGCTAAAAGTTTACATGTAAGGTAAGTTACATCGCTTATGTAGATATATACTTTGATTTTAATTATTATAGTTCTTAATGAAATCAGTGTTATCAGAACCGGACCGAACACCGAACCGGTGAGGATACCGGTTCCCGGTTCGCCGGTTCGGCCGCTCTTCCTCCTTCTATCTCCTCAGGAGTCAGTCCTCTCTTCCCCATCCCATCATCTTCCCCTAAATGGCTAAATCCCTATCCCATCCCATCGTCTTCCCCCAAATGACTATATCTCTTCTTCTAATCCCCCACACCTCCCCGTCCCCTCTCTCTGCTATCTCTTCTTCCATTCTTTTACCCATTCCTCCCATCCCACGTCACTCCCCCCCCCCCCCCCTCTCTCTATTCCTTCTTCTTCCCATAAACCTAGTGGAGCTGATTCCTCGGCTGCAGAGCTTGGGGAGAGAGTTCTTCAAGCTGCCATTGGAGGAGAAGAAGATCTGGAAGGGAAGAAGGGGGTGGAGAAGGAGATCTGGAAGGGAAGAAGGAGATCGGCCGATGAAGCTCTCCGATCAGGAACGCCCACAGGTTCTGTTCCCGCTCCCGATCTGGATCTTGACGACGAGGACGCTAAGATCTCCGATTTTGAGTCCCGTGGCAGAGATCTGCAGCTGGACAAGATCCTCTCTGGCGAAGGACGAGATCCTTGTCTCCGGCGAAGGACGAGATCCTTGTCTCAAAGATGGTCTCCTGGCGACTGCACATTAGAATTTAGGGTTTTGTTGTTGTTGTTTTTTTTTTTTATGTTGAACCGGCGGGTCGGCGAACCGCCCGGTCTTCTCAAAACCGGCCGGTTCACAAAAAAAACCGGCTATCGAACCGGGTTCGCTTACATCCTCCGGATTTGCACGAACCGAACCGCTAGAGGCTCCGGTTCCGATTCGAACCCGGTCAGACTGCCGGTCCGGTCCGGTTCTGATAACACTGCTTAAATGTATACTCAATTATTTGGATTAGGTGCACGTGCAACACGCGTACCCATTTTCTAGTTGATCTTAAAAAGTTAAAAATGCATCATTTTAAACCCCCCCAACCAAAGTTCAAAATACAAATATTTTGATCCTAAATATGAGGATAACATAACTTACAATCTTCATTTTGGATTAACACCGGATAAGTGTCAAGATTAGCAGAAGCAATATCAGGAAGAACAATCGGCATTTGCATTAATGCAATCGAGAATTCTCTCTTTTTTAGTTTCGATTTCACATTCTGTAAAAATAATTTATTTTCTCAGCATAACCTTTACAAGAACAGCACACCTAAACCTTGCGAACACAAATTAGCTAAACTAACCATATCATAATTGTTTAACCTTGAGATAATTGATAAAATCTCAAAGCTTTAGAAGCAAAAGGGGCTCCGGAAGTTGAAACTCATGGGAACCAAATCCAATAATACCAGCCCAACCAAGAAGCATCATCATTGTTTTAAAATGTGGTTTAAATATGGATTGAGCCGTTTTCAATCCATATTGGTGTGATTATTATTTTAAAATCCATATCAACACCGCGGATTGGTGGTCTGGAAATCCTTAATCAAATATGTTGCGGATGACCCGTGGGCGGGTTATTACCCGCCCATTGCCATCCCTAATATACACCCCCTCAGGAATTTTCCGTTGATAATATATAGACTAGACTACACATAAATTGAGATCGTCTCCGTAAATGAAAAACAAAATAAATCTTGCACGTTGCATAAACTACTTTCTTTCTCTTATTAATATCACTGAGATAATCCGATTACATGACTACACTGCATGTGCATGCAGCTTTATATTAATAATAACAATAGTAAAATATCAGTCTAAGTTTGAGAAATAGAAACTAGCTAGATAGTGTTGCATATATATATTGAAGATGCAAATAGGTGGGAAATTAGCAGTCCTGAGTGTTCTTGTGGGAAAGAGGGAGCAGACCCTTGTGTCGGCATGTCTCAACAGCCTCCACAAACATGTCCTCCAAACTATGCTTGAATTCAAACCCAATCTCCCTCAACTTGTTAGAAGAGAAAACCACCTTCTCAAACTTGTCATCCACCCCTTCAAATCTAAATGAATGCCATATATATATTATTATAATTAGACAAATTATTAATTATATAAAAATGAAGTATGGAGGTGGAGAGGACTAACTGAGTAGGGATATTGTACTCAGGATACTTGTTTCGGAGGAGGTTGGAGAGGCCGAGGATGGTCTCCTCGTCGGAGGAGCAGATGTATCTCCCCTTGGCTTCCGGATGCTCGTAAAGATATATGTGGGACATGCATAGATCGTCAACATGAACAAACTGCCCATCTTTGATGATGAAGTAATGAGACTCATTTCCTACATCATCATACTATATATATAAGTTGTTTAATCTCACCAAAATATCTTCTTTATCGATACATACATCTTTTAAAGAGAAAAACAAAGTATATATGTAATTACAATATGGAAAGCTAATGTAATGTAAGCAAGTTGTTATTTAAAAAAAAAACAAAAAAAACAAGATAATGTAATGTGATGTCGGTTTCATGGAAAGTGATATTTCTAGTGCACATTTAAAATGTGGGACATCATAAAATGATTAATTATAGAGAAGAGAAGAGATATAGGTACCAGTGATTGGTGAAAGTGCAGTTATGAGACTGGGAGGCATAGAAGGCATCAAGAAGGGCCCTACAACAAGAGTGGGTATGATGCTTATGAAGTTAAGCTCATTCTCTTGTGCATATTTCCATGCAGCTTGTTCCGCTAGTGTCTTGGATACAAAGTACATCTGAACATCACCATTATATATTAATTACTTCATTAATTAATTAATTAATTATACACTGACTGACACTGACTCACTCATTCATCACTTACCCATCCAGTCATCTTGACTGAGCGGACAAAGTCGAGATCACTCCAGCAACTCTCATCGTAGACTTGCTTCTTAGTGGGTTGAACATCCACAGTCCCTGCTGATGACGTGAACACCAGTTTCTTCACCTTTGCCTTTTTGCACGACTTCATTATGCTTATCATTCCTTCTATCGTAGGCTTTATAACCTCATTCTGCATCCACCACCCACCAACATTCTAATTTTCTTTCTTTTTAACTATATATTACCAATCACATCACTTATATCTCTAATCTATACATATA